>OY728161.1:109375506-110596756 GCA_963277665.1 Viscum album
TAGGCTATGATACAATCCAATCTACACAAAATTGGTCTAGCAAGACAAGCCAAAAGACCCTACTCACCCTGGTGAGTGCACTTTTCCCCATCTGGAGATATAAGGGTAACGAACCTATAATAATAATAGATATGATAATAGAAACCATAATTATCATCCATTCCTATAATAAAATTGAATCCTAACATTCTTAGAACAAATATCTCACAAGGGGAACAGAAGCCACCAAATTCTAGATAACACACCTTGTAACATCTGATATCCTCGGACTGCACTCCCAATGGTGTGTCGATGGTCATAAAACAATCCACGATCTATGCATCCAACCCCAAAATGTTTTAAAATTTATCAACTAAAAAGGAATGTTATTATCTTGTGTCAAAAAACCACAAGAATGTGTGGATGGTAAAAGTATTTTACCCAAATGGTATACAGTTCTACATCCAAACTAGCTGGAGTGGACATAATGGTGTGTAGCTTTCTTTCTCCTATACCCTGGTATCTAGTCTAAATCTAATTTGAAATTCCCTATATCATATACTATTTCACCTGCACTAGGTCACAACAACAACTACCTTAGTCCGAAAATCCATTGGAACTTGAGTTACATCCCTACTATGGGGAAGCTGAGTCCTTCCCAGACATTGGTGCCTGACCTGATCCACTACTATTACTCTGTTGATGAATATTCCTTCATAACATCTATAGATGGACCAAAATACCACAACCACAACACTTTTTAATGGGATAGAAGCACTGGCGGTGCTTTTATCCCAAATTTACAATTTGAAATGACTTCAGAAGACCACAGTTATGGGTTGGGTTCCCATTTCCTTTGTTTCTCTAACTGCTGATTCCCAAGAAATAGTTGCCACAATGATTCTTCTTATTACTAGAATATGATCTCCCATATTTCCCTATTGAAACTAAATGGATACTAATCTGGGTCTCTCTTAAATTCACTTATGTGATGATAGTCTGATTCATCATTTATATACAGATTCTAATGTAAAATATGTTCACCTGTGAAAGGATCTCATAGAGAAGTTCATCCTGGAAATTTCTTTCCCGATGATCTCATCAACTGCTAATGATGTAGAAATTCACTGATGGATAGCGAAACATCTACCATAATCCATCACTGACTTTTATCTCGATGTCTAGTGCATAAAATCTCAAGCCAAATTATCCCTCAATGTCTCATGGTAGAAGTGTCTTAGGACATTAGCTACAATTTACTTCTAGGAAAACCCCTCTTTATGGCCATTTTATCTAGAATATCCCACAACTTCTTGGATCATCCGAGAATCATATTAGTAGAAATCATTAAACTCATATCAAATGGTGTATCAAGGTGCTTAAATATCATCTAGATTAATTATATCCAAAACTAAACTTCATGGGATTCCCTTTCCAGTGATTTTAGGAAGATTTTGTAACTATAAATCACTCAACAACTTAGACATAAAAATTATTATGCAAAAAATATCCCTTTACATGGATCCTATGACCCTCAAGAAGCTATCATGATGCTGATTTTCCTTCTAATTACCTATATCTATAGGAAGTTTCAGATCATCTCTATTGGGTACATGTGTATTTCTAATTGGAGATTCTTGATTTGAAGGTGAAGATGATGAATTTTCTCTACAAACGTGAAAAAACTCCTTATAACCCATTTTACACAATAATGTCATCGTCAATAGGTGAAAGAAGAGGAACACTAGCTCAATGTTCATTTAAACTAGGATTAACAATTGATTTGGAATAACATAATAATTTTTCTTAATTTCTTTGTTAGATACATTAATGGATTTCATTTCATAGTATATATGGGAAAATATTTCACATGTAATAAATATGTACCTACCTAAACAATTTAACTCAAAATATTTCACTCTGTACCCATAATGATGCACGTATACTCATCTCGTGCAGTATCGACCCATGAGTAAAATCTCATTAAACAATAACATCACACAATAAAGTAAATCAAACAAGGTGATATAACATGAAAACTATAACTAGTGAAGAACAAGAACTATTATCCCATCCTTGAGCACTTGGGTTTCCCTTGAACAAGGGTTGACTTTTTTTATGCATGAGATCATTCCCAATACTTGACATATCCTTGTATTCTTTATACCTTTATGAATTATAAATGTAATAAAAAAGGAACCTAATTCTCTTATACCAGTTTGTAAGATACCTAACATGATACTCCCTCGTGTGATTGAGTTGGGTAGGTTATCTGACTGTTGGCACGCCTCCCCGCATCCCACAAAATACTGACTAGTTGTGAGGATGTGAGGAATATAGTGGGGAGTCAATACCCTATGGTACAAAGTTTCAATAACATTAAAATAATTCTAGTTTATTAAAAATATAATAAACCTATATAAATTTTGAATCTGGCTTCCAAAATAGAATGAAGTTCAATAAGGTAATCCAATAATAATGAAATCCTATAATGTTAGGCTGAAATTTAGCTAAAATAAATTTCAAAAGTTAAAAAAATAAATGTAATGACATGACTCAAGTTACCCAGAGTTGGTGCAATATTATATAACGTTTTCATGATCACAACAGATCAGGTTTCGAAAGACTGATTAGTTTAGTAGCCTTGGAAGTACTAGATACATACATATGTTTTACATTAAATTATGAAACGAAAAAACAACAACTATGTGCCCCCTTTGAAAACATTCATATCCCTTATCCTATTCCTACAGGTTAATCATAATATAATTTTTCACGTCCTGGGAAAAAGAAAACATAAGAAAGGGGTGAGCTCAAATTCTCAGTAAGGATAAAAATATAGATGAAACTATCAGAAATGATAATAAAAATTTAAGACAACGTATAAGACTAAAACAAAAGACTTTTAGACATAAAATTCAACATAATATGGAAAAGATAAGTCAAATAAGTTCATTTACTTATTCAAATGGATATTCTACTAGTCGAATAATCACATTAAATATCAATAGCTAATTTCATAATGATTGAATGCATAATGTCAGACGTCATAACCACATTATAAAGGTATCTTGCAAGATTACCAATAAGAACTTTTCAAGGCCTTATTCTAAGACAATAGATTTTCTCATGAGGCCTACTAATTCATCAAGGAGATATAGCGAGATCCACCCATCACATACTAAGTCCAATGCATTCCTCATATGGAAAGGTTGAAATATAACACAAAAAATCATATTAAAACTTGCATACGAAATGTTAGTGCTTTAACCATAAGATATGAATTTAAAAAAATAGAACATCCATAGTAAAACATATCATAAAATGTCAATATAATATGGAAGATTGTATTAAAATAAACAAAACTTCAAACAAACGTAAAATACAACAAAGGATGTTGACATATATGAAATGAAAACTATTTGAGAGAAATATCTCTTTCTATTTTGAGATCATTTAAAAGTCACGTATTTATAAAAGAAACCATTTATTTTAAAACTACTCTTATAATCTTGTAAGGAAAGCTTCAAAGGTGTTATAACAAATGAAAATAGATGCACCCACAGTATATGTTAGAAATACATTTTTACCTTAATTTTTCGAAAATTCCATAAAGTACCTTATTTAAAAAATGACGAAAAGATTCCTTTCAAAACATTTTATAAAAAGTAAAAAAAGGGTATAAATGAAATTAAACCATATTCTAGGAATATTAAATATTTTTTGAAATACATTTTTAAGAAACAAATATATGGATGATAAATAATTCCCTGTAGATGCTGACATATTAACAACCTCAGATAATAAAGAGATTGTAAAATTAACCCTTAACATGTACTTTTCCTTAGTCGAGGGTACTTTAACATCCTATAAAATAGTTAAATCATTTTTATTAAATTATACAAGAACCACAAACATAAATATGATATCATATATGATATTCTAATATCTCTTTGTTAATATTATTTCAGTATTATCATTGTTTCAGGTGTTAACAGATTCATTTTCTTTTATATTTTTTCTTACGTAAGTCATTTTTGTTATAAATAGGATGTATTTGATTCATATCCCGAATGATATTAAGTTCTAAATTATTATTTTTAATCTTCAAATGAAAATATTTGTTGAATGGTTATGATGGGAAACAAAATATCATCGTGTCATGGAGACGGTAAGTCATATGTACACATGAGCAACAATATCATTCTATTAGTGGTAAAGTCGTATGTAATTGGATGGTATATAATATATACATAATAATTTACATTTTATATTTATTATTTAAATCAATTATATTAATTATTATATGAATACTAATAATGAAGTTTTTAATAACAAACTACACCACGATGTGGAGACGGTAAGTTGTACCTACGCACGTATGCTGACTTTTTCATTCATAGGATTGATATAATAATGAATATGGTTATAAAATATTTATAATAACATATCTGTATATAGAAGGTGCTAGAGTTATTATTTTATGATGAAAAAAACCAAGAAATAGGAAGTAGAAGAAAAAAAGAACTTTGGATGATGTGATAATGTAATTACCTCTTCTTCGGTTTCTTCCATTTGATTTTTCAAAAGGGACCTTAGTTTTGAATCTGATAAAATTAAAGCCTATAGATTGAAGTGAGGGTAGTTTGGAAGACATTTTATTAGGTTCTGGCCGAGCCAAATGAATTTGGAGGTCTGAAATTATGAGAAGGTGATGTACCCTTTTATTAGAGATGTGAGGGTCACTTTAGGAAAATCTAGAAATAGTTTTTTATTGTAAAATAATTTTCAGATTACAATGGAAAAAAAGGGATTTATTAAGAGGATAATTTGGTTATGGGTATAAATATTTGAAACCAATAGGATTTAGACAATTTTAGTTCACTTTATTAAACTTGTCTATTAGATTTAACTCATAGTTAAATAGTTTAAATTTTACCATGTATTCTTTTATTATTATAATAAATGGTTAATAAACATACTATAAAAAGACAAAAGATACCCAAGTGGTTCACTATTGACACATATATCCTTATCTAAGACCTTTTTCCAATCCTTATATTTTTATGAATATTATATCATTTAATAAGAAAGTATTTGTTTTAAAAACTCATTTATGTCAATTTTGAAACTATTTAGTATTTTGTTTTTGTGAAACTCAAAATAAAGTTATTAATTCGAAAAAACATATTAAATCAATACTAACATATCATATTAACCAATAAAATTAGTATAATGAATCAAAAGCCTCAATTTACATTCATTTGGCAATTTAAAATATCAATTATTTTAATCATTCATTAATAATGTAATTACTGCATCATCATTGTGTCATAAATAAATTTAATTATTTAAAGTATAAAATAACAAATAAAATACCATGATGTTGGAAATATTTTTATATTTATAATGAATATTTATAATCAAATGTATCATATGTATAACCCAATATTAAAAATTTTTTAGTTATTAATATATGAATTTAACACTTTTAACTCTACTTTAAATAAAATAATAATAAATGTTCTAATATAATCCAAGGGGACCAAAAGGATCATATGTTATTCCTAAGGATTATTTTTTTCAAAATACATTTTTTTAATAGAATTAGGACATGTGTTAGGGTAATTATATTATCATTTTTACCTTTAATTACCCGATTTACTTTTAACTAGGGCAAATAAAATTTAAAGTTACTATTCACCAAAAAATATTTTCATCCTATTATACCAAATTTTAAATACTTATGTAGACCATGTCTCTCAGATTTTTTAATTTCAATTCACAAAAGCAGTAAAATTAGGTTTTATGCAAATTTGCAAATGTGCCTAGAAGGTGGGTAAAAGACATTAAAATGTTCAATAAAATTTTATACATCTAATTTTATTATAATATAACTCCAATGAGTTATATTGAAGTTATATAGGTATTTTGTATATATTTTAACCTAAAATAAATTTAAATAAAATAAAAAATTATTTAAATAAAAAGTAGGTTTTAAACAATAACGCAATGTTTTACACTATTCATCAAAAATTGAATGTTTTTAGAATAATACCAAAATTCACCATATACTAATTTTGATATTCCGAATCCAAAATTGAAGTCCATTTTGTAAAATAAAATTTTTAAAATTTTTAAAAGTGGGTATTAGTATTCATAATGACTAGTTTGAATGATCGTGGTGTGCTGGAATTCGAAATTGCATACAACGCAATCTATTGCATTATTCAAAGAAAAACGTACTGGGGAAGCTAGGGTGTTACAATAAAAGACATGAAAACTCAAAAAAAGACTCAAATTAACCCAATATCTAACTTCATGTCAGTCAAATATCCAAGAAATAACCAATACAGAATGAAATAATCAACAACAGGGTCACATTCCCTTATCTAAACCAATTTTTGAGAAATTAGTCTGAGTACCAAATGACTAGCCATCTAGGGTATGAGTACAACTAAGTTGGTAAAAACAACCATTTATAATAAATTCCAATTATATGATATAAAATTCATACAATTTATTAATAAATTAGGTTTAATAGATAAATTAACTCAACATAAGAAATAAAATCTAGGACCCTTATGCTCTTGAATGAATCCCAGAGTCAACCAAACCTACTTTGACTCCATGCTAGAATCATTATCAAGAGGTCCATCCTTATGTGTTAGCATATATCACCCATGTTCGTGAAATATTATCCTATCGAGGATGAATCACACATAACACATCATATCAAGATTTTCTGGACCATAGGATGATAAGAATCTCACCCTTAAGAAAAAAAAGGAAATTTTACCCCCACGCATCCATATGCTATAAAAAATATCCTCAATAAGTGTATATCCCATGAATATTACAATGAAGAAGGAACACAACAGTTCACCTTACCCTCAGGCATCACATATATTCTTTTCATAAAAAAAGGGAAAGTCATGTCAAAATTAGATCTCAATAGGTAATCTATCAACAAGACATCATGACTCTCTCATAATAGGATCATATCAAAACAAAAATTCTAAAAAGAAATAAACATGATCAAGAACCAAGAATTGAAAAGATGTCATTAATCTATAATGGTTAATTCACTCAATTTACAATTATCTATCCATTTTATTTTTATAACAATAGGCTTCCAATTTTTATAACTATTTCATCAATTACTACTTCATTTATAACATTATACTATAGAAATTTGTATGCCAAAATATATATCAATATATATCCATATCTCATTAGGTTTACCAACCAAAAAAATTTATTCCATTTGTCTTATTTTAGTCAATGTGATTCTATTTCAATTAATCACCATAAATAAAAGGTTTTCCCAATTCATGTTATAAATCCAATAACTATCTCACATTGGTAAGATAAATAAGTCATCAATAAGAAAACATATAGTTCATTTTAATTTCAAGGGTAGGCTTACCTTACAGGTGGCCCCAAAATAAGTCTGAAAATAAATTGATCTAATTTAATCGATGGGAGGTATATTAAAAGGAATTTATTATCATCCATGATTTATTTGATGATATGAGTCATGCACAGGGCATGATAGTGTGATCATAATTATTGCATAAAATATTAAAATTGAAAATAAAATTCTAGGGAGGTTTTATATACCACATATCTTAGAAGAAGATTCCACACATACAATTTAAAATGTCTATGATAGTGATTCAATTACACTTCCCTTCAACATTACCAATAAAACATTGATCTGTAGATCCTAAATAACATGACTCAATGGATCCTTACTTCTTGATCGATGATGAAAGATCACTTGATGCTGCTAGAAGCGTCTATAGAAGTTTTCCCAATGAATTATCATAATTCATGATGCTAGATGTCTTAAAACAATGGGCCATATATATTTATGGATTAAATAGGAAATTTACACCCTAAATTTCATAATTACTATATATTCTGAAAGACCCATAACATCTGCTTAAAAAACTTCATAAAAATGAACTTATAACAAAAAATACATTTTCATAACATAAATATAATTTATAGGTTACCCTAAAAATTTTATGGCTTAAAAGTGATTCATAGGGTTAGAAACAGAATTTAAGTCATAATTTTATAATTTAAAATGTAAATACATTTTTAACTAAAACGCATGCCTATTCTCTACAACTCCTCTATAGCTTTAACAAATCTGGTCTAATATCTGATTACCAAGATTCTAATGAATAACAATAAGATACAATGTGTATTGCTAGAAATTTAACAAATAACTACTTGAAAAAATATGTGATCTTACAGAACGAATATTTTACATCATTATGACACATTTTATGGGTTATGAAACCATGTACTAGAATCAATGATTGGTACCTCCAAACTGAAGCATTTTTCGAAAAAGAATAGTTGACACCTAAATATTTAATTTTTTTAAAAAAATTAATATTTTTATAATAAATAAATATAAATGAATCATACTAAGAAAAATAACTCTGAATAAGGTTATTAATTATATTAATAATAAATCTAAATTTAGAATACATGATATTAGAACATGTCTGATAGAGAAAAATCTTATTGTAATGATTTTCGATCTCAACTTCCCTATTTTTTGATATGCTTCAAATTCACCACTAGTATTATTTCTTGTATCAGAGATACTTCCAATGAATTTATTTTCTCATAATTTTCATGAAATTAAAAGGATTTACCAATCCATCTATATATCGATCTTTTAAAGGATTTTTTTTCAAAAGTTACTAATCTATATTGGTTTCCATAACAATGTCACTTTAAACTAAAATATTGGTTAGGAATAAATTCGTATTTGATGAAATTTCATGTTTTCTCTCAAATAACCTATATATTTTATTATACTCTATTTATTTATGTTGTTTACATGTCTGTTTAGAAATTCAATTTTCTATGGTACAAAAATCAATCGATCTGATATTTATTAGTGGAAAAGAACTTTTATTTTCTTTTTTCCTACAAATATTCTATTATATGTTCATATGATTTATATTATTTTATAAATGTAGTTCTATACAATTAAATGATTGATTATGTCCATATTTGATTTTTTTTAATTTTTTTGAAAGGTATACTTTAATGTTTTCTACATATGTAATTTTCTATTTATTTTGAATATATTTACAAATTTATTGAAAAGAATGTTCCTTTTTAGAATTTTTATCAGAATTTATTTTCACTCCATCTTTTTAATTTTTTTGAAGATTATTCCACTCAATTTTTGAATAGTTAACCAAAGTAAGGGACTAATGAGTAAACCCAATACATTAAGGGAATCTATCCACAACATGATAACAATTTTATTAGTGAACTTTGACATAAGAAATTATTTTTTATACTATGCATGCGACACACTCTTTTTCCACAATATTGTTCCTATGATATGTTTTCAAGGATAATGATTATTTTAACATGCTTCCACACTCATGTGAGTCATATATTATGTAGTTCCAAAATATTTTTGTCATGATTCATGATTTTTTCTCCATGTTTGATTTTCTATTATTCTTTCTCCTTATGTCCATGTGATTTGATTATGTTATCATACCAATATGTTCATCTTAAAATCACTTATGATAATTAGTTTTTTATAAACTATGTTTACCTTTATTGAGCACTTGATTTCACCCTAACATATATTTCCATTCACATGGGTAAAAAAGAGGGCTATTATGTAAGATGTGTTAATAAGGATATCATTTTTTTGATTTTTTGCGTTAGATATTGAACACTTATTATATAATAAGAAATTTTAGGGTTATTGTAAAAAATGAACCTTTTTAGAGTTAGATATGTTTTTCTTTAGGAAAAAGATTTTTTAATTATCTAAAATTATGAAACTAGAAGATATTGGGTATGTATGTGACGAAATATTTTATATAGATATTTTAATTTTTATGGAAAAGTTTAGGTCGTTATAGTTGGTATCAAAGCCCATGTGTAAAGAATATGTTTCTAGAACTGGGTATATGAGTGTGGATCTAGGTCACCTCTGTTAGTATCAGTGCAGGGTTTAGAAAACATTATAGGTCAAAAAAAATTTAGATGAGGAAAATTTAAGAGTTGTAGGTTCAATTATATGTTATTATGTTTAAGGGAGATCATATGTTCAACAAAATAAATACCCCTTTTAGGTCTTATGTAAGTAGATTTTGCGGTGACTAATTATATTTTCAGATATGTTAACTGGGTTTTAGGGAAAATACATGATTATGATAATTATATATATATTCTATAGGGTTGGTATGTGGTTTGAGTTTGAGGTAATTTTTTAAATTTGGAAAAATGGTATGGATTTTGGGAATATAAGTTTAGAAATATAAATAACCTTGTATATTTAAAAGTTATTATGTGATAAGGTATCACAGATTATTTTGGGAGAAGATTAATAAATTTTTTTTCATATGTATTTTTACGATATATATTAGTTCATATTTTTAAAAATTTTGTATGGGGGATAAATGTTACGATGAATTTGGAGAGAATAGGTTTCCATGTTTTTTTATATTAGAATATAGTAAGAATATCCTTGATAATTATATGGTACATGGATTATTTTATTGATAAAACAAAATAAAATCATGGTTGAACTAAAAGAGTTATAATTTAAAATGTTTTAACTGAATTTACGTTGAGTTGAAATGAATGTTTCATAGGATAGGGAAAAAATTATTCATTTTTCATATTAACATATTTATCAAATATTATCATAAATATTTTGGTTTTTGTATTTAGATGTGAAAAGGAATATAAAAATTAAGCTTAAAAAGGTATGCACATATAAACTCCTATGTCTTTTAACTAATCAAGGAAGCATATTTGGAAAACATTCTTGAGATAATTGAAAATATTAATATATACCTATTTTGAGGGATAATTTGAGTTACCTAGTATTATAAAATATAGAAAGATTTATCATTAAATGTTATATCCTAAGTCATTAATATTTTATGAAAACCTATATATAATTTCACATATAATAGAAATTAAAATTATCATGAAAAAATTAATTTATGGGGGATAATGTGACACCCATGGTTTTGTGACCCATGTTCTTTCTACAAATAAAAAGTCTATATTTCATGAAAAATGTTATTTATTTATTTTAAGATACTTGAACATTGTTGGGAATTAATTTAATCAATACATAAATCAAAAAAATAATATTATATTCACTAATAATGGATCATTACAACAAATGTAAATGAAACTATTACTAAATACCATAAATTTTTAAATATAAAGGATTAAAACATCCCATAAATGTAAAAAAATTAAAATGGGACAATATAGATTAGAATGACATTTTTATAACTAGGAGAACCCTTGGATCATATTCAACCTTGAGAGTCCCCAATTGTATCAGTAAACTTACAAGGACAGAGAACATCATGAATAGAGAAATGTTTTTTAATGGAATAAAAGTTTTTCTTTTTCAATATTGAATTTAATTAATTTATAGATTGAAAAGGTGGAAATATAATTTTTAAATTATCATTATTACATACATAATCATTTTACATATTGCTAATGGATATATGGTTATTGGGTATACTTTAATCTATAAGGTATATTTAAGTGGTATAATTGTGTTAACAAATTAACACCAATTTAATTGGTATGTTATATGAAATATGAATAAGATGACAAAAAATTTAAAAATTTATTTTTCTATAAAAATAATTTTTCATTTTAATTTGTGTTTTCATGTAAATGTTGTATTTATAAATTTCAGACATTTAATTTGATAAAATGAACTAAATTTTTTGGAATCATAGAATTAAAATTTTATTATGGGGAATTATTAGAATTTTTTAAAATAGTTTATTTTTTAGTAGACATTAAAAATAAAATATTTAAACATATCACACCATTAATTAAATCATCATCATATAAAAATGATGTAAAAAATTACGAAACATTTAAAAAAAATTATTTTATGAATAAAATAATACATTTAAAAATAATAACTTGAATTATTAAACCAATATTTGAAAACATTAACCCTAAGTTATATTATGCTAATAAAAACTATTATTGGTTAAATTAATTTAATTAAGTATTCACATGATTCTAATCAGTTTTTTATTTTTTTAAAGTCAAATTAAACATCTTTTTTACTAACAAAACAATAAAATTCATGGGAATATATATTTTTCTTAATTTTTTTCCTAAATAAGTAAACATTAAATTTTATCCTTCAAAATAGATTTTTCCAAAAATAGTTTTATTGTGTCATGATTACATATGTTGATGTTAGTATTTTAAAATTATTGAAATTAAACAAAATAAAATGGATTTAACATTTTCAATCATTATATTCGAATTATATAAAAAGTTCAATTTCATTTTTAGGAATAAGATAAATTTTCTATGGTAAAAATAAGTCACCATGGTAATGAAAAAAAATGAGAAAGAAGGGTTAAAATAAGGGATAAGATCATAAAATATCACTTTTGTTTTATAAGATGGTGGATGAGATACCATTCAACATCCCCTTATTTTATATTCACTAATTTCAAATTTTAGACACACAATCCTTGAATGTGAAATTCCTTTTGTATTAAGAACTGATAATTTAGAAAAAAATATACACATTATCACTAATAAAATGACACATCCACCAACCTTTACAATAGATAAAAAAATAATTCATATATATAATATACCATATATTCTTCCCTATGACTTTTCTATATCGTCTAGTCTTTATATGATTCACCAAATTATTAAAAAATTAGTTGGATTTCATGAAATATAGTATTTATCCTATGTATGTAATAACCCCTTATCCTTATATTTAATTTACCTTAATCCATTAACTCTTATAAAATTTGTTATATCACATTAAAAAATAATCTTAATATCATTATGATTCTATAAAATAAAATTTTCTTATTCATCTATTTATTTTAAAATTTTCCTGATTGGGTCAATTTAACCACCTATAAAAATGATGTTATAAAATTTTGGTGACGAATGATTAAGAAAAATAATAATAGTACTTTTATTGAATAATTAGTAATTTATTATGTTTTCATAATATTATAAAGTAAATATTCATAAAAATATTTACTAACATATTTAATTATTTTGTTAAATAAATAGTCACTGAAAAAGGATATTTTTAAGCATTCTATGAGAACAATAACTATAAGTTCTTTGAAATAACCATAAGATTCTATAACTATATCAATATTCTTTTAAATCATCATCATAAAAATTTATTCAATAACCGAGGAAAAATGAGGAACGATCAAAACATCCAAATTGAAGCATGTGTTGAAATAGAACTCTCTAAAACTAAATATTAAATTTTAACAATAAATAGTTAGAATATTTGTAATAAAGAATTACAAATTACTATTTTTTTTGTAACATAGCTATAAATAAGTTTATTCTACATATTAATAACAATACAAATTTTTTCAAAGAGAGATAAAATATATCAGACCAAGAAGAAGTCTGTGTTTGGGGTTTTCCCATCTAAATTCACCTTCTTTGAGATATACTTCATATTCACCACTTTTTTCTCATTTTTGTGGTCTATATACTTCCGATGAATATAATTTATAATAATTTTTCAGAGATTCAATTTATTTACGAATCAATCTATGTTTCACTTTTCAGTGGATTTTTTTTAAAGTTACAATGTCATATGGCATTCATTTTCAATATCACTTTTAATTCTAGATTCTTTTTATATAAATTCCCATTTTAAGTAATTGTATGATATTTATCTCCAAGAAAATAGATATTTTATTCTCATATATTTATTTATATAGTTTACATTTCTTCTTACCATTTCAATTTCTTATGGTATATAATTTTACTCGATGGATAATTTTAAGTGAAACAAACCTTTTCTTTTTCTTTTTGGTTAAAAACATTTTTCCTCCATGTCCATATTGTGTACATTGTTTCATGAAATTTTTTATTTATCATTCAAATATTGATTAATTGTATATTTTGATTTCTTTTCCAAATTTGATAAGGGATCTTTTTTACATTTTCTATGTGGGTCATATTCCATCGACTTTGACTCTATTTACAAAAGAAGTTAAATAATTTTCCTTTTTTACATTTTCTACATTAAAACATATTCTCACCATCATATTATTTTTTATTTAATAATATTCCTCCCCATTTTTCATGATTTTAAAGATTTACTTCTATTCCCTTTTTCTTATTAATTATTTTATTTTAAATTTAATGATATTAAAAATATAAATTATATTTCTTCACACTTCTCAAAAAAAATTTATAATGTTGTTATAAACGTTTTTCATATATACCATCATCTTTTAATGTTTATTATGATTAACTAGAAATATCACCTAATTATAACATCCAAATCTACTCCCTAGATGACATATAATAATACTTTGTATAAATCATCATGAAACCTATTTCTTTCCCATGGGTTAATTATGCTATGATGAAATTGTAAAAGTCTTCATATGAATCACATTGGTATGGTTTCTCATTATATTATAGAGGGACATAAAATTATATTTCCCTCCAATTTTTTAGGTAAATAATATTATCTACTGAAATGAAATGTAAGGGATAGAGGAGTAATCCCAACTAACTATGATAATTTTTACACTATTTGATTATGGACATGGAATTAAAACATGACATAAGAAACCGTAACACCCTGAGATATGATAATATATTAATTTATGTAAAATTATTAATTAATAGCATGTTATATAAATACATAAATATAATTTATATAATAATTTATTAAAATGAAATATAAGAATAATGACATTACGATTCTACGTGATGAAAATAAATAAATTAAAAGTATTTTCATAGTTGATATAACATAAGTGAAACGAACCAAACATAAATAAAATACCTTTGTGGTTGAATTAAATATCCTATTATGGTTATAGAAAACACATGTACTTGACTAGTTTTATTTTATAATATCTGATTTAAAATATAGTTAAGAATGAAAACCATTTATTAAATAGTCATTGAACCATGATCCAATTATTATTATAAATAAAAGGTTATTAATAAAACTAATTGAAATAGAAAAAATAAGTAATGCACTTAATAAGAAGGATTGAACTGTATGAATCCCATTTATCAGAGCATATGTGGTACATATAATCACTTATCTTTTCCCAAGATCAAGACCAATACATTATCAAAAAAATAAATCATGAGTGAAACTATTTAAAGAAAATTTCAAGATCATCGAGGTCATCATCTAAACTACATATACCAAACCACCCCATAAAAAACTCATCATCGTACACCATACCCTTATAGATTTTCTAGTGTAATAAAGTGATATGTATCAAGAGCCTAATAATATGAATATTTATATTGTATTTTAAATATAATAATGTTAATATTTACTTATTATTATTGTTACTTTATAAATGATTTTGAATTTTATATAATAATACAGAAATTATATATTTTCCCAATACACAATTTCAATTAATTCATTCTGTTTTGATGAATTAATGAATTTTAAAAATAAATTATACTTTAATAAAATAATATAATTAAATAATTTTTATTAAATAGATACAATGATGTATTTTTTTTTGAATTCAAATGTGAATTTTTATAAGGGTTCTAAAACTATTATTGTCAAAGAACCCGTCATTTCTCGATAAAGGAAAATTTTTGTTTTAAAACTAAAAATGAAATAATTTTGAGAATTATTTTGATAAAATATTTTTTTTTCAATCATAATGTATAATTTATCAAAAAGTAAATTTTTCATATTTTTTTGAGATATTCATTTTTTCCAGTAAAAATTAAATATTATGTAAATACACAGTCTATATTGTGAAATAATAACTGCCAAAATAGATGTAATAAATTATATAAAGGGTGTAAACGACCATATTTTTGTTTCCCCTTTAAAATAATTCTGTTTAAGGTAATTTCATTACTTTTATAAATCTGTTATGAATCCTACAAAAAAAATATATTATATTTTAAGATTTTAAAATAAATTCTTTATAAACTTGATTCACTTAAACCACACCAAGGTTGGTATTTTATTGACTATGGACCATTTAATTAAATTCTAAAATAAAACCATTACTATTTTATATAAACCATTAGTAAAAACCATGATTTTTCATTCAATTTTGATTAAATTGTGATATAGAGACCAAAACCAATGTTTAGGAAATAGTAAAAAACTCTCCAGACATTTCCTATATTAACCAACCCATCCTCCTCTTACTCTTAAATTTAAAACCTTTTTGATCATAGCTAAACTATAATCATATCTCGATAGTCCACCCAATCTCTCAAGAATATCCTTCTAAGCTTTTGGAATCACCCAATCAAGTTAAAGGACCTCTCTTATTTTCAATTCAAGTACATTTTTTTATTTATCCTTTAAAAACTCAATTGATTATGATATATAGAATTTATAAATATTAATGTGATATAAAATTTATTTACTAATAATGATTTATCATTTATCCTCTCTCATTATGGCATATACCTAAGCCGTTACTATGTCGAAATTTGGTAGGGGATTTCCCACTTTTTTCCATTCAAGCACCTTCTTTATAATTAACCACTTGAATCATAATTGGTTTTGTTGTCATGACTTTATAAATATCCCTATACTATCCAATTTATGTCCTCATAATTATATATCATTTATCCTCTCTCATTATTGAATTTACCTAAGACGTTATAATTCCAAATTTAGTAAGGGACCTCTCTCTCTATTCTTTTCAATTCAAGAACCTTCTATGAATTAAACAATTGAATCTTATTTGGTTATGTTATTATGACAGTATAAATATCACTAAAATATAAAATTTATTTGATAATAATTATATATCATTTATCCCTTCTCTTTATATCATTTAACTAAACCATTGCTATGTATTTATTTAGTAAGGGATCATATTTTTCATCTATTTATTCAAGAATCATGTTAATTTTAAAACATTTATTTTCCAATTAGTATTATTGGGATATGATTTTATAAATCCCAATTACATTACTATTGATATAAAAATTATTATATACTATTTTTACTCTCTTTAAACAATTTTATAATTTTTTATGTACTTTAGTTATGCTGATGAAATTTCACTGCACTTTTTCTTGCTAAATAATTGTGTTGTGAATATATAGAACTATTACAAATCAAGGGTATTCACCTACATATACCTATACTTAATTGAGTGTGTAATTTCATGTATGTTACCCATTATCCTTGGTCATGTGGTTAAAATATATGAATTAAATTCATATGTTGTATAATGTTTGTGGCACACATATGCATATATGTGATATGAAAACATTGGTTTCACCCATAATTATATAGAGTTACAATTTATTGGGTAATTTTTTAGTATCACAAGACATCATGTATGGGATTAGGGATTAATCCTAATCCATTATGGGAATTTCTCCAACAGTTTAATATGTCTTGCTGGTTATTCTTAATATATTTTTATGATTTCATGTTTAATGTTGCTTCTATATTCCCATGTTGCATTTTATATTATCATGTTATATCATGCCTAGTTGTTTATGTTTACGATTCTCACTGCTTTTATATCCCATTAAATTTTCTATAGTTTGACATTTAATACCTTCTTCATGTTATTATTTGTTTATTACCATCATTGAATTTATTCCTCACGTCATTCTTATGTAATTCCCCATGTTATCCCATGCAATTTTAAGTAGGATGGTATATTATGGGAATGATAAGGAAGTTTTTTATAATGAATATTCACTACATGTTTTATGTTTTTACGTAATTTATCTAATTATATAAAATACACTATACATATTAATCATATATGTTTCATTATATTTATTCTTATGTAATAAATCATGAATTAATGTTTAATAAAGACAATACTTTTCATAATAAGGTTAAGAACACATAAAGTTCAAAAGGTTTGTTTTTATATGAAACAATATTTTCATTATATTATTTATTTTTATTTAAAAGTTAAATTCCATTAATTCCCTATCCATCGAGACACTGAAATAGTTCCCTGATATAGTTTACCACAAGTCATCTATTGTGTCTCCTTGTACACCAAAGCCTATTGATTTGTAGCGAGGGCCTAGGGTTTGATAGTGTTGAGATGATTCTCTCATATCAGAGTATGAAACCAATGGAAACAGCCAATCATCATGATATACATAAATAATCAGAGAGTATAAGTAATAAATACAAATAATGATGTAATAAATAAATGGAATATAGTAAGAGCCCAAATAGCTATGTCGTACATTCAATATTGATCACTGATGGATCTAATCCCCTATATAGGAGTACAAAGTAGGAATGTAAATATATGTTTAAGGATATACTAATGACTTTGAGATAAACAACATAATCATTCTCTAAGAAACTGCTGACCTACTCCAACCTGATCATAAGAATCCAAACGAGCAGTTTTATTAGATCAGAAAACCCTAGGCTTCTTCCCCGACCATCATACATCCATGTGCAACCAAGAAGTAGTAATAAGGTCTACATACACATCGAGGTGCATGTATAGGGATGAAAAATAAATATTAGTAGCCAACCCCTAATGGTGAGCCTATAAATTGATTCCATAGGTATATTCATATCAACTATTCTCAGTCTATATAATTATTAACAAGAAAAAAAATAAAGGAAACAAATATCATGAATAAAATCAAACCACAACCAATCCATGGTTCCATGATCCCGATCATATAGATATATTCTGAATAAGTAATCGAGTTGGATATCAAACCCCTCAAGATGTGTATAATTTTATCGATCTTTAGCTCTATAATCCCAATTCACGATTCCTATTTTGGCCAGTGTTAGAAATAATCTTATAATGATACTTCACCATAGGGGGATACATTTCCTTCAACTGATATAACTTTTACTCACCTAGAATCACTATAATGAAATATTCTGGGTAATGTATAAATATCCTATAAATATGGCACTAAGGATGATTCCCTACCACTAAATCCATGTAAAAATAGTATGACATTTGAATGCTACTCTGAGTTTATTGGAAATCCTGAAAACGTGACTTAGATAATCCCTAGGGGATGAACCTTAGTCCATCTATATGGAATGATCTACATAACCATATACAAGATTCAAATCAATTAAGTAAACAGATTGAAAACCCACTCCCAGAATAGTCTGGTGAGTATAGTAAGGTGTCATACCTTGACCCGGGGGATCATCTTAAGTGTCCCTCTAAGAGAGCACAATAAATCCCCATGAGTTTCTGAAAATAAAAACAATGAGTTCTATGTACATCATTGAGTTCAAGTAATAATCATAATATAGATCCCACAAAGTATATCTAATAATATAGATAATGTAATACACAATCAAGTACGATCAAAATAAAGATCCTAAGTAATAAATAAGGGCATCACAATCATATTAAAATAAAATAAAATGTCATAGAAGCTAGATCCTAGGATTTACTTTTATGAATTTCAATAAACAAGCAGGCTCAAGATCTAAATCCCATGAAGTTCATCTGGGAATCCCTAACATATATCACATCGACTTACGGATATGAAATATAAATCATAAATCTCCCCGAACAATCATAGTTGCATCAATATTAAATAATTGAATGAATAAATAAAAGATTGAGGATTGTTGAAATCCTAAACCCACCACTAATACAACAACCTCTCTGGAAAACAATTCCATTACACGTTCAATTGTGACCCCATCTACCATATCTACCAAAATCCAATATACTATATGGGGTCATTAAAACATTTGGGCACCAACTGGGTCCCCTAAATAAAACACTTGATAAGAATCCTACTCGGGATCCTTGAGGTCCATGCATAAGAGAAGACATCCCTATTTGGAACTTATAAGTCTTTACATTGGAAAGGGAATCCCTGTTGGGATTTTTATAAAAAAAATAGAGGGTAGGAATAATACATAGGATATTTATATACAATTAATGAATGGTGTAATCCTACAAAGGATCCTTAGATTGTGAAAGTATGTGTACACTTCATACATGGGATCCTCAAGGACAGAACATATATATAGGCATCCGATAGGGGATCCTAAAAAATAACCAATCTCATGGCCTCCTGGGACAGAAGAGAATATATCACAAGTTAGACATCCTCATTGGAAAATATAAATAGGAATCGATCATGGGAGATGGATCATGGCATAGCTTTGATCATGGTCTCACTTTCATGATATAGCAGAAACTATTTATTAGAGGAAGCACTTATCTATTATATATCGCTCACCCTAGAAATCCAATTTAGAGCCCTCAAATCACCACAGAGAATCCACCATCATGACCTATGTGTAAAAACACTAACAATAGACTAAATAAATGATTATTATTTTTTTATTTGGGTCATAAAATCCTGTAAAAACCCTAAAGGGTGGAAAGGGAGAGGTACAAGGCATGTACTCTCAAAGCCCCACATGGTCATGTACTTCATCTAGACATGGCATGTAAAACCCATGTACACGAAATATATAACATGTACACAATGTATAAACTACATGAATAACCTACCTAGGCACAAAAAATGACCTAGCCATGTGTTCCTACCTGGCCATGTGATTTTACACAATATGAAACCCACATAGGATTTGGTCGTATACCCTGTATGGCCAAGTGCCCCTACCTGGGTATTCATTCCAAGTACTCAAATATATGACCATGAACTAGTACATAGTTTGTACTCTAAGTATATTTCATGTACTTATAAAAAATAAAAATCCCTAAATGGTAATAACAAACAACATATGTTCCTGAATAACTTGTCATGTGATAAGGATTTCTGAATGGGAATCCCTTGAGAACGGTCCAAAACCCTATTTTCCTCTCTAAAAGATATAGATTGTCCCACTAGGTATCCATAGTAGTAATAAAATGGATCTAAAACTACAAATAAATAAATCTAAAATTTTTTATGGATTAAGATTAAAAAACCTACCTTTGGGTAGAATCCTCCAATGTTTCACCTATATTCTCATTCCACCGATGCCGCATGTGGATCTGACTCCTCCCATGCTTTGCTGAGACACCACCTTTCCTCATTTACTATTTATCTCCATCATTCTACATATAATCTAATAGTCTTGGTGAAGGAATACCATAAGTTATTATCTAAATAATCCATGTGAGAAATGGTAAAAGACAATGGGAAGAAAATAATAATAATAAAGGAAAACAGAAAAGCTTCCTAAGCCCGACCATAAAGCCCGACATGAGTTTATGCCTCGACTGAGAAAAAACCCCAACTCTATAATCAAATTTGGATTAAAATACTAAATTATATTCTCTATTCAAAATATATTAGCGAGCGAAGGAATGAAAATAAATAAATATTTAATTAATAAAATAATAAATATCATTTATTACATGAAAATTAAAACATCTCATAATTCCGCAAAAATATTCTCCAATGGTAGAAATACTATTTATGGACCAACAAAGTAGTCATAAAAAGTATCATAGATCATATACTAAGGAAAATATTCTATTTTATCCCTTTTTAGTATCTGTAAGTAAAATTTCAAATTCCTTCTAAATATCCTAGTCTAAAAAAAGATGGGTATTTACAATTTTTCCACTATAAGCCTTCTTATCCCCAAGAATCCTTGGTTATCAACAACAATTATTATCCCATCACAAGTTTCTAAAAAAATACACTATCTTCTCTATCCAATAATTAAACCTACAAAATCACAACTCTCCCAACAAGGAAGACGTTCAAACACAACCAATATAGTACTCCTGACCATAGGAATAACTTTATCATCACCTCACATCTAAGATGCAAGATCAAAGAACAATCCTCTGTCCACTACCAAATGAAATGATTGGAGTTTTCAAAAACTAATCATTCCAGAGAACCAGTATGAAAACATAAAAACATAGCTCGTTCTCACTTCCCGAGAATAGTTCTCATAAAAATGATGAAATTCAACTCATAATGAAACACACCACTATCTCACAAACAATGGTGCACTCCCCGCCATTTTGTCTTACCTTATAACACTACTCAAGCACAACTCCCAAGGATTTAATTCATTAAACTAGAAAATATATTCTAAAATATAAGCCTATAAATGAATCTCTCTAAGCATACTTGTTACTTTGACCAGATATAGAGTATGATCATCTCTAAACTATGAGTATGATAATAATCCATTGATATGAATTTATCACTCTCGTTGAGCGACACTCAAATAAAACTCTTCTATATATATCTTTAACGAACTCTTATAGACTTGTCTCCTAACAATGTGTGTTCGAGTCCAACCATAGGTCAATTGGCTAAACGAAATCATTTCATTTCAAGATCGCTCTCATCACATGGGAAATTCATTTAATCATACCCAAAAATCCGAGTTTCCATTCCCATATGAATTTATTTAAAAGAATCAGTCCCCAACTTGCATATGGCTACTCACTAATTTACAAATTAAATAGTACTAAACACAATCGATGGATACCATTATCATATGAATCATGATCCCATGAGTCTTCCATTAAACGACCAATATTTCCGTTCTACATCATACATTAATATCTTTAATCCATAATCGCCCTGTGAACTCTTTTTCAAAATTGAGCAACCCACTTTTGATGAAATTCATCCCAAGAA
The DNA here is from genome assembly GCA_963277665.1 of Viscum album. NCBI lineage: Eukaryota > Viridiplantae > Streptophyta > Magnoliopsida > Santalales > Viscaceae > Viscum > Viscum album. Next base: position 109,398,124 of record OY728161.1, read on the forward strand.
TACCCATCATGAAATAGTTTTATTAGATTAAATACTCAAATGTGAAACTATTGATCAATAAGGATAGTCTTTTGAAAAATATTTCTTCTCAAAGGTAGTCTTAAAACATATTTACCTTAAGAGATCCCTCAAAAATTGAAGGTATCATCATGCCTCTATTTATAAACCCGATCACTTCCCATGTACTGGTCTCAACATTAGAATTAATATTAGATCATTTCCTATATAGGAATCCCTAAAACTTGGACCAGCCTCACTCATAGGAGGCCATCAGTCAAACGAAACATTGGTCTACAAGGGTATGAGTCTCAACTATGGGCCTCTAGATCCCCCACCTGGCCTTATCGATCAATTATCATATCATGGTCACTAGGTATGCCCACTTGGACCAAAATAATAAAAAACCTCTTGGGAAGGTAAATTTATAATTGTAAAACTATGGTCAAAACCTACTAACACAATTTAAATTATACTTCTTGTTAATTCCCAATATGTATATGAAAACACACTGTAAGTTGTAATTGTAAGTCCATTTAATATAAATCCATTATTAACAAAGAAATTATAAAAAGTAATATAATGGATTTAACGTCCAAGAATCAACCTCATTGGATCCTTGTCCTCATTTAGTATCCTCCCAAGGGACTACCCTAAGAGGATCATGATATAAATTTAGAAAAGAAAAAAAACTGAAATACACCTTGAATCCACATAAGTTATTACCCCCTCGAGGTCTTGTTTAATATAAATGGTTAGGAACCTATCGACACCACAATAGACGATATGACTAGATAACCATAAACGAATATTAGTTACATAAAATATCAAATCAATCTTGATAGGAAAAATCCATGTAGGTTGTTAAAAATCATTCGTTAGATACAACTCAACGAAACAACCAAAACGGGTGGGATAAAAGGAGTCAAGTGACATATTAACCAATTGATGGTACATAGAAATGCAGTAGAATCTGATGGTCAAGGAATTTAAAAATACATTATCATTAGAGATATGTAAATTATTTTTATCCAATTATATGATGTATGGTAGATTTCTATGGATCCCATTTGAATTTAATAAGTACAAAAATTAAATGAACAAGTAACTTGTTCTAATTGAAGATGTGTTCGACTATCAGATATCATCGGAAAGTGTTTCTTGAAGGATGAAAGATTGAACCCCTCTTGATTTCCCATACATAAGTTAATAATAATTTTTATATTGATCATTGAATTTTGGGGTGCTAGTGAGGAGATCCAAAGATTCCTTCAATATCATGGTGATAATCATGATCTCATACAAATGATCGGTAAAGAAGATATATAGATCGAAATCTCAAATAAGATATTTATTTCTTTTGGATGAGGTAAGGGTAGAGAGGAGATCTCATTATATTGGAATGAATTAATTATCTGTAAAGGAGCTATTGTGTTTATATATCGAGGATGCTCAAATACCCATAAAGGTTCCCATGACCCCCATATATCATACAGAAACTAAATAATCTATAAATGATATGATATGATGAACTAATTGAGTCATAGTTTCATTTATATTTTTGTCACATGAATGTAATATATATTCAATATATTATTTAATAAAACAATAGCATTAAATCAAATCATAACTACTGTAATATTAAATAAACCATGAATATTGATATAATATTCATCTCTATAATATTTTCCATTTATTTACTTTTATGCCTGTAAATAATTTTAATAAATAAATTAAACCCAATTATTACACAATTAAGTAATAATGAATTTATTTATTCATTAGTGATCCATAATTATTAGACAACACTCGGACCTCATGGTGGTTCCCACCATGTCATATACACAAATTCAGAAGAATAAGCATGAATCTTGAAACAATATTGTGTGTGACCCTCTAGGACCTTCTCAATGTAGAATGGAATACCATTTATAGAATAGAAGGGGATACTATAAACAAATCAAGGACCCTGAATAGATAAGGAATAGTCATAACAGAAATGATCCTATAAACACACACAAATTAATATAATCAATTGGTCACATGATATTTCATAAATAAAGATGAAAAAATTATTTCATCATCCATTATTTCTTTAAAATTTGTTAATATAACAGGGAAGAATTACCTTATAATACCATGGACTTGGATTTATGAATTTTCAACTATCCTGATCAACAGTTCCTAAGATATCACTTTCTCAAGTTAGAAGATACAATTTCTATCTTGACCATTCAACCATAACCATGCCACCAAAGATGAACCAAATAGAAAATACCATTCCAAGACATTATTGTAATTGTTTTTATCTTGCATCATTGTATTCAATAAATTGAAAAATATTTATAATGATTTCATGATAGGATACTAATTCACATGTGTGTGGATAAGAATAACCAGTCACACCTGAAAACATATGGTGTTCGTATTTTCACATTAGTCTTCATGATATCACCTAATAGACATAACAAACTATGAACTTCCTATTAATAAGTATCAATGCTTATGATCCCCTGACACCTCATAATCAGATATAAATTTATTTATGTTTGTATGATGTATCTATAAAATATGACATATGTTTATGTTTAATTATATATTATCTCCATGTTCTCATTATTATTTGGGAACTGCTGTGACCTTTTGATATGATAATCAATCTATGTAAATTACCCTAAAAAGTGTGGATGTAGATGTATCAACATAATAATATTTTGATAAAATAATGTATATATAAAATATTATACATTTAATGGTAAAAATGTAAAAAACATAAGTTGGATCTAGGTAATCCATTTTCAACACTCCCTCTAGCGCAAGAACAAATTGCTAACATTTATCCACCACCTAGCTCTCACATGGGTATCATTATTCTACTAAGATATGGTTTTAGTTCAGGGAGATTCCATGTTATCCTCTAAGCTACTCTACTAACAACTACTTTACTTCACCGAATAAAATCCATGAAGAGGTGAAATTTACGAAGTATAAATTTTTTACACTGATGTAACCTTGAATCCTTGAAAAGAACCACTACATTAGTATTATCACAACAAACTAGAATAAGGTATACATTGTTTGGTTCAACACCAATATCTACGAAAAATATTTTTATCTATAACAGCACCTTATCAACATTAGAATCCACTATAAAATTAGATAATGATGTAGAGTGGGAGGCCACAAGTTTCTTTGAGCTTCACCTTCTCAATTCAACACCATTTAGTTAAAATATATAGAATGACTGCAATTTCAGATCATCATGATCTTTCTAGAGACTAGCATCAGTGTATCCCATCACTACAAATTCCTTATATTTTTCATATACTAGGAACATATCATTTGTATATCTCAAGTACATCAATATAGTTTTCACATCTTCCATATATAGCTGTCATGGATTTTTTTGTTATCTTCCCATAATCGTTAAAGAAAATGAAACATCAAACCTCTTACATTTCATACATACACGTTAAATCCCACTACTAAGGCATTAATGATTCTACTCAATATTTCAATATCCTCCTATATTCATGGACACAGTTTTTGGAGATATTACTGTCATGTGACATTCGAAAAAACCCTTTCTTGGAATTTTCCATAAAATAACATTTATGTACCTTGTCAATATATGAACTCTATCTTATTCCAAGAAAAATCAATGATCTATCACGATCTTGATCCCAAGAATATAATCTTATTCACCTAAGTCGTTTATGGAGAATAATTCATTATAAAAATTATTAAATGGATGTAGGACTAGAAATTCATTTCCCATAATTTATATTTCATCAAAATAGAATAATAATAAAATAATATAATTACCATTAAACTTATTATAGACACATTGATTGCTTTCATTTTTTACAAAACCAAATTCTCCTATAGACCCATCAAAAGGAAAATTATGTGATCATGATACCTACTTCAACATATAAATGGATATCTATAGATTTAAACTGTATTGGTATTATTTAAATTAACAAACACTTGGGGTTTAGTTATATACAAATATTCAACTAATTTACCATTTAGAGAATCAGTTCTGGCTTCCTTCTGAAAAATCTTATAACATGGAAGGAATCTATTGCATGTAATATTATGATGGATTTTTGCATCATTACTAGTTAGAAGTATTTTTTATAGTCTATTCTATGACATTTTCTGAATCCCTTCACTAATAGCTATGCCTTATAGGTATTTAATTTACAATCATTGACTATCTTTTTCTGGAATACCCATTTTCACCAAATGTATTTTTATCAGCTAGAGGTTCTACCAAAATCCAAACATGATTTTGGTACATGTAATCCATCTAAAAATGCATAAATTCTTCCCATTTAGCACTATTTTTTCCATCTAATTTTTCCATGTAGGTTACAGGTTCAACATTCTTTATAAGTACTATGTCACATGAAATAGTGATAAGGATATCCTAATGCTCTGGTTTTATAGCATCCCTAGTGGAACTATCATGTACTTATGTATCATGGGTTTATTTATCTTACACAATCCCTTGTGAAGTTTGTTCCAATACCAACTCTTTTCATTTGGATCCTCAACTTCATATAAGTTAATCATTATCCCACTATATCCATTTTAAATGTGTTACCTTTCTAGAAATATGGTATTTATTTTCCGAATCATTTTTCTATTAAAAAAATTATATAAGTAATATACTTTGGTTTCTTTTGGATAACCTATAAAGATTAAATGTTTTCCTTGGGATGATATTTTTCACCTTTTATAGTCATGAAAAAATATGTACATCCATATATGTTTGATATAATAGGTTACTTTCCAAACCACAACTCATATGGAATCCCATATATATCTTTAGTCAGTACTCTATTAAGGGTATATGTTGTTTTCAACAATAGTAATCCAAAAAAGTATAATGAAGTAGTTTCCAGGCTCATCATTGATATAACCATTTCAAAAAGTGTATGATACCTAATTTCACTAAAACTATACCATTGTGATGTATAAGGAGTGAGTTGGGTTGCTATTCTATACTCTTTTAAGTGATTAATGAAAGGTTTGTTATATTACTCTCCACCTCATTCTAAAAAGAGCAGCATAATTTTTCTTACCAAGATGGTTTTCTAATTTATATTGATATTCCTTATAAATCTAAAATAGATTTGACTTATACCTCATTAAATAGATAAACCCATACTTACTATAGTCATCAGTAAAAAATTTATGTATAAAAAACATCCCCTTTCCTCTACTAGAAATGTACCACATACATCATTATGAATTAGTTATAGAAATTCTATGGATCATACTCTCTTTACAAAGAAAGGTTCCCTAGTAATATTCCATTGTAAACACATGTTCCATAAATCTAGGGGTTTGAACTTAGTTGAGTCTAAATACACCACTTGATGTAATTATATATAAATTCTTCTATTTTACATGACAAATCCTAAATTGCCATGGGTAGATTTTATATTAGTCATGTTCTCTTTTTTTTATCATTAATTTCCATTATAGGGTATTCAAGTTCATGTATATATAATGTAACGCCCCGACCCCAGTTACCCAGAGTCGGTGCATTAATTACATAACATTGTCATGATCACAAGAAAGATTAAATCTCGAAAGCTTGATTGGTTTAGTAGCCTTGGAAACACTAGATATATTCATAAGTTTTACATTACATCATAAAATGAAAAACTAATACAACAACATAAAGTTTCCACAATCCACACTATTATCCCCTCATAATATCCCTGAAGGTCATTCATAACTTACATTTTCACATCCTGGGAAAAATAAAACATAGAAAAGGGGTGAGCTCAAATGCCCAGTAAGGATGACAATATAGCGGAACATTCAAAATAAGCATAAACACTTAAGGCAATGCATTACTAAAACAAAAGCCTTTTAAACTTGAACTTCAACATAGTATGGCAAAAGTAAAATGAAATAATTCCATTTACTTATTCACATGGATATTCTACTAATCGAATAATCACATACAAAAATCAAAAAAACCACTTTCATAATGTTGGAATGCATAATGCCAGACTATCATAACCACATAGTCAAGGCCTCGTGCCAAGACTACAAATAAGATTTTGCCAAGGCCTTGTGCCAAGACACTAGTTTGTCTCATGAGACCTACCGATGCATTGAGGATCTATAGCGGGCTCCACCCGTCACATATTAAGTCTAATGCATTCCCATATGAAAAGGTTTAAACATAACATAAACATTCGTATTAAAACTAGCATACGAAATGTCAATAATTTCACCATAAACTATGAATGGTATAAAAATAGCACATCCACAGTCAAACATATCACAAAACCTTCAATACAATATAGAAGTTTTGTATCACAATAAATCAACTTCAAATAAGCGTAAAATCCATCAAAGGATGTTGACATAGATGAAATCAAAATTCTTTTTTTAAAGAAATATCTCTTTTTATTTTGAAATCATTTAAGATCCATATAAAATAAAACATTTTCTTTGAAAATATTCTCATAAGCTTGTAAGGGAAGCTTTGAAGATTTTATAATGGCGGAAAATAGCCGCACCCGCCGTATAAGTTAAAAAAAACATTCTTACCTTAATTCTGTCGAGAAGGTTAAAAAGGACCTTGTTTTGAAAACGATGGAAAGATTCCTTTATAAACCACTTATAAAAGTCAAAAAGGGTATAAATGACTTTAACTCATACTCTAGTAAATAGTAAAAATGTTTTGAAATACATTTTTAAGAAACATGGATGTGGATGATAAAGAGATCCCAGTAGATTATTACATATAAACAACCTCGGATAATGAAGAGATTGTGAAATAACCCTTACCTTGTACTTTTCCTTTGTTGGGGTAGGTTAACCTCCTGTATAATGGTGAAATAATTGTTATTAAATTATAGAAGAATCATATACATTAATATGATATCATATATGATCTTTTAATAATATCTTAGTATTATCGTCGTTTTGGGTGATAATCGATTCGTTCTTCTTAAATGTTTGGTTACGTAAGACATGTTTGTAATGGATAGATTATATCTTATTCATAATCAGAATGATATTAACATTATTTTTAACCCTAAAATGAGAATAATACTTGAATGGATACGATGGAGAATGAATCTCATCGCGTTCGTGGAGACGGTAGTCCGTACGTACGCACGAACGCTACTTCCATTTAATTTTTATTTTAAAAGAATCGAATCCAAATGATACATAGGTATATTACTATTCCAGTATAATATAATATTTTATATATGTTACTTATGTTTATTAACACCATCCTTTATACGTTCCATGTGTGGTATGAACGAGTCATATCATTTTAAGGGGACGGTAGTCCGCACTTCCTCAAATGAAATTATCGTATGTATATACAACATGAAACGAATAATGATATGAAATAAAATGGAATTATAGAAGCTTATATATAAAATATATATCATTAATATCATATTTAATTACAGTGCCATCATAATGGCCACCATGAGAGGCGGTAAGATGTATTTGAACAATCATCGTTTCGTGAGGCGTTAGTTTTCCATCCACAGAAACATTATGTTCATCATCCATTAGATAGAGTTGTGTGTATGTGTAGTTTGAATCCTTCTTATAACAACATCCTAGTATATTGTGGATACTGGTGTTGTTACAAAAGAAAGTAAATAAAAAGATTTTGGGGGTTGGAGAAGCAAAATAATTGAAAATAATTTAAGAGAAATCGTTACCTTTAATTTAGGTAACTCACTTTGGTTGGAACCAAAGAACTTCTTGAAATGCTTTCTGCCTAAGGGGAAGCTTCAAGGAGGAGGATAGGGATGTGGGGAGCTTATTTGGGCAGGGTTTGGACGAGCCAAGTGGCTTGAGAGGTGTGAGGAATGAGTAGAAGTGATCTCCTTTTATAAGGGAGAGGAGGGGCTCTTTAGGAAAGAGTGAAAGTATTACTTTATAATATAATTATATTCGGTTTATAATGGTCCAAAAATCATTGAGGTCGAAGATACGATGACTCATATTCTAAATAACATCAACCAATAATAATTGGACAGGTTTTAGATAATATTTTAATCATTATAATCTTATTTATTTAAATGATTTATTAATGAGGTAAACATTGCATCATTATTGTGTCATTAATAATTTAAATTATTTGATGTCTAAAAATTATAAATAAAATATAATTATGTAGGAAATATTTTTATCTTTATAATGAATATTTATAATCGAAAATCCAACATGTATAACCCTATGTAAAAATTGTTCTTCTAAAAGATATATGCTTGTGTCATTTTTGTATTCATTTTAACATAATTAAAATAAAGTGTCATTATCACTTAGAAGTGGATCCATGGGGTCCCAAAATCGACCCAAAGATGCCCATGGTCGACCATGTATCAACCAATAGGGTTAAGACACTTTTTAGGGTAATTTAGTTTTATTATAATATTATTTTTTAACCCTTATTTACCGGATTTACCCTTAACCATGGTAAATAAAATATTTACCGCAGTAATTATTCAAAATGTCTAAAAATAAAAGTTACCTATTTACACAATTTGAACATCCTGATTCCAAATATGGAATCCATTTTCCTAAATTCAAAACACAGAAGTGGCAGAAATTAATTTAAAATTAATTCCCGCTGTCAAAACAAAAAGCGTGTTTTTAAGAGGTAATAACTATGAAAAGATTGACACTTGTTTATGTTCGGTTTAATTGTAAAATTATGTCCAATGACCAAAATTATATTAAATGGTAAAAATATATTCTAAATATACTTTAAAACCACTCAAATTCACAATTTATCACTATTAATTATTTTTATTAAAAAAGTTGTTTTTAATTAAAATTTAGTAATTTTCACTATTCATCAAAATATGAAAGTTATCTGAAAAGTACCAAAATTTCACCCTAGGCTAATTTCAATATTCCGAATCCAAAAATGAAGTCCATTTTGAAATATAAAATATATATGATTTCAAAAGTAGGTATTACTATTCACAACGGCTAGTTTAATTAGTTGTAGTGTGTGTTAGAACTCGAGGTTGCGTACAACACACGATATCGCATTATTCGAAGGGAAACGTACCGTGGAAGCTTGGGGTGTTACATTCTCCCCTCCTTCAAATAATTGTGTCCTCGCAATTTCTAGGGTATTACTTCATAAAATGACTTGGGTGGTTCTTCATCATAAGTTCCTCGGGTTCCCACGTTGCCTCTTCCATCTTATGGTTTCTCCACAGAACTTTTACCAAACGCGTCGTCCAGTTTCTCAGCACTTGTTCTCTCGTATCAAGAATCTTGACGGGCTCTTCGCAATAAGACAGATCGGGTTCCAGTTCTAATTCTTCATTAGTGAGTACATGCGTTGGGTCAGGCATGTATTTCCTCAACAGAGATACGTGGAACACATCATGAACTTTAGAGAGACTTGGCGGCATTGCCAATCGGTAAGCTACAACCCCAATTCGTTCAAGAATTTCGAAATGTCCGATGTACCTGGGACTCAATTTACCTTTCTTTCCAAAACGTATGACTCCCTTCCATGGAGATACCTTCAGGAAAACATGATCACCGACTTGAAATTCCAAATCCTTCCTTCGATTATCGGCATAGCTCTTCTGCCTACTTTGAGCTGCTTTGATGTGATTTTGGATTACTTTCACCTTTTCCACCGTTTCCTCCACCAGTTCTGGGCCTACAAGTTTTCTTTCACCAACGTCATCCCAACAGGTTGGTGTACGACATCTCTTTCCGTATAACGCTTCATATGGTGCCATCTGAATACTCGAATGGAAGCTATTGTTATAGGAAAATTCTACCAGAGGTAAATATTGATCCCACATACCCTGAAAATCAAGTGAAAAAGATCTCAACATGTCTTCTAAGGTCTGAATAGTCCGTTCTGATTGTCCATCTGTCTGAGGGTGGTAAGCAGTGCTCAAATGAAGTTCAGTATCAAGGGATTTCTGAAGACTTTTCCAAAATCTTGAAGTAAAACGGGGATCATGATCAAAAACAATCGATAGGGGTACTCCATGAAGTCTCACAACTTCATTAATATATAGTCTTGCTAAATGTTCCAGGGGTAGATCTTCTCTTATAGCAAGAAAATGTGCTGACTTGGTAAGACGATCAACAATAACCCATATTGCATCGTTCCTTCTAGGAGTCTTTGGTAGCCCCATGACAAAGTCCATCGTAATGTTGTCCCATTTCCACTCTGGTATGGGAAGAGGTTGCATGACTCCTCCAGGCTGTTGCCTTCCAGCTTTCACTTGTTGACAAACCATACATCTTGACACAAAATCAGCAATCTCCCTCTTCATGTTGTCCCACCAAAAATGTTCCTTCAAATCTCTATACATTTTGGTGCTCCCAGGGTGTATAGAGAAATTGGAACTATGAGCATCATCCAGCAATTCCCTTTTCAGATCAGGTAAATCGGGAACACAAAGTCTCTTCCGGAATTTCAAAATCCCATCTTCATACACAAAGTCTCTCAATCTCCCATCATTCACAGCTTTAATCTTCTTCTGAAATTCTTCATCATCGGTCTGAGAACTCTTAATCCTTTCTAGTAAAGATGGTTTGGCAACCATTTGAAAAAGCATTGAGGTTTCACCTTCCCTGGTTATTCCCATGTCCATCTTCACTAGATCCATGAAAATTGGATCCCTTTCAATTCTCATCATGTTCAAAACACCATGGTCTTTTCTTCTCAAAGCATCTGCCACATTGTTCGCTTTCCCCGGGTGGTAGTGTATCGTACAATCATAATCCTTGAGTAATTCAAGCCATCTCCTTTGCCTCATGTTGAGTTCTTTTTGTGAGAAAATATACTTCAAACTCTTGTGATCAGTATAAATCTCACATTTTTTACCATAGAGGTAGTGCCTCCATATCTTCAAAGCAAAGATCACAGCTGCTAACTCAAGATCATGAGTAGGATAGTTTTGTTCATGAATTTTCAACTGTCGTGATGTATAGGCAATAACTCTATCATTCTGCATAAGGACACAACCAAGTCCTTTCTTTTATGCATCACTATAAATAACGAACCCATCATTCCCCGATGGTAGAGTCAATATAGGAGCATTGACTAATCTTCTCTTCAGTTCTTCGAAACATTCTTCACACTCTTTTGTCCAAACAAATTTAACCCCTTTACGTGTGAGCTTCGTTAATGGGTTAGCCAATCGGGCAAAATTCTGGACGAAACGTCGATAATAACCTGCCAAACCAATAAAACTGCGTACCTCAGTTATACTCGTAGGTGCTGGCCATTCTTGGATTGCCTTGGTCTTAGAAGGATCAACAGAGATTCCATCCTTAGAGACAATATGGCCAAGAAAAGAAATCTCCTGAAGCCAGAATTCACACTTACTAAACTTCCCATATAATTCATGCCTCCTCAGAGTCTTCAAGATAATGCACAAGTGATTTTCATGATCTTCGTAGGTTTTGGAGTATACCAAGATATCATCAATAAATACCACCACAAATTCATCGAGATACTCCTTGAAAACTCTGTTCATCAGATCCATGAATATAGAGGGTGCATTAGTCAATCCAAACGGCATTACGGTAAACTCGTAATGCCCGTACCTGGTTCGAAATGCTGTCTTCGGAATGTCTTCCTTCTTCACACACAACTGATGGTATCCAGATCGAAGGTCAATCTTTGAAAAGTATTGAGCTCCATGCAGTTGGTCAAATAAATCATCAATACGAGGTAGGGGATACTTGTTCTTTAACGTTATAGCATTGATCTCCCTGTAGTCGATACATAACCTCATAGATCCATATTTCTTTTTAACAAAAAGAACAGGGGCTCCCCATGGAGAAACACTAGGGCGAATAAATCCCTTATTACTCAATTCCTCTAGTTGTTTCTTTAGTTCGACTAATTCTACAGTGGCCATTCTATAAGGGGTCTTCGATATAGGCCTTGATCCAGGAATCAAATCAATGGAAAACTCAACTTCTTATTCTGGAGGATGTCCAGGTAAATCTTCCGGAAATACATCTAAAAATTCTTTCACAACTGGTACATCCTCTATTTTAACATTCCTTTCCTCACCGACAGTTATTTCATTCTCTTCCTCCCCAATAATTGAATTAAGTTGAGCTACTGGGGGTGGATCTATATAAGAATTAGGTGGTGACGATTCTGCTCTAAAAATAAGGTGTTCCTTATCATTATCATCAAGAATCGTAACCTCTTTCTTCTTACAATAAATCTTCGCATCATAGTCCGAAAGCCAATCCATACCGAGGATTATATCGAACTCAATCATAGGTATGACGATGAGATCAGCAGATAAAGAAAATTTATGTGCTCTAATGGGGACTGATTCACAAAACTTTGTTGCAATGATACTTCCCTTAGGAGTTTTAACTGACAACTCCCTTATTAAATCAAATTGGAAATATCTAATTTTCTTATCAAACTGGGAAGATATGAAACAATGCGATGATCCAGAATCAAATAATGCATTTGCTAAACTTGAGGAAACCATTAAATTACCTGCCACCACGTCTTTCGGAGCTTCTACCTCAGCAGTAGTGATAGCATAAGCCTGGCCTTGATCCCTTGGCCTTTTCTGAGGTAAGTTCTCCTGACGCTTAGGACATTCATTTGCATAATTCCCCATCTCCCTTCAATTGTAGCACTGAACGTTGGTAGCTTCTTTCTTCCCATTGCAATCACGAGCTTGGTGGCCTTTTTCACCACACTTGTAACAGACTCCCATTCCCTTCAAGCAAGTACCAGGGTGTTTCTTCCCGCATTTACCACAGGATGGATATTCAACCTTTCCCTTCTTCCCCTTATTTCCATTCCCAGATTGATCAGCAGGTCTCTTCTTCTCTTCCTTTGTTTTAAAGTCATAAGACTTAGAGAATTCCTTTTCAGTCTTGATACCACATGAGACAATGTCTTCGTACGATGAAAAGGATTGTGAGACTAATGCTCGACGAAGAAATGGTTTTAACCCATCAAAGAAACGATCAATCTTACTTCTTGGGTTGCGAATATAATCTCCAGCATACCTCGCTAACCTTGTAATATTAGCCTCATACTTTGTGACATTCTAATCCTCCTTTTGTCTCAGACTCAGAAATTGCCTTTCCATATCCGCTCAATGGTCACGAGGAAAGTATTTTTCTAAAAACAGATCTTTGAACTCCCTCCATTACATATTTGATACTTCATCATCTTCCTTCATGTTTTGAATCAATGACCACCATTGATCAGCATCTCCAGTGAGGCGGTACACTGCCATGATAACTTTTTCCCTTTCACTACTCCCCAAAGCCTGAAATATTTTCTCTAGGGAATTTATCCATTGCTCAGCTACTAAGGGATTTGTACTCCCATTGAACGTTGGTGGTTGTTGCCTCATGAATCGATCTAACATTGATCCTCCACGCTGCGGATCAGGGTGCTCCATACGGGTAAGGTTATTATTCATAACCTGAGTAAGTTGTCCCAGTATGGTGATTAGCTTATCGGCACCAGTTGCATCACCAGCCCCACTATAATTTTCTTGAGCAGGAGGGAAATCCCTACATGGAGTGCGTGCATTGATATGGTTTCCATTTCTTCCACTAGGCGCCATTTCTAAACAATGGAATAAACTAGATCAGTTTATGAATCAAAATACATAATCCCATACTTATAAAACTCTTAACATAAATTGAACTATTTATGGATATAATCCATAATCATAAAAATGTTTTCTTTGAGGAAGTATATACTCATAAACCCTTCATAATTATTTGTAAATAAAATGAGTTTATCCTAAGCATATCCCCCGGGAGTGTCATAACCAAGAGTGCAGCAAGGCCCGTTGTCGTGCAACAGTTCCCGTTCGAGTCTATCTCAAAGCGGTGTTTTTGGGTTTTACCGCTTGGTACATCTGTGCCAGAGCCACCTCTACCTGCTCGTATCCAGACAGGGATGTATTGCTCGGAAAACTCACAAAATCTCTACAATACCAAAATTCTAGGAAGTTCTTCTATATTAATCCTCAAAGTTCATCTTAGGATTACGTGCTCTAATCAGAGTTTATCTAAATCTAGCTTCCAAGGTTTGTACTAAACTTCCTCTGATACCAACTGTAACGCCCCGACCCCAGTTACCCAGAGTCGGTGCATTAATTACATAACATTGGCATGATCACAAGAAAGATTAAATCTCGAAAGATCGATTGGTTTAGTAGCCTTGGAAACACTAGATATATTCATAAGTTTTACATTACATCATAAAATGAAAAACTAATACAACAACATAAAGTTTCCACAATACACACTATTATCCCCTCATAATATCCCTGAAGGTCATTCATAACTTACATCTTCACATCCTAGGAAAAATAAAACATAGAAAAGGGGTGAGCTCAAATGCCCAGTAAGGATGACAATATAGCGGAACATTCAAAATAAGCATAAACATTTAAGGCAATGCATTACTAAAACAAAATCCTTTTATAATTGAACTTCAACATAGTATGGCAAAAGTAAAATGAAATAATGCCATTTACTTATTCACATGGATATTCTACTAATTGAATAATCACATACAAAAATCAAAAAAACCACTTTCATAATGTTGGAATGCATAATGCCAGACTATCATAACCACATAGTCAAGGCCACATGCCAAGACTACAAATAAGATTTTGCCAAGGCCTTGTGCCAAGACACTAGTTTGTCTCATGAGACCTAACGATGCATCGAGGAGCTATAGCGGGCTCCACCCGTCACATATTAAGTCCAATGCATTCCCATATGAAAAGGTTTAAACATAACATAAACATTCGTATTAAAACTAGCATACGAAATGTCAATAATTTCACCATAAACTATGAATGGTATAAAAATAGCACATCCACAGTCAAACATATCACAAAACCTTCAATACAATATAGAAGTTTTGTATCACAATAAATCAACTTCAAATAAGCGTAAAATCCATCAAAGGATGTTGACATATATGAAATCAAAATTCTTTTTTTAAAGAAATATCTCTTTTTATTTTGAAATCATTTAAGATCCATATAAAATAAAACATTTTCTTTGAAAATATTCTCATATGCTTGTAAGGGAAGCTTTGAAGATTTTATAACGGCGGAAAATAGCCGCACCCGCCGTATAAGTTAAAAAAAACATTCTTACCTTAATTCTATCGAGAAGGTTAAAAAGGGCCTTGTTTTGAAAACGACGGAAAGATTCCTTTATAAACCACTTATAAAAGTCAAAAAGGGTATAAATGACTTTAACTCATATTCTAGTAAATAGTAAAAATGTTTTGAAATACATTTTTAAGAAACATGGATGTGGATGATAAAGAGATCCCAGTAGATTATTACATATAAACAACCTCGGATAATGAAGAGATTGTGAAATAACCCTTACCTTGTACTTTTCCTTTGTTGGGGTAGGTTAACCTCCTGTATAATGGTGAAATAATTGTTATTAAATTATAGAAGAATCATATACATTAATATGATATCATATATGATCTTTTAATAATATCTTAGTATTATCGTCGTTTTGGGTGATAATCGATTCGTTCTTCTTAAATGTTTGGTTACGTAAGACATGTTTGTAATGGATAGATTATATCTTACTCATAATCAGAATGATATTAACATTATTTTTAACCCTAAAATGAGAATAAGACTTGAATGGATACGATGGAGAATGAATCTCATCGCGTTCGTGGAGACGGTAGTCTGTACGTACGCATGAACGCTACTTCCATTTAATTTTTATTTTAAAAGAATCGAATCCAAATGATACATAGGTATATTACTATTCCAGTATAATATAATATTTTATATATGTTACTTAAGTTCATTAACACCATCATTTATACGTTCCATGTGTGGTATGAACGAGTCATATCATTTTAAGGGGGCGGTAGTCCGCACTTCCTCAAATGAAATTATCGTATGTATATACAACATGAAACAAATAATGATATGAAATAAAAAGGAATTACAGAAGCTTATATATAAAATATATATCATTAATATCATATTTAATTACAGTGCCATCATAATGGCCACCATGAGAGGCGGTAAGATGTATTTGAACAATCATCGTTTCGTGAGGCGTTAGTTTGCCATCCACAGAAACATTATGTTCATCATCCATTAGATGGAGTTGTGTGTATGTGTAGTTTGAATCCTTATTATAACAACATCCTAGTATATTGTGGATACTGGTGTTGTTACAAAAGAAAGGAAATAAAAAGATTTTGGGGGTTGGAGAAGCAAAATAAATGAAAATAATTTAAGATAAATCGTTACCTTTAATTTAGGTAACTCACTTTGGTTGGAACCAAAGGACTTCTTGAAATGCATTCTGCCTAAGGGGAAGCTTCAAGGAGGAGTAGAGGGATGTGGGGAGCTTATTTGGGCAGGTTTTGGACGAGCCAAGTGGCTTGAGAGTTGTGAGGAATGAGTAAAAGTGATCTCCTTTTATAAGGGAGAGGAGGGGCTCTTTAGGAAAGAGTGAAAGTATTACTTTATAATATAATTATATTCGGTTTATAATGGTCCAAAAATCATCGAGGTCGAAGATAAGATGACTCATATTCTAAATAACATCAACCAATAAGAATTGGACAGGTTTTAGATAAAATTTTAATCATTATAATCTTATTTATTTAAATGATTTATTAATGAGGTAAACATTGCTTCATTATTGTGTCATTAATAATTTAAATTATTTGATGTCTAAAAATTATAAATAAAATATAATTATGTAGGCAATCTTTTTAGCTTTATAATGAATATTTATAATCGAAAATCCAACATGTATAACCCTATGTAAAAATTGTTCTTCTAAAATATATATGCTTGTGTCATTTTTGTATTCATTTTAACTTAATTAAAATAAAGTGTCATTATCACTTACAAGTGGATCCATGGGGTCCCAAAATCGACCCAAAGATTCCCATTGTCGACCATGTATCAACCAATAGGGTTAAGACACGTTTTAGGGTAATTTAGTATTATTATAATATTATTTTTTAACCCTTATTTACCGGATTTACCCTTAACCATGGTAAATAAAATATTTACCGCAGTAATTATTCAAAATGTCTAAAAATAAAAGTTACCTATTTACACAATTTGAACATCCTGATTCAAAATATGGAATCCATTTTCCTAAATTCAAAACACAGAAGTGGCAGAAATTAATTTAAAATTATTTCCCGCTGTCAAAACAAAAAGCGTGTTTTTAAGAGGTAATAACTATCAAAAGATTGACACTTGTTTATGTTCGGTTTAATTGTAAAATTATGTCCAATGACCAACATTATATTAAATGGTAAAAATATATACTAAATATACTTTAAAACCACTCAAATTCAGAATTTATCACTATTAATTATTTTGATTAAAAAAGTTGTTTTTAATTAAAATTTAGTAATTTTCACTATTCATCAAAATATGAAAGTTATCTGAAAAGTACCAAAATTTCACCCTTGGCTAATTTCAATATTCCGAATCCAAAAATGAAGTCCATTTTGAAATATAAAATATATATGATTTCAAAAGTAGGTATTACTATTCACAACGGCTAGTTTAATTAGTTGTAGTGTGTGTTAGAACTCGAGGTTGCGTACAACACACGCTCTCGCATTATTCGAAGGGAAACGTACCGTGGAAGCTTGGGGTGTTACATATAATGTGTTTTTATAATGTTCCATTCCATAACACATGTTATCCTTATAAATGTGAAAAAAAATTATTTCCAAACTTGAAATAAAATCCCATTGTGTCCAAAACTTTTATTGATATTATGTTTCTGGTAACGGAAGGAACATAAAAAAAATTATCATTTATAATATATATAACACATGGGTAATTGATTTTATAATCTCCCACTTCCAAGCCTATAATAATAGTACCATTTTTATACTAGAGATCCACCACTACCATTTATATGTTCATTAATATACTTGTTTCATGTAATTGAATTCAAATATTGTAGTTTCATGTTTTATGCATTATCCAACCTATGAATAATGAAATAGTTTATTCAACGGAAAAAAATACCTAAAGTAGAAGAGTCTCATGGTTTCTTCTTCCCATCACTGTAATTATACTTCTAGTGTTATTTCTTGAAAAATGAAAACCAAATGCCCTCATACTCATTACTTTTCCATTCTATCTATGGATTTATATAAGGATGGTGATTAGGTTTCTCTGATATAAACATTGAATTAAACCCCTTAGCCTTACCTTTCATCCTCATATTCACCACAAGGAATGAATAATTGGTATTCTTCATATCCTTATCATTATAGTAAACTAAATCCAAAATATTTGAGAGTCAATTTTTCATGTTATTCATATTGTAATGAAGAATAAAAATAAAAAAAATTTGTACTAAAGATGAAATATTTAGATCAGTCACTAGTTAGGGATTAGAGTCTCTCAATGTACCTGGTCATATTGAGTACATGAGGTCCTTCCTGGTTCCATTTTTCTATCCATAACCAAAATATTGCACCAAATATCAAATTAATTTTTATGCCTATATTTCTTCTGATATAACTGTAGGAGATGAGTTAGCATCTTGTAGGCATCTTTTTCCTTAAGAATGTTTTTCAATTTACTAAACATATAAAAAAATGTGATACAGTATACATCTAGTGAATCAAATAAATGATTTTTATACTTTTCTATATATTCTATTCTTTCTCCATGAGGATTATCAACATGAAGTGAGAACTCTATAATAAAAAACATCCTTTCCTGGCATAGTACTTAGTGTAATCCCCTATACCACTCTTATAAATTATGGATGATTAGGATATTTTCAATATCCAGTACTATTCATAGTGATAATGTACTATTTGTGTTTTTGATTTCAATTTTTATCCAAAAAAATAAATTATGCTACTATTAAATTAGATTTATTAACTTTTATAAATAATTTATTAATTAAATAAATCATTTAAAGTCTCCCACTATCTTATCAAACTCTAGAATCCATCACTACTAGTATCTGGATGCCCTGTAGCTTGAGTATTCTAGTCGAAAGGATACTTGAAATATCCCATGATGGTCTACAATCTATTTTCATAAAACTACTTGGAGTGTATCAAGGTTGGATCTAGATAGCCTTACCGCATTAACTTGTAATTCCTCAATCTGTTGAGTAAATTCCCATAATATCGTAATCATAATCTTGATTCCCTAAATGGTTTTCAAAAAATGTTATATAAAGGTAGATATAGATACCTATTTTATATAAAATATTAATAATTAAACCCATAAAACTCATAGGAACTCTCCAGTAGTAGGAGACACACTAAAATATTGATGATAATCCCCCCATATATCTCGTTTTGTACAAATTTGAAAAATGAAATGTGTTATCGATATAATTTAACCATGAGGGATTTTTATTGTTTTGTAAAAAAAAATCATTTTCTATTAAATAATTTTTACTATGTTTTCATGCTCACCAAAGAATCTCCATTTAATAAAATACATTTATCACATATCTATGAATTTATTATTTATATTATCTGATGTGTTCATAGAGAAATGCAAATGAAAAAAATTATATACAATGTATAAAGGAAATAAATTTCATGATTGTTATCGATCATCTAATAATGATCCATTTAAACTAAATGGATCAACCATGAAATAATGATATCATACCTGAGATTGGTCTTGACTCATACTGTAGCTCTCCTTAAGTCCAGTGTTTTTACTACTCATTAAGGATACCACCTCATCTTAGCATGGTCTGCATCATATATTTTCATTGCCAGTAGAAAAAATGTACTCACAAGTAGGCGAGTGGGTCTTGGGAAGAAAAATATATATAATGATATGAATGGTAACATACACCTTCATAAATATTTAATAAAAATACATGTTGGTCATACCATCAATAAATAAATAATATTTACAAAAATCTCAGGCAGTTGTATTATATATTTAAATAAATAAATCTGTACAAGTAAGAGGTTATTCTGTAATGACCCAAAGTTTTTCAATGAAAATTCCCTTATTAAAATTATGTCATAAAATTAATGAACTAATAATTGATAAGTGACCTTTAAACATAATTTTGTCACTTATGTGTTTGGAATTTTGAAAATCTGACATACACGGTTGTTTTCAAGATGATTTTTGGAGTCTGATAGAACAATATTGTTTTTTTGGTGAATAGTAACATAACCTTATGAATAGTAATATGAACATTATTAATAGTATGTAATAATATTATTTTATTTTCTTGAGGCAATAAGATAATGAGATCTTAATTAATTTTTCAATGAGAAATAAAACTAAGTGCACCTTTAAGATTGTTATTTTTTGAATTAACTATGACTTTATTTAAAAATTAAATTAATAATATTTATAAAATTAATTTTGAAAAATGGACTTCATTTTTGAATTCTACACGTCGAAAAATGGTTAGGGTAAATTTTTTGTATTTTTCTGAAAAACTCGAATTTTTTAAGAATAGTGAAATATAGTAAAATACCATATATACAATTTAACAATTAAATACACTATTCATGACATCAAAAGTGATGCAAGGACACTTGGTTCCAACTCACATGAACTTATTACTATTAGGGGTCAAATGAAACAATACTATTTGTTGTCTTGAGGGAAATAATAAAATAATGAATTAAATATTCAAAATTTACCCCTCCCCTCCACTATAAAAACCACCCTTCACTCCCTCATTCCCTCACACCACTGAAGATCCAAGACTTCACTAAACTCTGCCCAAACATCCTCCCTATCCCCTCTCCCACGTCTAAGAGCTTCCGGTCTCATCAAAATACCAAGCCTTGGCCCTTAAAGAGGTTCTCAAGAGAAGGATTCAAGAGGTAATTTCTCTCCCTCTTCTCCTTTAGTTTCCTTTCATGTTCAAGTTCATTTCTTGATCTCTCCCCACCTATCATCATAAAAATGGTATTGTAACTCTAGTATTATACATATAATGTAATTTTATTATTCTAATGGGATTTTATATAATTCAAACCCCTTTCCCTCTTTCTTTTATTTTATTAAAGTGAACGTTGTTCGTGAGGTGTTAATTTATCACCTTCAAGAACGACATGTTTTCTTCTTCCATTTATACCTTCAGATCTGGTCATGAAACCATTTTTATGGTTGAACCAGAAATTTTATAATTATTATATCCTATTTAAAGTTATGTAACTGAATTATGTACTTATTACTAAGTGATAAATTAAAACAAGTATGTTGTGATCGAAAAACCGCCAAAATTAACCCAAACAATCATCATTTAATTCTTATCTAATGATTCATCCAAATGGATCTAATATAATTAATTATAATATCATTAAAAATCCTATAATATCATTAATAAGATTTAATATCAGTTCTTGAGGATTACCCATGTTCTACCTGAACATCAATTTAAGAATACAAGTGAACCACTCAAGAAAACCATAAAAACAAACATTCAGGAACAATGTTTTAAAACACTATAAATCATTAAAAGGAACATTAAATCACATAATGAAACCATAATGAACTATATTAATGTATAATAGGTTCTTTAATTTCTAATTAATGAATATAATTTCATTATACAGGACATTAAAGAGAAGGAATCATTCAGATACAAGGTAAGGGGAAATTCTCGAACCCAACTTTCATCCTTCGGATTCTCCCTCTTTCACTCCATTTTTGAAATGGATACTCCTTAAAGATAATTTGATCATAATTATATTAATTGTTCTAGGATATAAATGTTTTCTACTAAAGTTTATGTCAATCAAAATGTTTTCCAAAAGAACCCTTCTTTTAAGAATGCACCTTTTACCTCCCATTCAATATTGATGGTTCTTGTATCAAGTATGTTGTTACCTCTTTATTTTGGGAACCCAATGTTTATGAATGTGTTCTTATTAGATGAAACCAATTAATTTTCATGGGTTAGTTTTTTTAATTTATGTTATATGTTCGTTGTGTCATGCATGAAAAATGATAATGTTATGATGTGACGGGTGTACCCGGAATTATATAGCGTGATATGAATGTTTAAACGTGACGGGTGCGCCCTGAATTATAGATCACTCCAATTAATTAGGTAAAGTGATGAATCTCATGAATATATGTGAAATGATGTGATAAAGAGATTCTATATTGGTTCACAAGTATGTGTGGTAGTTAACCACTAAAACATGATGTTTTATTTTTATGCATTGCCACATTTAAAGTATTTTATTTATGTTCCTCTCATGTTCATGATTTCTTTACCTATGTCAGATACTATATTCTTCTTATCTACCCTCTTACTGGGTTTTTAGCTCACCCCTTTTTAATGTATATCCTCAGGTGGCTACATATACTATGGAGTGGACAAGTGGAAATAAGAATCTAGAGAAGAAGAATGTAAATTAATGTTTATGCTTGATGTTGTAATTGCTATGTATGGTCCTAGTTTTCCCAAGACACTAAACCGTTGGATGCTCTATGTGTAATACTATTATGTTATTTAACTTTAAAATTATTTAATAGTAATGTACGAAAAGTTCGGGATGTTATATGTTCACTACCAAAGACCAGTCGGTATATAAAATAAAATAATAGTAAATTAAAAATCTATAAATTTATGTTCAAGGGAAAAAATATAAATTAAATAAATTATTTATTTATTTTGTTCGGTCTAGAAATATTTTAAACTTTTATTCAAAAAATTTATTTATACATTAGTATAATTTTCATACAAAAATTAATTTAATTTTTTAAAATAATAAAATTATTAGTTTTAATCCAAATGTTAAAAAAATTATATATAATTTTTTTCTCACGATAAAAAACGCCTCCTAGACTCATTGCAGGGCAGGATGAACCCATGCAGGTTTGTCTTGGGCTGGGCAGAACCCACCAAGGTCCATTATGAGACAGACATTCCCATGAAAGGTGGTTATAGTTATGGAAGACCCACCTCGACCTGTTCCGGGTCATTCCATACCCAAACATAGTTGGGGTTCAACGTGGTAGGGGTTTGGGTATGACAGGAAGAATGAAATCTCGTAAAGTGTTTTTTAGTGACTCTACTATGGGAAAAATAGTGTCCAAAATTTTTTGCCTCATGATGTAACACACCAAGATTCCATGGTCTGTTTCCCTTTGAATAATGCAATAGCGTGTGTTGTACGCAACTTCGAGTTCTAACACACACCACAACCAATCAAACCACCCAATATGAATAGAAATACCCACTTTTTGAAATTTTATAAATTATATCTTTCAAAATGGAATTCATTTTTGGATTCGTAATATCGAAATTAGCTTAGGGTTAATTTTTGGTATTTTTCTGAAAACATTCAATTTTTGATGAATAGTGAAAAAACACTCAGTTATAGTTTAAAAACGAATTTTTATTTAAATAATTATTTATTTTATTTAAATTTAATTAAGGTCAAAATAGATACATAATACCTATATATGTTCAATTTAATTAATTGGAGTTAGTTTAGAATAATTTTAGATATATAAAACTTTTATCGAACTTTTCACCGTCTTTTACACACCTCCTAGGAGAATTTGGAAATTCACGTAAAACGTAATTTTACTGCTTCTATGAGTGGAAATTAGAAAATTCAGGAGACATGGTTAATATCAAGTAGTTAAATGTTGTTCAATAAGATAAATATAATTTTTGGTGAATAGTAACTTTTTACTTTTATTTACCACGGTAAAAATTAAATAGAATAATTAAGGGTAAAAATGAAATTAATATTACCCTAAAACATGTCCTAATTCTCTTGGATAAGTGTATCTAGACCAAAAACAACATTAGGAATAAAATATTATCATTTAGGTCCACTTGGATAAGATTAGGACATTTATTGTTATTTAATTCAAAGAAGAGTTAAAAGAGTTAAAATGTAAGTTTAATTACTAAAACATTTTTAATATAGGGTTATACATAAGATAAATTCTATTTTAAAGATTCATTAGAAAGATAAAAATATTTCCTACATAATGGTATTTTATTTATAGTTTTTAGAAATCAAATAATTTAATATATTTATGACATAATGGTGATGCAGTAATTACTGAATTAATGAAATATTAAAATAATAGATATTATAAATATCCAAATAAATGTAATTTGAGACTTTTTATGAATTAAAATAATTTTATACGTTAATATGACATATTATTATTGGTTATATGAATTTTATTAGATGTAATAATGTTGTAATGAATTTATCAGAAACAAAATACCCAATAATGTCAAAATTGACATAAAAGAGTTTTTAAAACAAATATTATATTATTAATTGATACTATATTCATAAAAATCTATGGTTTGGCCAAAGCACTAATATAATGATATAAGTATCATTAATGGACCACTTGGGGGTCTCTTGGAAGTATATAGTAATTTTATTTACTATATAATATAAAAATACAAAGAGACATGGTAAATGTCAAACTATTTAACTAAGAGTTAAATCTAAAAGATAAGGTTACAATAGTGACCAAAACCTATATAAAATATTTTGGATGGGTGGTTTGCGACCCATCTGCACCTTAGACATTGATTAATCCATTTTTGAGCCATTATAAACATAATATGAATTTATTATAAATCAATACTTTATGTTTTTCCTAAAGTGCCCCTCCTCCCCCTTATAAAAGGACACCACTTCTATCCAATTCCTGAAACCTCTAAAGCCTTTTTATCGGCCCACATATGCCAAAATATCCTCCCAACTTCCCTCAATTCGACCTAGAGGCCTTATTTTGATCATAAAGCCAACCTAAGGAGCCCTTTTGATCCAATCAAAAGGAAGAACCCGAAGAAGAGGTAACATTTTCACCACCCTCTTTCAAGTTCCTTTCTTCTTCAACATAATCTTTCTTTGTTATTTCCATTATAAAAAAATAACTCCAGTATCTTTTATATACTGTGATGTTATTATAAATATGGTACAACCATATTCAGTATTCTATCCATCCTTTGAATGACATGTCACCATACGTGCGTACGTACGACATACTGTCTCCACGTCGTGGTGTAATTGTTATTCAAAACATTATTATTTAGATGGGTATAATAATGATGTATAATTCATGTAAATAATAAATATAACATGATAATTATTCTTTATATATGATATACCATCCAATTATATATGATTTTAATATCAAAAGAATGATATTATCGCTCGTGCGTACGTACGGACTACCGTCTCCACGAACGAGATGAGATTCATTCCCCATCGTATCTTTACAAATCTAATTCTCATTTAATTATTAAAAATAATGTTTAAGGACTTAATATAATTCTATATACGAATAATATACAACCTATCCATAACAAACACGACTTATGTAACAAAACATATAAAATAAAACGAGTAAGTTAACACCCGAAACGACGATAATACTAATATATTATGAACAAAGCAATGTTAAAAGATCATATATGATATCATATTAATGCATATGATTCTTGTATAATTAAGTAACAACTATTTTTACATTATACAGGAGTCTATCCTACCCCCGAACAAGGAAAAAGTACAAAGTAAGGGGTTTCTTATCTCAGTTTTAATTCCGTGAGATTTCCATTGTTCACCACTTATTTATTGCATGTGGTGTGTGTACTGCCCAGGATTATATTCATTGTGTAATATAATTTACTTTTTGGATATCTACATCATCATTTTATGATCCTTCTTTCATATTTGTATGTTTCGTATGTTACCAAATCGATAAGGGAATTTTAAATTTCATTTTCCATTCATTCAGCTTTACGCATACTTCATTGATTATTTTACTCCAAGATTATGTGTGGAATCACTATTCATTTGCTTATGCCATAATTTCCACTCCCCTTTCCGTGGATATACTTTTGATACACATAATCAATCCATTTATAATTTTTCAAGTCATCTATATGAACTTGATAAGAGTAATTTTAACTCAATATCCATTTGTTGTGTTAAATATCCAATTCATTGGTGTTGTCTTTACAAGAATATGTTTGAATGTACTCTCATATATCTACACCGAATATCCAATAATATTGAGTGTATTTATATTTGTCACACATAATTATTCCATTTATTTATCCTTAACCTATGGATATTGTCTTTATAAGACGTTTCATCTGAAATTACATTCCATTGAGACTCCTCTGTTTTTATACACCAAATCACTTATATATGGTGTATATAATGTACTTTGACATTATATATCATTAATCCCTCTATTCTCATGATATTACAATGTTTTTATTACCTCAATTATTTGTATTCAAGTGTCTCTCCTTTGGTTAGACACTCTAACTAAAATATAATTTTTAAATGTTTTGAATATTTATTCTTCTAAATATTTCTCTTTAATGTCCATGTTTTAAAAATGGTTTTAAGGATTTATTTATATGGACATTAATGTTTTAAAATTAAAATCCCTTTTAAAAGTTTCAAAGTGGTATGGGACACATTGATTCAAAAATATATTTTTTGTGATCACGCCAATGTAAGGGACCTTGGCATCACCCATGTCAATACCCTATTCTATAGG
This sequence comes from Viscum album, assembly GCA_963277665.1. Classification (NCBI taxonomy): domain Eukaryota; kingdom Viridiplantae; phylum Streptophyta; class Magnoliopsida; order Santalales; family Viscaceae; genus Viscum; species Viscum album. The sequence continues at coordinate 109,424,694 of OY728161.1, forward strand.
ATAACCTCTTGGTCAAGGAAGAACCTATGTGGAAATAAATGGATGGAAAAATATTTTAAGGTATTAGTGCTCCTTGTTGTTGAGATTACTTTGGGTGAATTTTCTATTATATGTGTAACCCTACAATTTATCATGTGATAATGATATTTGTGGAAGACTTGTCCTTTCTCTTGTGGATATAGTTATAAAGAACCATTTGGTTTTATATGATCATTGGGTTTGAGGCAATTACAAGTTATTATATTTTGTGATGAAAATTCAATGTATGAGATAACATTTGTGGTTAAATTATGTTATGGCTATTTTGAGGAATTTATCTCATTTTGGTAATGTTATAAAATATATTTTTTGAAAAAGGAAAACACACAGACCATATGCCAACCTGTCACGACGGGAAAAGCTTTGGGAATCGAACCCACAACCAAAGTGTGATAGGGATTTATCACATACCAGTGGACTACGTGAAGTCCCTGGTTAGTGTGACGAATTATTTTTAGTTAAATGATTTTATTGATCAATAATAAGTTGATTTTGGATCTTTTGTCTTATCAAGTGAATACCCTTAGTATAGGAAAATGATTTGGTGATTAAGTGATAAATGTTATTTTGGAAGATATTATCTTTTTTGGGAACACTATATGCCTAAGGGAAATAGAATACTCTGGGGTTTCATTTGAGGAGTAATGGTGGATTGTTATCTATGTTTTTATTGTGGATTTATAGTGATTTGGGTTATTTATGGAAATGATTAACCTATAATAGAGAATATGCGATTAGGTTAATTACTTTTATATATGTGACTTTAAGAGTAGTTGATGTCATTTGGATATACAATTGAACGTGGAATACTACATAACCAAATTCATCTATGTTTTGGGTTTCAATATTAGTTTGGATTATATTGAAGTATTTGAAGGACAATTTTTTATTTAATTGTATTTATTTATCTTTGGGGTATTTTTGGTTTATTTTTAGAAATTAAGATTAGTGTTTCTTTCTCTAATGGAATATCCTTTTGGGGGATAATCAGATCTTATACTAACCAATTTGGTTTTGATTAATCTATAAAGACAAGGTAAATATATAGTTTATCCCCCATGGATCAAGTGATTCTATAAGAAGTTTATTCTATCTCTTCTAGTGTGACCAAGTCTTCTTGAATACTCATCGTTTAAAATGAGTTAGTAGTAGGAATTTATTAAAGAATTAAAATTTACTCAAAATGTATGTATATCTCTTTATGTTCTTAGTAAATCTCAGAAATGAATTCCTCGTCTTTATGTAATGTAACTTAAAACAAAAAAAATGTTGTCTGTTTACTTTTCCTACTGGGAAACTAATGACCATTTTTCCCATCACAAGTTTGTGGTTTTCTTGTTGTTAACTTTCTCCTGATCATGTTCTCTATCCCTCTCCATTAGAACTTGACCCTTTTTTTGTCATCCATATCCATGTTTTTCTACATTGAATCCTAGTATAGGTTATCTCGGATGACCTTTTTACTTCTCATTCTTTCTTTTAAAGTGATAGTTTTATTGACTCTTTTTCCAATGTGGGACTGTCCATTATATTCACAAGCCCAATTTTAAAAATTGTGAGGACGCAATTTATTAAAGGAGGGGAGAATGTAACACCCCAAGCTTCCACGGTACATTTCCTTTTGAATAATGCAATAGCGTGTGTGGTACACAACTTCGAGTTCTAACAAACACCACAACCAATCAAACTACAGGTTATGAATAGTAATACCCACTTTTTGAAATTTTATAAATTTTATCTTTCAAACTGGACTTCATCTTTGGATTCCAAATATCTAAATTAGGTTAGGGTGAATTTTTGGTATTTTTCTGAAAACTTTCATTTTTTGATGAATAGTGAAAAAACACTGAGTTATAGTTTAAAAACGAATTTCTATTTAAAAAAGTATTTATTTTATTTAAATTTAATTAAGGTCAAAATAGATACATAATACCTATATAATTTCAATGTAATTAATTGGAGTTAGTTTAGAATAATTTTAGATATATAAAAATTTTATGGAACTTTTCACCGTCTTTTACACACCTCCTAAGAGAATTTGGAAATTCACGTAAAACGTAATTTTACCACTTCTGTGAGTAGAATTTCCAAAATCTGAGAGACATGGATAATATCAAGGAGTAAAATGTGGTTTAATAATACAAAAATAATTTTTGGTGAACAGTAACTTTTTTCTTTTATTTACCACGGTTAAAAGTAAATTGGGTAATTAAGGGTAAAAATGATATTGATATTACCCTAAAACATGTTCTAATTATATTGGAAAAGTGTATATAGAAATAAAAAACATTAGGAATAAAATATTATCATTTAGGTCCACTTGGATTAGATTAGTACATTTATTATTATTTAATTCAAAGAAGAGTTAAAAGAGTTAAAATCAATGTTTAATTACTAAAACATTTTTAATATAGGGTTATACATAAGATAAATTAGATTGTAAATATTCAGTAGAAATATAAACATATTTCCTAAATAATGGTATTTTATTTATAATTTTTATACATTAAATAATTTAATTTACTTATGACACAATGGTGATGCAGTAATTACTGAATTAATGAAATATTAAAATAATAGATATTATAAATATCCAAATAAATGTAATTTGATACTTTTGATGAATTAAAATAATTTTATAGGTTCATATGACATGTTATTATTGGTTATATGAATTTTATTACAAGTAATAATGTTGTTATTAATTTATCAAAAACAAAATACCCAATAGGGTCAAAATTTACATAAAAGAGTTTTTAAATCTAATATTATATAAATAATTGATATTATATTCCTAAAAATATATGGTTATGCCTAAGGACTTATATAATGATAGGTGTATCATTAATGGACCACTTGGGGGTCTCTGGGAAGTATATATTAAGTTTATTAACTATATAATATAAATATTCAAAGAGACATGGTAAATGTCAAACTATTTAACTAAGAGTTAAATCTAAAAGATAAGGTTACTATAGTGACCCAAACCTATCTAAAATATATCGGTTGGCTTGTTTTAGAACCATACCCACCATAGAAATTGAATAATCCACTTTGGAGCCATTAGAAACCGAATATGAATTTATTATAAATTAATACTTTAGTTTTTTCCTAAAGAACCCCTCCTCCCCCTTATAAAAGGACACCACTTCTAACCAATTCCTCACACCTCTCATGCCTTTTGGCTCAGCCAACCTCTGCCCAAATATTCTCCCCACTTCCATCACTTCAACTTATAGGCCTTAGTTTGATTATAAATCCAACCTATGCTGACCTTTTGATCAAATCAAATGGAAGGACTCGAAGAAGAGGTAATGTTTTCACCACCCTCTTTAAAGTTCATTTCTTATTAAACTTATTCTTTCTTTGTTATTTCCATTATAAAATAATAAATACAGTATCTTCTATATAATTTGATTTTATTATAAATCTGGTAAAACCATATTCAGTATTCTATCCATCCTTTGAATGACATCTCACCATATGTGCGTACATACGGCTTACCGTCTCCACGTCGTGGTGTAATTGTTATTAAAAACATTATTATTTAGATGGGTATAATAATGATTTTTAATTCATGTAAATAATAAATATAACATGATTATGATTTTGTATATATGATACACCATCCAATTTTATATTATTTTAATATCAAAAGAATGATATAATCGCTCGTGCGTACGTAAGGACTACCGTCTCCACGAACGCGATGAGATTCAATTTCCATCATATATATACAAGTCTAATTCTCATTTTATGATTAAAAATAATGTTTAAGGACTTAATATAATTCTTTATATGAATAAGATACAACCTATCCATAACAGACATGACTTATATAACAAAACATATAAAAGAAAACGAGTAAGTTAACACCCGAAACGACGATAATACAAAGATATTATTAACAAAGCAGTGTTAAAAGATCATATATGATATCATATTAATGTATATGATTGTTTTATAATTAAATAAAAATTATTTCAACATTATATAGGAGGATAACCTACCCTAAACCAAAGAAAAAACTACAAAGTAAGGGGTTTCTTATCTCACTTTTAATTCCGTGAGATTTCCATTGTTCACCACTTACTTATTTCAAGTGGTGTCTGTACTGTCCATGATTGTATTAATTTTGTAGTATACATTAATTTTTGGATATATAAATCATCATTGTATGATCCTTCTTTCATGGGTGTATGTTTTGTATGTTACCAAATCAATAAGGGAGTTTGAAATTTCATTTTCCATTCATTCGGCTTTACGCATACTTCATTGATTATTTTACTCCAAGATTATGTGTGGAATCACTATTCACTTGATTATGTCAAAATTTCCACTCCCCTTTCTGTGGATATACTTTTGATACACATAATCACTCCATTTATAATTTCTCAAGTCATCTATATGAACTTGATAAGAGTAATTTTAACTCAATCTCCATTTGTTGTGTTAAATATCCAGTTCATTGGTGTTGTGTTTACAAGAATATGTGTGAATGTCCTCTGATTGATTTACACTGAATATCCAATAATATTGAGTGTATTTATATTTGTGACACATAATTATGCCATTGATTTATCCATAACCTAAGGATATAGTCTTTATAAGAATTTTCATCTGAAACTACATTCCATTGAGACTCCTTTGTTGTTATACACCGAATCACTTTTATATGGTGTATATAATGTACTTTGACATAGTATATCATGAATCCCTTTATTCTCATGATATTGCAATGTTTTTATTACCTCAATTATTTTTATTCAAGTGTCTCTCCTTTGGTTAGAAACTCTAACTAAAATATAATTTTTAAATATTTTGATGATTTATTCTTCTAAATATTTCTCATTAATGTCCATGTTTTAAAAAAGGTTTTAAGGATATATTAATATCGATATTAATATTTTAAAATTAAAATACCTCTTTAAAGATTCAAAGTGGTATGGGACACTTTGATTCAAAAATATATTTTTAAATGGCGTCTCGACAAATAGTGTGACTTCTAAATTATTTCATGAAAAAGGGGGATATTTATATCTAATAGTTTTGATGATTATTTTCATCTATGTCAATATCCTTCATCATTCTCGATTGAGGTTAATCTGATACAATAAAATCTTCCACATTGTATTGAATGAGTTATGTTTGACTTTGGATGTGCTATTTTTATACAATTCGTGTTTTGTGGATTAAGTATTGACATTTCTTATGCTAGTTTTAATACGAATGTATATGTTATGTTTCAAACTTTTTATATGTGGAATGCATTGGACTTAGTAAGTGATGAGTGGAGCCCTCTATAGCTCCTCGATGCATCGGTAGGTCTCACGAGACAAACTAGTGTCTTGGCACAAGGCCTTGACAAAATCATATTTTTAGTCTTGGAATGAGGCCTTGACTATGTGGTTATGATAGTCTGGCATTATGCATTCCATCATTATGAAAGTGGTTATTGATATTACATGTGGTTATTCAACTATTAGAATATCCACCTAAATAAGTAAATGGCATTATTTCATTTTATCTTTTCCATATTATGCTGAAGTTAAAATTTAAAATGCTTTTGTTTTAGTTATACATTTACTTAAATGTTTATGCTTATCTATGAAAGTTTCCACTATATTTTTATCCTTACTGAGAATCTGAGCTCACCCCTTTCAATGTTTTATTCTTCCCAGGATGTGAAGAATTAATTTATGAATGACCTGCAGGGATAATATGAGGGGATATAAAGATAAGATGTTGTTGTAGTTTTTTTACATTATGATGTAAAATCCCGGCCATTAAAATCAGAAATATGGGTTACTTGGGTCATGTGGGGTTGTATGAATGATTTTATATACTTATATATATATGCCACATTAATATTCCAATGTTATTATTTCATGTATCATGATCATTGAATCATGTTTCCTCACTCATATAACTAATGTATTATGTTATTCCCAATAATTTATTTCATTATTCAGGATCAATGATCCATTTTTAACTAGGTATGAATCTTTTATGTTTTATATAGTAACTTTTATTATGTTCTCAAACACATATACTCATCTTATTCATACTTATGATCTTTAATTATTATCAATTATTTTTACCCGTAATATGATTTTGAGCACACAATTTGTTATTTTTTCATTCCAATAGGTAATTTATAATGGTATTGTGTATGTCATGTCTAGAAGGATGTCATGTGTTTAGAATTTTCAGAGAGATATTAAAGACTTATTGTAAAATTCGGATTTTTATTTGTTTTGTGGGAGAATTTTATATTTAGTGGTAAGAGATATGGGTTTGGTTAGGTAATGTTATTTCCATATTATTTATAACCCTAAAACAAAAATTGTTTTGGGTATGTAATTGAGTGTAATTTTTTATGGATATTGTAATTATGTATAACTATGTTCGAATTTTCACAGATGTTATCAAAGTCAACGAGTAAATAAAAAACAATTACCACTGGATCCAAGAGGTAGGTCTAGAGATTTTTGTTCTATATCAATATATTGGAAGCATGCCTTAGTTAGAGATATAATATGACCAATAATAATTTAATTGGATCGAAATTCCATCCCATGATGGGTAAAAAGTATCATATATTCTAAATCCATGGAAATATTTTAGACTATCTGTTTAGGAATAGGGGAAAGGTATATACTATTCTTGGGAACTATGATCCATTTCCATACAACCAACCAATTCAAAAAACTATGGCTAGTTTCTCATGATTATATGAAAAAACATTTATATTTAAACATTCCTAATATTACTAGAATATTTAATAATATGGCAGTGGAATTCTTATAAAATAAGAAATGTATTAAAAACTATGTATACAATTTAAAACTCAGTGGAAGGGAGTATAAAATATTATTATACCACATATACATCTCATTACTCTTTAACAAAAAATAATATTTCAATGAAAGTGCATAAAATTGAAAATTTAATTTTAATTAGCCTAATAATTCACATCATTCATAAAAATTTTAATAAAACATTTATTAGCTAAAACATTTCTATTATTCCTATAATATATTAAGTCTAACTATCTATTATTATGTTAGGAAAAGGGGTTCACTTACTAAAATAAACATATAAGGATCCTTTAAGACCCCAAGGGAGAGAAGATTCCACCACTGAGACCAATAGATCAACCTACGATAGGGAATATATGAGATTATAATCACTATAAACATTGAAGAAGGAATCTTAGTAGAAAAGAAACATGATTACCTTAGTTTTGTTTATATAAAACACTCCCAACAAAAAGACTAGATGAAAATTAAATGACCTGTAATATTTCAAATGAACTATGCTATAGAATTTAAATATTACACCCACTTCCATATTAAAAACAATAATAAGAGAATTTTAGGGGGATACTACATACTTACTATATCAAAGATTAGATTTAATGACCAATCGAAGGTAATCTATACTAATATCGAAGGGAAATCCAAATTTAAGAACCCATGTCAACGGTTTCATTCATTTTCAAGTAGGATAGATTCATTTATAATAAGGAATTATCAATATGTGTTTAAAATGTATGAAGAGATAATTCTAAATGATTTACTAAAAAATTTAATTATATTGGAAGCTATTAGAGTAATAAATAATTTTTTTATATGGAAAATAAAACAAAATTGAATACTGAATTACTTCCATTCATCATTTTAAATAAATAATTCCTATTTGGAAAATGAAATATAGAAAATGTTCTTATATTTATAAGTAGAGTACCATGTTGTAGTCATACAAAATATTTTAAATTTTATAATTTCTATTTTTATGTTTACAAGGATAAGATATATTTTAAAGAAGTTGATGAGGTTTAAAAGGGGATATGGAGTATATGTATTGAATATTTGGAATTATAACATATTACTATAAGGAATACTATTATATGACTTAGACTCTAGAATTTAATAAAAGGGGAATGATTTTGGTTCAATAAACTAGAAAATTTCCAAGACAACACCACCAGAGAAGTTAGATATTATGATATTTAGTTGAACATAAAGGAAGGTCAGAAAGGATGGAATTTATGATGGTACATGGAAATAGTTTGGGAAGAGACATAATGGAAGAGAGTAGGGAAACACAGGAGATAATGAAAAAATGTGGGAAATCTTGCAGGAAGAGTGCGGGGAAACACGAGAGATAGTTCAACCATATAATGTTCTACAATAATTGTCGATATGGTATGAGGTTAAAACAAGATGACTTTTGTTGTTGTTTTGAGGTGTGATAGATATTATTAGTTAGGACGCTACTGAATTATTTTTTAATTTGGTTTTTTAATATACCCATATACTATTCACATATTAAAAATGTGTACAAAGTAGGGTTTTATGGAATTTCTAATGTCATGTTCTCAATCAAATGGTATTTTTACACCATATACTCATGATTTACTAGTAAAAAATGAACTATTAACCACCTTTGATACTTTTGAAGATGAGGGAAATTGTTCATGATAATTGAAATATATTTATAATAGTTTCATCTGTGTTTCCATATCAAAAGTTCATGGAAGCTCCCATGAATGAAACTAGATTCCATACTAATATTAATGTAGTGTTATGAGAATATGGGAATAGTATATTAAATAATGAGGAACTTGTTTGATATCATCTAAGATGATATTAAATAATAAAAGAGTTTGTATAATAGACTTTTTGATGATAATGATCTTCAAAATATTAGAATGATAGTTCGAAATATTATGCTCATTTGAAAAATGGACATCGAGTTACATAATACAAATACTTCCAAAGATTTTATCAATAAATCATAAGAGTAAAAAAATTTACATCAAAAGTATTCTTTGCCTCTTTAAAATATTAAATATGGAATTTTTAAGGATTATCACATTGGAAGATTTTGTTTAAAATGAGTTCCAACTGAAGGAATCAAGATCCAATGAAGCTATTACAATATATCACGTGTGAAATATCATTATATTTTTAGTTATGATTCTAATGGGTGATGGAAGGAAAATAATATCCATATAGATCCACATGTTGTGATATAAGAAGAAACTATGAGTATTCTACATGTTTTTCACACCGACATGAAATTATTTAAAATTGAAGATATTACAGAGAAACATAAGAAATATTTTTAATATTTCATGAATAAATAAATGATACTAAAGAAGATTTAAATATAACCATTTAATTAATTTTAAATGAGTTTAGTTTCTTTAAACTCACTACAACATATTATGGAGTTTCCATATTCCAAATAAGAAAAAAAAATATTCATGGAATCCTTGAATATATTGATATAATGGAAGATGGAGAATAGATATAAGGAATTAAAGAGAGACTTAAACATGTATGACCCAAAATAAGTAACATCATCCAATGAATATAAAGGATAAATCAATATCAAATCATCAAATAAAAACTTATATTCTTACAATAGATAAATATAATGAAGTTTATGCTATCCCCGTATAGTAGAATGATACTAAGAATATTAATTATTGATGCTGGTACTTATTGATATTCTTTGTGTCTATAACCATGAAGAATAAATAATCAATTTTGAAAAAAACATATTTTGGTTGAGATAGTAAAATAGGACCAATGAGCATGCATTCCAATATATACTATCCTGGTAGTCGAAGATCTGCTACATTAAAGAAAAAGATCTTATTCTATGTGATTTAGTGACATCCAAAGTAGAAAGGAGATATCTTTATCATGTTGTTCTAAAATGAACTTTGAGTAAATATTAGTACCAATATAAATAACATCATCATCCCATATGAGGCTTTTGAATCTAGTATGTAGTATAAATAACACTTTACTTGCATTGTATGTTAGAGAATGTTATGTGGATGATATTTATCCTAGGGGAACATGGATGATACATTCTCAACTATCTTGTGTGACTTGAACTGAACTTGTAATCACTAATAATTATAGTGAAAATATAATATGTGTCACAATAAAAGGTGAACACTGTAAGGATTATGCTCTCATATGATGTCCAAACCTTATAAAACCTTTTTATTTATTCTTGTTTATTCATTCATTACAAACTATGGTAAGGGCTCAACATACATCAAAATATCCTAATCTCTTAATGAGGTATTGGTTTGAGTATTAAATGTTATAATTAAGTAAATTTAAGATAATTAGTAAAAATTGGGTACACTGATGAACTCCCCCTCTAAGTATACTTGTATGACCAATGAGGACTTCAATTGGTTTTTTATCTAACTAGGGAATCCTTTTATTGGATCTAGGTTTTTCATAGTTATTTTTATATTGTACATAAATATAATATTTTAAGATAATTTTGACATACCTTTGGAAGATAAAAATTATGTTCTATCTGTGGATAATAGTATGCATGTTTCTTTCAAAACACTATGGAATAGAGGAAAAAGGTAGGCAAGAAGTAAAGAAATATTTAAAATGGAAACAAGGTTGAACCACAACATGAACTTAATCATTGTGATAATAGTTTAGCTATAAAATATATTGATAGTGATTCCATTTATGAAACTATCTCAAGTTGTGTAGATAATGAGTATAATCAACTTATTAAGATTTTTGAAGACTTCTACTGTAAAACTGAAATGAATTTAAAGAATGTTTCTATTGAAGTAGTCACATATATACATGGTATTTTTAGAATAATTTTTAATGATAAATTATGGGTAAAAGAAAAGTTAATTAAATTGAGGATCCACTAAGATGACAAAATTGAAATTGGAAATCTCTTACAAGCCTTGTGGATGAAAAGAAATAATCAGTTGTGATTTTAAATGAAAATATTTCCATAGTAAATGAAAATTTTATGAAGAATTGTTTTTGAGAAAGTTTTATAATAATAATTTTTTGAATAAGTGATCAATGAATTGATTTTCCTTCTAAACCCCATCAATGAAAAATATAAAAAGTTTACGGTTTTAGTAAAAAAGGGTATGTGAATTATAGAATTCCGTACAAGAATAAAACATAATAAATTAAGAATATATTCAAAATATAAAAATGTATAGTGAATATAAACTGAAAATTGTGGGGGTGTGGGACCATTTCCAAAATTATTTTCCATGATCTTGACACCCAATAATAAAATCTTGAGGCAACTCAAGATATGACTTCCCAAGAAGACAAGGAAAACACTTGTAAATTAATAAGTTTTATGGAAGATTTTTTTTCCAAAATACCTATAATCAATGGATTGGAGAACTTAGAATCTACCTTTATCAGATCAAGATTATAAATTTATCAAAAGGAAACATCAATATCTAATCCATGGATTTTTCCAACAAACAATTGTTGCATATTACATGTTTTATTTCAATGTCTTTAAAAAAATAAGGAAGAAATATGATGAGGCTTCCACCAATACACTTATGGTTTTGGGAAGCAGGTCTAGAAGGAGACACTCTCTAAAATAATTCAAACTAGTTAAATAAAATTCCCAAAACAACATAGTATCAGTACTAGAAATTATGTATAGCATGCATTTTAAAGGGGGAACTAATTATTTGTAGTATATTGTTAGTTTTTTAATAGATTTGGACTTATGGCCTTGCAATATTGGTATAATAATAAAATTTATATAGTTAAAATATGGAATACATTGAGGGGGATAAATCATGAGATGATTCAATAATAACATACTAAATGTAGAAACCATCATGTTATGAAATTTTGTTAATGTTTATATAACATTTATAGAACATGAAATCAATATAGTCAGTATGAAGAGTAATTATTATGAAAACCCACAAATTATGAATCTCGAATACATAATGGGTTAAGAACCCAGAAAATGATTAACGATGGAAAGAAATAATTGGGAATGAAACTGAATAAATTTATTAATTATAATACATACAAGAATTTTTAAAATAAAAATCGGTATGTATGATTTGGTAATAATTATAAGGATTGTGTAGTTAAAATAATCCCTATGAATCCAGATAAGGGAGCTACACCAAAAAGGAAGAGTTGTTTCAATTATGATAAAATATGACACACATTGTATTCATTAAATAAATCCATGTATATATATTTATAATTAGATGAATGTAAATTAATAATGAAATATTAGTACAAGATAGTGCTAAGAAGAGTGATTTATTATAAAACAATCATATGAATTCATGTGAAAATTATAAATAACCCCAGTTTATTTGAAAATATTGTTTGATTATATGGATAAATGATTTCAAAAAATTAAAAATGATGGACGAATCACAATTGAAATAAATTATTCAAGGGAATGAAGTAATTACAGATGAATAAGTTGAATTTTGTAAGAGATAATCCAAAAATGATGAAAAAAAATTTAGTTGTTTTATATGGAAGGTGGAATATAGATGGACATATGAATAGATGTTTTTTAAAAATTATTCCTATATAATAAGAATAATTAAAGAGGATTACTATTATATATAGGATAATGGATTATGAAAATAAGAAAATTACACACTAAGATATTAAGGAAGTGAATAAATCCATGTTACTCAAAGAAAAAATATATATTTTGAAATCAAATGTGGAAGCTAGAATAAGACCCTCAAGGATGGAGGGAAAGGGAAACCTCATTGAAAAAAAATTCTAAACCTTATTATTAACTTGATGGAAATAATATTTCACTTTATTACCTTAACTTTTTTTTTATTTTATTTGTTTTATGTGTAGGGATATATTGATTTAGCTTTTTATTAGTGGATAACTATATAATATTTTCATGTTTTCATTTTTGGAAAATAATTTGAAATATTTCATTTTAGTGAACTCTAATCATGGGATAGTTTAAATCATAACTAATAACGAGATTAAACATGATGAAGAAAGTTAGATTATATCATCCCAGCTGAATCATGTTCAAAATGATTTTTAGAATATTCCAAAACCTATCAATGTAATACAATATTGGATTTATTGAAGGTAGTTGATAACAATTATTTAAAGGATATAATTTCATATTATCACACCCTAGGTTATAAGAATCAAATTAATGGGGATAAATTGATTCTTAATCAATGAAATGAAAGTAGAAATTTAAATAATATTCAGGTATGATTAAAAATTAAAACATGATACTTGGGATTGATTGTATTTGTTCTATGTGTTGCTGTGAGTGTAGAATATTATATAATAATTTTAAAAACCGAAAGGGAGAATATTTGATAATGGTGACACTTGAATTATAATATATAGAAAATATTATCTACCTTGGTTAATCAATATTTTTTTATTCACTAGATTATCCCATGTCTACTCAGAGTTAATTAACTATAGGATCATATCTCAAAATATATAAGTTATCCATCCTCGTCTAAATTAATTATATAAGAAGTAAAAAAGTAAAAGTGGGAGAAGAAGTTGTTTGAAGATAGTTGAGATATATCATAATCACATATTGACTTATACGTATTTTAGGGTATTTATAATGGTGAGTTAATACAAAGGCTAATTCTATATGAATAATACCGTTCTGTAAAAGTATGTTTTGAAAATATTTTTATAAGTAGATGTTTAGATTGATGAAATAGTCATTGCTAAATATCATTCCTCTATGAATTTTCATTCTTATGTATAGAACGTTAATAAATATTCATAGAATTAAGTTATTAAATAGAATAGAGATATAGTATGAGTAATAACTATTTAGTTTTATAAGATCTTACTCTACACAATTCAATTTTTTTCATAGAATCTAGAATTTAACAAATTAAGAAAATATTTTAGTTAAAAAAATTGGTTAATCCTCACTCTATTTCTATCTAAGAATCCTGTTATTAGAGATAGATGTCTAAGAGTAATGTAATTACTATAAGTATAGTGTTTTTAGTGGCATAAAGACCCCGCGTGGGTTAGTGCAGTTAGGAAGACTATAAGGCATCATAAGATATATCACCATTATTTAGAGTGGAACGATGTTATGGTTGTGTTACAAGGTTGGTACCGCTTAAGTTGTTAAGTAGTGTGAGGCATGATACATGTTATTATGTATTATCCTCCATAATTGTTTTTTAGGTGGGATTCTTCTCTACTCGGCAACTATTCATGGAATAAAAATGGGAATGGAATAAGGCTATGAGACGATTATGTCAGCATATTCTCCATTCGTAAGGGTTTTCATGTCAATGAATCACATTATTCCTATTATATATAAACCATAAACCATGTTTATAACTTCAAAAAATATATTCAATGATTCATGACATTGAAAATAAAATGTTTTGGCAATACACACTAGTGTTTGGAGGCTATAAGTTAGTGGAAGATTGCGGGAATGAAATGGTAATATATACTTATTATGAGGAAGTGTTTCAAAATATTATGAATGTCATGCTATAAAATAATGAGGAACTCATTTTATATCATCTAATTTTAAATTAAATAATTAATTAGTTCATATTACAGACTTATGGAAGAAATTGATGTTTGGAAGGGTTGATGGGTTCCTTAGAAGTGTAACTTAGAATAGTTCATTAGAGTAAATGAGGTTTTGGAAGAGATGCATGAAAGTTATAAATATTTTTTTACATAGACAAAATTAATGGAAATTACATCAAAATATAACTACATATTTTTTTCACTACATATTATGATTAAAAAAGGACTTTTGAAGAGTACACTTCCACTTTAGAAGAGTAATCTTCCACTACAGAAGTGTAAACATGGAATTTATAAGGATTATAACATTGTGAGATTTTTTAATGTGAGTTTTTAATAAAGTAATAAATCTTAGATTATGTTTTATATAGATCTCAAGATTTATATTTCACCAAACTATTATTCATGATTCTACCATGTGATAACATAAGAAGAGGATCTATTGGTGGATGCACACTAATAATTAAGGAGAAACTATGAGCATAATATATATTTCCTATAGTAACTTGTAATTTTTTAAAATATAAAATATTTTGGCGAAGTTGAAAAAATATTATTAATATCACATGAAAATTAAAAAAACTCATTTCCATAATAAATATTTAAATGAATCCCTTGACATGGTTTTGAATGAGTTTAATTTCTAAAAATCTTGTTTTCACTTATCATGGAGTTTTTTATTCAAAATAATGAAATAATATTCATGAAATTTATGAATATATATATATAAGAACATATTGAGAAATATTGTGAGTTAATACAAATATCCTTCAACTTTTGAGACCTAGATGAAATAACACATGTAAGATAAGACAAATAAGAACCAAATATTAAATCATGAAATAAAAACTACTGGTATTGATGAAGAGGAAGAATGATACTGTGAAATTATCATATCAGAGAAGGATATTGAGAAGATTATTGAATAACTATACTTCATATTTAAATTATTAATGTCTAGAAAAGTGAAGAAAAAATTAGCCATTGTTATCACAATACATAGTGTGAATGAGTTAATATAATAGAACTGATAATCATGCGTTATGGACTATCTTATATTGGTAGAAAAAGATATGTTTCATATGGGATGAAAATCACATTCCAAGTGATTTAGTGATGAAAAGAGAGATTATTTTAATGAAGTTTGAGAAAGACCCAATAATAACAAGTGGTACCAACGTAAATAACTTTTTCATCCAGTTGGAGGATGAAAATTCTACTAAAAAGTATTAAAAACTCTTCACTTGTGTCATATAGTAGATAAATGGTTGTGTATAATACATAAACCTAAGAAACATGTATGATACCTTCCCATCCATTATTGGTGACTAACACTACAATTTTAACAACTAGAAATTATACTGTTAATAAAATCCTTGTCTCAACACAAATTGAACAAGCTAAGGGTTAGGCTCTCACATAGAGGCTGAAGATTGTAAAATCATGTGTCTTGTTCTTTTCTATTCCAATATTATATAAAAAGGTGAAGTTTGAGTGAACGTCAAAGGATATACATCTCTTAACCATGTTTGATGTTTAAGAATAAGTGGGGAAAATTATGTGACTGTGAGAAACTCAGTAAAATTTGGGAACAATGATTCACCCCCCCCCCCCACATTCAATTTCCTTGCATGACCACTGGGAACATCACACAAGAGTGGTTTTAGAGGAAATTGGGAGATCTCAAGGATAATCCAATATTGTAATTGAATATTAAAAAACATGGGGGATAGTTTTAAGGGATTAAAATTGGATTTAGAAGACTTATATTACCTTAAAATGAAAAAAAATTACAATTCTATTGAGTGAATGGTAAAGGCCAACAGTTTCCCAGTTATGATGAGAGAACACTTTATATCCACCAGAAACCACTAATTTCATGGTACTAGTCCATAATTTTCCCGATGCTAATGAGGTACCTTGTTTCCCCCAATATCTTTTATTCTATACTTTAAAAATCATCAAACTCCTCCTCAAATTCAAATATAACTCCAAAATGTAATTAAAAAAAATGAAATTATAGGTATCACAGACCCATATATGTCAGAGTCTTTATAACGTCCCCAACATTATGCTTCCCATACAAAAGATAATTCAAAAATATTCTTGAGGAAAAATATACAACCATTTACTCTTTATTTCATCTTACTATTCTTTAGTTTCATATTAGAGTTTTCTATAATACCATCTAACATAAACATGAGGTATCTCATTTCCCAACAATTTTTTTTCACATTAATCAATGGTATAGATAAAATTATCTAAATAGGATGCATTATATTCTAGTTCAATTTCATTATGTGTGTAGGTTCACATACATTGGTCAACTGTTGAAAAACATGGAAAATATTATGCACTGAACTGAATTTAAGAGGAAGAGTAAAATGATAAATAATTTATCCAACTATTTTAAATATTTTTAATGGCCTAAGAAACCGATAAGTTATTTAACCTTTCTTATCCATTTTTAGTAACCCAGTATCAACAAAACCAAATGAAAGACATGATCTCCTATTTTAAATTCCAAGTATCTCCTTTGATGGTCAATTTTTATTTTTATAAACTCTGATATATCTATTGGAGTTAGTTCCCAAGATAAATATTTTATGTGATTTATGATTACCTATTTTAATTGTTTTTAATATTAATAAAATATTTATCACGTCATGATTATTCATCTACACGATAAATTATGTGATAATATCCTAAGAGTATCTGTCACACTAAAAGGTGATAGCAGTTCCATCCTACGATACGTACCCATAAATTCCACAATAGTATTCTCACATATATATTATATATTTATATAATATAATTTCATGGGACACGAATTATATAATCTATCAAGGGTGGATACTCATGGTACAATGAGGCATTGTCTCCTGGTGTATTCCCTTGCTAGTCTATAGTTCAAGAGATTATGAGAACATGACCGAAGAGTAGGAAATCCACATTTACATGTTTCATTGGATGTTATTATATATGGATGTGTTTATTTATATTTAGACATTAAAATTATTATTAATTTATATTATTATTAATGAACTTTTTATTAATGATGATATCTCAAGACCATCTATGAGAATAAAAAAGCCCAAAAATTCCATGTCCTTCGTTTTTAGTGGGTTGTTTCATTTCTATAAAGTCAAAGAAAGATACAATGAATACATATGTTGATGACACTACCATGAAAACTTCATGATTATATATATCATGATAAATGTATTATATTACATAGTAAGAGTCTCTTTGATGATGTATGTCATTGAGAAATTATCTTCTTTCTTTGTGGGTGAATTAGTGTGTTTTTATATGTTAACCTTGGACATTGGGTGAGTCTACTAAATTAGACTGAGAAAGGGGCCAAGAGGGTCACACTGTAATTTTTTCACAAAACATAGTTAAATTTTAAATTTTATTTATTTTTTATTATGTTTAATGAATATTATCTTTGTATGAGGTTTAATAATTTTCGAAGATTAGCTTGATCACACATAATCAGTCCCTAGTTATTCGAGAGAATATTTTTGTGAGTAGAATAATTAGTAAATACTTATTTTATATTTATTGAATATAATATGTATTTATTTATTGTTGAACAATGGAGTGAGATTTATTTATTAAATATATAGTCATTATTCAATGCTTGATAAATATTGTGGAGGAACATGGTACCGAATATAAAGGTATGGTAAAAAATATATACATATTAAATTTTATTTTAATAAATTTTGAACATTTTTTTCAAGAAATAATATTTAATTCATTCATTGGTTTTTTTCTTATCAAAAAATAATAACAATATATTTACTTTTAATATAAAAATGGGGTTCAGTGGTGATTCAACAAATAATAAGGAAACATGTGGAATTATTATTTTCTTACCCTAGAACTATTTGAACCCAATTATATTATTTCAAACAAAAACATTCTATCTGTTATTGGTTGTGCACCAGAACATCTGTAGAATAATCTCAAACCCTTGAGAGATTCACTCCAAGAACCCTCTCTTGAATGCAGAGCGATCATCCTCCACCATGAGACAACCCAAACCCAAATTGAACTAAAGATTCCGCAATCCCGGTTGCATATATTCCCTCAAGAGAGTCTCCCCGAACATCATAAGATTCCAAATATCAGTAAGGGATTAGGGTGTGTTCATGGAGAGAGTATAACCTCATTTCCAAAGTCTATAATAGTTGATAAATATGAAATATATAGTAAATAATGGAAGAAATTTAGATAAATAGAATCCAAACCAAAAGAAGACTGATACAAATATTAACACAATATATTAATGTGATGTAAATATCCTAAAGTAGATAATGATATTTCATGTCATTATAAAGCTAGAAAACTCAAATACAATGTAGAATACAATAATTCTATATAAAATTTATAAAGGAATACAAAATCTACCCACATAATCCTAGGCTCCAGGTCGATCATTTGCTACCAACTCCATCCTAAAATAGAATGCCCTCATGTGTCTGAAGAGACTCTCTTACCATTGTCAACACCTGCATACATAAAATCATCAATGGTACCAAACATTTGCTTGAATATTGTGTGAGGTAAATCTTATTAGTACACCAACAATGGTTTCAATAATAACTTTTTCTAGCAATAAAAACTGATCCAGCGTGCAAGCATGTATATATAATAGTGAATAATTAAAGTAATGTACATACCCTTGTACATTCTTCAGTACTCAGCTTTTTTTTTGAACATTTAACCTATTTATTTATTAATTATCATCCAGTTTTTATAATTAAGACACATGAGACATGGCCATTACTATCATCACATCATTATTGTACTATTATGGATCTAAGATATAACAATCCAACCTGAAATATGATTAAAAAATAAATGGGTCCATGGTAATGATCAATTAAATCAAGATCAATGGGTCTCCAACCGAGTAGTAACAATAGCCTCGCTATATGGGTAAGAGTGTAATCCAAGGAGCATCGTCCATTAATTCAAAAATATCATGATCTAACTGAGTCCAACGAATACATCCAAGTTAAAAATGAGTCAAGCTATGTAATATACCAAGGATATAACCAAGGAACCTCAAGTATATAGAAGCCATGATAAATCCAAGGAGTTATCCAAGGCATACGGGAAAAATAAATAAGAGATCCTACAATGTCATATTGAGAATTCACTGATAGATGATGATCAAGTTCTAAATATGTTCTCAACCAACGCAACTGTCATCCTTGAATCATAATGGTGTCCTATAATGCTCAAGGAAATCCCTCATGAATCCAAGGTGAGATCGAGTCAAACCACTCCAATAATAAAGGTGTTACGGCCCAAATGTAAATAAGAACCTTATATTTAAATTATTCTAATTATTTATTCTATTTTTACAATACCAATTTAGCATTCCTTAAAGTTCAATCCATTGCCTTTCATTAGAGTGATAAGGCCAATGGATCATGAAACCATGTAATTATTTGACCAAACCCATAATATATTAACATTGTTCAATAAACTACCTTCCACTATGAGTGGTAAGCAGTTCTAGGGCATGCAACCAACATTAATTCCCATTCAAATTGTCCATGACATATTTATTTACAACAGATTACTATTCAATTAAGGTTGATTTTTCAATATTAAAGTAGACACCTTAGGTGGGTCAAGTGTAGATTAACATGGCACTATCCATTAAACAATTCAATTGTAATTTAATATATAGAGGCATTCTATTATAATGGTCAAGCTCAAGGAACACAAGAATGGTGGCTTAAATGGGTCAAAACACTAAAAACCATAATAAGGTACCATACCCAATATGGGGCAGTTTAGATTGGGGATGTAACCCCAAATAATGATTAGCACATTTGGAAAGGTTCATAAAACATAGTCTTAAGGACTATAATCACGATATATAAATTCTATAGATGACACATTATGAAATCTTTTCAAGGGAAAGATAGTTTATAGAATTATGCAAATTGAGGAATGAGTTATATACCGAGTACCTTAGGCTTGTACAGCTCTCCTTGTCATTTATCATCCATTAATTCCACTGATATTTGAGTATATCTGAATAATGGATCAATACCCTAAAATTTGGTCATATGATCCACTATCTAAATAGCATCGTATATTTGAAGGAGAATGACATAAGATTAAAAAGGAATAAGGAATGTACTGACACACATCCAATGAGATGAATGGCTATCAATTCAAACTATAGAATGATGATCAAGATCAAATCCCTGTTTAGGCTTGAAAAGGCTTTAAAAGGTATAATTTATATTTTTCTATCAACTAGAATGAAAATTACATTGATGGGTTGGATTAAGAAATGAAATGTGGTAAAAACAATAATTTCCCCCAAAATCACCCCTCACATTGTTTGGCCACACAAATTTGACAGACCATTTTCTAATTATGCGTAATAATCTGGAAGAAGGGGCTTCCACATAGTTAGGATAGATAGTTAGGGAAAATGTATGTGTACCATGAAGAAATAACTATATTAAATTTGAAACAAAAACACACTATCATGCATCCAAACTCGTATGGTTAGGTCAAACCATACACCCTATTCCATCCCACTATCTGGACTCACATAGTTTAAATATACCATGTGTCCTTCCTTACACAATATAAATTAACCATATAACATGCTTTTTTATAAAAAAATGTCTAGTACCGTTATCGGAAAAATCTCTAGAAACCCTTGAGACCTTATTTAAAACATTTTTCATCTTTATAAGATCCATAAATTATAATTAGACCAAAATTTCAAGGATCCGAACTCGAGAGAAAAATCAGGTTTATAAAATCATCCACCCTTAAAGGAACTCATACCTTAGTTTGCCTTCCAAGGGTGGTGAAACACTATCTGAGAACAAATTTGGCCACTGGGCACATACGTTCGCCTCCCACTCCCAAGTCTCATACTGCATATGGTCATGCGGCCTTAACACCTACACTAGAGGGATTAACTAGCCTTAGTGAACCTGTTGTCTCTTGTCAACTATGCGTATAGGATACTCCTCAAATTAATCATCAACATCTAGATCACCTTCAACATGATAAAATTTATGAGACGGGTTGGCATGATACTGATGAAACAATGAAACTTGTTAGATGCCATTCGTGGAATGGTACCTCTATGGTAGAAACAACTGGCATCCAACCGGTCCGACTCTGTTGAGAATCCTAAACTACCTGAAAAAACAAAATGACTATATAATTTTCCTCTCTATCCATCTATGCCCTATCCTATATGATACACACATTAAAACAGGATCCCCGACCTCAAACACTAGAGGTCTTCAGTGGAGATCAACAAAAGATTTATTCCTAGACTAAGCAGTATACATATGCTTCCTGATCAGTTGAACATACTATGAATTCTCCTGCATTAGATGATGACCTAGTAGGGCTGCCTCTCTTGTGTCTAGCTTGAACAACAGTGAATGAAACTACCTACCATATAATGCCTCAAAAGGAGACATCTAAATTGTTTCTGAAAAGATATTATTTTAGTAGAACTCAATTAGAGGAATATTCTTATCCCAAGAACTATTGAAGTAATAGATCCATTCTCATATCATGTCCTATAACACCTATAGTGTATAAGACCAATAATTCATAGTACTTTACCTCTTTAATATAATTCAATATCTAACATTACGCGCAACAACGAGTTAGAGAACTCCATGACTTACTAAACTAGCCATTCAAAAACTAGTTATGAATAGTATTAACTAAATTTTGAATTTTATATACTCCATATAATTTTAACATCCATATAATTTGTTTCTTTGACATAATATAAGAACAAATTCAATTTTTCAGATAAAATAAGTATTTTTCAAAAAATTCAATTTAACCCCCTTTTAATGGTGAACCCTTTTTAAATTCAATATTTGACACTTTTATATATTATATTTCACAAAATAAGCTTCTTCATTAGAATCGGGATATAAATATTTAGTTTGGATAAATTTTTGGTACTTTTCTGATAACTTTTACATTTTGATGAACAGTGAAAATACTAAATTTTAATTGAAAACAACTTTTTTAATAGAAATAATTTATAGTGTTAAATTACTCATTTGAGTGTTTTTAAAGTATAATTAGATTATATTTTCAAAATTTAATATAATTTAGGTCATTTTAAGTAATTTTAAAAATAAATTGGACATAAACACGTGTCAATCTTTTGATAGTTTTTACTTTTTAAAACTGGCTTTCTGGTTCTGACAAGGGGAATTAATTTTAAATTAATTAATGAAAATTATATGTTTTGAATTTGGTAAAATAGAAAAAAATTAGAATTTTTAATATCAAAATTATCTTTAGGTGAATTTTTGGTATTTTTCTAAAAATATTCAATTTTTTATGAATAGTGAAAAACACTACGTTGTAGACAAAAACCAACATTTTCATTTAAATAATTAATTTTTTATTTAAATTTATTTTAAAGTCAAAATAGATTCATAATACCAATATTATTCTTATTTAATTCATTAGAGTCATTTTATAATAAGATTAGATATATAAAATTTTATTAAACTTTTTAACTTCTTTTAACCACCTTCTACGCACATTTGAAAGTTTTCATAAAAATTAATTTTACCACTTTTGTGAATTGAATTTCAAAAATATGAGGGACATGGTTGACATCAGTAAGTAAAATGTGGTTCAATTTCATGAAAATAATTGTTGATGAATATTAACTATTGAATTTTATTAACCATGGTTAAAAGTAAATAGGGTCATTAAAGGTAAGAATGATAATATAATTACACTAACACATGTCCAAATTCTACTGGATAAGTTATTTTGACCCAAATAAACCATAGGAATAAAATATTATCCTTTTTTATCCAGTTGTATTAAATTAGGACATTTATAATAATTTTATTTAAGGAAGAATTAAAAGAGTTAAATTCAAATTTTCATAACAAAATAATTTTTAATATAGGGTTATACATTAGATAAATTTGACTATAAATATTAATTATAAATATAATAAAATTTCCTACGTAATAGTATTATATTTATAATTTTTATAAATTAAATAATTAAATTTATTTATGACACTATGATGGTAGAGTAATTACCTTATTAATGAAAGACTAAAATAATTGATGTTATAAATGTTAAAATAAATGTAAATTGAGACTTTTGATGCATTCCACTAATTTTATAGATTAATATGACATGTTAGGATTGATTTAATTTATTGTTTTCTAAGTAATCAAGTTTTTTTGACTTTCACAGAAACCAAATAATAAATAGTTTCAAAATTGACATAAATGAGTTTTTAAAAAAAATACTATATTATTAGTATATATAATATTCTAAAAAATATATTGTTCTATAAAAAGACATATATAAGGTTATATATTTCAATAATAAACCACATGGAGTTCTCTTGTCTCTTTATAGTATGTTAATTGTCCATTTATTATAGTAGTACATGAATACATGGTAAAAGTTAATGTATTTAACTAAGAGTTAAATCTATACTATAAGGTTAATATGGTGACCTAAACCTGTATAAAACCTATTGGTTCAGAAGTTTTCAACCCATCCCCACCTTATCCTAGAAATAAGTCTTTTTGGATCCATTATAAACCGAATATGATTGTATAAAAAATTAATATTTAATGTTTTTCTAAAGTGACCCTCACCTATCTTATAAATGGGTACTTCCACTTATCTCAAAATAACAACTCCAAATCCATTTGACTCGGCTGACCCCTACTAAAATATCTTCCCAACTACCCTCTATTCAACCTAGAGGCCTTACATTGATCAGAAATCCAACCTATGGAGCCCTTTTGATCAAATCAATAGGAAGCACCCGAATAATAGATAATAATTTCATCACCTCTTTCAAACTTGTTTCCTTTTTTCCACTTCCTCTTTCTTTGTAGTTTCTATACCACAATAATAACTCTAGTAGATTATACATACTTTTATGTTATTATAAATTTGTTACAACCATATTCATTATTCTATCCATCCTATGAATGACAAAGTCGCCATACGTGCGTACATACAGCTTACCGTCTCCACGTCATGGTGTACTTTGTTATTCAACACTTCATTATTTAAATGGGTATAATAATGAGTATAATTGATATAAATAATAAATATAGCATGTTATTGTTTCTTAATATATGATATACCTTCAAATTACATATGAATTACGCCATAAAAAGAATGGTACTCTCGCTCATGTGTACGTACAAATTACCGTCTCCATGAACGTGATGAGATTTATTCCCCATAGTATCCATTCAAGAATAATTTTAATTTTATGAATAAAATTAATTTTTAAGAACTTAATACCATCCTGGATATTAATCAAATACAAACTATCCATAACAAATATTACTTACATAGCAAAAAATTATAAAGAAAAATCAGTTAACACCTGAAATAATGATACTACTGAAATATTATTAACAAAACAATGTTAGAAGATCATATATAATAGCATATTTATGTAAATGGTTCTGGTATAATTTAATAAAAATTATTTATCTATTATATAGGAGGTTAACATACCCTTGATGAAGGAAAATTACATGATAAGGTTTAATTTTACAATCTCTTTATTATCCAAGGTTGTTGGTACGCAATTATCTACTGGGACTTCTTTATCATCCACATCTTTGTTTCTTAAAAATGTATTTCAAAACATTTTTACTATTTCCTAGAATATGGGTTAAATTCATCTATACCGTAGTTTGAATTTTTATAAATTTTTTTGAAAGGAATCTTTCTGTTATTTTCCAAACAAGGTGCTTTATGACCTTTTTGACAAATTACGGTAAAAAAATTTTTAACTTATACAGAAGGTGCAGTTATTTTCCACCATTGTAACTCCTTTAAAGCTTCCCTTACTGGCTTATAAAAATATTTTCAAAATAAATTTGTTCCATTATAATAATGTGACTTTTAAATGATTTCATAATATAAAGAGATATTTCTCTCAAATAGCTTTTATTTCATCTATGTCAACATCCTTTGATGGATTTTACACATGTTTAAAGTTGATTTATTGTGATAAAATCTTTAATATTGTATTGACGGTATTGTGATATGTTTGACTTTGGATGCATTATTTTTATACCATTTATGGTTTATGGTTAAAGTATTAACATTTCGTATCCTGGTTTTAATAAGAATGTTTATGTTATATTTCAACCTTTTGATTTGAGTAATTCATTGGACTTTGTAATTGATGGGTGGAGCCTATAATAGCTCCTCGATGCATCGCGATGCCTCATAAGACAAACTAGTGTATTCAGATAAGGCCTTGACAAAATCTTATTTGTAGTCTTGGACCAATTCCTTGACTATGTGGTTATGATGTCCATCATTATGCATTCCATCATTATAAAATTAGCTATTGATATTACATGTGATTATTCGACTATTAAAATATCCATGTGAATAAGTAAATGGAATTATTTGATTTATCTTTTCTATATTAAGTTGATGTTTAATTTTAAAAGGATCTTGTTTTCTTCTTATACATTGACTTTAATGTTTATGCTTATTTATAAATGTTTCTGCTATATTGTTATCCATACTGAGCATTTGAGATCACCCCTTTCTTAGGTTTTATTTTTCCCAGGATGTGAAGAAGTATATTATGATTGACCTATAGGGATAGGGTATGGGATATGAGTGTGTTAAAAGGAGACACAATGATGTTTTGTTATTTCATGAAGTAATTTAAAACTTATGTATGCATCTAGTACATCCAGGTATTATAAACTAATCGGCCTTTAGAGACTAGATCTCTCGAGATCATGCCAATGTTATGTAATAATACACTGACTCTAGGTAACTAGGGTCTGGGATTTATATTTGGTATCAGAGGAAGATTATTGCAAACCCCTGAAACAAGATTTAGGAAAACTCTGATTAAATAACATTATCGTAAGATAAATTTTGAGGATTATTATAGAATAACTTCCTAGAATTTGGGTAATGTAGAGATTTTGTGTAATTTAGAAGAAATACATCCCTGCCTAGATATGAGCAGGTAGAGATGGCTCTAGAAAAAATGTGTCTAGGGGTAAACCCCAAAAAAACCACTTTGAGCTAAACATGAATGAGAACTGGTACACTACAATGGGCCATGCTGCACTTTTGGTCACGACTCTCTTGGGGGATATTCTTAAGATAATTCACATTTTCTTTAGAAACCATTATTAAGGTCTTATGAGTAAATATTTCCTCAAAGAAAACATTTTTATGATTCTAGATTATATGCATAAACATTTCAATTTGCGTTAGGTATTTTACAAGGTTGGAATTATTCATTTTGATTCATAAAAAACCTAGTGTATTCCATTGTTTATAAATGGTGCTCTGTAGAAGGAATGATAACTCCCACAATACGCATGATCCATAGAGTAAGAAGGATCATATATTTCATAATCTTAAGACAAATTTAAAAGTTAAACAGTCTCCCACGTATTCTCATCATATTTAGAGATAGTATGATGTGTTAATCTGATATTTAAATAATTATCTGAGCCCTATGGATTTGAATGGAAGCCAGAGAAGAAAAGATTATAGAGAGAAATATAGAAAAAGGGAAGAAGGGAAAGAAGGATTTTCCCATATCTGATAACTGTGGAAAGAATCACCTTGGTAAATGATTTAAGAGAATTGGGTTTTCTTATATGTGTGGAGAAAAAGGACCCCAATTACGTGATTGAAAGGGTTAGAAAAAGGTTTTAAATGTACAATTCTTCATCTTCTAGGAGTTGGTACACTACGCGAATCAATGTCCCAATCATCAGAATATACCCTAAATGATGTTATTGGATAATAATCAAGTTATGATACTACCATAGATGAAGAGGAATAATTAGTGTTATTATATTTTTATTAATGAATTATTTCATTTGAGTTTTGTTCCAATGATGTACTGGTTATATTAATTATGGAAATAAATAAGGATTGTACTGAAGTACTATTTCATTGAGGATTTGAGATTATATAGTACTAAGAAAACTGACTCAACAATAAGTTAAGCATTTTAAAAAATACATGGTTAATGAAATGATAAACCTTAATATGGTACTGATACTGAGGTGGTGATTATTGAATAAGAGATGGTTGATTTGAATAAATTATATTGGATATTTCTAACTACATTTAAACTGATTAATGGTTTGTTTATTCCATCATTTTTTTAGTATTAAAAATTTTGGATATAAAGAATATATCTAGTATTATATAAGTAATAATAGAGAATAAATGTAATCAATAAGGTTTTATGGTAATTTAGTGTGTTACCATGTTTTGAGAGAATACATGATGAAGGTACTCACATGTTATTATATGGAAAAAAGTTATCTTTATTATGTTATGTTGACATTCCTTATAAATTTTTGTACTATGAGTTTAGACACAAATATTTTGGATAAGTCTAATGGTTTTTATAATTTAAGTTTGACATTTGATACTATGGTTTGAGGTTAAAACATTTATTAATATTGTTTTTGGATTTGTTTTTTTAAAAAACAACCCGAAGGTCAGGCGACAACCTATCACGTCCGGCTAGGCCGAGAGACTAGAACCCACAACCGAAGGGTGACAGGGGTGCATCACCTACCACTAGCCTACATGATGTCCTAATTTTTATAATGTAGTTTTTTAAATGATATTATATATGAATTGTAAATTTATTTTTTTGAAACCCTATACGATTAAGATTAATATAATATTTTTAAGCTCTATTATCTTTTGGTGTGATAAATGAGTTTGTGGTTGAAATTAGTTATAGAATGGAACTCTACTTGTCAATTAATTTTTTTCATATTCTATGAAAAAATTAATTCTTAAACATTAGGGAAATGATCTTAAAACCAAAATTTTTTTATCCTAATACCTTAGGTTTTGATGAACCAATAATATTTTAAGTCATCATAGATTTATGGCTTTGAGCCCTCAAAATTCTATTTATTGATCACTTGTTTGCGATTGATGAGCTCAATCAATCCCTGTAAAAATTATGGTTTCCCTCCAATTATGTTTCTCAAATTGCAACCAATGTTCACTTATTCACAATCCTAATTTGGTGTTGAATTTTCCATTCCCATTTCTCCCTTATTAAGACTAAATTTTATTAACCCTATTTCTGATGTAGGTTTTCCACAAAGCTATTTTCAATTTTTATCCTTTTATTTTTGACAAAAAATTTCAAATTGAGAGGACACAATTTATTTTAATAGGGGATAATGTAAGACCCTAGGATTTTAAACTACGTTATCTCATTAAAGTAATTCAATAGCTTGCGCTACACGCAACAACGAGTTCGAGCACATCTTGACTTACCAACTTGCCTTTCAAAAAGTAGTTATGAATAATATTAACTACAATTTGAATTTTATATACTCCATATAATTTTAACATCCATATTATCTATTTCTTAGATATAATATAACAACTAATTCATTTAATCAGATAAAATAAGTATTTTTCAAAAAAGGCATTTTACCGACTTCTAATAGAGAACCCTTTTTAAATCTAATATTTGACACTTTTATATATTAAATTTTACAAAATAAACTTCTTATTCAGATGCGGGATATAAAAATTTTGTTAGGATAAATTTTTTGGACTTTTCTAATAACTTCTATATTTTGATGAAAAAAGAAAAAAACTCAGTTTTAATTAAAACCCACTTTTTAATTGAAATAATATATAGTGTTAGATTACCAATTTTAGTGTTTTTAAATTATAATTATATTATATTTTTATAATTTAATATAATTTAGGTCATTATAAGTAATTTCATATTTAAATTGAACATAAACACATGTCAATCATTTGATAGTTATTATAACTCAAAAAACGAGCTTTCTGGTTTTGACAACGCGAAATAATTTTAAATTAATAAATGAGAACTCTATGTTTTTAATTTGGTAAAATTGACATCATTTTTGAATTTTTAATATCCAAATTATATTTGGTTTAATTTTTGGTATTTTTCTGAAAACATTCAATTTTTTATGAATAGTGAAAAACACTATATTGTAGATAAATATCTACATTTTAATTTAAATAATAATTTTTTTATTTAAAATTATTTTAAAGTAAAAATAGATGCTTAATTATTATATTATTCTAAATTATTTCTTTGGAGTCATTTTGTAATAATATTAGATATATAAAATTTTATTAAGCTTTTTAACGTCTTTTCCCACCTTATAGGAACATTTGAAAATTTTCATAAAAAGTAATTTTACCGCTTCTGTGAATTGAATTTTAAAAATATGAGTGAAAATATTGAAATAAGTATGTAAAATGTGGTTCAATAGGATAAAAATAATATTTGGTGAATAGTAACTTTTGTATTTTATTTACCACGGTTAAAAGTAAATAGGGTAATTAATATAAAGAATGATATTATAATTACCCTAATACATGCTCTATTTCTATTTGATAAGTGTTTTCAGACCAAAATCAACCTTAGGAATATAATATTATCCTGTTTTAACCA
Organism: Viscum album; assembly: GCA_963277665.1. NCBI lineage: Eukaryota > Viridiplantae > Streptophyta > Magnoliopsida > Santalales > Viscaceae > Viscum > Viscum album. The sequence goes on from OY728161.1 coordinate 109,454,643, forward strand.
CTTTTATTACATTAGTAAATTTATTATTATTTTATTTAGACATGAGTTAAAAGTGTTAAATTCAAATTTTCATAACTAAAATATTTTTAATATAGGGCTATAAATAATATAAATTCGAAAATAAATATTCATTAGAAATATGAAAAGTTTACCTAAATAATAGTATTTTATTTTTAATTTTTAGACTTTAAATATTTAAATTATTTATGACACAATGATGATGCAGTAATTACATTATTAATGAAAGACTAAAATAATTGATGTTATAAATATTAAAACAAATGTAAATTGAGATTTTTGATTTCTTCCACTAATTTTCTATGTAAATATGACATTTTAGGATTGATTTAATTTAATTTATTTGGAAATAATAATGTTTTGTTGACTTTCAAAGAAACCAAATAATAAATAGTGTCAAAACTGAAAAAAATGAGTTTTTAAAACAAATACTATATTATTAACTGATATAATATTCCTAAAAATATGAGGTTTGACGAAAGGACATAGATAGGGATAGATAATTCAATAATAAACCACTTGAGGTTCTCTTGGCTTTTATAGTATGTTTATTAATATTTTACTATAATAATACAATAATACATGGTAAAAGTTAAACTATTTAACTAATAGTTAAATCTAAAATATAAGGTTAATATGGGGACCTAAACCTAGATAAAACCTATTTTTTGAGAGGTTTTCTAACCCTCCTCACCTTATCCTCGAAATAAATCCTTTTGGATCCATTATAAACTGAATATTATGGTATAATAAATTAATATTTCATGATTTTCCTAAAATGACCCTCACCTCTCTTATAAAAGGGTACTTCCCCTTATCTCAAAATAACACCTCCAAATCCATTTTGATTGGCCAAACCCTGCTCAAATATATTCTTAACTACCCTCATGTTAACCTAGAGGCCTTACTTTGATCATAAAGTCAACTTATGGATCCCATTTGATTAAATCAAAATGAAGCATCTGAAGAAGAGATAATAATTTCAACGCCTCATTCAATGTTTTTTCGTTTTCCAATTCCTCTTTATTTGTTGCTTCCATAAAAAAATATTAAATCCATTACCTTTTAAAAACTATTATTTTAATATAAATATGTTACAACCATGTTAATTATTCTATCCATCCTGTAAATGATAATGTCACCAAATGTGTGTACGTACGGCTTACCGTCTCCACATCGTGGTGTTGTTTGTTATTCAACACTTCATTATTTGGATAGGTATAATAATGAGTATAATTGATTCAAATAATAAATATAACCTGTTAATTATTATTTATATATTATATACCATCCAATTACATAATATTTCTCCATCAATAGAATAGTATTGTCGCTCGTGCGTACGTATGGATTACCGTCTCCACGAACGTGATGAGATTCATTACCCATCGTAACCATTCTAGAATAATTTTCATTATATGAATACAAATAATGACTTATAAATTAATATCATTTTTGATATGAATAAAATACATCCAATCCATAACAAACACGGCTTACATAGAAAAACATTTAAAGGAAAATGAATATGTTAACACCCGAAACAATGATACTACTAAAATATTATGAACTAAACAATATTAGAATATCATATATAATATCATATTTATGTATATGTTTCTTGAATAATTAAATATCAATGATTTAACTATTAGAGATGAGGGTAACGTACCCTCAAACAAGTAAAAGTACAAGGTAAGGGTTAATTTTACAATCTCTTCATTATCCGATGTTGTTTGTACGGAATTATCTACTGGGACTTCTTTATCATCCACATCCATGTTTCTCAAAAATGTATTTCAAATTTTTTTACTACTTCTTATAATATCATTTAAATTAATTTATACCCTTTTTTTAATTTTTATAAAATATTTTGAAAGGAATATTTTCATCATTTTCCAAACAAGGTACTTTATGTCCTTTTGGACATATTAAGGTATGAATTTTTTTAACTTATATGGAAGGTGCGACTATTTTCCACCATTATAACACCTTCAAAGAATCCCTTACAATATTATAAGAATATTTTGAAAATAAATGTCTTCCTTAATAATTATGTGCCTTTTAAATTATATCAAAATAGAAAGAGATATTTCTCTCAAAAAGCTTTTATTTCATCTATGTAAACATCATTTGATGGATTTTACATTTGTTTGAAGTTGATTTATTATGATAAAATCTTCCGAATTGTATCGAATGTTTTGTGATCTATTTGACTATGGATGTTTTATTTTTATACAATTCATGGTTTATGGTTAAATTATTAAAATTTCTTATGTTAATTTTAATACGAATGTTTATGTTGTGTTTCAACATTTTCATATGAGGAATGAATTGGAATTATTAAGTGATGGGTGGAGCCTTCTATAGCTCCTTGAGGCAACGGTAGGTCTCATGAGACAAACTAGTGTCTTGGAACAAGGCCTTGACAAAATCATATTTGTAGTCTTGGCACGAGGCCTTCACTATGTGGTTATGATTTCTGACATTATGCATTCCATCATTATGAAATTACCTGTTGATATTACATGTGATTATTCAACTAGTAGAATATCTGTGTGAATATATAAATGGAATTATTTAATTTACCTTTTCCATATATTGTTGATGTTTAATTTTAAAAGCATTTTGTTTTAGTCTGATACATTTCCTTCAATGTTTATGCTTATTTATAAAAGTTTCCTCTATATTGTTATCCTTATTGAGCATCTGAGCTCACCCCATTCATATGCTTTATTTTTTATATTATATGAAGAAGTATATTATGATTGACCTTTAGGGATAGGCTATGCGATATGAGTGTGTTAAAAGGAGACACAATGATGTTTTTTTATTTCCTGATGTAATCTAAAACTTATGCATGTATCTAGTACTTCCAAAGCTACTAAACTAATTGGTCATTAGATACATAATCTCATGAGATCATTCCAATGTTATGTAATAATGCACTGACTCAGGGTAACTAGGGTCGGGGCGTTATATGTATTGTCTTTTTCAATGGTCCATCGATCTGAGGGTGAAAGGTTGTGCTCAAAAGAAACTATGTACCCATATCCTTCTGTAACCCCTTATAGAACCATGACATAAAATGAGTGTCCCTATTCGGTATGATAGTATAAGGGACCCCATTTAGTCATATGATCTCATAGAAATACATTCATCCCAACTCATTAAATGAGAATGTCTCCCAGATATAAATTAAATGGGATGCTTTAGTCAGTCGGTCAATGAAAACCCATACCACACCACTACCTCTTGTAGGACTATGAAAAATTATTACCAAATCTATAAAAATATCATCCCATTACCAATACAAGATTGAAAGAAGCAATAACCAGAATTCAGGTATCTGGTGCTTCACCTTTGCCTACTGAATGGTGGAATAAATAGATAAAAGCATGACATTTGACATGTCATCCCATGCCACTAATATTATCATCGCATGTCTCAATACATTTTGTTTATGCCTAGATGAACTACCCACAAATAATCCTGGAATTATTGAATAAACTCCTCTCTACTATATATAGGAATCTAAACATGTCCATGTATACAAAAGATGTCACCTTTTTCCATAGACCAGTCAAGAGGTGGCTCCACTCCCGAAATACTGTCATGGAGAACCAAGCCCTCAATATCTAAAATTTTTATACTCATCCTCTTATGAAGAAGGGAATAGGTACCATTAAAGTCTAAGAGGAAATAATGATGGTGACTATCATGAAACTGTAGATACAGCTTAAAGAAGAGGGAAATGAATTTCAATTCATCAATAGATTCTTATATAACATATTCCTGAGTTATCCTTGTCAGCACGTCAGGGACTACATTTCCCTGTCCACACAAATAGACATTCTTGAAATCAATGTACTGACGTTATTAAACCCATATACCCTAACTAAGATTCAAGTCACACTATGAAAAGATATATTTCAATCTTTTGGTGTTTGTATACACTACAAAGTGATCACCAAATAGAGTCTCTAGCAGCATAAGGCATAGACAACTACTTTTACCTTAAGGTCATGGGATGTGTAATTTCTCTTATGATTCGTCAACTACTGAGATACATATTCAACAACTCTATCCTCCAACATCAACACTAATCCTAAGATAATGTATGATGCATTATATAAGATAGTATAACATCTTCCTAAATCTATTTGAATCAGAATAGGTGTCGATACAAGCCTCCCTTTTGGCTCCTAAAAGGCTTTCTCACACTCTTCCTAACACATAATCATAATACCGTTCTTTTAAAGACTATAAAGAAGTGAATAAAGGAATATGAAGTCCTACATTGAATTTCTATATTATCTAAAAATCCCCAGGAAACTCTGTTTCTCAAACTAGTTCTTCAGATGCTCCTAAGAAACCACAACACTAAACTTATTTAGGTTAATAGATAATCCTATTTATGATATAATATGACATAGGAAGTGTACTTTGTTGATCCATAAGTGGCACATTGAAAGATCTGAATAAATTTTATGCTCTCTTAGTGTACTTAAAATGATCTCAAGGTGTTTAGAATGGTTGCTATGAGTGTCAGATTACACTAAGACGTCATCCAAAAATTATGTGACAATGGAATCCATATTGGGGTGGAACACCCTATTCCTTAGATCCATGAAAATGGTGGCCATGTTATTAAGACCAAATTTCCTAAAAAGGTGCTGAAATAGAATAAACCCACAACAAAATGTTATACAAGGTTTGTCCGATGTCCCGACTCACACTTAATGATAGACCAATATTAGTTCAATCATAGTGAAGACCCTAGATTGTCATAGCTAGTGAAATGGATCAACTATTTTAGGTAGTGGATACCAGTTCATGACCATAATCTAGTTCAACCATCTATAATCCATGCACAGATATAGAGAATCATCTACCCTCTTAGAAACAACCATGGGAAAACCCCAAGAGGAAGTATTAGGTCATATGAAAACATTGTCCTCTAAATACTCTAACTACAACTTGTGACTGTAGTTCTCAGTAGTTTCCATCCTATATAAAGGAATGGATACTTGATATGCTCTTAGAATGAGCTCAATCGTAAACTCTTTATCTCTCTAAATAGATAAACTAGAAAAGTCACCAGGAAAGATGTCCCTACAACAATCTTAAACTTAATTGAATTTGTCCTGATGTAAACTTTGATCCTCTATAAAGATATTGAGAATCTATGGGGTCGAACCACCTGGCCCATGATGCTCGACTCTAACTCTAATAGCATGGACATCCCACTAACCCTTTTGTTGATAATATCAACCCTCTAATGATGTAAACGATACCCTTCAATGATAGAAATCTGCATATGTGTGGTACATAACCAACCAATCCATCTTGAGAATTAAATTAAATCCCATCATCAAGAGAAAAAATATGTCCCATAAGAAAGGGTAACAACCCATCTCTAGGGGAAATCCCTACATTGGTGTATGCCCTCTTACCATACTCCCAATGGTGTATATTGGATCATTACAATAGTGTAGTAAATTATTTCTAACCTTATCCTTTCCAAAATAGATAATGAGATAAAATAGCATGAATCGACTATATAAAATAAATAAGATACCATAGTGAAGGCTACTAGAATTATTCCTCATATTGTAGACTGTCTTGTAGCCTGATCCTTGAGTATCTGATGGGAAGCATGCATCATGAAAGATCATTGGCCCTATGTAATAGCAGGACTTCCATGATCAAAAATTCTCTTCAGGAACTGCTAGTGATTATGATTCTAGATAATAAGACCACAACCTCCTACTCGTCCAGTCCTATCAGTGCTACTCCAACCCCCTGCCAGACATGGTGTAAAATAACCTCCCACGGAATATGGAGCTAGTGTGGAATGTCTTCCACTAGAAGATGATGAAAAGGTCTAAATAAATATATATATTTCCCCTATATATCCACAAGATCGACATTTATGTGGTCCTCTATCAAATTGAGGCTTCATATTCCCATATCATCAACGTTGGTTACACACCATGGAACTACCGTCATGGGTACTTTAGCTGCAACTTCCCTAACAAGAACTCTCAATGGATCAATTTTTACTACCAGAAGAACTACTAGCCTACCTAAAAAAAGTCCTTAATTCCTAATACTATCACCATACTTCAGGATGTTCATAGCGGTAAGAGCATGAATGAATATTTCTAAAAGGTAGGTAGGAAAAAGATATTAACCAATGTTATGATGGAATGATGAATCTCATCCTTGTTGTGTCATGAAAAAAATTATCACCACTGTCTAGAAGATGTGAAAAGTGTTGTAACTCAGTCAAACATATGGAATACTCCATAAATTAAATTAAACGCTACTCTAGATGAGTAATCTATTTGGACCTATTAGCTCTCAACATCTGAGGAAATAAATGATCATATAAGTATGTTTTGAAGTCTTCACATACCATTCCCTTGATGGAAACCAACATTGGTTACTACATCCCACCAGTGATTTTCCGAATGATAACACATGTACACAGTAATCTTGATCCACCACTCTGAAGGTGTCTCCAGATTCTCAAATAAAGACAAGATGGCCTCTATCCATGATACAATAGCTTGTGGAAATCCATCCCCTGAGAAGGTAATAGGATGCCTCTGCGGGTACTCATGAGTTAGATCGGCCATTATAGGCGCAACTCCTGAAGCACCTTGCATAGACTTCATCATACATAGGAAACTATCTCTAACTTTAGTATCAGTTACCAATTTAGGTAATGTAGGATGTTCCTTAAGTGGCACTCTTGAATTTAATATTGGAAGTTCATGGCCCACCCAATCTGGAGCATGGTCAACACCACCCTCCTATAAGATGACATAAGGACGTTGTGGTGGCATTGATCTAAAAATTCAAAGAACACTACTCAAAACAATCTAGAAAGAGATAGGTAACTATAATAGAAGAATTTGAATGAAACAATGGCCTACTACCCAAGGAATATTACCACAAATACATGATTAGGATTATAGTTATTGGTAAGATCTCATGTATAAGTTATAGGGGTTCCACTAGATGAATGTTCAAAATCACCATGCCTCATCATTTACGGGAAACCATTTCATTAAATTTCATATTTAATTTTTATGTTCAACCCTTTACCTTTCATAAACATGAAAAGCTGGGATAAATACAAGAAACAATTTTATTTTAGAATAAATATTTCAATTTTACAGATTTAATTTGATTTTAACTTATATCATGTTCTTTTTGAAATAGATAACCATTCCCAGGGAATCAGGGCCCATACACTTATCACAAAAAATGACAGCCATTTTTTTTAATATAATGGATTGACATAGTAAATTACTAATTTGAACACTCAAGGGCCCATAACAGTTCATGAAAAGAAACCAAAAAACACTCAATCACAACCAAGGAAAGGCACATGCATACTATAACTACCACAACATCACTCGAAAATCACATGGTTATCAACCAATGTAATGTGGTTAAATTCACCTATATAGCATGAAAATATATATGACATGCAAATTACAGGTTCCTATAGTGGTTCATTTAATACTTTTCTTTTCCCTCATATCATCGAGCCAAGGAAGAAATTAAATATCAATAATAATTATAATAAAAACACCATATAACATGTAAGTCATCCAAAGGTGAAATGATATCAACTATAATATGCAAAACAGAACAAAAATTGTAATTCAGGCAACTCTGCCTTTACACCAAACATGGTTTTGTGATACCCAATAATGGATTTTGACCAAATTCCAAGTGTTCCTAATCTTAATATTATTGTATCAAAATATGAAAGTAATAAATTCCACTTTCTGATGTCCCAAACTTCGATTCCACTAAAGGTACCATATCCTGGTCGGCCACATGGCCTCAAATGCATTTCCTTGAACACTAGAGGCTACCAACTAGCATTGAGGTCCTAGTGTGTGTTCGGAAAGAGGTTATTCCATCATTATCAGACTGTAACATAGTTGATCTATTTGAAATAGATGTTATATTTTGGAAGAAATATAGATAAACATAATCCACAATATCAAAAGACTGATATAAATAATAATAAAATAGATAACACTGGTATAAATATCCAAAAGCTGATGACGATATTTCATGTCACTATAATGTTAGAAAACATGGATACAAACCAACATAATGGAATGATATAAAAATTTAGAAAAATTGAATAAAAAATCTATCTCAAGCCTCTTGAGCTCCATCATAGTCATCTGCTACCTTCTCCATCCTAAAATAACATGTAATCATGTTTCTAAAGCTACTCTCTTCTATTTGTCAACACCTACATAGATATAGTCTTCCTAGGTACCAAACTACATCCCAGATAGGTTGTGAGATAAATATCAGCAGACCACCCCTGTCACTGTCTATAACATCACATCAGAGTAATATAAACCGATCCAATGTTAAATAATCCATACATAAACACAATATAGTACAATAATCTAAATACCAAGGTACCTCCTTCATACCACATCAAGTGTCTGAACATGTAACCATTTTATTTATTAATTATGTTTTATTTTATATAATTAGGTCATGTTTGGCATAGCCAATACTGATATCACCTTTTGATGGTATAGTTAGGTTTTAAGATATAACAAGGCATACTAAAATATGATTTAGCAATGAGGGGTTATAAGGTAATGACCAAGGTAATAGAGACCTCAAGGGTCTCCAAATCAGTATTAACTACAGACTAAATATAGGGGTAAGAGTGCAATCTAATGAGCATCATCCAAGTCATTCCACAATAGAATTATCTAACTAAGTCCAATGAATACATCCAAGGTAAAATGGGATAAGAAATAGATATGCCTAAAGATATCACCAAGGAACCTCATGTCTGTAGAATCCATTCTAGATCCAAGGAGTGTATCCAAGGCATCTAGTAATAGTAAATAAGGGATCCTAAAGTGGCATACTGGGAATCCACTAATAGTAAAGGATTGGGTTCCATGGTTGTTCCTAACCAAGGCAAAAAGTATCCTTGAATTGGAATCGAATCCTCAAGTGCTCAAAGCATTCTGCTGGGAATTGAAGGAGTGAATGAGTCAAACCACACATATAATTATGATTTATAGGACGATTTTTAATTAGGAACATTACAATTAAATTCATCTAATTAATTAGAACATTTAAAAATCTATCCATTTAACATTTCAGATGGTTTAAACCATTTCGTTTCACAAGTGTGACAAGTCCAATTGAGCATGCAACCATTTAAGTATTTCACATAATCCATAATCATTTAACTTTGTTCAATATTCTACCTTTCATCTTGAGTTGAAAGGGGTACAATGTAAATAAACCAACATTCATTCTCATTCAAATTGGGAAATTCATACAAATATAATAGACTTTCATTTTCAATTAAGATTTATTTATCAATAGTAAAGCACTTACCTTAGGATGGTCATGTGTGGATTAACAAGGTACTAGAAATTTAATAATTAAATAGTCATTTAATAAAAATTTTAATACAATTAAAGTGGTCAATCTCAAGTGACACCCGAACAGGGGCATAAACATGTCAAAACACTAAAAACCAAATATGGTACCTCATCCTACATGGGGTGGTTGAAGTTGTGGATGCAACCACAAACAATGGTTCACAGGCATGGAAAGGGTCATAGAACATGGTCTTAATGATTGTAAGCATGACATATAAATTAATGAGATTATACCTATTGAAAACGGTGTGACGATATGAAATTTTTTAAAACAATGTAAATTGAGTAATGAGTTATAGAACACCTACTTTAGGCTCGTATAACTCTTCTCATCCAGTATCAGCCTTTATTATTTCTTGTATCAGAGAAGCTATTATGAATATATCAATGCCCTAATATTAGGGCATATAAACCTATATATAAATAGAGTCGCAAATAGGAATAAGAACGATGTATGATTACAAAAGAACTGAGAATGTACCTAATCGTATTCAACAAGACAAACATGGGTCGATTCAAACTCCAGATAGACAACCAAGATCAAATCCAAGTTTAGTATTGTAAAATGATTCAAGATGGATATGTAAGGGTTTATTTTTCTCTGCAATTAAAAGGTCAGATAGGGTTTGGATTAAAATATGAATTTTAGGGAAAATTTCCATTTCACCCAAAATTACCATTCATATGGTTTGGAAAAACTGTGTGAAAATCGTGCATAAGAAACTATAAGAAGGGGTATCTGCATGGTTTGGATATATGGTTAGGGAAACCACGTGACAACCATGTGAAACAGATCTGTTAAAATTTCATATAGTCTCACACAACATTTCAACCGAACACGCATTGTTAGGTCAAATCGTGCACCCTATTCCACCCCAATATCCAGCCTCACATATTTTAAACAAACCTTGTGCCCAAAATCTCATGGTTTAAACTAACCATGGGATATAAATTTTTCTCCCAAAAATCAAGGTTCCGAGATCTGAACAATCCCTATACCACCCCCCCCCCAATCCCATCACTTACTCATTAGTCATCTATATTAGTTCAGTAAATAATTAAAACAACATTTAAAGGCTTCATACCAAAGAGGAAACTTGGTTCATACAAAACACCCCCACCATTTCTAGATTGATCAAGTAAAATACTTCTTGGAAAAAATTCTCATAGAAATCAAAGATGAATTACACATGTATTGGGATATTCGATGATAGAACTCCATGATTCCCATGACATTGCACAGAGGTTCATGGTGCATGTGTGGATAACTATTAGAGAGAATGTAGAATATATTCCTGAGACACTATGATGATGTGACCTAGATAAATTTTTAGGTTCATCAATTATTAAACAATTAAACATAACAAAATTCTTCAACTGCTGAAATAAACTAAAATTATTATGTGATGATCCTTTTTGTGGTTCCATCATTCTGATTTTTATTAATATTTGATTGAATTTTATTGGTCACAATATTATTTTTTAGTGTACATATAATCTTAATCATTGATTAATAATATAATTTGATTTGGGAATGTCTAGCTAGAACCCCCACTGCTCTCTGAACCTTTAAGTTTCATCAGAGATGTAACATAATTAATTTGAATTTTTAAAGATAATTGATAGATCTGCACATTTATCTATTTTTTCCATTTATTATTAATCACTACTAATCCAAAATTATGATATATTCTATTCATCCTCTTTGTAATAAAAAATATAACAAAAACGGATTAATTTGAAATGAATAACATTCAAATAACTCATCTAGTGGGGCCATGGATTATATCTAAATAACACAAGAGTACATGGCATGTAGTCGATAGTTTCATGTTGTGTACCCATGTTGAATTCCCCGGGATGAATCACGAATTAATTTGAAGCACTATTTTTTAATATATAATATGTGTATTTATACAACATATATTGACCAGGATATCCCCACACATAATTAGTCAAACTACATAGTGTGTAACCATCATACAAGATGCGTAGAAAATTAGTCAACGAAGAGTCATGTTTTTTACCCTTAACATTTGAATGGTATCTATGTATCATGGATTCGACAAGAAATGTACCTCTAGTACACATTATGCACTCCATTAATGTCTAAAAAAGGCTATAATTCCTAGTCCCAAGGCATGTGCTATAGATAGAAGAAAAATTATTCATACATGATTAGCAGCTATCTAGTACATGTCAAATATATTATTTTTTATACATCATTTAAAATGAATATTTAATTATAGTTAAACATTATCAAGATATGTTTTTATATCCTTCATTTGACTTGTATGTGCTATGTTATGGGTTATATATATAATATTTATTTAATTTTGGTATAATATTTGGAACTACTTATCTTGTATAAGTAACAATATAGAAACCTCTTAATGTGAATTAATGCATAACATGCTATGTAAATAACATGTGTCTTATGTATAATTAATTTGAAAGTAAAACTGATGAAAATAAATGATAATAAATGTATGATATATGCTACATGAGTAAAAAAATATCGTAAACAATGTGTTGTTTGGACTGGTACACTCCTTGTTACCTCCAAGGTACATATTTTGTAATTAGCCAATTTTAAATAAATATATTTAATTTGTTTTAAATTTTAATTTTTTGAGAATATCAAGAATATTTGGATGAGAATTAAAATAAAATAATTGATTAAATAAATAAGAAAACTAATTTATTCAAGTATGATTTATTTTAAATCAATACAATTGGTAATGAATTCTAGATTATTAAATGTGTAATATGGTTTATGTATATGGATGATCATGAGCATAAAATAGAACTTGTTATGTGCTAATTTTCTATTTTAGTTATTATTATATTAAATTGATGGTCTTCATACCATACCCCTCATTATATAAGGGTTAATGTGACCATGGGTTACTTTAATATAAACCATATAAAACAATAATTTCCCCTCGGCCTTACTTGAATGTGAGAAAAGTCTTATATAATAATGGATATCATAGGATATTTGAGGTTTTTCATGTTTGTATATGATGAGAAACAAATCCAAGAGACACATCAGTGGAGATATGGAAAGTTTCAACATAAAAAAAGTAAGAGTTTAAGGTGTCTTACCCAATGTGGATGTTTATTTTCTCATATTCTAGATAAATTATCCATTTGGAAAAGATCATGACCATACCACTATTATTATATTATTAATATCATGTTTTATTGTTAATTTCATTATGGATGTTTTATCCGAATCAGATTAATTAATGAATTTAATAACCATGAAATATAAAATAAAATAAATTATCAAATGAAAAAATGATTTCTATGTCATCGTTATTCACTTAAGTAAATCTACATAATATTACCAAGCATGTAATTGAGATAAAATTGGAAATACATATAGAAAGATAAAAACTTATTAATTATATATATTATGTCGGTATAGCCTTCCACTACATAAGTTCAAATCAAGCCACAATTTAAAGTGTTTCTCTAGCCAATGTTGGGGTTCTTTCAATTAATAGGGAATTATAACTTGTTTTTGGGGTTGACATACCTAACTTTACATCTAGGTTTGAATAGAAAATAAGGATTTTGTTTAACTAAGAGGAAAGGGTTGAGGAAATCCAAGTTAAGAATTTTATGATTTGGGATTCCACTAAAAAGATCGAGGAACCATAAAAAAATGTAGTTGTAAAAATTATTCCAACCTAAAACCATTAAAATAACTTGTTAAGAAAATTTAAGGTTTATGATAATGGGAATATGTGTCCTTTCCACTACAATAACCAAAGATATAATATATTCCAAAAGTAATAGTGAGGGATATTAGATTTTGATAAAATATTGGAAGATTAATAAATTTAATATTTATTATCTAATTTTATACTTAGATAAAGTACAACATTTATCTTATTAATTGACGAAACGGTATTACACATGACTTCAAACATATCACCATTATCTATATCTAAAAAGGAAAACCATATCCCAAGATCTAATTTCCAGTAATTTAAATGAAATATACCTGTAATTATATACCTTGGATGGAAATTATATGTGTGGGAATATCCCATTCTTAAAGAGTATGGAAAAGAGGCTAGAGAGGAAGAATAATTTTTATAGAAGCAACATTTGGATGATGCCACAGATTCACAATGTCTCATTCTATCATCTATTTTCAAGGCCATTCTAATGAAACATGAATACAAGGATATATATAGCATTATATCTCACCTTCATGATATCTATCAAGAGTGGGTTATAAAAGAGATATATGAGATCATCAATGAATATTAAAAATGAAATCTTGGATTGTTAGTTCCTGTTGGGCCTCCTGTTGTCATGATTCTTGGTTGTATAGAGTACTTAGACATCTTGTTTGTTAAATTTCTATAATAAATACAAACATATTTCATCATTTTCTTTATTACCAAAATCTATCCCTTTTTTAATATTAATTATAACATGAGTAAAAGTGGGAAAACTCTATCTTAACTTCTTACCATTATTATCATGGTTGAAAAGAACATAGGGCTTTAAAAACCCACAGTCCTTATAGTTAAAAGTAAAATAAAGAATAAATAAAAGGGTCCAAATACTCACTTTAACATAAATTTCCCAAGCATCGTCCTTCTAAGAAAAATATATTATAACAGAAGGAAAGGGAAAAGGAAGAAATATTTTTTTATTGTGGAAGCCTGGTCCACCAGTAGAGAAACTACACCCAAAACAAAGGATAAGTTAATAGTGAATTCATTATCATGTGTAATCTTTTTATATATACACATTGGGTAAAATAAAAATATTAGGTTGTCACATCTATATCCAAATTCATGAATCAAGTTTCTTTATAAAAATTTCCATATGAGATGTGGATATTTGAGTATCCAATATAGAATTAATTTGTACCTTATCTATAGGAGACTACCACATTCCATTTACAAACAAAATTCGTTTTGTTTCAAAGATTTTTTTTGATATGTTTTACTAATAACATCATTTTTATGTCATTCGTTAACATGGATGAATATATTTTCAAATTGGGAAATAAATAATTCTTATTTTATATATGAAACACATGTTATGGTGTGGAACAACTAAATAATGGCCTTTGCGTATTAAATTATGAAACCAAGTATTGGAAATCGATAAAGAATCATGTGAACATGACATATATAACACTCAGTTCTTCCATAACTATCTTGGTCTCATAAATGAGAAGCACCTAACAAATCTATATCAATATGGTTATTTAGATTCTTTTAAGGTAAGAAAACTTAAATATAGAATGATTATTTTCAAGAAAAAATGAATGAAACATCATCAAGTGGACATGTTTAAAGGGCCATAGTGCTTTTATGATTGGTACACATTTATGTTTATAGAAATTTTATAGAATAACATTGAAGTGGATATTTATACTTCATCAAATTTACTGATGTTTTAAGTATATTGGGATATATCTTCTGGATTATGCATAAGTATGAGATCATTAAGAAATTCCAAGAGTTTATGAATGAAGTAATGAATAAATTTGTTTAAAATATTAGGAAGATTAAATATGATCTAGGTGGTGAGTATCTTAACCAAGAGTTTGTCAACCTTCTAAAGGAGTTAGAGATTCAATCTCAACTCATAGTGCATTATACACCATAGTGGAATGGTGTTAGTGAAAGTAGGATTTGTACCTTTCAAGACATAATAAGGTCAATATGAATCATGTGGATCATCCCTTATCCTTTTGTGGATGTGCAATAAAAACTATGTAATACACACTAAAATGAGTAGTAATTAAAGAGGAATGAAATCCCTTTGAGTTATAGAGTTTAAAGAAACATGTTTCTCAAATAAACGTTTTTTGGGAGGTGATTCATTTGATAAGTTCACATGTGTAAACAAACTATTATTCTACGATAAATAATGTATATTTATAGTATATCGCAAGGAAACTGATGGATGTTATCCATATAATCCCTTAGATATAAAAATGAATGTTACAGGACAAGTTATCCTTTTTTAGAGGGAGAATATCCTTAATATGGGTAGTGTGATAAAGATTTACTTTAATCTATTTGAACTCGAGAAAAAAAGAGTTGGTATAAGAATATATTCCATTGGTCCCAAGGTAAGAAGTTATTCCTTAAATGAAAATAGTATATATGAAAATCATAGAGGTAATAGAACAAAAAATATAGGGTTTTCTAGTCATGGAAGATAGTGACTCATTATTGATTAAATATATTAAAGATCTCTCCACAAATAGGATGTAGATAGATTAGATGATGCATGATGGAAAGAATAAATGAATTATAAGATGAATTCAAAGTTTCATAACCATTTTTGGGTTCTAGTTGATCCACAAGTTGATGTAAAGCTAGTTGGGTGTAAATGGGTATTCAAGAGAAAACTGGTTATTGAAGGTAAAATAAATAAATAAAAATCACAACTAGTGGATAAAAAGTTTTATAAGAGTTATGGTTTTTATTATGGAGTAATAATTTCTCCATTTTATATGTTTAAATCCATTATAATTATAATTTCTTTAGTTTTTTACCATGAATATAAAATTTAGAAGATGGATGTCCAAATAGTTTTACTATATGGGAACCTTTAAGAAGATGTGCACACGACACAACTAGAGTTGTTTGTGACACCAGTTAATGTCAAAAAGGTTTTCATGTTGTATTGATCCATTTATGGATTGAAGTAATCATGTAGGTCATGGAATATTCAAGTAAATTAATTTGATAAATGTTTTTATAGGTTGTGTATTAGGACTAAAATATTTATCCTAGTAGAATATTCTATTGAAATAGTACATATTAGAAACCACGTACAAGTATTACATTAAGTTGAAGGATGGTTAAGAAAGTTATTTTCCATGAATGAATTAGGTGAACCAACATATATTATAGGAATCAAGATTATTTGTGATATATCCAAGAGGTTTCTTTAACTATGTTAATTTATACGTTGAATAGATACTAATTTGATTTTATATAGAACAATCAAAGATAATATTGGTTCTAGTGTCACATGGCATGCCTCATTCCAAAAAAATGTGTCCTTAGTTAGAAGAGAATAAAATGATAATGAGTAAGATCTCATAAACTTCTTTGATAGTATCAATCACGTACATCATTTTTTACACTAGTCTTGATGTTTTCTACTCATGGAGAATTCTAGGTAGATATCAAGCTGATCTAGGTGAATAATATTGGTCTTATAATAAATATGTCCTTATGTATATCCCATGAACTTAGTATATGATCACTGTCTATGGTGGATAGAAGGAGCTAGTCATCATGGGTTATTCTGATGTTAGAATTAAAAAATATTTAAATGATAAAATTATAAAATAAAGATATGTCTTTAGTCTCAATGGAGGAACAATGATCTAGAAAAGTTCAATGTATCAGTTTTTCACCGATTCTATAGTAGATTATGAGTGTATAACGGCTTCTGATATATCCAATGTAGTTGTTTAGATGTGAAACATTCTCTAGGGGAATGATTTGGCACATAGTACGGGAGACCCTGCCCCATTATATTATGATAATACTACAGTGGTGGCTCTTCAAAAGATCCACGGTCACACCATTGGAAAAATAACATTCTCCAAAAGTATCACATCTTGATGTATTTTTCTAATAGTGGTGAGGTTTCAGTGAGCTTATTTTCCATGGAAGAAAACATTTAAGACCCCTGGAATAAATCATTATTTTTGCAGAAGCATGAGTATCATGTGAGATTAAGTGGTCTAAAGGTTGTTAGTAGTTGGCCCCAGTGTAAGTGGGGGTCTATTAGAGTTGGTATCCTAGAACAATAATATATTCACTCTATGATTTTATATATTTCTTTTTTTTCTGAATGTTAATAAAAAAATTATCGAATAATGTTTTTTTGGTGTAAAAATTGTTTGATAATGTCCTAAGAGTAAATAATTCACATAATGGTTAAAGCAGTTCCCTGCTATGATGAGAACCAATAAGTTCCATGAAAATATTATTAAATATATTAATTGTAGATAGATAGTATCATTTTGTCGAACATAAATGATATAGTGTATTACTGGTGAAGACTCTAAGGACATTGAGGCACTTTATCTTGGTGTACTCCTTTGGTAATTTCCTGTGTAGAAGTATATAAGAATATTCCCCATCGGTGGGAAATCCACATTTACATGTGTCATTGGATGATAATATCTATAGAAATGATTATTGATACTTTGAGTTTAATATTATTATTAATTCATATTATTACTCACATAATATGATGTATTTATAAAATCTATGACAACATATATTGGTATAAGGTAAGAAACGTTGGGAACGTTTTGAGTAATATTACATTAGTGAACAATGCGATAAATAATCCATCTCCTCTATTCATTAACATAAGTTTATATCTTATTCCCTTTGATGGTAATGAAACCACCCAAATAAATCCATGGCCACAATGTTTATTGGGTAGGTGTATTTCCAAAAAATCAAAGAAAGAGACAACATGCAGATAGGTTGATGACGCCAACATGCAAATTTCTTGATTAGAGATATCATAATAGAGGGATTATATTTTATAGTAAGTGTAACAATAGGGTTTTATGTCAGTATTACATTACCTTCAATATCTATGGGTTCCTAGTTATGTTTCAAGATTCTTTCCTTTGACTTTGGGTGGCTCTGCCTAATGCAACTGGGAAAGTAGCTGAGAGGGTTCCACACTAAGTGTATCCAGAACCCCAATTAAATATAAAATATTTTTTTTAAAAAAATTGAAATATATATTATTATCATAAATTATTTAATAAATATTCCTCATTATATTACTCTCATATATTCAGTCAATAGTAATTCACAAGGATATTTTTTTGAGTGGAATGTTAAATAAATATTTATTTTCAATTTAGTGAATATAATATTTATTTATTTATTGGTGAATCCTATAGTGAAATTTATTTATTAAATAAATAGTCATTATTCGATGCTCTATAAATATTGTGTAGGAAGTGTGTACTATTGAATTCCCCAAGCATACATAGTACGTTTCTCTTTGTGTAATGCAATATCTTGTGTTGTATGTAACTTCATGTTCTAGCACACCACGACCAATCAAACTAGCAGTTATGAATAGTAATACCCACTTTTTGAAAATTATTATGAATTTTATTTTTCAAAATGGACATCATTTTTGTATTCGGAATATCAAAATTATCTTTGGGATATTTTTTGGTATTTTTCAGAAAACTTTCAATTTTTGATGAATAGTGAAAAACACTATGTTATTGTTTAAAACATATTTTTTATTTAAATAATTTTTTATTTAATTTAAATTTATTTTATGTCAAAATAGAAACATAGTACCTTTATAAGTTCAATGAAATTCATTGGAGTCATTTTATAATAAAATTTTATGTATAAAATTTCATTGAACATTTTAATGTCTTTTACCCACCTTCTAGGAATATTTTCAAATTTACATAAAACGTAATTTTCCCGCCTCTGTGAATTGAATTTCAAAAATCTGAGAGACACAATTGATATAAATAAGTAAAATTTGGTTCAATAGGATGAAAATAATTTTTGGTGAATAGAAACTTTGGAATGTTATTTACAACAGTTAAAAGTAAATTCGGTAATTAATGGTACAAATGATATTATGATTACCCTAACACATGTCATAATTCAATTGGATATGTGTATTTAGACCTAAATCAACCTTAGGAAAATAAAAAACTGATCCTTTTTTATCAACTTTGGTTAGATTAGGACATTTATTATTATTTTATATAAAGAAGAGTTAAAAGTGTTAAATTCAAATTTTTATAACTAAAACATTTTAAATATAGGGTTATACATAAGATAAATTTGAGAATAAATATAAATTAGAAAGATAAAATAATTTCCTATGTATTTTTATTTTATTTATAACTTTATACATTAATTAATTAAATTTATTTATGACACAATTATGATAAAGTAATTACCTTATTAATGAAATATTAAAATAATTAATATTATAAATATCCAAATAAATGTAAATAGAGAATTTTGATGCAATACACTAATTTTTTATTTTAATGTGAAATTTTAGAATTTATTTAATTTATTTTTTTCTAATTAATCAGGATTTTTTGACTTTCAAAAATACCAAATACTAAATAGTTTTAAAAATTGACATAAATTAGTTTTTTTAAAAACACATTATTATTAATTGATATAATATTCTAAAAAATATAAGTTTCATACAAAGTACTTACATAAGGTTATGTTTGTTATTAATGAACCACATGGGTTTCTATTGGCTTTTTATAGTATGTTTATTAACCATTTATTATAATAATACAAGAATACATGGTAAAAGTTAAACTATTTAACTAAGAGTTAAATATGAACGACAAGGATAATATAGTGACCTAAACCTATATAGAACCTATTGGTTGAGTGGTTTTCGACCCATCCCCAACTTATCCTTGAAATAAATCCATTTTAATCCATTATAAAATAAAAATTATTTTAAAATAAAATAATATTTCAAGCTTTTCCTAAAATGCCCCTCACCTCTCTTATAAAAAGGTACATCCACTTCTCATAAATTAACACATTCAAAACCATTTGTCTCGAATAAACCCTACAAATGTAACCTCCCATATAGCCTAAATTTTATCCCATAGGGATTAAATTGATCATAAAGAAAACCTATGGAGCCCTTTTGATCAAATCAAAAGGAAGCACCCGAATAAGAGGTAATTATTTAATCACCTCTTTCAATGTCCTTTTCTGCTTCCACTTCCTCTTTCATTGTTGTTTCTATAATTGAATAATAAATCCAGCACCTTATACACACCGTGATGTTATTATAAATATTGTAAAACCATATTCATTATTTTATCCATCATATTGATGACAAAGTCACTACACGTGCATACGTACGGCTTACCGTCTCCACGTCATGGTGTAGTTTGTTATTCAACCAATCATTATTTGGATGGTTATAATAATGAGTATAATTGTTGTAAATGATAAATATAAAATGTTAATGATTTTGTATATACTATATACCATCCAATTAAATTCTATTTCACCATCAATAGAATGATGATGACGCTCGTGTGTACGTACGGATTACCGTCTCCACGAAAGCGATGAGATTCATTCCCCATTATAACCATTCAAAAATAAATTACTTTTTATGATAAAAAAATAATTTTTATGAACTTAATATCATGCTGTATGTCAATAAAATACATCCTATCCATAAAAAATGACTTACATAACAAAACATATAAAGTAAAACGAATCACTTAACACCCGAAACGACGATACTACTGAAATATCTTTAACAAAGTAATATTTGAAGATCATTTATGATATCATATTTATGTATGTGGTTCTAGAATAATTTAATAACAATGATTTCAACATTATATATGAGGTTAACCTACTCTTGACTAAGGAAAAGTACAAGGTAAGGGTTAATTTTACAATCTCTTATATTTATCCGAGGTTGTTTATACGGTAGGATCTACTGGGACTTCTTTATCATCCACATCCATCTTTCTTAAAAATTTATTTCAAAAAAATTAAATATTTTTCAATAATATGGGTTAATGTAATTTATACAGTTGTTTGACATTCTATAACATGTTTTTAAATGAATCTTTCCCTCTTTTTCCAAACCACGTACTTTATGACCTTTTCGACAAATTAATGTAAGAATGCTCTTTTAAATTATATGGTGGGTGCAGATATTTGCCACAATTATAACACCTTAAAATATTCTCTTAAAATCTTATGGGAATATTTTCAAATTAAATTATTTCTTTTATAATTAATTGACTATTAAATGATTTCAAAATTTCACTCAAATAGTTTTGATTTCATCTATGTCAACATCCTTTGATGGATTTTACACTTGTTTGATGGTTATTTATTATGAAACAATCTTCCATATTGTATTTAAGATTTTTTGATATGTTTTATTGTGGATGTATTATTTTTATACCATTCATGGTTTATGGATATGGCATTAACATTTCTTATGCTAGTTTTAATATGAATGATTATTTTATGTTGAAATTTTTTCATATGAGGAATGAATTGTACTTAGAAAGGGACGGGTGGAGACTTCTATAGCTCCTCAATGCATCAGTAGGTCTCATGAGAAAAATAAGTGTTTTACAAAAAGGCCTTGACAAAATCTTATTATTAGTCAGGGAATGAGGCCCTGACTATATGGTTATGATGTCTGGAATTATGCATTGCATCATTATAAAATTAGCTATAGATATTAAATATGATTATTGAACTAGTAGAATATCCTTGTGAATAAGTAAATGGAATTATTTGACTTATCTTTTTCCCTATTATGCTGAATTATAGGTTTAAAAGGTTTTGTTTTTAGTCTTATACATTTCTTTAAATATTTATTCTTATTTATGATAGTTTCTACTATATTTTTATCCTTACTATGCATCTGATCTCACCCATTTCTTATGATTTCTTTTTCCCATGATGTGAATAAGTATATTAAGATTAACATTAAAGAATTGGGTAAGGGATATGAGTGTGTTCAAAGGGGACACAATGTTGTTGTTTTTCATTTCACTATATAATGCAAAACTTATGTATGTATCTAGTACTTCAAAGGCTACTAAAATAGTCGGTCTTTCGAGACATGATCACTATTGATCTTGCCAATGTGATGTAATAACGAACCAACTCTGGGTAACTATGGTCGGGGCATTATAGTTGGTATTAGAGGAAGTTTAGTACAAACCTTGGAAACTAGATTTAGAAACTCTTATTAGATAACATTAACCTAAGATAGAATTTTAGGATTAGTATAGATGATCATCCTAGAATTTTGGTAATGTTGATATTTTATGAATTTTCCAAGAAATACATCCCCATATGGATACGAGTAGGTAGAGGTGTCTCTGGAACTGATGTACCTAGGAGTGAAAACTCTGACAAGGAGTTTTGGGCTTGACTAGAGGTATCCTGTTACACGAAAACGTGCCTTGCTGCACTCTTGGTTACGACACTCCTAGGGGATATGCTTCAGATAATTTACATTTTTATTACAAATCATTATGAAGGATTTATTAGTAAATACCTCCACAAATAAAACGTTTTTTTAAGATTATGGATTATATGCCTAAACTCTTCAATTTATGTTAAGTATTTTATTAGTTTAAAATTATGTATTGTGATTCATAAACTAATACTGTGTATGAATTTTTTTAGAAATGTCTCCTAGTATAGGGAATAGAAACCATATCATTGAAAATAATCCATGTCGGGATTTCCATCCTAATAAAGATAATTATAGTGGAAATGGTGATGGAACTAGTGCTGAAAAACTTATAACCATAATGGGAAAACTCACTCTAGTTATGAATAATAGCCTTACATATATGGAGCACCCTGATTCAAAATGCATAGGATCAATGTTAGACCACTTCATGAAGAAAAAACCCCCAACATTCAATGGGACAAAAAACCATTTTTAGCTGAGCAATGGATAGGTTATTTAGAGAAAATATTTCATGCATTGGGAGTAGCGGAAGGGAAAAAGTTGTCGTGGAAGTTTATCGCCTCACAGATGATGTAGATCAATGGTGGTCATTAATTAAAAACACAAAGGGGGATGATGAAGAATCAAATATGGAATGGAGGGAGTTTAAAGATATTTTCATTGAAAAATAATTTCCTCATGACCTTCGAGGGGATATGGAAAGACAATTCCTGAGTCTGAGGATGAAGGAGGATGATAATGTTGCAATGTATGAGGCTAAATTTACAAGGTTAGCAAGGAATGCAGAATATTATATATGTAACCCAAGGAGTAATATTGATTGATTATTTGATGTGTTAAAACCATTTCTTTGTCGAGCAATAGTCTCACAATCCTTTTCATTGTATGAAGATATTGTCTCATGTGATATCAAGAGAGAAAAGGAATTCTCTACGTCTTATGACTTTAAAGAAAAAAAATATAGGAAGAGATCAACTGAACAATCTAGAAATAGAAATAAGGGGAAGAATGGAAAAGTTGAATTTCCATACTGAATTAATTGTGGAAGAAACTCCATGGTACATGCCTGAAGGGAATGGGAGTTCGTTACAAATGGGGTAAAAAAGGCCACCAAGCTTGTGATTTCAACAGAAATAAAGAGGCTGTCAATGTAGAATTCTACAATTTTATAGAAATGGGGCATTATGCAAATTAATGTCCTAAGAGAAAAGGAAACATACCTCATAAAAGGATAAGGGAGAAAGTCTAAGCTTATTCAATCACTACTACTGAGGTTGATGGTTCTAATGATGTGGTGGAAGCTAATTTAATGGTTTCCTCAAATTTAGCCAATGATTTATTTGATTCTGTATCATCACATTGTTTCATATCTTCCTAGTTTTCTATGAAAATTAGTTATTTCCAATTTGATTTAAGAAGGGAGTTGTCAGTCAAAACTCTTAAGGGAAGTATCATTGCAACAATGTATTGTGAATCAGTTCCCATTAGAGCATATAAACATGCTTTTTCTTCTGATCTCATTATCTTACCCATTATTGAATTTTAAATAATCCTTGGTATGGATTGGCTTTCAGACCATGAAGCAAAAATTTATTATCATAAGAATGAGGTTACAATTTTCGATGATGATAATGAGTACCTTATCTTTAAAGTCGAAATTTGACCCTGAGATTATTATCTAGATCCTCCCCCAGTATCTATACTAAATTCAATTATTGGGGAGTAAGAGAATGAAATTACTATGGGTGAGGAAAGTAATGTTGAAATAGAGGATGTACATATTGTGCAATAATATGTTGATGTGTTTCCAAATCATTTACCTGGACATCCTCCAGAAAGAGAAATTGAGTTTTCTATTGATTTAATTCCATGTTCAAGGCCCATATTGATGACCTATTATAGAATGGCCACTATTGAATTAGTTGCACTAAAGGAACAACTCGTGGAATTGAGTAATAACAGATTTATTCCCCCTAGTTTTTCTCTTGGGGATCCACTATTTGTTTTTTAAGAAGAAAGATGGATCTATGAGGTTGTTCATTGACTATAGGGAGATCAGTTCTATAACAATAAAGATCAAGTATCCCCTAACTCACATTGATTTTTTATTCGATCAACTTCACAAAGCTCAATAATTTCCAAAGATTGACCATCGATCTGGATATCATCTATCGTGTGTGAGTAAGGAAGAAATTCTGAAAACAACATTTCATACTAGGTATGGGCATTATGAGTTTACAGTAATGCCTTTTGGACTGAATAATTCTCCCTCTATCTTCATGGATCTAATGAGTAGAGTATTCATGGAATATCTTGATGACATTGTTGTGGTATTTATTTATGATATCTTGGTATACTCAAAAGCTATTAAGATCATGAAAATCACTTATGCACTATTCTAAAGACTCTTAGAAGAAATAAATTATATTATATGTTTAGAATGTGTGAATTCTGGCTTCAAGAGATTTCCTTTCTTGGCCATATTTTCTCTAAGGATGGAATCTTGTTTGATCATTCTATGACATGAGAAATAAAAGGGTGGCCAGAGCTGGCGAGTATAAATGAGGTACACAGTTTTATTGTTTTAGAAGGTTATTATTGGCATTTCGTCTGTAATTTTTCCCGATTGGCTAACCCATTAACCAAGATCGCACATAATGGGGTTAAATGTTTTTGGAAAAAAGAGTGTGAATAATATTTTGAAGAACTGAAGAGATGATTATTCAATGCTCAACTCATGATTCTACCATCAGTGAATGATGGGTTTTTTATTTATAGTGATGCTTCAAAGAAAGAACTTTGTTATGTTCATATGTCTAAAGATTGATTTGTTGCATATGAATCATGACAGCTAAAAATTCATGAAAAACTATCCTACACATGATACTGAGTTTACAGTTGTAGTCTTTTCTTTGAAGATAAGAAGACACTATCTCTATGGTGAAAAATGTGAGATATATACTGATCACAAGAGTTTGAAGTATATTTTCTCACAGAAGGATCTCAACATGAGGAAAAGATGATGGCTTGAATTGCTAAATGATTATTATTGCACTATACACTACCACCCAGGGAAGGAAAATAAGGTGTAATAAGCTTTTAGAAAAAATGATCTTGGAGTTTTGAACAAGATAAGAGTATAAAGGGATCATATGTTCATGGATCTAGTAATGATGGATATGGGAATAATCATGGAAGGTGAAAGATCAATACTTTTTCAAATGGTTTCCAAACCATCTTTACTATAAAGGATAAAATGTTCTCAGACTGATGATGAGGATTTTCAAAAAAAATAAAGTTGTAAATGATGATAGATTGATTGACACCGTATATGAAGATGGAATTTCGAAATTTGGGAAGAGAATTTTTTTTCCTAACATACCTTGTCTAAATAGTGAATTTTTTTATGATTCTTATAGCTCCAATTTCTCTATACACTATGGTATAACTAAGATGTTTAGATAATTTAAGGAACATTTTTGGTGGGAAAACATGAAGACGGAGATTGCTGATTATGTGTCAAGATGTATGGTTTTTCACTAGGTGAAGCTGGAAGACAACATCCTAGAGGAGTCATGAAACCTCTTACCATACCAGAGTGGAAATGGGATGATATTTTGAAGGACTTTGTCAGGGGGTTACAAAAGACTCGTAGAAGGAATGATGCAATATGGGTCATTGTAGATCATCTTACCAAGTCATCACATTTTCTTTAAATAAGAAATGATTTACCCCTTGAACATTTAGTAAGACTATATATTAATGAAGTGTTAGGACTTCATGGTGTACCCCAATATATTTTTTCAGATCGTGATCCCGGTTTTACATCAAGATTTTGTAAAAGTCTTCAGAAAGACCTAGATACTAAACATTGTTTGAGAATTTCCTACCACCCTCAAACTGATGGGCAATCAGAATGGACTATTCATACCTTAGAAGACATGTTGAGATCTTACTCACATGACTTTCATGGTATTTAGGATCAATATTTACCTCTGGTATAATTTTCCTATAAAAATATTTGGTGTTCAAGTATTCAGATGCCACCATAGGAATCATTATATGGAAAGAGATGCCACACACCAACTTGTTGGGATGATGTTGGTGAAAGAAAACTTATTGGCCCAGAACATGTCGATTAAACAATGAAAAAGGAGAGGACTATTAAAACCCACATCAAAGAAGCTCAATGTAGGCAAAAGATCTATACCGATAACCGAAGAAAGGATTTGGAATTTCAAGTAGGTGATCTGGTGTTCTTGAAGATATCTCCAAGCAAGGGTGTCATTCAATTCATTAAGAAGGGTAAATTAAGTCCCAAGTAAACTAGATCTTTCAAAATTATAGAACAAATTGGAGTTGTATCTCACTGTTTGGAAATTCTGCCAATTCTCTCCAAAGTTAATGATGTGTTCCACATATCAGTATTGAGAATATACATGCCTGACCCCGCGCATGTGCTCACCTATGAAAAAAAATGAACTGGAACCCTATCTATCTTATTGTGATGAGACTTTTGAGATTCATTATACAAGAGGAGAACTATTGAAAAATCGGATGACTCGTCTGGTAAAAGTTCTAGGGAGAAACAATAAGATGGAAGAGGCAATGTGGGAACCCAAGAAACTTATGATGAAGAACCACCTGGATCTATTCATGCAGTAGTATTCTAGAAATTTCGAGAATGAAATTATTTGAAGGAGGTAAGAATATAACACCCCAAGCATCCATGGTACGTTTCTGTTTGAATAATTCAATAGCTTGATCTATACACAACATCGAGTTCTAGCACACGACAACAAATCGAACTAGCCGTTATGAATAGTAATACCCACTTTTTGAAAATTATTATATATTTTATTTTTCAAAATGGACTTCATTTTTGGATTCAGAATATCAAAATTAGCTTAGGGTGATTTTTTTTATTTTTCTGAAAACATTCAATTTATGATGAATAGTGAAAAACACTATGTTACTATTTAAAACCTATTTTTATTTAAATAATTATTTATTTTATTTATATTTATTTTTTGTCAAAATAGATTCATAATACCTATATAAGTTCAATTAATTCATTGGAGTCATTTTATAATCAAATTAGATGTATAATATTTTATTGAACAGTTTAACATCTTTTACCCACCTTCTAGGCACACAACTTCATAATAATAGAATCAAAAAGTAAGAATCAGAAAAAGATAAATACTTAACACTGAATCTTATAAATAATAAAAATTTCATTTAAAAGACCACATTTCGGGGATAGATAAGTAGAAACATTATGTTAATACTTTTAGAATTTTTTATACATCATAGAATCTATTGAAACTCTTTTAAAAACTAGTTTTTTCATAAATAGTTTTTTCATGTAATTTTATCAATCCCATTGAGGGCCTAATAAAACAATTTAAATGATGCATAGACTAATAAAAATTGAAAATTACAATTTGAATGACTTTAATATCACCAATGAATGTATAAAATTATATCTTTCTTTAAAAAGATTCCATTAAATAATCATTGATTAATGAGGAGTGTTTAAAAAAAATCAAGAAATCAATTCTTTCAATTCAAAGAGTAACAAATGGATCAACCTAACTGAAACCAAAGTAAAATTGTCACCTTCGATAGAAAATGGTATAAATGGTCTCAAAAATAGATCTATGCGCCCTATACACCAAAAATAACAAGTCACCACCAACCACATAACCGAGGGATCAAACAATAAGGGACCATAGTGTATAAATGAATGAAAAATAAGATAAGAAGGAAAAAAAGAATAAGAAGGCATACCAACCTAAAAAGAATCACCTAAAACTGATTATTGGAAGCCAAAATCAATTGGAAGAGGAAATGAGGAATTTTTCTAGGGATATCCCAGGATGTGTAGATTAAATAGTGGGAATGAAGAACCCTATTTGGGGTTTATATTTATGAATATAAAAAAGTTAAAATAAATACATTAATTACATAAATAGGTTTCAATGTTATGTATCATAGTTTACTAAACCCTTCAATAACTATGATCCATTAACAGAAAATAGAGGGTGTGACATAATGGTTAGGCCACCTAATTTACAAAAATATGTTCCAATCATGTGGACAGAACGAGAAAAAACCAAGGAAGTGGCACAATTTGGTTGTGTGGTTTAATAAAACATGTGGAAAACTTATGAATTCCTCAATAAATAATTTCATGGGTTTTAGAGGAAGGCCACACAATAACTATTCCCTAATCATGGGTATAGTAATGTAGCCTCATAATTTACAAAAAAAATTATAAATTTTACCAGATAATCCAAATATTTAAAAAATTATAATTAATTAATATAAGTAATTGAAAAATAAAGGTTAGTGTGTGAATATAATAGAAAATAATAACATAACTTAAGATAAATAATAAACAAATTCAATGATACTATTCAACATAATTTTTTCCTTCTATAGTAGATGAAAAAATAGTATCCAAAATTTCATTAACTAAGAATAATAGAAAATAAATACAGTGAACATTAAAATATTTAGGATTATAATAAAGAATAAAATATACTAATAAAATCATATAAAACAGATACTGTAAATATAAAAACATGAAAGATAAATATTTTTAATTAGAAAAATAAAAATAATAATAAAAGAAAGGTGACCAAAGTAAACTACAATAATAAAACTATAATAATTCCCAAATCACAAATACAAAAAACATCCAAATTATCAAACTAAGATAGAATATACTAAAAAATTACCTTTAATTAATTATAAAACTATTCATTTAAAACTAAAATAATCTCCACTATTTTTTAAATGAAAAAAAGTTTTAAAAAATTGATTTTATTTTAAAACAACCCATTTATAGGGTAAATACAAAAAATATGAACCTCATTTTCAAAAACATTATTGGGATAAAATATCCTCCTTAAAAAACTGTACCACTTTCAGAGTAAATACAATAGTGAGCACAAAAATTGTCTAAAAATAATCATGAGTGATTATAAATAAAAATTTACATGATATCAATCATTAATATAAATTATAAATGTAAAACTATAAAAAATATACATTTTAAACTCCTCCTATATTAATGAATATATAAAAATTAATAAACCATTTAAAATTTCTATAGTTAATAAAGTGGATAAAAAATACTGGGAAATGAAATATTAAATATTTTATTGAAATATCAGTATTGTTTCTATTGAAAATATCAACAGTCATTTAGTTTTCCATTTTTTTTAGTAAAATATAGAACCAGATATATAAAATTGTTCCCATAAATTATTTATAAATAACAATGAATAAAATTATTAAAATAATTATTTTATAAACTTTAGGATTCCATCATTTCATGTTAAAATTTTATAATATAAAATTTTATAGTTTCTAAGGATTTATTAAATATTTCATCTAATTGATCATTTTTAGAAACATGTTTTAAACAAAAATCCCCATTTAATAAATTATCCATAAGGAAATTATATCTTGTATCAATATTTTTAACCCTATAATATTCTAGTGGGTCTTTGAAATTATAATTGAAGTTGAATTATCGTAATAAATTTCTATTTTATCAAAATAAACAACAAAATCCTATAATGTTTTTCTAATATATAATTATTAACAACAATAGCTTGTGACTTCCATTTACTATTCTTCAATGGTAGATCATGAAACAACCAACTATTTCCTAAAACTCAATTAAATCTTGCTTTTTTCCTAAAATATTGAACAAACATTAAGTACTTATTTTTTTAATTGTATATCCTCTAAAATAGGAATTAGAAAAACTAACTAAATCAAAAGTGGTTTTTTCTTGGTTAAAAAATCATGATTATAAAGTTTGTTTTAATATCTAAAAATTATTTTTAAAACCTTGATGTGACTTCCATTATGGTTGTATTTAAATATATTACACATGCATATAATAAACATTAAACTAGTTCTACTATCAGTAAGATAAAGAGAACTACCTATCAAACCTCTAAAAAATTTACTATTTACTCATTCACTTGATAAATTAGAATCTATTTTACATGAAATACTCATATATATTATAAAAAATTTACCAAAATATAAACCAAATCACTTGGATATTTCTTTAGTATAAATATAATTATATAAAAAATATTCCATCATTTTTTTGAAATTTTTGATATCATGAAAATAATATTAATTCTTCCATAAGGTTCAAATAAATTTCACTAATAATTAAATCAAAAAAATATTTACAGAACAATCCACTATATGAACCACATATAATATCATCATGGTAAATAATATTAATCTAAATATTTTTATAAATATACTTAAAAAAATAGGTTCACCTTTACATATTATAAAACCATTTGTCAAAAACATTTGAGAATGTTTTTTGTACCATGCTCAGGTGCTTATTTAAGTCCATATAAATATTTTTAATGTTTCAAAATATGGTTAGGAAAATTTCCTTGTTAAAATATAATATTATTTTTAAAAAACATCTTTAAGAATAATTACATTTAAAAATTCACTTTATACATGCATTTTTTAAAGCTTAAAACATTGAAATATATTAGAAGGTAATAAAATTATTATAAAATATAATGTATAAATAGAAGAAAATGTTTCATCATATTCAATTCATTCTTCTTGAAAAACCCTTATAAAAAGATTATTTTTTATTTATTTAATTATATCTATATTAATCTTTTTTATTTAAAAAAACAATAAGTTCTAATAATTTGTGAATTTGTAGCTACTTTAACTATATTATAAAAAAAATTAAAAAATATTTTATTCTTACAAATACATTATCAGGTTAGATTCCTTTAAATATTATAAATAATAATCGTAAAAAAACTCGAAAATAAAAGTTGAGTGATCATAAAAATTATTTAAGGAATTTCTGGTTTACACATGGGTATTGACATCTCTAATTATTCATTCAATAAGATGGTATTTATGTATTTTTATGTTTTTATCGTGAGGGTGTACATTTAATTAAACATTAGAAGATTCATTTTTATTTACATATTTACAAAAATTAAATTCTCTAAATTCATCCTCAATCAATTCTAAATATAAATTTTACTTAATTAATTAATTCTCCTCAAATTTAATGTGAAAAAATTGTTCCACAATCATCGATCTTTTATTATAAACTATATAAACTTTTTTAACATTATAATTTCATAAAAATACACCTTAATATGATTTAGCATCAAATATATATAGGTAATATTTATTATTTATGACTAAAAATAAACAACTAAATACACTAACATATCTAATATTATTTTTCTTAACTTTTTATAATTCATAGGAAATTTTCTTATGTTTCGGTAAAATAAAAATTGTATTAGATATAAAATAATTAGTTTTAATGCTTTGGATAATAAATATTTTGGTTGATTAAATCCATTTAGCATTTATATATCCTTTTTTTAGAATGATTCTAATTTTTCTATCTAATACACCATTTTTCTAAGGTGATATTGGAAAAATATATTGTGAGAATATCCATTCTGCTAATAATGTTTTTGAAATTAAATATTTAATAATTATTTAAGTATATGAAATATAATATAAATATTTAAATGGAATTTTCCATTTGAAAAAAATAAAAATATTAGAAAAATTACAAAAACAATCATTTTTATCTGAACGGAAAAAAAATCATTGTATATATACTATAATAATCAATAATAAAAAGGTTATATCCTTTTCTAACTAAACATGTAGTTTGTACTGGTATAAATAAATTTAAATGGATATGTTCCAGGGGTATTACATTTTTTACTTTATTAATAGATTTGATGCATTATTTTCTCTACTATTTATTCATACATGAATCATAAAAGTGATTTTTCCCCAATTTTAATTTTGCATGATTAAAGTACAACAATATGTTTAGAAATCTTGTGTACTAATCTAAAATTAGAATATCTAAACCTTATATATCATAACACATCATCAATATATACAGTATTATGACATACAACAATTTGAAATGTTTTCTATGTAAAATCAATTTAATAAAGGATAACTTTTTGTTGGCATAAAATTTAAAAAAATTATTTTTTAGTACTATGTTTTTTTATTTTCCAATTTTATTGATATACCATAATGAAATAATAGTGATATAAAAATTAGAATATTATTTAATCCTTTAAAATATTACACTTTAAAAAATTATAATAAAATAAAAAATACTAACTTCACCAAATAATTTCACTTTACCTTTTGAGTTCTCTCCAAAAGTAATGGTTCCTTTATAACAACTATCGTATGCCAAAACGTTTTAGGGTTCTCATGTCTTATATCCTGAACATCCACTATATGTATATGAAGTGACCATCTATAGTGCTCTAAATCTTTTTCCATAAAACATTAGTTACAGAATTGTTTGGGAACCCATTATACTTTTGATTTAATCAGAATATTAAATGAATGATTTGGAACCGAAATAGATATCCAACATATTGTTCTAGGTTATCATGAATGTAATTTATAAAAAATATATTCCTTTGTATTGTTATTTTGTTTGAGATTTTAATAAACATTTACTTGAATAATTTTATTTAATTATGCATCCTAAACATGTTATCGTTTATATGATTCCATTAGATCTTTTGGGAAATAATTTGATATATATGTTGGGTAGTTTTCTATCATAACCAATTATAGTTTAATTTTTATTGACATTATTCATAGAAATCATTTTATCATGGATATTTTTTACTTGCACAAACTTATCTAATAAAACATTTAATCTCATAATTTAACTCTTAAGTTTCTCATTATTTTTAGTGATATTTATTGATCATTATTAACATTTTCATTTAAATGTGATGTTGTATTCTTATGTTTAAAATTTTCAGGAATAATAATATTGTTTTACCCCAAAATATAATTATATATTCCACTTAATAATTTGTAAAAATTATGAAATTTAAACATAAATACCAATAATTTTTCATATTCATTATTTATTTCAATAATACTTTTTTGTTAAAAGTTGTGATCATAGTCAAAGATATATCTAAAGTCACTGCCAACCTCATTTATAGTATCCATTAAGAATAGATTTTCTAAATATTTTTTAAATACATAAATCATCAATTAAATCTTATTAATCTATGAAGCTACATCCCTTATAAAATTATCTTTATAATTTTTTATTATATTCTTTTATTTTCCATAATCCTATGGTTTTTGTTAGTATGGAATGATGTGAACCCTCTTTTTGAATGCAAAACAATTTAGTTCTGAAAAATAATCACAATGATTTATGTGACATTTCTTATTTCAATTTCTATCATCATTATGGTATTAATTTTTTGATTTATAATGGATCCTTTATTTAATTTTCTCAACCTTTATACTTCTTTTACAAAATGGGTAGGCTCATTTTAACATCCTAGTTTGTATAAATTGGAAGGGTTAGATGAAACATTTATATTCGATTTAAATGAATCACCTCTCTTCCTTAGAGATTATTTGTTGGATATGTTCTTCAAATTGAGTTCATATTATAGAAATGATCTAATGAGTTCTTAAACTTTTCAAAATTTGAATATCATACTCTCATATATAGTAACCTCTTATATATACCATTTTTTAGGTAGGTATCTCCACACTATTTCATCTAGAACTGTGTTTTCCAAGGCTTAGTCATGTGCCAATAATAAATTTAAAACACTAGAAATTTTTAAAAACATAATTTTTATTAATTATTCATATACTACTTTGAAATCGTGATATTATAATCAAATGATTATTAGCTTGATTCTTTTCATCTTTTCTACTCTATAGTGAGTAACCTATATTATCCTCCATATATCATTTTTTGTCTTCCAATAACATAATATAAAATATTCATAACATTTTATTTAAAAAACATGTTATTTATTCTTTACCAGTTAATATATTTTGTTAATAATAAGAATGTTTTGAGGGGTTTTCCATTATACTTAAATTTTCAGTATTAAATGCTAAAGGTAAGATTTCATTCATTCAAACTATTATCTATAATCATTTCCATAATTAAATTTTGGTACGGGATGAATCCATCCATGTTTTAAATTTAAACATAGAATCTAAAATATCTATTCCATAGACTGTGATTTTTTAGTTAAAGGTTAGATATAAATAATATAAACATGGTAAATCATCTTCTTTGATACCAATGGTTGTGTAGCAACTCGGCTTTTGGCCCTATCAGACTTTGGAATATTCCTACGAGTAATTCTAGAGCTAGGCGTGAAGACGGCGTGCAATTCTGAGGCCTAGTGTGCCTGGTATTAATTTTATAAAAATATTAAGTATTTTTATACAATGCACGTGGAGGGGTGTGTTATCTCCTAAACCGTAGATCGGAACCGGAATCTGAGGGCATAGTTGCGTCTGGCGAGTATTGTTTACCCTAGGTGGGGTGTAAACCTTGTGGGTTTAGGCCTGCTATGAGATACGCCACCAGGGGAATTTTCATAAATAAATTGAATGTTTATTTATGGTCATCGACTTGAATAACTCTTGAACGGAGTCTCATATCAAAATTCTGAGTGCGCCATTGCGTTCAAAATGTCGTGTTTACCCTAGGAGCGCCTTAAACTTTGTCTGCGCTGGGTGCGGGATCAGAGGCTAGTCGGACTGGGGTGTTAAGCTTATATATGTTTTAATGAAATTAAAATAAATATTACTCACCCCCTCCTCTCCCCCCTATTTACTACGCATTAAGGAGGATCATTTCCTCCTCTTTCTCTTCAAGTGACGAACGGCCGGAATCGATGAAATAAGGTACCCTCAGACTCATATTCTGACGGAAGATGCTCCAGGATCGTGCAGCAGAAGCTTTGGAGTGCAGATCTAAGCCAGAACATCAGCGTTTCACCAGCGAGGCAGGAATTTTGAGTTTTAAAATCCTGAACCCCGTTTATGTGTTTCTTTTCTTCAAATTGTCATAAGGGTTGTATAGTTCGGGTCCTGAGGATTCCGAAACATGTTTTGGATCTGATTTTGGAGCATCGGGGTGCCTCCGGGGGTTCCCAAGAGTTTTTTCAAAAAAAACCGGATTCGGGCGGCGGCCATGGAAGAATCCGGTGAGGGAGGCAGCGGTGCAGCGGAATACGGCAGGCGGCGCGACGGCGTAGTGGTCCGGTCCGTTTTCTGGCGAGCCAGCAGAGGTCCGGCCAAAATATTATGGGAGCTATTTAAACACCCGTAAAATGCATCTCAGGAGTCCAAATCGTGATCCATTTGTAGCGACGCATTCCTTGCATCGAGATGGACCGTTTGGGTTTACTTTGAAAATTTAATTACTCGGATTCGTGGCCCACAGCTACGAAACGTTGAAATAATAATAATATATTTTTTTTATTTAGCTTCGACTCACCATAACTCCTGCATGGAGTATCCAAATGATGTGTCGTCAGTGGCATTGAGACCCTAATGGTATAGCGCAATTTTTGAGATAGTTTTCAGCTGTTGGATCAAAATGGTGGCCTCAGTTTCGCCCATGGAGGTGCGTAGTGTTGCGTTGTGGCAGGTCACTCGGGTTAGCGACGTTTGGAATAGTAGTGGTTGAGGTTACTCTCTTGGTTTGTTCCTACGAGGGTTTGTGTCGCATCACAACCATAGTATAGGTTTGTGATCCTCTTGATGGGATGTTTAATCTGTTAGAGTTGTGGCATCCCTCCGGTGGGCCTATTGTGGGATCTTCTAGAATTTTTTCCCTAGACCAGGTTCTTGGTATTGTTGTGACCGCTTATCCATGGGTGACGATCCCCTATCTAGTTGGTTACCTCCGTAGGGTATGTGGCATCATCTGGAATATGATACCCTACGAAGTGTGCCGTGCTCAGTAGGGTTGTGGCTTCATAGGGTATACGGTCCCCTACTCAGCATGAGGATTACAGTCATGTTGCAGTATCATTGGTTATACGATCCCCTACTCAGTGCGTGGTGTCGGTAGGGTTGTGGCATCGTCATTTCGATCCCCTACAGCGTGAGATGTTTCAGATAGGGTTACGGTATCGTCTTGACCGTCGTGACATGGATGAAGATCCTCTATCTCAGTGATATGTTTTCTTCGAGTGCCATATCAGGTTGTGGTGTCCCCCATCATATCTTGGGAGTGATCCCCTATCTATGAGCTCTAGGAATGCGAGATCGGGTTGTGGTATCCCCCATCGGATATTGGGAGTGATACCCTATCTATGAGCTCTACGAATGTGAGATCGGGTTGTGGTATCCCCTAGCGGACCCTGGGAGTGATCCCCTATCTTTGAGATCTTCTTATACCAGTGTGGGTTCATGCATCCCCTAGCAGAACCTAGGAGTGATCCCCTATCCAAGAGGTTTGTTTTTCATGCTGTTTTAGTGTGGTTTTCTTAGTGACGATATCTGTCGAGAGTGATCTCTCGGGTGAGCGTCGAAGATGTTTCTGTGGGACCTGATGGAGTGTTTCTCAAGGATGAGTGTCATCTGGGATGACTATGATCGTTGAGTGTGCTCTCTTGGTTTTGAACTGTTACTGGTGATGAGGTCGGTACCTGATGTGGTTTGGGGCATGAGCTGAGTATATCTAGATGTTCAAGGTGTATGTATGGGCATACTTATGGATTGAGCTGACTTGTTGTGGTTATCCGAGGATGGTCACGAGAGAGAATTTCTCTCTCATCTAGGTTCGTTCTGGCACGGATGAGTGAACTATTGCCTCTTAGTACCTCTATTTGGTTTTGGGTTTTTGGGGTGCCTACTGAGTATTTTTATACTCCCCCCTGCACGGGATTTTCCTGCATATGTTTGGGTCTTGTGCAGACCACATGCCTTTCGAAGGAGTCCTAGGAGGACCCGGTGCAGGCGGAGCTTAGGGAGCAGGTTTGACTAGGGTTTTTACTGGAGCTGGAATGAGGAGCATACCAGAAGGTGTTTTGGCAGTGTATTCCCTCCTTTTGTGCAGGTTGGACACTTCTTTAGTTTTCTTTTAGTGGGCCTTATTTTTCCCTTTTGTACTTTTGTTGTACTCTGCTTTGGAATAGATATATGCATGCATTTTTATTTCCAGTTATTATATATATCTCTACACTATTTCATGGAGGTGTATGTGGGTGTGTGTGTACAGGTACATTAGGCTAATGCCTCCCATGTGTGTGATAGCCTAATCAGCCCTGGACGCCAGCCCCTTTCCTATTAGAGGCGGGCTTGGGGAGTCACAGCTCGAACCCCGTTGGGTCGGGTCCTTACAGAGTGGTATCAGAGGAGGTTCCACCTTTGGGATCTCAGAGTGTAGCTGGTCTATCTATGAGTTTGTTTGGGGTTGCATCGAGACAGTGTTATGATGATTCGAGTTTGGCTTTTAGGCCAGGGACTCCAGTGTTGGTGTGGCGGCTGACGTATCCATTCACTAGGACTCTAATAACCTTCCTTTTGACTCGGGTTGTATGGACACTAGTCGCAGGGACATAATGGTGCATGCATCATATAAGACTGGTTTTGTGTTTTTCCTTGTCCATCTTGAGTCAGCTCTCCAGATATACTTTTCCACCATGGTGCATCTTGATTATATTTCAGGATGCCTCCATGATGACATCCAACAAGAGTTCTGCAACAGGATTGTGGTGACGATCTGTCCCGTGTAGAGGCTGTTGAACAGGGCGTAGGTTTTGAGGCTGCACCTCCAACTGGTCCGCCAATTGAGCCACCTCCTGTCGAATAGCTAGTTGTACCAGCAGTGCAGGATGAGGTTGCACATAGGATGAGTGCGCTGCACGAGTTCTGGAGGCAATGACCTCTGAGGTTTTGGGGTGATCCAGATCCTTAGCCAGCTGATGCCTGACTCGAAGCGGTCACCCGTGTTTTCCTCCTGGTGAGAACACACCCAGATCAGATGGTGGTCCTAGCGGCGAGCCTTCTGCATGGTTCGTTCGGGAAATGGTGGATTTTGGTGATGCATTCCCACGATAAGGAGACACTCACGTGGGCAGAGTTTGAGAATCTCTTCATGGAAGAGTTCTATCCGGTGACGCTGAGGTCAGTGAGGATGCAGAAGCTTCTGCAGTTTTGGTTGGAGGGCATGACTATGTCGAAGTAATCAAATAGGTTTACAGACCTGTCACACTACTCCCTAGATATGGTTAGAGACCTGTTCTTTAGGGCTTAGACCTTCGAGAAGGGCCTATGCAGAGACATATGAGCATGTGTGGTTTATTTGTGTCTTCCCACCTCTACTGGAGTGCGAGAGCGAGTGTTGGTGGTGGAGAGCTTTCTGGATGAACAGATCCCACCTGTTAGTGCTGGGCACGCAAGAGTTAATACTTCATCATTCGGATCGACATCTAGTATCAGGTGGCCGGCGCAGGGGTCTAGACATGGCCAGTATTTCAGGAGGCAACCCTAGGATGGAGAATCTGAGGCTCAGGGCTCACATGGCTCGCAGGCCAATTTTGGTTAGCCGTAGGACAGGCGTTGTCACCCTTTTGATAGTCATGGACATCTCGCTAGAGATTGTCCAACTCGTCGTACTGCTGATTGGTAGCAGGTCGACAGACCGCCTTAGCAGAGGCAGCGACTCGAGCAACAAGGTCCACAAAGCGGTGGACGTGGCGGCAGACGTGGCGGCGGAGCTACTGCAGCAGGAGGAGGTGGTTAGTGGTATCAGTTTCCACCACCCCCACCCTTAGGTGGTCCACGCCAAGCCTAGAGAGCTGGTGGCCGAGGGAGAGGACAAATTCAAGCCTTAGAGGCTATTGACCCATAGACTTCACAGATGGATTGAGGTACGCCTTGTGTCCTTTCAACTTTCTGTAGTAGTTTGATAGACACTCTATAGCGGTACTCTTCCCTTTCTATTTCTTGCTCGAGGTCGATTCAGGGCATTGGTAAAACCTTGCATGGGTGTTTTTCGACATGATTGTAATGCGTGAGGAAGAGGGATCCTTCCCCCATTGAGATTATTTTTTGTGACGCGATGAAAACTGTGCGGGTGAGTCAGTGCCGCCCAAAGAGGATAGTGTTGAGGTGTGGTGGTTGATTCATTTTGAATTATGTGTTTGGGCATGGGTGTTTTTTGGAAAATTCACTCTCATGGGAGACCCAATTGAGAGTCCGGTCACCTCCCTTGTCCTTATGTATTTTCTTAGATGAAAAATTCTATGGTTGGGAAGATGCAACGAATCGGGTTTTGGCCCTGTCAGACTTTGGAATATTCCTACGAATAATTCCAGAGCTAAGCACGAATACGACGTGTGATTCCAAGGCCCGGTATTCCCGGAATTAATTTTATTAAAAATATTATGTATGTGTATACTATGCATGTGGGATAGGTGTTTTATCTCAAAAACGGTAGCTTGGAATGGGAATCTGAGGGCACATTTGTGTTCGGAGTGTGTTGTTTACCCTAGGTGGGATGTAAACTTTGCGGGCGCGGGCCTGCTGTGAGAAAAGCCACTAGAGAAATTTTCATAAATAAATGGAAAATTTTATTTATGGTCGTTGGCTCGAATAAATCTTTTACAGAGTCTCAGATCTCAATTCTAAGTGCACCGTTGTGTTCAAAAATGTCTTTTTTACAGTAAGAGATCCCTAAACTTTGTCCGCGTTGGGCGCGGGGTCGGAGGCTAGTCGGACTGGGGTGTTAAGCTGATATTTGTTTTAATTAAATTAAAACAAATATTACTCACACCCTCCCCCAAATTTTTTCTATTCATGAAGGGGGATCATCTCCTCCTATTTCTCTTCAAGCGATGAATGGATGAAATCGAAGAACTAAGGTACCATCAGACTCAGATTCTGACGGCAAACGCTCCAGGATTGTGTAGCTGAAGCTTCGGAGCACGGATCTAAGACAGAATGTCGGCATTTCTCCTGCAAGGTAGGAGGCTTGAGATTTAAAATCTTGGACCCCGTTTATGTGTTTTTTTCTTCAAATCATCATAAGGGTTGTATTGTTCGGGTCCCAAGGTTTTCGAAACATGTTTCAGATCTAATTTTGGAGCACTGGGGTGCTTCTGGGGGTTCCCGGAAGTTTTCCGGTGGAAAACCCAGATTCCAACAGTGCCCATGGTGGAATCTGGCGAGGGAGATAGTGGCGTGGCAGCGGCGCTGCGGAATCTGGCAGGCGGTGTGGTAGCGCGGCGGTCCGGTCAATTTTCCGGCGAGCCAACAGTGGTCCAGCCAGAATATTGCAAGAGCTCTTTAAACCCCCGTAAAATGAATGTTGGGAGTCAAAATCACATGCCATTTGTGGTGACGTGTTCCATGAGTCAAGAAGGACCTTTTCGGTTTACTTTGGAAATTTTATGAGTTGGGATCGTGGCCCGGGGCTACGAAACGTTGAAATAATAATAATATTTTATTATTATTCACATTCGACCCACCATAACTTCTGCACGGAGTATCCAAATGGCGTGCCATCAGTGGAGTTGAGACCCTGATGGTACAACGGACATTTCAAGGTACTTTTTGGGTGTTGGGACCGCGAAAATGGAGTGGTCCCCATGAGGCCGTGTTCCGGCGTTTATGGAGAAATGTGACTTTTCACCGGTTGTCCATTTTGGGTGACTAGATAGCCTATCCTACGTGTTTTTTCACATGGATCGTGATGGTGACCTCAGTATCAGCCTTGGAGGTGTGCAGTAAGGCATTGTGGTGGGTCACTCGGGTTAACAACGTTTGGACTAGAAGTGGTTGAGGGTACTCCCTTGGTTCGTTCCTACGAGGGTTCGTGTGGAATCACAACCATAGTATAGGTTTGTGATCCTCTCGATAAGATGTTTAATCTGTTAGAGTTGGGAATCCATATGGTGGGACCGAAGTGGGATCCTATAGCATCATTTCCAT
Organism: Viscum album; assembly: GCA_963277665.1. Classification (NCBI taxonomy): domain Eukaryota; kingdom Viridiplantae; phylum Streptophyta; class Magnoliopsida; order Santalales; family Viscaceae; genus Viscum; species Viscum album. The sequence goes on from OY728161.1 coordinate 109,495,967, forward strand.
AGATTAGGTTCTGGGTATAGTTGTGACTGCTTATCCACAAGCTCCGTTCCCCTATCTAACAGGTTAATTATGTAGGGTTTGTGGCATCACGGGGAATATGATCCCCTACGCAGTGGGTCGTTCTCAATAGGGTTGTGGCTTCATCGGGTATATGATCCAATACACAGCATGAGGATTATAGTAGGGTTGCAGTATCATTGGTTCTATGATCCCCTAATCAGCGTGTGGTGCTGGTAGGGTTGCAACATCGTCAGTTCGATCCCCTACCGTGTGAGATGTACCAGATAGGGTTACAGTATCGTTGTGATAGTCGTGACACGGGTGACGATCCTCTATCTGAGTGACGTGTTTCTGTCGAGTGCCAGATTGGGTTGTGGTATCCCCCAGCGTATCCTTGGAGTGATTCCCTGTATATGAGCACTAAGAATTCTAGATCAGGGTGTGGTATCCCCCAGTGGATCTTGGGAGTGATCCCCTATCTATCAGCTCTACGAATGCCAGATCGGGATGTGGTATCCCTCAGTGGACCCTGGGAATAATCCCCTATCTGTGAGATCTACGTATACCGGTGTGGGTTCAGGAATCCCCTAGAGGACCCTGGGAGTGATCCATTATCCAAGGAGTTTGTTGTTCTTGCTGTTTCATCATGGTTTTCTACAGTTACGACATCTGTCGAGCGTGATCTCTCGGGTGAGCGTCAGAGATGTTTGTGTGGGACCCGATGGAGTGTGTCTATCGGATGAGTGTCATCTGGGATGATCGTGATCATAGAGTGTGCTCTCCTGGTTGTGAACCGTTGCTGGTGATGAGGTCGGTACCTCAAGTGGCTTGAGGCGTGAGCTGAGTATATCTGAATGTTCAAAGTGTATGTACGGGCATACTCCAGGATTGAGTTGATTTGTTGTGTTTAGCCGAGGATGGTCATGAAATGGAGTTTCTCTCTAGTCTGGGTTCCCTCGAGTTGGGATGAGCGGATGGTTTCCTTTCAATTTCTCTCTTGTGTTTGGGGTTTTTTGGCTGCCTACTGAGTATTTTTATAGTCACCCTTGCACGGGCTTTTCCCGCACGTGTTTGTGTTAGGTGCATACCACAGGCCATTCAACGAAGTCCCAGGAGGACCCGGTGCAGGCCGAGCTTAGTGAGCGTGTTTGACCGGGGGGTTTATCAGAACTGTACCGAGGACATTTCTGGCAGGTTTTTTGGAAGTTTTTTCAATCCTTCTGAGCAGGTGGGACACTTCTATAGTTTTCTTTTGGTGGGACCTGTTTTTCCCATTTGTACTTTTGATGTACTCGGGTTTGGAATAGATGTATGTATGAATTTATCTTTCCAGTTTTTATATACATCTATGAATTGTTTCATGGAGGTGTGTATGGGTGTCTGTGTGTGTCACGACCCGTCCTCGGGGCCCATGCCCTGACTACCCCAATCCCGCCTTTCATAGGCCAGGGGCTGGCGACTAGCACCAAAAGCATAAATCTCGATATATGGGAAGGAATTGCCTTTATGTAAGAAAACAAACACCACCGGGTATGAAAGCTAAAGTAAACACTAAGTAAACTAAGTACAAAAGTAAGTGCTGGAAAGTAAATGGGCCAGAATACAAACCCAACTAAAATTAAAGTACAACTGAAAAGAGAGTACAGCGGAAGAAAAGTAAAACAGCAACATCGAGCCGTCCTCTAGAAATCCCACCTGAAGGGTGGGTACTGATAGTCTCCTCCGCTCCTCGGCTCCAGCCGTCCACCTCGTGTGTGCCTCGTCTAGTAATCCACCTCTAGGTACCGTCCATCTCCAAGAGCTCCTACCTCGATCAGCATTGTCCGTCGTCTGCATCCAACACAATGTAGTGCGGGAATATCCCATGCAGGGTTGAGTATACGCTACTCAGTAGGGACCCCGAGACCCCCGAAGGTCTCCCAGAATCCACGGAAAATAATCCACCAAGAAAAGATACAATCATGAAGTAACATCCAACCCTACTTAGTTATATGCCCATACATATACCTAAGTCATCAATTCCAGCTCGGCTCCAGCACACGAGCCCAAGTACAACCCAGTCCACACAAGAAAATATAACCCATTCCACATAAGAATTCACAACCCAATCCACATAGGAATGTGCATCCCAATCCACACAGGAAATCAGAACAATCATATCGATGATTATGATTGTATGTTAAGACTCAGCTAACACAGGTATATTTTTCGAAAGGTGATAGAGATGATCAGAAGTAGAAACTGATTCATCTAAGCTGTCGGACCCACAAAGGATACAAGACCAGCTAAGCTTTCAGACCCACAAAGGATACAAGACCAGCTACTCTGCCGGACCCACGTAGGATACAAGTACAAAGTCAAATACTACCGAACCCACATAGGATAAAAGAACAGTAGTCAAGTCCTGCCGAACCCACATAGGATACAAAAACACTAGTCATTGTCGTCGAACCCATGGAGGATTCTAGTACGGTCATCATCACTGCCGAACCCACGGACGATCCTAGTATTGTCGTCATTGTCGTCGTAGTAACAACCAGCTCTAGGGTTCCCGCACACATCATGCTTGATTCTGGGAAGGTCCGCTCCACGAGCCACGGGGGGGTCGATACATCAACTGACATGAATTCCAGAGTGGAGGTATTCCAAAGTTCTGTCTCGTCAAAAGGAACTCAACGTGACAGACGGCACGTCAATTGGATGCACGGTCTGAGAGTTATTGGCTTTTTCGTCCCAGAGGCCCGGTTGGGTTTTAAGCTAGAACCAATCCGACCATACTCCAGCTGTGTCCAAACCTCGTGCGGAGTAATCCAAATGAACCGACTCACTAAGAGGAATCCAACAAAGTCGACGGAACGTCAATCTGATGTCCGGAGCTCAAGTTATAGGCGTTTCCGCTCCGAGGTCCCGGTTGGTTTCGTGTTTGAACAAACCCGGCCTTACCCAATGTTCTTTGAAACCTTCAGTGTAATATACCGAAATGAGCTCCTCGATCCAAGTATCGCTACGCAACTGACGGTGCGTCGATCGGAGGTCCATATACCATTTTATGGGTGTTTGAAAGGATCTGTCCGGAAACAGGGGGTTTGGGTCCGGTCCGACCCGGCCCAATACCAGCTGGGTCGGCCCGAACCGGGGCCACCTGACCCGGGTCTGCATTCGGCCTAGTTGGGAGCGGCCCGGCCGGGTTGGCGCGGCCCGGCCCATCTGGTGCGGCCGGGCCCGGTGTGGGGGGTCCGACCCGGCGTGGGCGGTCTGGCCCGGTGCGGCCGGTCCAGCCCTATCCGGGCACCCGTGCACTGAGCGGACGTGGAAGGGGGGGGGGCGTTGCCCCCTCGTTTTGAAATGATGGCCCCCACGTGGAGGGACCCGACCTTTTCTGCCTCCAGGGGTTACAACCCCCGTACATCCCGAAACGTCCGGCCAGTGTGTCTCCATGGGACCCCCGCGGGTCCGGCCTTCCGGTGCGACGGCGCCGCGACCCCCTCTTCGCCGCAACTTCCTTCGGCAATACCGGCGCAGTGTTACTGTGCCACGCTCCTTCTCCGCAGTTTCCCCCATTCCCGCGTGGTGTCGTTGGACCACGCCGCCTCCATTCCAAACCACGATGGTGATCAACAACAAAGGGAAGGAGGATCGGTCGTGTTTGTGTGGTCCGACCTCCTCCCGTTAAGTTGATAACAGGCGGTCAAATAATAACAACGAACATCAAAAATAATACTTGAACGATGAAAAAATCCCTACCTCGAAGAAGTTCACGGAAGCCATCGTCGCGGAAAATGGCGTTGCGGGGAAAGGCTCTGTATACGTTGACAGAGTTCATCCGAGGAGGAAGCGATGTCTCCCATTTTTTGATGTGGATAGAATATGGAATGGTGTGTCAGCGTTCTTCGCATTCTTCAAGGAGGAAGATTAAGTTCTTCAAAGTGTATAACTCTCCCTCTCTCAACACAATGAAGCAAACAAAATAAAATAAGGCCTTTGCCTTATTTTATTACTTTTGCCAAAAATTTTAAAATTCAAAAACCTAAACTCACTTAATTAATTAGTCTTGATTTGTCAAAATTAATGGTGAGTTTAGTTAGCATGAATTAATGTGGAAGAGTGTATCCACAACATTTAATACATGGGAGGTTTAGAGGGGTTATAGATTTTGAAAAGGTGGGGAATTGTGTGGGCCCCACCTCACTAATATTCTACCAAGAGATAGGATTTTAGTGGGTCCCACCCCAACTCCCACACATGGGGTTTAACCTCTTATAAGTGAAAAATTGTAACACAACTTATTTCACTTAATTCTAAATCCAAATTTTTAAACATCTCTTCGCAATCAAACGCAACTCCAGAAAAGGTCTTATTAAGCAATTACCGGTGTTGCGGTTTCATCGGTGCCCTCAGATTTCGATTCCGAGCACCGGTTCAAAAGTTAGAAAAACCCACTCGTTCGTTCCCTGAACGTACAAGAGATAAACTTCGGAAATTGATTCCTGGCACACTAGGCCTCAGAATCAGGTGCCGTCAGAAACTGCGTACTCGTAAAATCTCAAAGAATTTAAGAAAAAATGTCCATTGAAATTTAAGGGTCTTTACATTACTCCCACCTCAGGGATTTACAACCTCATAAAGATACATCACAAACTAGTGGAACAAATGAGGGTATTGAGCACACATCTGAGCCTCCCGCTCCCAAGTACTCTCCGGGAGGTTCCCATGCTGCCACCTCATGCGCACTACAGGAATCGACCACCCACGTAGGACCCGCTCCTGTCGATCCTCGATCTCCACTGGGACCTTCGAAAAAGTCACCTTGTCATCAATGTCCAGCTCCTCATGGTCGATGATATGCGTCGGGTCATGCACGTATCTCCTCAGCTGAGATACGTGGAATACGTCATTCACCTGGTGCAACTGAGGTGGTAGATCCAAGCGATAAGCCACATCGCCTATCCTGCTGAGAACCTAGAATGGTCCGATGAAGCACGAAGATAACTTGTCGCCCTGGCCAAATCTCTGTAATCCACATCGAGGTGAGACCCGTAAGAAAATGTGGTCGACATCCTCGAACTGTAGTGGTCTCTGCCTCCTGTCAGCATAAGACTTCTGTCGACTATGAGCTATCCTCATCCGCTTCTGGATGACCTGGACCTTCTCTGTCATGGCCTGGACCATCTCTGGTCCCACAAGTGCTGACTCCACAGGGTCTGTCCAGCATAGAGGTGATCTGCAAGGTCGGCCGTACAATGCCTCGTATGGTGCCATCCCGATGGTGGAGTGGTAGCTATTATTGTATGTAAACTCCACCAAGGGTAGGTGATCCTCCCAGCTGCGACCAAAGTCGATGACACATGCACGGAGCATGTCCTCGAGAGTCTGATTGGTCCTCTCCGTCTGACCATCCGTCTGAGGGTGAAAAGCGGTGCTCAGGCGTATATGTGTCCCGAATGCCTTCTCCAACCCCTTCCAAAGTTGGGAAGTAAAACAATCATCTCGATTAGAGATGATAGATGATGGAACAACATGAAGCCATACGATCTCCTGAACGTAGAGGCATCCCAAGCTCTCCACTGAGCCCTGCTCTCTGATGGGTAAAAAGTGGGCCGACTTGGTGAGTCTGTCAACAATCACACAAATGGAGTCGTGACCTCTGGAATTACGTGGAATTCCAATCACTAAATCCATAGATATCCCTTCTCACTTCCACTCCAGGACCTCCAAGGGTTGTACCAAGCCTGCTGGTACCTGGTGCTCCGCCGTCACCTGCTGGAAGGTGAGGTATCGAGAAACGAACTCCGCCACATCCTTCTTCATACCCGGTCACCAGTGCTGCCGTCTAAGATCCTGGTACATCTTCACTACCCCTGGATGTACTGCCAAAGGGGAAGTGTGAAACTCTCTCAGCACCTCCTCCTGCAAAGCAGCTGATACCATGGTACGTCCTCTGAAAAGGACGTTGTGCCCTCCTCCTACAAAGAATCCATCAGGTCCCTGTCCCAAGGATATATGTGCACGTCGCATCTCATAGTCAACATCCCCACGCTGTGCCTCTTAGACCCGCTGAATAAGTGGAGGAGTGACTGTGAGTAACTGAAGAAAGGATGCTCCATCTCTATCCCCGAAGGATATCTACAAAGCAGCAAGCTGCTCTGTCACCTCTCCAAGTAGATGAATGGCCATCCTCCTACTGAGAGCATCGTCTACTATGTTCCACTTATCAGGAGTATAGACTATATCATAGTCATAGTCCTTCAGGAACTCGAGCCATCGTCGTTGTCTCAGGTTCAGGTCCTTCTGCGAGAAGATGTAGCTGAGACTCTAGTGGTCAGAGTAGACTGTAAAGTGCTCGCCCATCCGATAGTGCCGCCACATCTTCAGAGCGAAGACCACTGCTGCTAACTCCAGGTCATGGGTAGCATAGTTATGCTCATGCTGCCACAACTATAGTGATCCATATGCGATCACTACCCGCTCCTGCATCAGGACACACCTGAGTTCGGTCTCTGATTCATCTCAGTAGACTACGTACCCTACTCCCTCCTCTGGTAGCGTCAAGATGGGTGCACTGGCCAATATCTGTCTCAGCACCTGGAAGCTCTGCTGAAATCTATCGGACCACACAAAGGGTCTCCCCTATTCATTAATGTTGAAAGTGGTGATGTAACTCTATATAAGTCTGGCAAAAATCTCCAGTAGTACCCATCCAAACCTAGGAATATTCACACCTCTGTCACACTCCTGGGTGGATCCCAATCTAGCACTGCCTCGATCTTCGTAGGATCCACCGCAACTCCCTCCTCAGAGATTATGTGTCCCAAGAAGTGGACCTCATGATTCCAAAACTGACACTTTGAGAGCTTACCATAAATCTGGTGCTCTCAGAGTGTGTCCAGTACAACCCGCAAGTGGTAGGCGTGCTCCTCCGGAGTAGTCGAGTATATCAATATGTCGTCGATGAAGACTATGAAAAATCGATTGAGATAAGGCTGGAAGATCCTGTTCATGAGACTCATGAACACTTCTGGAGAGTTGGTTACACCGAAATGAATAACCAAGAACACATAGTGTCCATACCGATACCCGAAATCCGTCTTCTGCACATCCTCGTCACGAACTCTAAGGTGATGATAGCCTGACCTGAGGTCTATCTTCGAGAACCATCGTGCTACCTTGAGCTGATCGAAGAGGTCATCAGTCCTCGGATGTGGATACTTGTTCTTCACGATCACCTTGTTCAGGCGATTAAAATCAACACACAGTCACATGCTCCTGTACGCCTTCTTGGAGAACAATATCGGGGAAGCCCTGGGTGAAAAACTAGGTCGAATGAATCCCTTTCCCTGCAAGTCCTTCAGTTGTACCCGTAGCTCTCGAAGATCAGCGGGAGCCTTCCGATATGATGGAGTAGATATCGGAGATGTCCCGGGGTATAGGTAAATATAAAATTCTACCTCTCTACGAGGAGGTAGTCCTGGAACGTCATCAGGAAAAACGTCCGCATACTGATCCACCGCAACAGGAAAACTCGGACTTCGCACGTCCACTTCTCCTAGGATGAGGCTAGCCAACTGATGAGTGATCGGCTATCCTCTCCTCTGCGTGAGTCCATCCTGTGCTACAAAGGCTCCCTTTTCGTCGATGAAGGTGAACCTGCTTCCATCGGTGCGGACACACCGCACCTTGCGCCTAATACAGTCGATCTGAGCATGGACTGTAGATAACCAATCCATGCCCAAGATGACGTCGTAAAGCCTCGACGCCGCTACAAGAAGATCCCAGCTGAAGCTCTCACCTCCTAGAGTAATCTCACACTTCAGGAACCAATGTGTAATCATCGAGTCTGCTCCCGTAGGAGTCTCTATCCATAAGGATCGAGCCAACGGCTCCTTCGGAATCTCCGAGCTCTGAACAAGGGAAGTGGAAATGAGAGCATGACTCGCTCCTGTGTCTATAAGAACTACAACAAGGGTGGAGTAGACACAGATAGTACCCGGAATCATCTCTGGTGCGCCGTGGTCGTAGGCCTCCACTGCCTAAAGCTGAGCTTGCCTCTGTCCGCCAGCTCCCTGTGGTCGGGGTGGACCACCTGGTTGTGGTGGTGGTGGTGGTAGAGCCTCAAAGAGTCTCCCACCACCTGCTGCTTGGCCAGCTCCACTGCCTCGTCAGCCTGCTCCCTGCGGACCACCACGGTCGAACCTCTGACTCTGCCTGGGTGGTCCCTCAACCGTCTACTGCTCCTCTGCATGGCGGGTCGGGCAGTCACGAGCCACGTGGCCCTACCCGCCGCATGCATAGCACTATCTGCTCCTCGTAAGTTTGGCTCTGTGCTCTGTTCCCTTCACCTCTGAGCCAGTATCCTGAGGTTATCTTCCTGATGGTCTAGTCTGCTTGGACCCTTGTGACATCCGTCGACTTCCAGCTGTAGAAGACTCCAATACATGCCACCCTATGGTAGGACTCGCTGCTGGTGTAGGATCAGTAAGAAATCTCTCCACAAGAAGGGCTCACTCCAGTACTCATGCCTGTGTCGGAATGCTGTGGCAGATCATCGATTCCCTGATCTCATGCCTCAGTCCCTGCTCGAAGGTTTGGGCCCGGGATAATGGGTCACGTACCATGTCCGTTGAGTAGCGCGAGAGATCAGTAAATCTCGCCGAGTACTAGGCTACTGTCAAGATGCCCTACTGCAGCTATAGTAACTCCTGAATGGGCACTGCACAGAGGGTGGCTGGAACGAACTCTGAGCGGAAGAGGCTCTCGAAGTCCTTCCAAAGAAGAGATGCCTCATCGTCCACCTGGAGCATCAGGATCCACCATCTACATGCTACTGCGTGCAGGAGACTCGTTGCAAGGATCACCATGAGGTCAGCTGGTGTCCCCACTAACCTGAAAACTCATACAACAGCGTCAAGCCAATCCTCAGCTACCTGAGGGTCCGTATTCCTACGGAACCTGGGCGGTCTCTAACACTGAAACTCGTGCAGTTCACTAAGGCGACATGCACTCTCAGCGGCTGGGGCTGGTGGCATCGGTAGCTCGGCGGGTAGAGGTACCGCTGGTGCCTCTGCTGTAAAGGGGCCCTGCACCGAGGCCTCGTCACTTAGTGGGCTGCAGTCTCCTAGAAAGATCGGAACACTAGCTGGATGCCGTCTTGGGGCCATCCTAAAAAGAAACAGGTGTGCCATGGTCAATATAGTATACCTGGTGAGATGACACAAAGTAATCACAAAGAAAACTTTCGAAACACACATGCTATCAATGTTTTCATGTACTGAGTCGGAAATAAGAAGTTAGGGTCCTGGTGTATGGATACGTCGGCCGCCGCACCAACACTGGACTCCCTGGACTGATAACCACACTCAATAACCTTAACATTATTGTTTCACATAGAAGAAATATCAGAGTCCTGGGTTCTGCGGTTGAACCGAACCCCCCTTTGATACCAATTTGTCACGACCCGTCCTCAAGGCCCATCCCCTGACTACCCCAATCCCGCCTTCCATAAGCCAGGGGCTGGAAACTAGCACCAAAGGCATAAATCTCGATATAAGGGAAGTCATAGCCTTTATTTATGGAAAAAAACACCACTAGGTATGCCAACCGAAGTAAACACTAAGTAAACTGAGTACAAAAGTAAGTGATGGAATGTAAATGGGCCAGAATACAAACCCAACTGAAAGTAAAGTACAACTGAAAAGAGATTACAGCGGTAGAAAAGTAAAACAGCAACACCGAGCTGTCCTCTGGAAATCCCACTTGAAGGGTGGGTAGAGATAGTCTCCTCCGCTCCTCGGATCCATCAGTCTACCCCAGGTAAGTCTCATCCAGTAATCCACCTCCAGGTACTGTCCAGCTCCATGAGCTCCTACCTCGATCAGAGATGTCTGTCTTCTGCATCCAACACAATGTAGTGCGGGCATAGCCCGTGGTGGGGTGAGTATACGCTACTCAGTAGGGACCCTGAGACCCCTGAAGGTCTCCTAGAATCCATAAAGGATAATCCCCAAAGGGAAGATACAATCACAAAGTAACAACCAACTCTACTTAGGTATATGCCCATACATATACCTATTTCATCAATTCCAGCTCAGCTCCAGCACACGAGCCCATGTACAACCCAGTCCACACAGGAAAACATAACCCATTCCACATAGGAATTCACAACCCCATCCACACAGGAAAGTGCAACCCAATCCACACAAGAAATCACAACAATCATATCGATGATTATGATTGTAAGTTAAGACTAAACTCACACAGGTATACTCTTATAAAGGTGATAGAGATGATTAGATGTAGCCACTGATTCATCTAATCTGTCGGACCCACATAGGATACAAGACCAGCTAAGCTATCAGACCCACAAAGGTTCTAAGACCAGCTACTCTGCCGGACCCACGTAGGATACAAGTACAGAGTCAAATACTGCCAGACCGACATAGGATACAAGAATAGTAGTCAAGTACTACAGGACCCACATAAGATACAAGAACACTAGTCATCACCGTCGAACCCACGGAGGATTCTAGTACGGTCTTCGTGGCTGCCGAACCCACGGAGTATCCCAGTACAGTCGTCATCTTCGTCGTAGCCAAAGCCAGCTCTAGGGTTCCCACACACAGCATGCATGATTCTGGGAGGTTCCAATCCACGATCCAAAGGGGGCTCGATACATCAACTGAAACAAATTCCGGAGTTGATGAATCCCAAAGTTCCGTCTCGTCAAAAGGAACTCAACGTGACAGACGGCCCGTCAATTGGACGCCCAGTCTGAGAGTTATTGGCTTTTTCGTCCCAAGGGCCCGGTTGGTTTTTAAGCTAAAACAATCCTAACCATACTCTAGCTGCGACCAAACCTCGAGTGGAGTAAGCCAAAAGAACTGTCTCACTAAGAGGAATCCAACAAAGTCGACGACACGTCAATCGGACGTCCGGAGCTCAGGTTATAAGTGTTTCCGCTCCGAGGGCCAGGTTGTTTTCATGTTAGAACCAACCCAGCCATACACAAAGTTCACAAAAACCTTGAGTTTAATATACGTAAACGACCATCTCGATCCAAGGATCACTACTCAACTGACAGTGCATCGATCAGAGGTCTGTAGCCCATGTTATGGGCGTTTGAACAGATCTATCTGGAAACAGGGGGTTTGGGCCCAGTCCAACATGGCCCAATAGCACCTGGGTAGGCCGGAACCAGGGCAACGCGACCCGGGTCCGGGTCCGGACCTGTAGGGCACGGCCCAGCCCCGCGCGGGGGGTCCGGCCCGACATGGGCGGTCCGACCCGGTGCGGCCGGTCCAACCCTATTCGGGCGCCTACGCACTGAGTGGACGTGGAAGGGGGGGTAGCCGCTGCCCCCCTCATTTTGAAACGGCGGCCCCCACATGGAGGGGCCCGCCCTTATCTTCCTCCGGGGGTTACAACCCCCGGACATCCCAAAACAGTTGGACATGTTGTCCAGCCGGTGTGCCGCCGCGAGACCTCCACGGGTCCCACCTTCTGAAGCGTCGGTGACCGGCAGAATTCGGCCACCCTCCTCTGCACCGCCGCGGCCCTTGTCCGACCGGAACGGCGCGACGGCGCCGTTCCCCTCTGCCGAGACCCTCCCTGGTGCTCCGGCGCGGCGTGACGGTGCCGCGGACCACTCTTGGCCGCGGGTTCCTTCGACTTTACCAGCACGGCGTGACGGCTCCACGCTCATTCGTCGCGGTTTTCTCCATTCCTACGCAGTGCCGTTATGCCGCACCGCCTCCGTTCCAAACCACAAAGGTGATCAACAACAAAGGGAAGAACGATCGACCGTGTTTGTGCTGTCCGACCTCCTCCATTTAAATTGATAATAGGTAGTTAAATAATAATTACGAACGTCAAAAATAATACTTGAACGAAAAAACAATCCCTACCTCGAAGAAGTTCGCAGAATCTAGCATCGCGGAAAACGGAGTCACGGGAAAGGCTCTGTATATGTTGATGGATTTCGTCTGAGGAGGAAGCGGCATCTCCCTTGTTTTGATGTGGAGAGAAGATGGAATGGCGTTTCGGCGTTCTTCGCGTTCTTCTAGGAGGAAGATAAAGTTCTTCAAAGTGTAGAACTCTCCCTCTCTCAACACAACGAAGCAACCAAAATAAAATATGGCCTTTGCCTTATTTTATTACTTTTTCCAACATTTTTTAAATTCAAAAACCTAAACTCACTTAATTAATTAGTCTTGATTTGTCAAAATTAATGGTGAGTTTAGTTGGCATGCATTAATGTGGAAGAGGGTAGCCACAACATTTAATACATGGGAGGTTTAGAGGGATTAGAGAATTTGAAAAGGTGGGGACTCATGTGGGCCCCAACTCACTAATATTCTACCAAGAGTTAGGATTTTAGTGGGTCCAACCCCAACTCCCACACATGGGGTTTAACCTCTTATAAGTGAAAAATTGTAACACAACTTATTTCACTTAATTCTTAATCCACATTTTTAAACAACTCTTCACGAGCAAACTCAACTCCAGAAAAGGTCTTCTTAAGAAATTACCAGTGCTGCGGTTTCATCGGTGCCCTCAGATTTTGATTCTGAGCACCGGTTCAAATGTTAGAAAAACCCGCTCCTTCGTTCACTGAACGTACCCGAACTAACCTTCAGAAATTGATTCTGGGCACATCGGGCCTCAGAATCAGGTGCTGTCAGAAACTGCGTACTTGTAAAATCTCAAATAATTTAAGAAGAAATTTTCCATGAAATTTATGGGTCTTTATAGTGTGTACAGGTACCTTAGGCTAATTCCTCCCATGTGTGTGATAGCCTACGCAGCGCTGGAAGACAGCCCCTGAACTATTGGAGGTAGGCTTGTTGATTCACAACTTGAGCCCCATTGGGTCGGGTCGTGACAGATTAGTCCGGTGTTATAATTCATGAAGTTAAATTGGGGGATTGTATATTTAAAAAATTAAAAAATCTTTAAAATATAATTCAATTAATAAACATATGATTGGGTGAAATTTAATTTTTAAAGTGTAGTATAAAAGTGTATGCATAAAAAAATAAATTAGTTAATAATTCCATATTTTTTTACAGTAGTTTTGATCATAGATATCCTTCATATAGTTTTAAATTTTATAAACTCCTTGGTTGAAATGGTATCTACTAAAACCTCAATTTCTAAATGGAGTGTCATCTAAAATATAGACCTTGTTTTTTACATTCCAAGGTTGTATCCCCAATCATTATTTTTTATAGACCATGTAATAACCAATTAGACATTCCTTTTTCAACTTGGATGCAAAACCCAAAGATATGTAAAAATTTTAATATATATATATACATATATATAAGAAATATAGAATTTCTTTTTATAAGGGAAATCATAATCCAACATGATTAATAAAACATAAAAGATATGTAATACAACTCAAAGAACCAAAGATAAACATCAATATAAATGATTTTAATGTAGATGAAAGTAGATCACTTCAAAAATTTATTATACATAATAAATCATTTTGATAATGATCACTAAAATATGACTATTGTTACAACAACAAAAATATTCAATAAAAAATACTATATGTATAATCTCAATAATTTAACCTTAATATAGTTAATTTAGTACTTATTTACATGGAAAATTAAAACAGTAAGTTTCATGATGTTTCCAAAATCATTATCGACCATTGAACCTATCAAGGTCTCAAAAAATTGATATGTCTATTGATTCTTTAAGAAATAGTTTCCAAGACTCGCATCATGAGATTGAAACTGTCAATGGAAAAACAAAACAAAGAATCAAACAAATATTTCAAAGAATAAATGATTCCCCATAATGTTATTTATTTGTGTATGGTTTTTTATCTTTATAAGGTTTTTATAGGAAAAAATAACATGTAACATATTTAATTTATGATAAATTAAATACTTAATATAAATTTTTTGCTTCACCTGTAATGCATAACATATTTTATTGACATGAAATATAATTTTAACACTAGTGAAATATTTAATATTACTTATTATAGAATAAAATAATTTGTAACATATTTGTTTTTGGGAAAATATTAGTATATAATATATTTTAATCTTTAGATAAATTTATATCAAAATTCAAATTTGTAAAATCAATTCATAAAATAATTTTTTGGGATAAAATAGTGATGGATAATTTATTTTCATTAATTTCAGTGATAAATGTCATAAATTTTTATGATGTTTGATGCCACATACTTTATATTTTAAAATTATATATAATATATTTTTCATAATAAAATTTTTATACATAATGTTATTATCATATCAAAAAAAATACATATAATATTATACATATAATTTTTTTGAATTTCATACAAAACATAGTGTCTTTCATCTATAATATTAGAAAATCATTATCACATATAATTAATAGAATTATATAACAAAATAATAATAATAATATATAATTAATAAAAAATTCAACAATAAAAAACATCATAATTTTTTTCTTCTACGAGTATTTTAAACAAATAAATAATAATTCCTTTGAAATGTCCCAACCTGAGTGCCATATACTGGTTCCACAGGCTAATTAGTCATAAGAACTCAAGTGTGCCTCTCTTTATATCGGAGGCTACCGAATAGAATCAAGGGTCTAATATTAGTCATGGGGAGACTATAACCTCTGTATAAAGGAATCACATTAGTGGAAATAAATAAACAATAGCAAAATGATGTAACTAATAACAAGAATAAACTACTCTCACATGATGACCAATGTAGAAAACACAACATCCAAAACTAAATAGATGATATTTCATTACAATATGTGTCAATATTCAATATAAAAAACCCAAAACAAATAAAGAAACTGAAAAAATTAATGCGGTTCCTGAACCACATCTGGTTACCACAACCATTATCTATCCTGACTCATCCATATAACATTTTTTACTTTCCTTTATCATGTCCTACAACCATTAAATCTATTCTGGTACTAATCAGGATGCCCGAGTAGGGTATGAGTACAACTCATTACTTCACCACCAACACCGTCTAAATCAAAATCGAGTCAAAAAAGTGTGTGTAATGGTATAAAAAATTAATAAAATCAATAAAGTAAACAATTAATATTTATTCAATTACTCTCTATCTAACCACACAACCTTCAGTTCCCGAGGACACCCGAACTGTCGATACATACTTTGGGTTATGCCAAGATTCGAGCCATATAAAATAGAGAATTCATAATTAATTATAACACATGCTCTTTCATTATCAATGTTATTTCAATTCATAATATAACCAATTGGAACCGTAGTCTAATGAAAATCAAATTCGTGTAGAACATTGTGTCTAGCACACTATGGGTATTTGGAGAATTAGTCTGTACGCTACAACTCATGGGTATTTGGAGTATTAGTCATCTTCCATTAAAAATATCAACATGCATGCATTTGGGTGTATAACACCATATATATGAAAGCATGTGGATATTTGGAGTGTCAGTTAGTGTCCTACACCACATTTGTAATGACATGAACTGTTATAAAAAATTAGCCTTTTATGTATTTAAATGTCTTATTATGTAATATGGTTATTGAAAACACATGAACTCATTTGGTTTTATTATATACTATTTAAAATACCATTAATAATCATTACCATTGTAAATATAATAATTGAACAATGGTAACATGATTTATATAAATATAGGGGTTTAAAAAATCCAATTGACACATACAAAGGAAGTGATGGCCTCAACTATTAGAATCTATCCCTATGAATCTCCATTATCAAAGATTATGAGGGAGATATCATTGCTATGATTTTCACTTAACTAACCACAATATGGGATCCAAAAAATTAATCATGAAAAAACCTATTTATGGGAGAAGTTTAAGCTCATTGGGATCACAACCAAAACCATGTTTGTCAAACCACCCCTGAAAGTCCCCTGGTCGCACACCTTGACCTCCAGGTATTTGCTGGGCTATTAAAAGGATATTTATCAACATCATATCATTATGATTTTTTATATTTCTATTTATTGAATAATGAATATATTTTCATCCTATTATGGTTACTTTTTATTTTTTTATTTTGATATAACAAAATACAAATAGTATTGTTAGGTAATATTCAAATTAACTTAAATAATTTTTCTTGATTAATTAATAGTTTTTTGAGGGAAATAATATTTTAATAAAATAATATTATTAAATATTTTTTATTAAATATACATGACTGTATAATTTTTATGAAGTCAAATGTATGTTTTATAAGGGTTCAAAAACTGTTTTTGTCAAAAAAACCAGCATTTCTCAATAAATATAGATTACTATTTTGGAAAGTGAAAATGAAAAATATTTAGAAAAATATTTAGATAAAATTAATAATATTTGTGGAATATAAATGTCAGAATCATCCAACAGTGAATTTTTCGTAATTTTTTGAGACAACCAATTTTTTGGGTAAAAGTTGAATACCGTATAAATATACCTTGTGTATTGTGACATCTGACCCAAAAGTGAGGTAATAAATACTATAAATGGAATACATGACCAAAGATATGGTTTAACATTATAATATTGTGATTTTATTTTCATTCTATTGATTTTTTAATTCCTTTATGAATCCTCCAAAACCAATAATATTTTTTAAGGATTTAAAAGCATTTCATTAAGAGGAAGAATCACCTCCACATAATAGATTATTATTTTATATTAATCGAACCTTTTACATGAAAGATAATTATATACACTCCAATTTTATAGAAACTATGGGAAAAAACCATGTTATGGTTTGTTATTTTGGTTATTTTATTATGTAGATTCAAAAACCTAAATAATAAATAAATCTGATTCTTTTCCAATATAAACCCACCCATACTTGCATTTATCTTACTAAAACTCCTTATATAATTTCCAAAATACTCATTCCACTCTCTAGATTCCTCCCAATTTTCCTAAAATATCTCTATAATCTCATACCAATCATTTGGATTCATACACTCAATTAAGGGATCTTTTCATATCTCCTCTTTATTCAAGTATCTCCTTTATCATATATATTTTAAATTCAATTACATATGGGATATGTTATAAACTATCACCCTTACTATAAAATTTATGTCCAGATTAATATATACCCCTTTCACTCTCATTAACCCATTTTATGAAGTTTTATGTGATGTCGTTTTTCTACCAATATTTCACTTCACTTTTTTCATGCCAAAACAATTTTTTTGTGAATAACATTCCCATTTCCTATAAATGGTTTTCACCTTTATAAACTTATACCTATTTGGATTTTTTATTAGATTTATTTATTCTACCCACCATGGATATATAAAAAAATATGACGATGATGATGATGAATCCATGTTTTATGATCTATGTGGCACAACATGATAATGAAGTGAAAGTGATGGGTGCGCCTGAAATTATATAGCACTCTGAAGCATCGTCCAATGTTTAGTCTCACGAGATTCCATATTGGTACATGGAGTGAACCAGATTCCTTTATTGGACTTCTTCCACCAACATTTCATGGTTGTTTATCATTGACCAAAATTTATGATGTAGTGTTTTATGTTTTTCCACATTTCCCATATTTTCTTTATGATAATCATGATATATTATCTTTCATATTACAAATTTATTATTCTTACAATTTTTATTCCCAATTTATATGGAGTTGTTTAAAAAGTATTATTAACTTCATGTTATGCCACGTTTATTGCATGACTGGGATTTATAGTTCACCACTTTCTTATTATATCACCAGTTTATCCTATTCTATTTTAAAATCCCTGGAATTCTAGAACAATGTTAAGGTTGTTTTCATTAATTTTTTCCATCCCATGTTCAATAAGTAATTCTTTGTGCCAAATTCCCCAAGATATTATACTTCTCAATCACCCGAGTTTCATTATATGTACATTAATGTAATAAATCAATTATAAATGCGAAATAAAGAACATGGTTTTAATACCAGTTTCCAATAAAACACATATATCAAATTATTCAAGGTTAATCAACAATAACACTCTTATAACAATTATCTACCAAAAAATTTATTAATTAATTCTTAAATTAATTAATACATTTCAATCAATTTCATAATCACAAAAATTCCCATTAATTAATTCCATAATTTATTAACCCAATTTAACAATCTCAACAAGCCAAAAATTAATTCAATAATAAATTATTATATTAAATTAAAAAATATTGATATCTCATTAATTAATTCAATAATATATTGTCCTAATCAATTTCACAATCTCAACATCTCATTAATTAATTCAACATTTAATTAGTCAAGTCAGTTTCACAATCTCAACAACTCATTAATTAGTTCATAAAATAATTAATCCATTTCAACAACCTCTATAACCCTATAATTAAATAAATGATTAATTATTCTAATTAAACAATCCTTCAATTAATAAATTTCATAAATAAATTATTTTAATTAATGAAATTAAATTTCTAAACATCCTATAATAATTCTATAAATATATAAACATAATTAAAATCAAGACATTGGTATTTGAATGATAGACCGTCTACCTCAATTTGTTGATGAGCGATCACCCAAATAAAATCCCCAATTTTAAATGGATAGGTCAAACCCATGATAAAGAAGATAGTCTAAAATTGAATCTGAGAACCAAGATAAAAAAATAAATATATAAAAAACTTGATCTATATCTATAAATAGCATCAAATGAACATTTCTTTTTTATCAAGGATGATGAGTAGAAGATATCGAGATGTAATCTGGAAGAAACCACATACAAATGGATATGAAAATATTCAATACACCATTCAATTCACCAAGTAAGGAGGTCGAGATCCCAAGGATTGTGTATGGGATCTGGAAAAAAAGATCAAGACAACTCTAGAAAAGGTCGGGTTCTTACAATCTTCCCACCTTATAACATCTCTTCCTAATGTTGTACTCTCAAGAATATATATGATTATGAGCCAAAAATAACTGGCCACTAAGCCCACATATTCTTTTCTCTCTCCCATATTTCTTCCTACACACATCCATGCTGCTACTATACACAAACTAACAACATGTGCTTTCCTCAAAACAAATTATCACTATGATCTAACATAAAATTTGGATGCTTCTCAAAGGACACATCAACCTCAAGATCAATATCATTCATATCGAGCACATGATAATGTTTGACATGATATTAGGGAAGTTGTGAAACATGAAAAATGTCAATCATAACATAGTATCTCTGTAGAAGATCCAATTGGCATTCCACTGAAAAAAATTCTCTCTAAAACCTCATACGATCCAACAAACCTGGGCACCAACTTTCCTTGTCTCCAAAATAATATGGTGATCCAACCGAGGAATCACCTTAAGGAATACGTGATATCCTTATAAAAACATAGGGGTTGTCTATTTATATCAACATATTACTTATGTGTATTCTATGCCATAACCATATGCATTTTAAATTACTGATTCTTTTCTGACATCTCCTATATGAGTCTCTATCCCGAAAACTCTTACTCACCCCCTTCATCTAGCATAGTGGTGATCTTTAAGGCCTACTATAAGGAGCCTCATATAGTGAATCTGTATATTTTATTGATAACTGTTGTTATAAGTGAATCACACAAAATCATGGTGCTTCCCCGAAGACCCACTGACATCTAGAAAACATACCCAAAGTATATCCTTATCACTTCTGTCTTACGCTTCTATTTCCCATCTATTTGTTGGTGGAAATCCATACTCAATAAAACCTATGTACCAAGAACATTTTTTTAGACCTACCGAAAGAGAAATGTAAATAATGAATCACAATTGGAAACTATAGTCTATGGAACACTATTTAGATTAACTATCTCCAAAAATTACATATATCTTAATTGTTCCACAGAGACATTATCCCATATAGGCATGAAATGTGATTCCATTGTCAAACGGCCCATAATTACCCAAATATCATCATTCTTATGACGTGTCTTAGGGAGACCCACTAAATTATCCATGGTCACATCATCCCATATCCATTTCGGATTTGGAAATGTATGTTCTGAACTAGCTAGTCATTAATGGTTGGACTTCACCTATGGACAGGTGAAGCATAGTGTCACAATCCCTTTTATCTCCTTTTCCATGCTCAGTCACAAAGAATATCAATGCAAGTCAACATACATTTTGGTCACACCTGAATATACTTCCCACATTAGAGGTATGAAATTCATGCATCAAATCCCCATGTATACTCTTAGGAAAATCAAACTGATCCCTGACATATATTATATCATCCTCATATTTACTTCAATCCGAAGGTGTCTCCCAACCTTTAATGTTTTCCCTCAAGGAGAAGCATTCCTGATCCTCATAATTTCTATCCCTAATTGGTCTCAAAAGTGTACACTCCACCAAAATTGATATAAGGTTTATCTACTCATAATCCTCCTAAACCGCCACATGCATCTCATTTAGAACATTCATCAACTTCCAATCAACACTAGACTCATGAGATTCTTGTGCCTGATTTTTCCTTCGTAAAGAGTCATCAAACTTATTTCCCTTTTCGAGTGTATATTCTAGCTCAAAATAAAATGAAACTATATACTTGACCCACCTCCACTGTAGAAGATTCAATTGTCTAATGAAATAATATACTTTATGCTCTTTTGATCAGTATACATAGTAAACTTAAAACCCAATGGATATTGTCTCCAAGACATCAAAGAATAAACCAATAAAGTTAACTCAAATTTCTGTATACGGTAATCTCATTCATGTGGACTTAAGTATTGAGACTCATACACCAAAACGTGATTTCCCAACATCAACAATTCTCCATGACCAATCCTAAAATCATCACAAAACATCGTATACTCTCCACCTGATTCAGGTAGGATCAATATTGGTTCTGTTTTCAAGCGCTTCTTCAACTTGTAAAAGGAATTCTTATATGATTCATTCCAGGTTCTTCAAAATGGGTAAAGTCCAATATGTAATTCTAATAATATTCCGATAATCCATGAAATATATATGTATATTGAAAAATAGTCTTGGGTTTCATCCATGAAACCACTACCTTAACATTATCTGGTTCCACTAACACACCATCTTCTGAGATGATGTGGCCCAAGAAGTGTACCTGATCAATCCAGGAATCAAACCTGGATAACATGGTGTATAGTCGATGATCTCTTAGTGTAATCATGATGGTTTCAATATTTTGGGAATTATCCTCATGAATGTTGGAGTGAAACAAGATTTTATCCATAAAAACAATAAAAAACCGATATAGGTAGGGGTGGAATACACTATCCATCAATGAAATAAACAATTCTAGTACCATTTTTATCCAAAATGGAATTAAAAAAACTCATAAAGGTTGTACATGCTTCAAAAAGAAGTCCCTGGTATATCAAAAGGTTTAAATATCAACTTATGATACAATGATCATAAGTAAATCTTTGATATAACACATGCTCTTCTCAACTAGTAAAAAAGAAAAACAATATGTGGAAGACCATATAAGTTCTTTACAGCCTTCCAGTTCATCTTCTGGTAGTAAATACATTATCCTAGAGTCCCATCATCCTTCTTATCAAACAATAATATAGAACCCCAAGGAGGCATACTCGAATTCAAAAAACCATTATCAATCAAATCTTCTAGTTGAGTCTTATACTATTCTATCTAGGTTGATTTTATTGTATATTGTGGAATGTAAATTTGATCATCCCCCGACATGAGCTCAATTATAAATTAGACATCCCTCTCAGGTGGAAGGAAAGAGAAGTCTTTAGGGAAAACATACAAAATCCTATCCATTATTGGCAGAAAGTCATCTTTTTTTACAGTCTCATCGTTTAACAATATACTAGAAACCTGAGTAATATGATTCCCCGTTTGTGGATGAACTATCCCAAAACAACCCACCTTTATCTCCCACTATACATGGTGAATGTATTTTTCACCCTTATGAGATGTAAATGTTTCTATCCCATATTAATAATCAATGTTGGATCAACATTCTACTAACCATTCGATGCCCAAAATCAAATCAATTCCCAACTTTTCTATGATGTAAAGATCTCATAGAAAAAGATACTTTCCATTCTCGGTAGAACACCCATTTGATAAAAAAATGTCTCTAGACGGTACTACAAAAGTATATCTATCATCAACACCACACTCATGAATTTCATATTCATTCTCAAACCATTCACAAGTTGTTCGAAAATATACGAATTATAAGAATAAGTATCAAATAAGAAATAATAAAGAGTAGAAGCTATAGGAATCATACCTCTTATTATCGATGGTCCCGCCAAGCAATCCAAAAGTGTAGGCTGAATGGAATGTAACTACCATACCCCTCTTCCCTTAGATGTAGTGTGATTTAATTGAGCTACACCACTCTACTAATATGTTTCCTCTTTGATTGAATCTTTAGGTCAATTGCCTATACCACCACATATAGTTTAACTCCTACTATTAGACTGATGAGGTGTAAAAGATCCCCTTCCAACAGTTTGGTTCAACCTTGACAATCCATTGGTAATTTTTGGTCATGGGTTCGTATAGAACCTATATAGATGTCCCATCCAACCATAATATCATCATTCTACTGATGGTTGGGGATAATTGTTGCGATAGCGACTCATCCTGCCGCTCTGGTATAAATACACTCAGGTAAGATCTGGTGTAACTAATCATCCCCCTATATACTATTCATCCCACTAATCTTGTCAAAAATCTCATAATAATGCTTCATACCCTCATAATATGTACCTCCAAACCATCAACCATAAACCAACTATAATCCACTAGAATCCTTCTCTGGGTTCCCCTTAAATATGAGAGTCTGATTCCTCACTTCTGAAAATGTTTTTAGCCTCAGGATATTCACCAATGAATTAATTTCACATTTAATCCCATCATGAATAGTTATGCTTAAGTTTCATCATATCCTACTAATTATGTAATATAGTGCTTCAAATAGATAAAGCATATAACATAGTTCATGATAGACATACACCCCTAACTTGTCTGCATGAAATAAGTTGCTCTCTCCCACCTGAGCATCTTAGGGTAAAAGCGAGTCAATAAATTCTCCCAAAATTGAGCCCACTCCATATTATATATCTATCCATCCCATGTCTATATTTCCCACTAACTCTTCTCTTAACCATGTAACATATAAGCTTCCATCTTGACACTTTCCTTAGCAGCAGTCCTTATGTGATCATGTATGGTTTGGATAGACTCAATCCAAAACATAGTTTCCTCAGGTCCACCCTCTCAGATGAAAGTTATATTTTTTGACAACTGAAACTCCCTAGCCTTATTAGACATTCTTTTCACAACCCACACATTGTTTATTTCCATTAATTTCATAAAACAAGAAAAGTTTTATCAGAACTCTTTCCAACTTCCTCACTTGACACTACATGTTCCTCAGTTTCTACAACTAATGTAGCATCTCTAGTCATGTCCTCATGTCATCCTCTCAACATGTATCATCATAGAGTAATATATATAAAATTAAAATCACATGTATTAGGACATATAACATAGCTTTAAAAATATTATTTAAGTGGAAAATTCCAATAATCCACATTATGTATTTTATCCAAACCATGTCACACAGTCAAAACAAAAGTGCAGATATTACCCATAACCATCCTACATCTAGGTCATGATTAATAAATAAGAAAACCATTTTCATTATTCATGTTTCACATTTGACACCAATATTCATTTTTAATTCATTACTACTTGAATCACTTACACTTCTCAATTTCATATAAGGAAACATTTTATGATCACTCCAACAAGAATGGAAAAATAGTTCAAAATCAACAACTTATCCAAAACAAATTCCTATGTGTGCCTAAAATTATGCTTGTCACAAAATAATCATGTACCTATAATGATACATGCCTACTAAAATCTCATTCTATACCATGCAATGAGTCCAATCTCAGAAAATTTTATAAAAAATAATCATGGCACACAGCATGTGTATCACTCGATGTGAAATAACATAAACTATAATAGCACACAAAATAACTATAATCCAACCCTAGGAACATGTATTTTACCCTAATATATGGGTTAACTACTCCCATGTATGATCTATTAACCAAGTTCCAACTCATCCTACTATTCTGTACATTTTTCCCAAATAGTATGAAAAAATAAAAAAAACCACCTTTGATACCACTTTGTAATGTCCCAACCCATGTGCCACATATCGGTGCTCTAAGTCGATTGGTCACATGACCGCAATCTATCATCCATATACATAAGAGGTTTCCGACTAGCAACGAGGGTCTAATATCGATCAAGGAAAGACTATACTCTCTAAACCAAAGTAGTCTAGTATATAGCTATTTCCCTTATCATCTCCTCCAAGCATGAAATATATTCGGGTGTTGATCAGGTAGCCTGAGTGGCTATGAGTTGAACTCAATA
The DNA here is from genome assembly GCA_963277665.1 of Viscum album. NCBI lineage: Eukaryota > Viridiplantae > Streptophyta > Magnoliopsida > Santalales > Viscaceae > Viscum > Viscum album. The sequence goes on from OY728161.1 coordinate 109,520,404, forward strand.
AGCAACCACCAAGGACATATAAGTCAATATCCAATAAAAAGTATGTTGTGTAATAAAGAATAAATAAAAGAAATAAATTAAGTAGATTGAACATATTCTATTACTCTTTACTTAACCACACAACCAATGGATTCTAGAGTAAACATGAACTATCATTTCCTTATTCAACCCGTGTTGGAGTCTAACCCACTTCAAATAAATAATTCACAATTCATTATAACACTTGGTATTTCATTATCCATTTTATTTCATTTCATAATAATTCCAATTGGAACCATTGTCCATTGCAAATCTCACAGTCATAAAATTTTGTGTCTAGAACCCCATGGGAATTTGGAGCATCAGTCCCTATCCCACACCTCATGGGTTTCTTGAGCATCATTTTATGTCCCATATAAATATTAAAATGCATGAATTTGTTCCTAGAAAAACATTTCTACGACACTATGTAGGTATTTGGAGTGTAAGTCTTTGTCTCACATTTCATTTCTCAGTCAAAAACATATATCACATATATCACATTATTTAAGGATAATCAACATTAACCTTCTTATTTCATTCATAAATTAAAAAATATATTAATTAATTTAAAAATTAATTAATCCATTTCAATTAATGCCATAATCACAACAATTCTCAATAATTAATTAATTAAATAATTAACCCAATTCAACAATCTCAATAACATAATAATGAATTTAATAGTTAAATCTTCCAGCTCATTCCAAAATATTTATATCTATTTAATTAATTCAAAAATAAATTAAACAAATCCATTTCATGATCTAAATGTCTCAATAATTTTTTAAAAAATAACTAATCAAATAAATTTCAAAATATCAACATCTCATTAATTTGTTCATTAATTAATTAATCCATTTAAACAACCTCAATAACTCAATAATAAATTCAACAATTAAGTATTCCAAATTTAAAATCCTTTAATTTATTAATTCTCAAAATTAATTAATTCAATTAAATAAATTTTTCAGCTAAAAATTATATGTCAATTCTATAATTAAATACACATAATTGAAATCAGTACATTGGTATTTTAATAATTGGCCACCTACCTCGATTCGTTGATGAATGATTTCCCAATAGAAATCCATAATTTGAAAACGATAGGTCAAATCCATGATTAAGAACACAATCTATACCGCAATCCTAGGTCTAAGTTCAAATAAATCATGATCAAAAACCTATATCTAGATATAGAACCAAAATTAGATAAAAAACAACTTTTATTCAGGAAGAAGAGAACAAGAATGAGATAGATCTAATCAGGAGGAAGCCACATACCAGAGGAGGTGCAGATCTTTAATTCATCCTTTAATTCACAAAGAATGGATGTCGAGAGCCCTAGGTATGCATCTAGGTGCCTAAAAACAAGCTTGAAGCATATCCAGAAATGTTTATGTTCTTACATCTATAAGCTACGAATAATAATATATCAAAATAGTGAAATAATATTATTCCATATTATAATAAAGAATATAAAAATACTAAAAAATCATAAAAATTAATATATGTTAGATATTATTCATAGAATTATAACCAAACACACAACACACACACCCAAAGGGTATAACCCATTCTGTAGCCCCCTAGAGAAAGGCTGAGTTATTACCCTATTTATTTATTATATGGTAGCATGTAGGCCACCCAACTACATGGCCTAGAGGCCTATAATTTTTCAGGCCAGATTCCTCTTAAAAGGTGGGCCCTTGGACCCAATTGAAACATATCACATAGGCCTATTGTGAATGAATCATTCCAAAAACACCACTAGTGCCCCAGCTAGGATGAAACCTTCATCGATGCTACTCTCACAATGACCACATTCCTTATTTGTAGTCAATAAAACCCACCATCGGTGCTACAACCAATATACCTATATTCAGTTATATATGATCTAATGTCTCAACTTAGAAGCCACTAAAATGTTTCCGTATGCTTATTCACCACATTGTCTCAAGGGAGACTACAAATTTTCTCGAGGTTCCCAAGATGAATTGAGGGTCTATATTTGGTACAATGGGGAGACTATACCCTCTATATTAGTACTGAACAACTTATTAATTAATGAATAATATAAATAGTTCCAGAGAATTAAATCTTTGACATATAACAATAATAATAACTAGGAGAATGTCTAATAACCCAACCATAAATGAACATACTGAGTCATAATAACATAATCAAAACATATCATGTAATATGTACAACAAGTCTAAAATAACAAAATAATAAATATATAAATAACCAAACTTTTATAGGTAGCCCGATTACATGCTTGTCCCCCAGCTCCCTAGAAGGTCCTATCCCAAACAGAGAAACAACAATGAAGAAAAATATAGGTTCCTAACTCTAAACTAAGACATCTATCTCGATACTAAACAACATCCAAAACACTATGGGAGTAAAACAATGCAGGACACCACTAATTGTGTCTAATGAAATAAAATCTATGAGATTAAACTAAAGGAGTGTGAAGGAATATTAATCAATGTTGTAAATGATAAATGTAATCCATCCAGGATCATGTTCATTTAATGAAACATAGACGACCATACAAGCTTCGAATTAAGCCAAAATGTCTCTGAAACTGTTTCATCAAGTATACATATATGAATATATATATATATATATATAATGATATATATAAACCAACGAGGACCTAAGGAATAAGACCAAGGATTATACATAATTATTATATAAAATGGCTGTCATATTTTATAAGGGGTCTAAAACCCTAACATCCAAATATGAGATATATAGTGTCTTAGATGACAATCCCAATCAATGATGTGAAGAGTCATGTCCAAAATTCTAATTATGGGGAAAACATCATGTCCACAAACTCATAATTATGTGAAACTAGGCATCCAACATTCTATAACAAGGGGGTCTGAAACATATTTTCCAATAACCCTATCCAAGGATTCTCAATAATAATCCTGTATAAAGTAATTCCACATTCCCTATAATCCCACAATCGAGGAATTCCATAACATGGAACCCGTGTATTGAAAAAGGCATAGTGAAATTTTATTTCAATGTTGCATTTAATATTGAAATATTGTCTATGGCACATTAATGAAATGATATATGTCAAGTGAATGTAAAACAATTCATTCCATTATCGATCAAATGATGGAATCCACCCATTTCATTTATAAACAATGAATAATGACATGGGAAGAACCTATGGTCAACACTATTCCACACGATACGTTTCATTAAAAAATTTCCAAATAAATTTGGTTATTTTACAACCCCTTTCATTTATAAAGAAAATGTCCAAGGATCAAGGGGTTTTATCGAACCCGCCTAACAATTCATCCCATTATATTTATAAATTCTCTTATAATTGATATCATTCAAGTTACCTAGCCAAGACACTAACATTTCAATAATATCATCTAAAATTTTAGTAAATTGGATTAATTATTTTTCAAACCAATTCACAAGATAAACCCACCTTAGGAGGCTGTTCATATATCCATTTATAAATGCACTAATGCTTTTAAAGAACCCACATGTGGGCTGGTTAATTCACAAGGCAAGAATGATATACATTAGCATGTAATTTAGCTAACCCTAATAGGTGGTTCGAGTTGAGTTTGTGGACCTCCAACCATGTAAGATATCTAAGGGAACACAATAATATGATCTAAGGATTTAATTTAAGATATTTCACATTTTATAATAAATGTACTGAAATTTTATCATCTATCACAAGATATCATCTTAAAACCATTTAATAATTAATGAAAAATTATATATACTGCCTATAACTAGATTAGGAAGCATCATTCATCCATTATCAAGATTTTGATTCAATATATAATGAGATAAATCCTTAAAATAGACAAATTTCATGAAAATTGGTTATATGATCTTACATATAAATAGTATCCAATACGGTGAAACAAAATGAGATTAGATAAAAAAAATTATAGAACTACAAAGGATGATCAAACATGACTGAAGGTCTCTGATTTTGAGCTCGTATGAGGGATATCCATGAAATATTAGGGGGAAAGGGGTATTCCAAATGGAGGAGGAGATGGTGTTCATGAATGGGGAAGGACAATAAATAATGAAAACATAATGAGGAAAGGGAAATAATGGTAATTTCCATCCCCTTTAATGAGATTCATTGTATGGAAATCTATGCATCACCAGTTTAGTTCCATAGTCTAAAAGGACCCCCACACACAAATAGTAAAATGGTTACAAAAATCATGCAGAAGTTGTGTAATCTCCATCTGTAATTTATTGTAGAGGATTAAAATAGTCATTAAACCTTGGGTGAAGGGTTTGAAAAACCATCCCCTACTCTTAGGGTAAAATGGTTCTCACGAACATTTCAAAAAAAAATTATTCAAATAATTTTTCATAAAAATGCTAAAAAGTTAATATTGATCATACACAAACCGTGCAACTAAGGCCCTCTATAAAAACTGATAATTCAAAGACCAACACTCTAAAAACTCATATATTCCTCTAGGATTCATCTTGGGCCTATGACCCCATCTAAAAAATCAATTTTAAGCATCCCCCACTTATAATTACATTCCATGGTTCATGATTTCCCCATCCACCAAATTAAAACATCAATGTATTTTGGAAATTTAACCCATTAAAAACATATGATCTTATTACCTCTCATCCTTAGAACTTATCATTCCTATTAATCCATAGTTGACAACACAAACATCACCCAACCTACCCAGTTTTTGAGTTTCCACTCCAACGACCATGTTGAATTTATGGATTCCTAACACACCTCTAAGAATCACTTGAGCGTATGATATCTAAACTACCAAAATAATATCCAATGCTCATAAACACAGTAGAAAAATCAATATGGTACTTACTAAAGCCTTTATATTTTGAGACATGATCCTGATGTCATCTATTTTATCAACTGACCTATAGAATTACCCATAGTAGGTTTTATATTTCCAATGTCCAATACATATTCATGGTACTCCCTCTATAATTATTTTCCATTTAAGTAATAACCTAACATCCTAATGACTATAAAAAAATTTTTAATAGAATATATAAGCGGCAGTTACCCTCATTCATCGATTTGGTTGAAATGGTTAAACTCTAGTCAACCAAGCTTATACTGCTCATGCTGGAATTTCCTTGAAAAGCTCCCACTAACATTTAGAACACACCCATATCATCCCAAAGGTGTAAATTATGTGGTTCCTCCCAGAATAGATCCAATTATTAGGGTAAAATCATGTTGAACCACCTTCAGATGAGTGCTTTCTAAAAATATTATCTTCAATAGATGATGTGTCACCAAAAGCTGATCACAAATACTTTTTCACAAGGAATATAGAGATCATTCCAATCATGTTTACTAAATCCCATAAATGACATCCATTGAAATCCCTTGGATGATAAATCCCATATAAAAACACATCATTTTTCCTTAGAAAAATAACCATCAAATTTTTGATCCAGTATATATGGATCTTCGAAATCAATCCTAGGCCTAACCCCCCTCTTGAACTTCCTCAAGTCCCCACTCAAACCCCAAAAAAAAAATTCACATAGATATCCAGTCAAACAATATTCCATTTATTTATTGATATAAAAAATCATAAAAAATATCATGTTCGGACCAAGATGATGATGGAGGTGTTTTGTGTTGTGTTTTTTTGTCAATGTATATTTTGAAAGAAGGAAATCACTTCACTTTGTTTCTGAAAAAATCAGACTCTTGGTGTTGAAAAAAAAAATACAACTCATGGGATTGACACAATAAGACTCATGATATTGAATCAGACCCATGGTATTAATAAAAAATGAAATCATTTTATGTAAATAATAGGTCTCGCTGTGACAGTCCATCGTAATAAGAAGAAGCTATTTTGAAAGAAGTGTTTGTTATATAGTAGAATCGGGGTCAGCTTCACTATACTGTTTTAAAATGTGATGAGTCTTTTCTAATACAAATTTTATATAGATCATTAATATAATTGATAACATGTGATGCATTCTTGATGGAATAAAGTAGAGTGAATGATTTGTTGGAAATACGAAAAATATTGAATCCATATTTATCATATCTGGGTGGCACAAAGAAAGAATTCATATCATTTTTTTCAATACGATCGGACTCTAGGTGGATTTAAAAGAAATGGTATCTATTAATAGAAGCATTTTGTTGTCCATCAACCACATACCTATGTATGATAATCAGGATAATCGAACCCTAAATTATTGAAAATCTAGTATTGATGAAAAGGTGGTATGGATTGAAAAGGTGATACTGATTGAAAAGGTGGTATCCATTTAAAAGTTGGTTCCAATTGATGAGGTGGTACCAATCTACTATAGCATCTGACTAATTCATCAGATATTCAATAAAATGTTAAATATTAGAATGATCAATCTCAAAATTATCGATATCATAATAATCAATATCAAAATGACCAATATTAGAATGATCAAAATTATAATGATCAATATCAGAATTATTTATATGAGGCTCAGGAAGGAAAAAATCAATACTAAAAATAATAATATGAAGAAATAATCATATCTATAAAGGATTGTACTCCCATTTGTTTTCAAATGAAATCATCACGTAGGTCATGAGTTGATTTAATTTTTCTATCTTTTTAATTGGTGTCTCAACTGGGACAAGAAAAGTAGAAAAGAAGATGCCTTGTATTTGAAATTGGTTAAGAAAGGTGATAAAAAAGAAAAGATAATCAACAATGTAGTCAGCCATTTCAAAATTATTGAATTACATTTTTTGGATGATTTGTTGAAAGAAAATAGATTTCTGAATAATACCAACAATGTAATTCAAACCTTTTGAAAGAAAAATTGAATTAATTTTTGAGAAATATCACAAGGCATGATAAGAAAAACAATTGAAGATGAATGTTCTTAAACAAGAAATCAAGAATGTTTTAATTATGATAAAGAAAAGATGGTGAAAGATATTGATGATTTGAAGAAGTCTATTAAAGATGAAAAGAATCATAATGATAAATTGTAAGTAAAGATAAAAGAAAAAGAAGATGAGTTGGAACATGTCAAGTAAAAACAATCAAATGCTAAATTGAGAAACAAAAGTCTCCATAACACAATCACATAGTTCAGGGAATGTTATCGAAAGGAAAAACTGGATATGGTTCAACAAAAGTTACCTTCAAATGGTGATTAGAATAATGGAGTGTTTTCTAAAAAGAATAATGTTGGGAAAGTTGTTTATGTGTCCATGAACAACAACACTTGAGATTCTAAAGTCTCAATGAAATATGATTCCTAAAATGTATTGAAACATTATAAAGGTGAAAAAGATTCAAATAATTGTAGTTTCAGTAAATCAAAAAACAAGGAGAATTTTATTGATAATAGAATGGTTGGTGCCTCAAAAAATATTGAGTAGAAGGTGGAAGAAAAACATATTCACAATTCCTATTAGTAAAAGGTTTTAGAAAAAAATGCTCATTCTATTGGTATTGCTAGTATTGTTGTGGGTTAAAACATATGGAAAACATGTGTTGGTTTAACAAAAAAATTACTACTATTCAATAGGTTTTTAAAGACAAAGACTGAGGGGGAGACATTTTCCGAAAATAAATAAGATAGAAAATTTATATGTGAAGAAGTCTAAAAAAGGATTAATGAAGATTGAAAACAGGTTCCTGCCCATAGAAACTATTTTTAAAAGATGTGAACAACCTGTATACCTTGAAAATTTATTTATTCTTTTGTTACTAGAAAAATAGAATATTTTTAATCATTCTAAAAAGATGAAGGTAAAGAACGAAAAGAATGATAAAATTATCTTGTTTTGGAAACATCATTGAATGCCAAAAAATGATAATGAGAATGGATAATTGATAGTGGGTGTTCTCTCACATGACAGGAGACCAAAAACTATCATAGAATGTGAATGATTTTAAAGAAGTAACAATGGCATTTCGCAATGATTAATCCATTAAAATCAAAGGTGTTAGATCATCCATCATTGGAAAAGAAAATATAGAATCCAAGAAGACATTGTATGCTGATGGGATGAACCAAAATATGTTGAATGCTTCATAATTGTGTGATGAGGGTAAAAAAGTTATCTTTAGGAAAGATTTTAGTGTTTTGAAAAATGAAGAATATGGGAAGATTGTTATAGGAGGAAAATGTACAAAAGGGAATCTATTTCATATCGATGAAATAAAAAACTCTTATTACATGTGTATGGTGGAATAGAATGAATTGTGGCGTAAGAGTTGGGGAAACATGTGTCAGAGAAAAATGGGAATTTTATACAAAATAGAAAGTGTTGCAGACATTATTGAATTTCCACGAAGAATATATTTATGTTTTCACTATTTTATGAAAGGAAAGATTACAAACTCATTTCATAAAAATGTTGGTATTTGTTAAAAAACCCATGGTGATTATTCACTCTGATATATGAGGTCAAATGGGAAAACAATAAATAATAGAATATAAGTACTTAATTACGTTCATTGATGATTTTACTTGCATTAATTATGTTGTGTACATGAAACAAAAATTAGATGGCTTGAAAATTTTTAATATTTCAGATTGAAAGTATAAAAGGAATGTGAGTATTCAATCAATAAGTTGGGAACCGATAGTGGTGGTGAATATAGAAGTGAATAGTTAGAAGGCTATCTTTAGAATCATGGAATTCAGTGTGAGTATGGTTCCCCACAAACTTCCCAAAAATGGGTTTTCTGATCAAAAGAAAAAAATCTTGATGGAAATTGGAAAAAACATGTTTCTTGAACATGGTCGTTCTCATTACATTTGGAGGCAAGCCATGAGTAGTGCTATTTATATACATAACAATTGTTTCTACATGTCTCAATCAGGTATAAGTATATATGGATTGTTTTATGGAAAAAAGACCAATTTGGTAACACTTTAGGGTTTTCAAGAGTCCTTTTATTATAAAGAAGAAAAGTGGAATCCTTCAAATGTTTGAGAAGAAAGGTGAAGGTTGAATATTTCGTGGCTATGATCTGGAAGGAAGGGGATATATGTTCTTCAAAAAACCATGGAAATTAATTATTAATTCAGTTGATGTGAAATTAATTTAAATGGTAGAGGAAGATAAACATGCTCAGGAAGACGAGGAATTTAAGCAAGTTGAAGAAACTTTTTTTGATAAGGATGTGGATTATAGTATTCCTACTTAAGAAGAAGAATCAGACTCCGTTATTTCCAATGATGAGGAATACACTCAAAAATATTATCCAAGACTAAAGAAGAATGTTGAAGCTTAGTGTATTATTGGTGATCCACATCATAATGTTCAGTCAAGTTGATCCAAAAAATAAATTATTCATACTTTTCTGTATTCAAAAGTGGAGCTGAATAATATGAACAAAGGTTTTGAGCATTCGTAATGGGTTCAATCCATGAATGAAGAATTGGATCAGATTGAAAAGAACAATACATGGTAACTCATACCCAATCCTAAAAAACATTCTTGGCACAAAAGGGGATTTCCATAACAATATGAAAGAAGTAGGTGAGGTTCTATGAAACTAATAAATATTGTTTTGCAATGGGTATTCAAATATTGAAGGAATTTATTTTGAAAAAAAAAATTCACTAGTTGATAGATTGGAAACAATCAGAATCATTCTTGATATTGATGCAGAATGAGGCTACAATATCTTTCAAATGAATGTAAAATTCGCATTTCTAAATGGTTATCTTGCTGAAGAGGTTTATATTGAACAACCTTGCGGCTTTTTTGTTGCAAAATATGAAAGTTATGTGTGAAAATTGAAGAAACCCTTGCATGGACTAAAACAAGCTCTATGGGAATGGTATTCCAAATTAAAAATTTTCTTAAGGAAGATGAATTTTAATAAAGGAATGGTGTATAACAATCTAAATATCAATGAAATTCAAAAGCATTACCTCATCATTATTTTCTATATTGATGATATTACATTTGCTGGAAATGATGAAACATGATATGAATGATTGGCTGAAGTGATGAAGAAGGTATATGAAATGTCCACACTAGGGGAAATTAAATACTTTCTTAGGTTACATATATTTAAAATGAAAAAGTACATTTTTATTTCCCAAGAAATATATTCCAAGGAACTACTTGAGAAGTTCAACAAGAAAAACTCCAAACCTATTTCCACAAAACATTCAGTGGGAAAAAAGTTGATTATAGATGGATAAGGTAAAGATGTTGATCAAAAAGAGTATCATAAGCTTATTAGTAGTATTTTTATTTTACTACCTCAAGAACTGACATTGTTTATGTGGTTACCTTATGTTAAACATTTCAGAGTTCCCCAAAATAATCACATCATATTTCTTAATAAATAATTCACAGATACATCAAAGGCACACCAGAATATGAATTAGGTATTAAAGGTTAGATATTATTGTTTTTTTGGGTATACATATGATGATTGAGCCGGAAATGTTGATGAAAGAATATCCACATCTGGTGGATTATTTTTTATTGGAAATAATTGTGTTAGATAAAATTCAATGAAACAGAATTTAGTAACTCTCAGTATGGTTGAAGCTGAGTATGTAGCTACCACTCAAGATACTAATAAAATCATGTGGATGAAAACTCAATTGGATGATTTACTTGTTGAAGTGAAGTAATCCTCGCTCTTGGGCTGTGAAAATCAAAGCACAATCAATCTCACTCAAAAAACAAGTATAACATTCTCATTCCAAGAATATTGATATCAAATATCATTTCATTTATGAACATGTGGAGAATAATGAATTGATTATTGAATATGTTTCAACATCAGAATAAGTGTCTAAAATTTTCACAAAACCATTACCGAAGGAATATTTTTTTAGAATGAGGTTAAAAATTAGTGTCTAAACTCTTTCTCATCAAGGTTGAGGTATTAGTTTCTTTCCCTTATCTCATCATACTTGTGGATTTTATTTTCAAGGGGGTGAATTATATTATTTCATAATTCACTAGGAATATTTTTTTAGAATGAGGTTAAAAATTAGTGTCTAAACTCTTTCTCATCAAGGTTGAGGAATTAGTTTCTTTCCCTTATCTCATCATACTTGTGGATTTTATTTTCAAGGGGGTGAATTATATTATTTCATAATTCAATCCAAGTGATTCATGTGAAAAGGGGTATTTGTCGGTAAGCTGTGAATTCAACATTATTTAGTGTGTGAAATAATCTAAATGTTTGTTAGAGTGGTTGTAGGAAATATTTTTTTTCAATTCCAGGGAGGTTTAAGAAGGGCAGAGGAAGAAAGATGAAGGTGTTTTCATAATCAATTCTTTTGGATAGCATATTATTACTGTCAATGATTCTTTATTCCTACATTAAGTTACTTCACATAGGCTTAGAATTATTGGTATGTAATCCACTACATGAGGTTATAAATTTCATTAATTTATAAAAACATGGTATAAAAAATCCAAAGGGAGATATTTTTTGACCAAGATGATGATAAAGGGTTCTGTGTTGTCTTTTATTGTCATCGTTTGTTTTGAAGGAAGGAAATCACTTCCCTTTGTCTGTAGAAAAAACAGACTCATGGTACTGATAAAAATCAGACTCATGGTATTGATAAAATCAGACTAATGGAATTGAATCAGACTCATGTTATTTATAAAAATTGGACTCATGTTTTTTAATGAATTGGACTCATTGTGACAGTCCATCGTAATGAGAAGAAGCTGTATTGAAAGAAGATTTTTTTCTAGAGAATCGGGGTCAACGTGACTATGATGTTTTAAAATGTGATGATACTATGCTGATTTTTATTTCATATAGGTAATGATTTTAATTGAGAACTTATGATGAAATAATGATGGATGAAATGGGGAGTGAAAGAGATGCTTCCTATCCAAAAAATATTGTATCCATGTTTATCATATTTGGGAGATAGAGATAAAGAAGTAAGGTAGATTATTTTTCAATATGATCAGATTCTGGGTGGATTAAAAATAATGGGTATCAATTTACTGTAGAATTTTTTTTTCATCAACCACATACCTAAAGATCAGCATTAGGATAATCGAACCCCTAATTATTGAAAATGTGGTATTGATCGAAAAGTTGTATCGATTTAAAAGGTGATACTGATTGAAAAGGTGGTATCAATTGATAATGTGGTTCCAATTGAGGAGGTGGTATGAATCTACTGTAGAATATGACTAATCCATCAGATTGTCCATATAATTTTCAACAATAGAATGATCAATCTCAGAATGATGAATATTAGAATCATTCATATCATAATGATCAATATCGAAATGATAAATATCTAAATAATCAATTTTAGAATGATCGATACCAAAAGGATCAATATCAAAATGATCGATATCAGGATCAGGAATGAGAAGATCAATAATAGAAATGATCACACCTAGAAATGATCATATCCAAAAATGATCATACTCTAGTTTGTTTTTAAAGGACTTCATCAAGTAGGTCAATATTTGATTTACATTGTCTATCATTTGAAGTGGTGTGTCAAAAGGGAGAAGAGAAGAGGAGAATATGATGGATTATATTTGAAGCGGGTCAATAAAGGTGTTGAAGAAGAAAATAATATTAATAATTTATACAACCATTTAAAAAGGTTTGAATTACTTTTTTTTGACTGAGTTGTTGAATGAAAAGAGATTTCTGAATGAATTTTTGAGGAGGATATTAACCTTCAAAAAAAATATTTTCATTAAAATCAGTATCAATAATTATAATTGGTCTCAATAATTGAAATCAGAACCATCGACTAAAATTATACTGACATTTGAATTGGTTGTTTGGTGAAGAATATGAGAATATTGTAGAAGTTTCGAGAAGAATCGAGATGCATTGATATAGTCATATTTGTTCTGATATTTAAGGGAAAATTGAATTTTGGGGGAATTTAGGCAAGAAATAATGTTTTCAGGATCTTCACCCAAACCTGTTTTGGGTCACAAATAAAAGGAAAAAAGTTCATTTTACTTAACTGAGTATGGTGTATTGTTCATCATAGTAGAGAGAGGAACTCCATGATTTTAGAGAGAGAAATGCATTATGTTTTGTTTTGTGTTGAATACAATTCGACGGGAAGAAGACATATGATAAGCGATAAGATTTCAATTTTGTATTCAATGGATCCTCATATTCAAGGTTTATTTTATTTAGAATATCATTACAGCCGTCTTTTCAATTGTATTCGACTGATGTTGGTATCAATATGAAATAATCAGATTAGGATTTTCCATACTTGGTAAATTTGTATTGAAGATTTCCAGACTAAGGAATTATAGTACGAAGTTTTATCATACTCAAGGATTGAAGTGGTGCTAATTCATTTCAATTGTATTCTATCAAAAAATATGATTGAGGGAATTGTATTAGGGATAATTGGACTCGGAGGAATCTGATTGGAAAAACCAGACCCAACAAAATAGGACTTAGTTTTCTCCAAAAAAGATCATAAGGTTCATACCTTTCTTCTAGGAATGTAATTGAAGAATTGTATTTCAATTGAATATATTTTGTGTATTGAAAAGAAGAATAGGTAACATGAGCTATTTCCTGAGAAATTGTATTACCCGATTTGTGCTAAGAGGGTGCACACGCACTGGTGGGATTGTTACATAGTGATACATGAGTGAAATGGCATATCCAACTCTTTGTAATCCATGGATTTATTTCTAGTGGATTGTATGGTATTTGATCACTTCCAAACAATACCAAGGATGTATCTATTCTTATTGAATAGTGAACCTGGTAAATATTATTGTTCATGTGAATGTGTGTTGGATTTTTTTAGTAGGGAATTGAAATATATAACAATAGGAGAAGGTTGTTTCAATTCAAAAAAAACATAAAAGAAAAATGGTATCACTAATTCACCCCTACCTCTCTCAATGATACCATACACTGACTAGAATATTTCATGTCACACAATAAATATAAAGGTTCCAAGACCCTCCTCACATGAGTTTCACCTGCTAGTGACTGTTGTTCTTCTCCAACCTTAGGATCATTCTTTTTGTCATACCAACGAACTAATTTCCATACTAATGCATCCAATTCATCGAACATAACAACTAGCATTGATAAAATCTTTCTCATCATCCAATTCTAAATAAACATCCCGCATCACTAAACCCCACTTCCTAAGAATGTTTCCCATGGAATTTGTCAATTTTTAACTCACATTTATGGGATCATCCTAAAAATAACAATGATATACTACACACCATATGAATTACATAATATTTTTCCTCGATAAAAACTCTCAAATTGACTCTACATTAAACAAGAAAAGATTTCTCTATAATTGAAATTAAAACAAATGCTTTCTTATAATACTCAGGATGATGTTAATATATTGGAAATGATCATCTCTAAACTAGGATAACTATAATATTCCATCGATAGGCATGTACTGCTCCCCCGAGCCACACATCATAAAAACTGGATATACATGCCTTTAATAAACTCTTATCACCATATATATTTAAAAATTCATATCAAATTTCATCCAAAGGAAATCAACTAACATCAGACATTTTACAATTAAATTAGACCTTATCACTATGAACAATCCCTAAATCCGTCTGAAATCTATGGGTCACCATGTCTGTAAGTGTCACTTTTAGAAACTATAAATCATTATCCAGTACTTCAGGCACCTTTTTAATTTATCATAAAAAATTAGGAACCTTATAGTGCCATTATTTATCAAATGACCACACACATCAGGACATCATTTTAAAAATTAAAGTATCAACTGCACAACCACTGGTCAAATAGGCCAGTCATCTGAACATTTTTATATATGGAAGTAAACTTCAATATTCATCAGTTTAGGTTCTTACTTGAAAACTTTAGGAATAATCATTCCAACATTTAAAAACTCAAGAACCATTCCTAAAACATATTCTAAATGATTATATCACGAAAATCATTCCCCCTAAGGAAAATTTAAACCTCGATCCAACCACTCTTTTTGGATTCTCTTGATCAAAAATATTGGTAACCTCATGAAGTTCTTAGTTGAGGTAAGGGAATCTAGTCATCCCACCAAGACCTAAGTCTTATATCATGAGAAACATAATAAATTTAAGGATTTTCTATGACATAATAGATATCATGCATATAATCTATTTCTAAACATGGTAAAACATATGCAGGTTAGAAATCATTGACATATAAGTGGAAGATCTATCAATATGGGAATAATATAATACCAACAAAGAATCGTCCTAATAGGAATTAATCCTCACCAATCATCTAAACAGTGTATTGATCACTGGAAGGATACAATGTTATTGTCAAAGGACAAGGAGATGACACTCATCGGGTATCTGTAAACAGTAATACTCGTTTTGAGGTAGAACTTGCTTGGAAATCACCCACTCCCCTAGGGTGTCATTTTATTCTTTAATAGTTCTTCCCAACTCAAAAGGTTGAAAATGAAATATATAAATCTATACATTTCATAGATATATATGTCATATTTTTAAATTAATATTCATTAAATAGTATAATGATCCATGCTAGAATAATATCGGTTTAGTGCCTTTGGATACTCGTACATGTAAATAACCAGTTCATAATAGATCTGAATCATCCCCCACTAAGTTCTTCATAACTCCAATCCTTATTAAACATATCAAACTTAGTAAATTTAATCATAACTTTTGGAATGGAAACATATGAAAGGGATATAAGATATGCTCAGTAAGGGTAAAAAAGCGGTATATCAATGATCACTTCATCATAAAATGAATATAAGGGTATGAGGACATGAGAACAATATTTTAAAATCACACCCTAAAAACATTGATCATAATATTGAGTCATGGAATTAATCATGGAAGGTCATAACACTTGAATTATAGAGGAATCAAAGAGAATGTTCTATGAGAGAATAACATTGGAATAATAAATAATTTTAGTGGAATACACATAATGATATAAAATCATTTTCATAGTAGTCGAGGATTATTTCAAAGACTATCATAGTTTAATGGGAAAACTCCTAAAACCATTATACTATCCAAGGTTTACTAACAATAATATCATAGTGTAAAAATTATCTTACTAAACTTGGTTCACTCCCCATTTCAATATTGTTTATATCTTGAGATAACAATCATTTCCCAATGCATTATAGGGAGATATCGGTACCAATCATCTTTGGTTATAACATGACCACCATCATTGGTTATAATGTAACCACGATACATGTTTATAAAATATCCACCATACTAGGTTATAACATAATCACCATACTCAGAAATATTGTAACCAGTATCATTTCTTACAATATAACCTGCATCATTGGTTTTGACATAACCACCATCACATAACAGAAACCATACATATATGTGTTACAATATCATAAAAACATAATCATATCATAACCCATGAAAATATAATTGATTCATAAAATTTTAATTAAATCATATCCTATGGAAAATAATAGGTTTCATTAACATTTCATATTTTCATCATAGTGTAAACCATGGAAAAGAAACAAGTTTCATAAACATATTGTGGGTATAAATATAAATCATCCATAAAAAGAGTAAGGATGGTACCATTGGATAATATCCTCATTATATATTTTGTAACATATAATTATGTAATCTTACATGGAAAATTATTTTGACATATCATTTGGAACATTTCTTGAAGAAAAAAAACTTCTCACTTTGAAATTACATCATTAAAACTTACTAATTTGTAAAATATTATTGAACCAATTTTCATTAAAAATATACTTGAAATTTTTTAATGGATGCTTCAAAACCATGAGGGTTCATGATTGTGGGAAATTTCATTCATTCTATATTAATTAAAAAACATTCCTTTCTCATTTTTATAGAAAAGGTCAAAAAGTTCCTCATTTGGAAATTACAATAACATTCCTTTTATAAAAATTTTAAAAAATTAAAACATGGGAAAAATGAAATTAAAAATAATATTAAAATATTAAAAAACTTATTTAAAACATTTTAAAAAAAATATTTATAAAAAATTGTTTTTTGATAGAAGGGAGAAATAAATTTGATTTTCATTAAAAACACATTTTTAGTCTCTAGAGAACATAAAATAATGATAATGGAAACAAAAAAAATTATTTATAAATAAAAAAAAAATTAGATTATTTAGAGTATTATCATAATATTTAATCATTCTAATATTAATCATAAAGATTTTCGATAAGCAATTATATTGTGACATAAAACCCCTACATCTTTGGAAGCATTAGAATCATAACCGCCATAAAATTAATAACCTTATATAGATATTTAAATCATTAAAAAATAAATTCATGGGCGATATATTCACAGAATAAAATAAACAGGTGGTGAATATGAAATGTGTGACATAGAAATTAAAGGTAGACGAAAATCCCTTACCTTTGGTTTGACTTCCTTCAAACATGTTGGAACATATTGTATAATAAATATAGACTTATTATAAATATATTATATAAACATACTAATTTATATCATAACATATATGATTTAGTTATAACCTTTTATCACTCGTTTGACAACACTACTTTATTAAAAAACTTGTTCCTTGTGACATCTGCCTCATTTTTTACGTATGTTATGGTTAAGTAGTTTTGGTAATTATATTTTGATAATGGTTAAATCATATCAATAATCATAATAATGATATAAATTATATATATATTAATTATAAACAGGTTTATTTTTATTCATACTGATATAATTAACGATCGAAACTATATAAATGAAGTTTCCCACTCTGATTTAGTTAACTGTCTTATTATGTATTATGGTTTAAGAAAAAACATTCACTTTTTTAGTTATATATTTTAATTTTAAAGACAATTAATAACATTACCATTGTTTATATAGTCATTAACTAGTGAAGACATGATTAATATAAATATAGGGATTTAACATATCCAATTGACACAGATAAAGGAAGTGATTCCCTCATCCAATAGGATTGTACCCTATGAAGCCCATTTCTCAGAGCTTACGAGGGAGATATAGTCTCTAGTATTTTCTCTTGACCAATACAAATATTAGATCCAATAACTTAAGAATGAGATAAACTATTTATGAGAGAATTTCAGGCTTATCAAGATCATGACCCAAACCATGTTTGTCGAATTACCCTATAAAAGTCTCACTGTCGTGCACCTTACTCTTAGAGTGTATGATGGTGTAAAAATGGTATATATATCAAACCAATAAAAAAGTATTTTTATTTTATATAAAAATTAAATTTCGTTCATTTTTGTTCATACTTTATAAATGATAGTTATTTTGATACAATTAAGAAAAAATTGCATTTTCGGGTAATATTCGACATCAATTAAGGGATTTATTTTGATGAATTAATGGATATTGGATATAAATAGTATTTAAATAAAATTCTATTAATAGATATGTTAAATTAATTATAAATGGTCATATAATTTTTATGAATTTCAATATACTTATTATAAATATTTAAAAACTCTTATTGTCAAAAAAACCTTGCAGTTTTTAATAAATGTCGAATCTTAATTTAAAAGAGAAATTAAAATATTTAGATAATTATTTAGATAAAATGAATATTATTTTTAGAATCATAATTTTGAAATTGTCCAATGATAAATGATTTATATTTTTCTGAGATAGACGATTTGTTTGGGTAAAAATTAAATACCTCATGAAGATACAATGTGTTCTATGACATCATAATGACCCAAAAATGATGTAATAAATAATATAATGGGTATAATTAGATAAATATATTATTTTACCTTAAAATAATTCCATTTTCAGATTATTTGATAAATTTTATTAAGCCTCTATGAATCCTCCAAAAAATATAATATATTGAATGATTTTAAATTAATTTCATAAAAAATGTGACTCACCTCAACATAATAAAGGTTAATATTTTAATAATTTTGTCCCTTTTCATAATAATATAATTAAAAATCCTCCACTATTTGAAAAACCATATGAAAAAACATTTGATGTTTTGTGGTTCGAAATATTTTATTTTGTAGAGTCCAAAACCTAAATATTAAATAAAACCATCTCTTTTCCTATATAAACAGACACAAACTCGCACTTATATTCACTAAAAATACTTTTAGGATGACCTTACTCTTCCATCATCTATATATTATCCTCCATAGGTATTCAAGAATCTTTTCACTGTTGTGACCTTTTATTTTTAATTTCCTTATGATGGGGTATGTTTTAGAACATTCCCCATAATCACCTCATCATTTATAAATGATTATAAACCCCTTTATCTCTCATTAGTCCCTCCTAATAACACTTGTTACCAATCTTAAATGTCATAATAGTTTTTACTTTAACATCTTTATCCAAGTTTTATTATCTCGTTATGCCCTTTTATTGTAAATTACTAATGATAAGGTATGTTTTCTCAACTCCCCCATACTAGAAATATTATTTTTAAATATTCAGATACCCCTTTCTCTACCACTGTGTTGCCACATGTACAACGATTACCATGATGAAATTTTATAAGAATCATTTCCTTTCATTTTATCCAAGCCTATTTATTATATTATACATTTTTATATAAATTCTATATGAGTGGACATGTCCTTCCATTTCCCTATTACATTACACTTCATCTACAAATTATGGGATACCCATTCCTCTTTCATCTACCCATTTTATGAAATTTTATGTGACTCCATTATGCTACTGAATTTTCACCGCAAATTTTTTCATTCCAAACCATTTACGTAGTGAATGACGTACCCATTTGATATCGAGGGAATTAAATTATATGCATATACATCTTTTTATTGGTGACTTAAATGTATGTAATACACAATCATTAATCATGGAATAAATTATAATTTTAAATGAATCCACGTTTTTTTATCTATGTGGCACAGTCAATCATGAGAATGAAATTAAAGTGACCGGTGCACCTAGAATTATATAGTAATCCAATGAATTGGGTGATGTTTTGTACCATGATAAGTCATTTTAGGATATGTATGTACCTGATTAATTTATGGGACATCATCCACCATGAATTCTTGGTTGTTTATCCTTGACCTATGATGGAGTGTTTTATGTTGTTTCTACATTTCTCATGTTATGGTTATCATTTTATATCATGAATTTTTATTCATTTCCATTTATGCATCATTAATATACATTTTCTAACATGTATTACTATCTTCATGTTTTTATGTGTTTATTCTCTTTCTATGATTTATTTCTCACCCCTTTCTTATGTATTTTCTAAGGTTATCCAATACAGTTTTAAGCATAATAATGTAAAATAAGTTTTCAAAAAAGATATTGAATTTCATGTTCAATGTTCTAATGTAATATAACTAATTCTAAAAAAATATATACTTATCAATCATTCAATTTGTATTAAGTATAATTTTATTTAATTTAATCATGTATTAACTTGTAATAAATAGATGGGTTGTTATAGTTGGTATGAGAGGAAACGTTTGGTTATTTTTGGGATCAGGATTAGAAAACACTAAAAAAACCCTTACAGATAAGACTTAGTATGATAATACATTCATAAATGTTTTTTGAGTATAGAGAAAGAGTTTAATCAATAAAATATGTCCCATTTTGGATACAACAAGTGGAAATGGTTTTGGTATAGATATAACTATGAAAAACAACTCTGACAATTTGTTCCAAGTTTCACATGGGGTAACCTATAACGCAACAGCATGCCTTACTATGCACCTGGTTTGACACTCTTGGGGGATATTCTTTAGTAATTCATAGTCTCATTATGAACCATTATTATGGGAGTAAAAAATACACATAAGAGAATATTTTATGAAATATATCAAGGATAAAAATATTAAAGCCTAGAAGTCTATAAGTTAAGGAAATATATGTAAGATACATGTTATCCCTTTAATGTCATTAAATTCTTATTTATGTGTTTAAAAGTTAAAGATACTAATACTTAATTTTCTATTTATTCTCCTCAATGGATTGAAATATGAGTAATCATGTAAACAATCAATGTGATGAGGAATGTGATGGTTGCCCCCAATGAGATTCTCTACCTAATAGGAGCACAAATCAAACACTTCATTAAGATACTCTCTTGGATTACATAGATTTTGAATTGAAACCTAGATCATAAGGAGCATCCAAATCCCCCCAAAATATAAAAATATACAATTGAGAGATTTTTATGTAAAATAACTCCATCTTTTCAATGAATCATATGAGCCATTAGTCACCAAAAATGGATCAACTCCATTGAGAAGATCTTCTCCATCCTTCAATGATCCAAAAAAGATAAGGTTATTTCGGATGTTTATTATATGGAGAGTGATGCTGATCAATGATGGACATTGAAAAAAAATACGAAGTCTGAGGAAGATATCTTGGTGATTGGATGGGTGGATTTTTGGAAAATGTTTTTTGATAAATATTTTCCCTATACCACCAACATAAAATAGAAAGGTATTTATTTTTCCTCAAGTAGAAATATGAATAATCTATCACGGTTTACCAAGTAAAAGTTACAAGTATTGCATAATATGCCTATAGATTATTAACTACCCCCTAAGAAAAAGTGTATTGCATCTTTGGTGGTATAAAACATTGCATATGGACAGCCATGTTGATTTATGACATTGATAACAATGAGAATATTTTTTGATGTTCCCTCAAAGTTAAAATGGAGATTGAATAATCCTAGGGTTATCACGGGGATAAGAAGAAAAAATTAGATGTCAATTCTAGAAGTCTGATAGAGAGATATAACAGTGCCCAGATATTTTAACATACCACTATCCAAAGATGCGGAATAAAGCATCCTAAAAATTGCCTAAAGGGGGTGAGGAAATGCTTTAGCTGCAGGATGGAAGGGAACCTATTCAGTGAATACTGGAATGAAAAACCTTCTACTATGATGGAGGAAAGGAATGATCCATTCAAACCTCAATTTATTGTTCATTTCTACAATTACAAGGAACAAGGGAACTTTTCAAACCAATGCACCAAGCCAAGGGTTTTCAGAGACAACCAAAAACCTCCAAGGTAGTAAGGGAGATATTTTTCCATCACTACTATAGAAGTGAATACCTACAAATAAGTGGTGATAGGTATGCTAGTTATTCATTAAATAATAGAAAATGTAATTTTTAATTCGATTTCTAATTATTACTTTATATCACAAAAGTTTTGTAGAACTATTCAAACACCATAAAAAATAATGGAAGTAGATATCTTTATAGAAATAGAAAATGTGGGTATTATTGCATCCTAAGTATATAATTCCTCCCCTATCAGTGTTTGTTGGATAAATTTTCCACAAAACCTATCATACATCCTTTGCTGTAATTTTATGTCATTATGGAAATGGATTATATTTCTCTATATGGTGGCAACATAAATATCCTCTATAATGAAATAAATCCCTATATTACAAATTGACCTCAAATTCTAAAAAAAATGTTTAGAGAAGGATGAATATTATTTAGTACTATCATCTCAATCATGGATCATATTGAACTATGATAAAGATTATCAATCTCAAATAATTGGGTCTAAAAAAGAAACACCCTTGAAGACATGCACATTTTCAGGGAATACGCTTTTGTGTTTCCTAAGGAAGTTTATGATATTTCTCCAATTTAAGATGTTAAATTTTTGTTCGATATTATACTTGGGGCATTACCATTATCCAAAACTTTTTATAGAATGGTTGTTGTGGAACTTAGGGAGATTAAGAAACAAATATAGGATAATCTGGATAAATTGTTCACATCAAAAAGTGCTCCACGATGGGATTCACTGATCCTCTTCATCAAGAAGAAGGATTGTTCAATACACCTTTTCATTAATTATTGTGAGCTCAACAAGATCGCGATAAAGAACATGTATCCTATTACTTGGATTAATGAATTTTTTTATCAGCTTTGTGGACCACAACACTTTTCCACGGTCGATATGTGGTAGGGATATTACCAGGTTTGGGTGAAGAATAAGGATATCCCCAAGACTTCATTTCATACATGGTACATGCACTATGAATTCATAGTAATGAATTTCAAACTCACTAATTCCCTATAAATGTTCATTGGATTGATGAATAATTTCTTTAGTGATTACCTCAAAAAACATTGGTAGATTTTATAGATGATATTATAATATACACCAAAATTAATGATGATCAAGAGGATCATTTTAAAATTGTGGTAAAGACATTGGGAAAAGAAAATATTTATGCTAAGTACAAAAAATGTGAGTTCTAGTTGAAGGAAGTATCTTTCTTGGGAAATATCATTACAAGACATTGGATATCTATAGACCCATAGAAAAAACAATTAATTGAAGGATGGTCAAGGACAACATCTATGATAGATATTCACAGTTACCTTAGGTTAGCTAGGTATTATCACCAATTCATGAGAAATTTCTTGTGATTGTAAAACCCTCTCACCAAACACACTCTGAAGGGAGTCATGTTTTCTGAGATCTAGGAATGAAAATAATGCTTCAAGGATATGAAAAATGAGGATTATCACAGGCCCTATGATCACACTACACTCGAGTGGAGATATTTTCATGGTATTCAGTGACAATTTAGTGAAGGGAATGGGTTATGTGTTGATACAAAATGATAAATTCATTGCCTATTATTCAAGGAATTTGAATGTTCATGAACAAAACTACCCAACACATGATCTGGAGATGGATTCCATGATTTGTCTTTTAAAAATTTGGAAAAATTATCACATTGGGAAGAATTATGAAGTATATATTTAGATCACCAAATTCCGGGGTATATATTCACATAGAAAGAGATGATCATGAACCAACAAAGATGGTTTGAGCTGATCAATGACATTGATTTATCAATTCCCTATCATCCTAGGAAAGTGAATAAAGTGGCATATGTTGTAAGCAGGAAGGATCCAACAATTCTATCATTGATGAGAATTGAGAGGGGTCCTATCTTCTTAGATTTGGAAATGACGGACATGGGAATCACAAAGGAAGTAACATCATTAATCCTTTCACAAATTATTTATCAATTGTCTCTTCTAGAGATGTTAATGGATGCTCAAAGAGTTGATGTTGTAATTGACAAAAAATTGGAAGCTATAAGGAAATGTAAATCCTCAGTGTTCAATGTTAGTGATGAAGGTGTTGTGATATTTGGGTAAAGAATATGTGTACTATAAAAACCTAAGTTAATGAAGAAGATATTATATGATGCACATAACCCAACTATATACATCAACCTAGGAATCACAAAGATATATTGAGATGTCCAAGAACAATATTGGTAGGACAATATAAATATAGAGATCATGGAATATACATCAATATGTTTTGTAAGTCATCATGTGAAAGTGAAAAGACAAAACTCTAATGGGATGATGCAATCGTTACCCATACATACATGGAACTGGGAAAAAATCCCCATGGACTTTGTAACTGGTCTTCTAAAGACATAAAGAATGAATAATTATATATGGTTTGTGGTGGATCATATTACAAATACTGCACACTTCATTGCGATGTGAGTTGAATTATCGCTAGATCTACTTGAACATATATACATTGGGGATGTGGTTAGGCTGCATGGAGTACCAGTATCCATTTTATCCTATTGGGATCCAAGATTCACCTCTATGTTTTGGAAATGTATTCATCATTATCTGAATGCTGAGTTGAACTTCATCCTAGCTTATCACCCTCAGACTAATGTTCAATCTGAGCAATGAATTCAAACACTTTAGGTAATGTTTATAGCATGATCAATGGACATGAAATGAGGATGGGATCAACATCTTCCTCTGTTTTAGTTATCTTAAAACAATAGTTTCCACTTGAGAATCCAAATTTCTTCCTATAAATCCCTCTATTGGAAGATGTGAATGACACTAACATGTTGGGATTATATTTGGGAACACAAACTACTAGCTCCTAAAAGGGTTGAGGAAATTGTGGAAATGGTTAATCCCTTTCAGCAGCACATCAAGGCTACTCAGAGTAAAAAAAAAGCTATACTAACAATCATCATTGAGTAATATTATTTTATTTTGGATGCATGGTATTCCTTTTCACATATACATGGAATAATGTGATGAGATTTGGGAATATGGGAAAACACAGTCTAAAATACATCGAAGCCCTTGAGATCCTTGATCAAACTGGAATGGTGGCCTATAGACTACCACTCCTACCTAACCTATCAAAATTTAATGAGGTATTCTATGTATCACTCTTAAAAAATACATAATTGACCCCTTATATGTACTGAATTTATAGGTGGTACAATTGTATAAAGATATTTCCTTTGAGGATCATCCAGTGAAGATCTTATATCATCGACAAAATGTTATAGGAAATAAGGTAATGATCTATGTCAAAGTGTTATGGAGAAACCAAAAGTTTTATGATGCAATGTGGGAACCAAAGGAATTGATCAGACATAATTATCCTCATTTGTTTTAAGGGGAGAAAGGAAAATTTCAAGGGTAAAATTTTTCAAGGGGGGAGATTGTAATGACCCGAACCATTATAAATGTTGTTACCCATTGTGATTTAACAAAATTTATTATTATGTAATGTGGTTATAGAAAACACATGAACATACATTGTTATATATTTGATTTAAAATACTGTTAATAATAATATATTTGTTAATATATCCCTTACATAGTGATCATGTGATTAATATAAATATAGGTCTTTAAGCAATCTAACTGACATAGGAAAAATAAGTCATGACCTCATCTAATAGGATTATACCCAATGAAGCCCATTTATCAGAGCTTCTAAGAGTGGTAGAATCCCTGGGATTTTCCCTTCACCAATCCTATGTAGATATCTAACAACTTAAGCATGAAAATAACCATTTATAGGAGTGGTTCATGCTTATTGAGATCATGACCCCAACCATGTTTTCCGAACGACCCCATAAAAGTCTAACCATCACAAACCATACTAATAGGGTGTAAGACTATGTAATAAATGGATATGTATCAGGACCTCAATAATATTAAAATGTATATTGTATAGAATAATTAATTTATCTTTATTTATTTATTACATTATAAATGAGTTTTATTTTGATTTAATTCAACACAAATTGTATTTTCGGGTAATATTCCAATTAAATTAAAAGATTTATTTTAATGAATTAAGGTATTTTTGAAATAAATAGTATTTTAAAAAAAAATTATTATTAAATAATATTTATTAATTATAAATGTTCGTATAGTTTTTATGAAGTTAAATGTACTTTTAATAAGGGTTCAAAACAGTTAATGTAAAAAACCCCATAATTTTTTAAGAAATGCATAAACTTATTTTAAAAGTGATAATGTATATATTTATAAAATTATTTAGGTTAATGGATATTATTTATGTAATCCTAATGTTTAAAATTATCCAACAATGAATTTTTTATATTTTTTTGAGATTGTCGAATTTTTGTGTAAATATTAAATACCATATAAATATATTGTGTGTTTTATGACATCATAATGCCCAAAAATGATGTAACAAATAATCTAATTGGTATCTTCATATAAATATACAGTCTCCCTCAAAACTAATTTTTTTTATGTATATTTGATTAATTTTATTGGGCCTTTAAAAATCCTTCAAAACATATAATGTATTTTGGGATTTTAAATTAATTTCTTTAAAAATGTGACCCACCTCCACATAATAAAAGTTATTATTTTAATATTTTTTGTCCATTTTGAAATAAAATATAAAAAAATCTCCAATTTGGAAAAAATTATGGGCAAAAACCATGTGAAGGTTTGTGTTTTGAAATATTTTTTTGTAGAGTCCATAACCGAAATATTAAAAAAACTCCTTCTCTTTTCCAATATAAACCCACAAAATCTCCGACTAATCTTCACTAAAAATCCTTGGAGAATGACCTTAATCATGTATTCTCTCCCTATAATGCTCCCAAGGTTCCCCCAAACTCTCAAAAATCCCCTTTCAGGCTTTTGGTATCATACTCTAAAGGTAAGGGATCCTCTCTTTCTCACTTTTATTTATAAATCTCTACTAGGTTATGTCATTTTATTTTTAATTACCTAATGATGGGGTGTTCTTTTTACCACCCACATAATCGACATATTTTTTATAAATGATGAGATACCCATTTACATCTCATTAATAACTCATATTAACACCCATTACCATTCAAAAACTCCGTAAGGGTTCTTTCCTTTCACATATTTATCCATATTTATTTATCACGTTATGCCCTTTTATTTTCAAATACTAATGATGTGGTATGTTTTTTCACCAACACAATACTTCTATTATTATTTATAAATTATTATATACCCCTTTCTCTCTCATTAAAATATTCAATGTACACTTGTTACCATGCCGAAATTTCATATGCATCCTTTCCTTTCTTTTTATTCAAGCTTATGTATTATTATATTCCTTATTCATTTATAAATTCTGTATAAATGGACAAATCCCTCCATATCCATATTAATATCCACTTTATTTTCAAATTATTTGATACCCATTTCTCTATCATCAACCTATTTCATGAATTTTAAGTGACACTGTTATGCTGTCGAATTTCAACCGTAATTTTTTCATGCCAAACCCTTTATGTAGTGAATGTCATACAAAATTCCTATAAAGGGAATTCACTTTTATGAATATATATATATATATATATGGGATTTACATGTATTTATACCACACTCATTGATCATTGAACAAATTTTAATGATGAATTAATCCATGTTTTACGATTTATGTGGCAAACTTAAGCATGAGAATCAAATAAAAGTGACGGGTGTGGCCAGAATTATATAGTGCTCAGATGAAATGTGTAATGTTGAGAATCATGATACATCATGTTGGGGCTGGGGGATACCTGATTCCTTTTTGGGAATTTTTCCACCATAAAGTCTGGGTAGTTTATCCTTGACCTATGATGCAGTGTTTTAAGTTGTTTCCACACTTCCCATTTATGATTATTATACTTTATCATGCATTATTAATAGTGTTCCTTTATGCCTCATTAAAATACCTTGTCTAACATTTATTATGACCTTAATGTTATTAAATGATTATTCCTATATTGGGATTTATGGTTCCCCCCTTTTCTTATGTATTTTCCCCCGATTATCCAATGCAGTTTTAAAATCAAGCATGTTAGAGAAGTTTTCAATAAATATGTTTTATTTCATTTCAAATGTTCTAATGAAATGGAGCTAATTTAAAAAGACGCTAGAATACTCTATATTTGGGGTTGTATTAAGTGCTATTTTATGTAATTAAATCATGTATTAATGTGTAATAAGGTGAATGGTTGTTATATAGATATATAAAAATGAATTGCATTGTTTCTGGATATGATACGTCGTACGTAAACCTGAACATTGGTACCATTTTTTTGATAGATAAAAATAAAGGTAAATAATAATTAAATATTATGTAATAACTATTATATCATATATATTTATGAAATTCATCCACTTTATTATCTACGTAAAACAGAAACAAAAAATGATTCTCATCATGTTGTGGAGGTGGTAATCCACATGTACAAACTATCAACATTATCGGTTTTCAATGGTATGGGATGTATGAAGATAGATATGATATTTTCATTACATAATAATAATTATTTTATAATTATAATATATATAAAATACCCATCATAATGCCCATCCCCAAAATATGGTGATGAGAAATGAATTGTATCGCTACATGGAGACAGTAAGCCGAACATACTCATGAGTGACATTTTCACATCCGATTTAATGGAAGTTGGGTGAATAAAGGTGGTTTAATAATCATAATAAAATTGAAATATATATAAGATACTGATTTTATTATTTTATTTATAATATAACATATTTATATGAGGTAATAGAATAATTAAAAAGAGTGTGAACTATTAAGACTATTAACCCTTCTTTGAAATAACTCTTTTAGATATCCTCTTAAGGGCACTATGATTGGTCTTTTGGGAAGTAAAGAACCTATATAATGTGAGTAGTGTAGTGGAGAAGATAACTTGGAAGAGTATTCTTGATCTATTTGGATAAATGTGGGTTGAAGAAGAGAAATGAGGTGTTCCTATTTATAATTGAGAGGAGGGGAACCCTTGGAATTTTTTAAAATATTAAAATAAAATAAAGTCATTCAAAATAAAATTGTTCCAAATGGCTGATAAATTGGTAAGGGATTAAATATGAGACCAAATAATATCACTATTTTTCTATTTTAATATATTTAATATTTTTAAGTAATTTAATAAATTATTATTTTCAAAAAATATCAATACTTCCAATCTAGACACTCCAAATTTAATTTAACATAGAATACATGAAGACAAATATTTTATTCAAATATGATACATTAAAATTACAAGAATATATCATATTAATAAAAAATATCACAGAACACATTAAATAACTCTAATTACACCACTTTTAATATTTTTAAAATCAATTAATATTATATTTTATTAATTGTTGAAATACTACATTGTTGTTGTATAAGCATTCAAGGTCATTATATAATTACTAAAAATTATATAAATATTTCTATAATGAAATTAATTTCATTACTATAAAAATAAAAAACATATATAAAATCATAACTTTCTTTTTTCTCAATTTGGACCCATAAGATATATTTAAAACTAAGAAAGTGACATTTTGTAACTTTCTTTTCTGAAAATATTATATAGGTCATTCTAATGGACCAACATCAATTAAACGACTCAATTTAAATCATATGGTGATAAGGGTGGAAATAAATTTATCCAATAAAAATTAAGAATAAATATTATGGCCTCGTTGCTTTTTTTTAACTTAGATTAACCTGATTTACCTGTTAGTGAGGTGATAAATTTTACCACGGTTACTATTCATATTGACCAAAAATAAAAAAGGAATATTTATAAAAATTAAACCTCATAATTAAAAATATAGAATAAATTTTATTAAATACAATACCCATAATTTTTATGAATTAATTTTAAAATAAATGTGTAATACGTGACAAACCCCTCTTTTAGAAAAATATAGTTTTTAAGCATAAATTGGATTTATTCTTATCTAATGAAAATTAAAAATATGAGATGAAGGTTTAGATTTTTTAATTAAACATAAAAAATATATATTATATTAAAATAAATAATAAATAGATATAAATTTAATTTATTAATATAAAACACATTGCACAGAAAAAAATATTTTTTTTACAAAATGCCTTTTTACGTATAATTTTTTTTAATAATAAACTCATACATAGAATTGATTTTGATGAACATAATTGTATTATTTAAATTAAAATAGAACTAATTATTCTCTAACACAATTTTATAACATAAATGTAACTTTTATTTTCCTTAAAAAACAATTTTTAATAAAAACATGTTTTTTCACTATTCATGGGAAAATGAATCTTTTATGAAAATTCTAAAACATTCACCTTAAGATAATTTTGATATGATGATTTAAAAAATATATTTAGTTTTATGAAATAAAATTTTTAAAATTGTAAAAAATTAAATGTATTATTTTCTAAAAAAATCAATAAAATTCATTTTGAAGTAAATCTATTATTTAAGAATAATATAACTTTTCTAAAATAATGTAAATATATTTCCTAAAAATTAATTAATAAATTTATACTGATAGATATATTTATATATATAATAAATTATTAAATCCAATTCATAACTTTAAATTTAATTTATAGGTTATAATGGTCACATAATAATATTTTAATAGTATATCATGGTTTTTTTAAACTCTGTGTTCCGTATGACACATGATATCAATGAAATTTAATTTATTTAGAAAAAAATCCTAAAATATCAGTATATTAAATTATATATCCTTTAAAATTAATTTTCCAACAAAATTTACCATTATGATATAAAAAATGGGGATATATTTGTTTCGTTACATCTTTAAGTTACCATGTAGCTTCTTTGAATTTTGATTTCTCCAAATTACTATCACTAGGTGAGTATTCTGGTTCTGTAGCACATTATAATTATTATCTAGTATTTATGATAGTTTTTCATCATGTTAAATATCATGTTTATATGGAATGATATTTTATTTTAGTACATGTAATAGATCGGGTATATACTTTCCTAAGAGAGATGTATGTAACACATTTTGAACTTGAGAGATGTTTAGTGGTAGTGTTAAGTGAAATGATATTGCCTCTATTCAGTCAAGAATACTGCAATGGAAAATAAATCTAGGAATAATATTTATATTCTTTCTATATCTCAAAATCTTCTTCAAATGATAAATTTATAGAAAAAACTTCTCACACACATCAAATTCTAGGTCACACCGACAATTATCAAGATAAAATTTCTCTTGAATCTTAAATACCTTGATGTACTTATAAAAGGATCAAACTTTCTCTATCATTTCCTCAACTATCTCATCTCCCAGTAGATTTATTTATGTAATATCATCCTTTTTTATGCATTTATCAATATACACTTAATCTATTACTCCAATAAATTAATATTCATGATTAAATTTTTTATTTTTGAAGCATTAAAATTGAATTTTAATGAATCATTAGATCCATAATTCATTCCTTATACCACTAAATATTTAACCAAAGAAAAATTGATAGATCGGTTTATCTAATTATATCCTAATTTCATCATAATACATTCTATTTATATTTAACATTAAGGATCATAATAAATTTGACTGACCAAAATTGAATCCCAAATATTGGAATTATTTGATATCAAATCCTTCCATGATCCAATTATGAATAATGATAAATTAATTTTAATCACATATAAATTCTAATACCCCAATTTATATAACCTAATCATTTCCCAAAATGTTGTCATAATAATATCATATATTCTTCCAAAAGATAATTCACCTTTTATTCCATAAAATATTTCTTATCTTAACCAAATATGTTTCTATTGGATGTATCGGTTCAAACATACACCAACAGATGATCATAAGTTGATTAAAAATATCAAATTTGATTTATTTACTCTAGAATATATGTTTATATCACTAATTAATTCTTATAATCACATCAAACATGTCTAATGGATGAAAATTAATATTTTCATAGGGCTTATTCCTTCCAAATTCAATATGAAATCACAAACCCTATATTAGAGGATAAATGTGCCTTAATTACCATGATTCCCTTCATAATATTGACCTTTGTCTTTAGACATCAAATGGTTTTTTCTTTATTATCCCCATTATCTGTTAAATTTGTAAATTTCTTCACATAAGGTTCAGACTACTCACATTTATATAACTCGAGTATGATTAGTGAATTCTATGGAGCTTTTTCTATATTCACATAATTAGATAAATTCTTACCATCTATTTGGAATTCAGTTTCCTGATGACTTTCCTTTCCTCACATTAATCATTTTCAAGTCTCCTTAAGACAATTTCCTCCATGTTTCATCCCACACTTTGAGCATAATTTAATTCTCATCTTATTATCTCCATGATTTTTATAATTTTCTATTAATTCAATATTTCTTTTTTTAATAAAAACCATGAGATTGATGGGTAAATACAATATCCATATCCACCTTGAAGACACATTGGATGATTTATTCATAGCTAGAAATGTCCATTATGGATAACACTGTTAGGATACTTGTCATTAAGACACTAGAGAATTGATGAAGAATACATTCATGTAGAATTATAACAATAGAATCAAACCTCACAAGACTTGTGAAATTTTCCTCATTAGTACAAAAAAAATTCATCCTTCTAATTTATCTCTAGGAATCCCTTTTCCATTTTCATATGAAGAATAAATTGAAAGTAAATATTAAAAAATAGTCCCTTAAACTCATCCCACTCCAAAACGTAATTTTATGCATCTTCCATGTATGTGTGGGAGGATCTATCCACACTGCTGAGGATATCCCAAAATATATGAGAGATATTTTATAATATCCATTCAATATAGAATTCAGATACTAAATAAATGAATTCCCTGAGATATAAAGAATATAGTTGGGGAATAGAAAAAATTCCTTCCTCTATAAAATTATATGTTTTATATTACCGAATGGACCCAAGACCACTAGAGGAGACCTCATGGAAGGTAGCTCACTGCTTTATGTTTTTGTTTTATTTTCTCTTTTTATGAATTTTTTTCATTTTATAGATGAAATTTAATTTTTTTTTTATAATTTAACTCAATTATATCAATTAAAGTGTTTCCACCAACTTCTTCTTCTTCTTATTCCTCTTCTTATTTTCTCATTATATGTTTTATTTTATTTTCTCTCCCATATTATGTTTTTTTCTCTTTATATCTATCCTTATGATTTTTTTCTCATTTTTAGTCTTCTTTTTATTTTTCATATTTTATTCCCATTTGTAAAACAGATTACCTCTTAATATTGATAATCAGAGGCCGAATTGATTCTTGGACATGGGGGAGGATATGATGTTCATGAATTTTGAAGTTAATTTATTTAATGTTATAATTTATGTTTATGGTGGCTTAATGTTACATGCATGAGTGTGATGATTTTCCACTATGACATAGACCTTGAACTCTGTTTTTTTATTTTATTTAAATATTTTCCTTCCATTCTATTAGACACAATATATTTATGTGGTAGAGTAGAGTTGTTCAATAGATAAAACAATGTATGGTAGAGCCAGGTTTTAGATGGTGTATCACTATTTGTTGAGGTGTTACATAAACCATGATTATAGGAGGAGGTTTAATTTATATTTATTAGAAATTCAAATTCCATACCCAATAAATAAAATATTACTAGTTCATGCATGAGATTTTATAATTGACCTATCAAACATAATTTTAAAACAAAAAATAATGAATAATTAAATAACCTGAGACCAAACATAATGAAAAAATACCTTATTTCTAATATCTTAATGAGTTTAATATTAGTATATTTTTAGTTTTACACTTCATTTATTTCTAAAACCCAAAATTAAAATTCAATATCTTTCAAAAATTAATAAAAACAAAAAGGTTGTTCTTATTTGAACTAGAATTAGTTAATGAAAAAACAATGAAGCTGCTCATGTCAGATGACCAGGGTTAGCGACTATATATCACTAGGAAAATATAAAAATTAGTTTTTTCACTCCATAAGATAGTTGTGACTCAAAACAGACTACATTTCTAGGGATCGAATTAGTTGTTTTATTTCTATTTCTATTTTCACTATATATATTGTTTTTCACTATTTTATTTAAATAAAAACATTTTTTTTCCATGATTTTGAAACTAATTTTTATTTTCCATTATATAGAACAATTACCCACATGTGAAAAATCATGATAAAGTTGTTTAAAAGGATGATAATGTCCTCTCAAGAATCCTTGATAATCTCATAGTTCTGGTCAAGAAGATTTAAAGGGTACATGAGACAATAATTTCACTTCCTGAATATTAATATGTGGTAAATTGAGTCCAAACTGACTATAAAAGACTGAAGGTCATATGGGAGGTTCCATTGGTATTTACCAATTTCACTAAAGACATCCAATAAGATGATCCCAAATTGAGGGGTATCCACAGACTGTCCATTTTATGATCTACATCCAAGCCGACCA
The DNA here is from genome assembly GCA_963277665.1 of Viscum album. NCBI lineage: Eukaryota > Viridiplantae > Streptophyta > Magnoliopsida > Santalales > Viscaceae > Viscum > Viscum album. The sequence goes on from OY728161.1 coordinate 109,555,024, forward strand.
TGAAGATCTAGAGAGTGATGATGAGGAGTCACATATAGATGTGAACAAGAGAAATCAACAAATCATGATAAATTTTTGAGTGATTGGGAAGATGATGAAATGAAAAGTGATCTACCAATCTATAAGGTAAAAGAGTTATCACCACTTATTATATCTCTATCCATGGTAGTAGAACCCACCCATGTGGTTGGATTTTAAGAAAATATTGAGAATCCAGACTATCTACATCTATCTAGTGACATCCAACTTTAAAATATACTTACCACTGAAGAAGATATTGAAGTATATTATAGATGGGGATATGATCTTATCTTGGAATCATTATCATTTAATTTTATTCCATCTGAATTTATTATTAACTCCAACTATTTTAAATTTCTAAAATTTTATCATCCATGTTTTAACTTTGGGAAAGAATAAGAAACATATGTACCTATTGATTAACACATAGAACTACCTCAATTTATTGAAGATGAATTAAATGAAGACCACATAGAGATCCATGTAGCTAAGCCTAAATAAATGGAGTTATATTATGCCCACATTTAAAGGTAAAATTTCCATATTGATTGTTCAAGTATAAATTATGTCAATTTAAAAAATTATGAACTCTCCATTAATCATTATATCCATGAAACCCATATTAAGAAATCACTAGACGGTCTAGAGGAGGTTTTAAATATAAGAACCAAGAAAGAGATGATCCTTACATCATCTTAATCCTACCATAAAAGATATACTAAATTGAAAATGTGGTGGATATAATGTACTCTATACTAGGATTCATCATAACCAACATAGAATAAATAGATTATAGTAAAATATACATGTGTTGAATTAGATCTATTAAGCTTTACCAAAACAATTGACTTTGGATTATAGTTGGTACTTCCCTTCTATAGGTAGTAAAAATCTTGGACCCACTTGGAGTATTATACCATGATTTATCGTTTCTTTATTTCTATAAATTTCAATTTCATTATTAGATTTATTTAATCATTCAACCTGAATAACTTATTTGTTTTTAGATTTAACGGCATTATCCCTGTGTTTTTATTGATTGATTTGTTTAGGTCCTTGATAGTATAAGGCATACACAAAATAGAATTTATAAGGGATGAATGAATCTTCATGAGAACATGGATTTCATTCTTACATTCTTATTATTCTAAACTACCTATATTTTTCTAAAAATAACATGTTATTTTGGAAATTTCAATAGCTATGTAAACCATAAAATTACATTCCCTTATTTGAATTTCATTCTTTACTTGACTTAGACAGGAGACATGGGTTTGTGAGGAACCCTATGATTCCATGTATTATAATTCAATGATAATGAGATTGAATAAGTATAATGGATAATTAAATTATTATAGTTAATCATGTACATTAAAATGATGACTCATGAGTTGAAGGAATTAATCGATTCATGTAAATAAAATATCGATACCATTTATCATGCCTTGAATTTTTAAACTTTATGTGGATTGAATTTTTTTATTTATAATTACATGAATGTGATTATATAAATTGAAAGGAGAATGTATGGTGGTAATATTTGTGGGTATTGAGAAAGTTCTTTCATTCATTATACCTTATTTTTTCCCTTCTTGAAAAATTGAAATAAAATATAGGAATGGGTTGAGAATTTGCCGAAAACAAATAAACATTACTAGACTGATGATTTCAATATTATGTAGTAAGGTTTTGGATGTGAGGATTATTCCAAGAATGAAATTACAAAAGGTAAAAATCTCAAATGGAATTTTGAAAAAAGATTAATATAAAATTAGAAAATGATTCAATAAGGATAAATTTATTCATTATCCTTTCATATTTCACGACATTACGTTGAGTTTGGGAAGTGTGGGTTGTTATTTCTATTGGGAGAATTTCATTACACTTTTAATTTTGATATCAAGATTTATACATTAAGAGATATGTGTCCCCTTTGAGATTTAAATTTTCACATAAATTCCTACAAACATTTAGCCTTAGACTTATTTAAACCATGATTATAAATCTTTCTGATTTTATTTGCCTTTTGTATTTAGATGGTGATGAATTTAGTTCCTTTAAAAGTTGATGGATATGGACCATGTTCTCCTGATATGAGTATTAATCTACTTCAATTTTTATAATGAGTGATTAGTGAAAGGATTCAAACTGAGGTAAATCAAGAATTTTCATGTTTAATAATTATGAATCTGGTAACTATACTAAATTAATAGAGAGGTTCAACAAAATTCAAAAGGGTGAAATTAAAATACATGGATTGGTTGTTTCCTTTAAGAGTGTGAAATTAAATTTATATTTTATGTGGAATTTAATACTTTTTTTAACATTGATAATCATTTTTATTTTACATCTTTGAGATATAAATATTGGAAACATGGTGTTACTCTTTTATTCAATGTTGAGATTAAATTATTAAGGTCAGGAATAGATTATTGGTGGGGTTATTTCATTTACAAATATTTTTATGTAATTATTTAGGGTAAATAATTTTTTTAAATGATTTTTACTCCAATTTACCATGTATTTGTATGTTTATTTAAAATATTGGGATTTTAAAATAAATAATGAAAAAGGATTAAAATATGGATTTTAATTGTTCAATATTCTTATGAATATTTTGTGGATTTTCCTTGATATTTTTAATGATATTTTGGTAAAACAAATGTGTCAACTATGGGATATCCCTTCATGAGGTAGCCCACAAGCCTTCTAGCTAGCCCCATAAAGGGGTTGGATGACAAATAAGGACACCAGGAGAGACCAGATAGGTGGAATGGGGGTGATCAGGATTGTCAGGAGAAAAACATGGATGTGAATGTTGGTCTTAGTCTCACATGGTCCAAGTGAAACGACGAGACTCTATCATTCATTTTTTTTATGTGTAACTTAGAGACCATCCTTGGAGTGAGCTTCTAAAGACCAAATTAACTTAGTTAATTATTAAAAAAAATCATAGAATCCTAGATCATTTATGATGTGGGATGAGGAACCATAGGTATTATTCATCCAAATAAAAAACTGTGTCATTTTCCCTTATCTCCAGTGCCCCACCCTCGAACACACCCAATCCACATCTATTTATATCTAGTGATTCTTGATGCCACAACCACCCTCTAAAATCACAAAAATATTCCACGTTAGATGATGGTAAAGATTATTCCTGAAAAATGACCACTTTATAGGAATATACCACCATGGATCACCTCTGACTCTAGATATAACCTCAATAGAGACCACTTCAAGGGAATATGATTCCCTTTATGGAATATAGGCCCCATCCGTCCACTATAATTGTCATAGAGTTTAAAAATGAACCCTAAACCTTAATAAACTACCATTTTACAATGGAGTCACTACTTATGGAAGGTTTGGGTGCATTACAAGTTCCATGACCCATGTATGAGCCATTCATGTTCTTGAGGAGTTATCCATGCAGCTGAAGATCTCCAGACATCTACAGTAAATATTTTTATATCTCCATTAAACAAAGATTAAAAATATTTAATAATGTAAGACCTAGATATATAAAGGCTCTATTGGGGGAGATAGAAAATAATACCCTCCTCTATAAAAGGAGGTTCTTTCCACAACTGATAAGGGTCTAGACCATTAGGGGAGAGCTCATGGGAAAATTATAACGATTTTTCTATTTTCACTAATATTATTTATTTTATTTGTTATATTGTTTATATTTTAGACTATCTTATTTTATTTGGTAATTAATCATCATTAATTCAATTAAAGTGGTTTCACCACCTTTTTATTATTCTTCTTATTCTTCTCCTTATTCTCTCATTATGAATTTTAATATTATTTTTTTACATCATCTATTTTAATTTTTTTCTCACGTTATCTCATTCTCAATATATCTCCTATTATTGGTATTATTTTTATTTTATTTTCTTCCGTCCATTCATCTATCATTTACATGTTACTCTTGATAATGGGAGGTTGGATATAGGCTTCACCTTTGGGGTGGATTGGGTGTTCTTGATTTCTTCATTTAATTTTTAGTGTTTTTATTTCTACTTATGGTGAATTAAGGTGGAATTCAAGAATATGAAAATTTTATACTATAACAATGATATTTACCTCACTTATTTTTTTTATTTTTTTATCTTACCTCCCATTTATTGGATGCAATATCTTTATATAGTGGATTTGAGTCTTTCAATGGATGAAATGACATATGATGGTGCTAGGTCCTGGAAGGTGTCACACTCTCGATTGAGTTTTTCCATCAATACTGATTATTGGAGGAGATATAAGTTATAGTTATTAGTAATTCAAGATTCCACAAAAAATAATGTTAGTTGTTCTAGTATGATATTTTTGAATTTATCTATCAGTATAAATTTTAAAACAAAAAACAATGGATAGTGAAGTAACTCGAGACCAAAATAATAGTTCATATACTCTCTTTCTAATCTTATCCTATATTGCTTGTTGGTATAGTTTTAGTTTCTTACTTAATTTATTTCCCAAAATAAAACTAAAATTCCTTAGTTTCATAAAATAATATTAACTAAAAAATGAGTAATCCCTAGGTGAATTGGAATTTTGAATGAATAGAATATGATTCTCCTCAGGTGAGACGACCATAGTTAGCCACTTTTCTACAATATGAAAATATAAAAAATAATATTTTCCGGCACCACATGACATGTCGAATCACAGAAGAACCACCCAAATAATGTAGATGGTACCTCATTAAGAACTAAAAATAATTTTTTCCATTAATTTGATCATTTGTATATTTAGAAATATTCATAGATTGACAATGTTGTGTGATCATAACAATAGTATTTTTCCATCCCATCTCCCAAAAATATTGTTACCCAGGAGGAAATTCGTTTCATTCTTCATCATAATAAGTATTAAAATGATTCCATGATTTTATTTCTATCAACAAAGACTAAAAGAATAGTTTGAGAAATAATAATCATAGTGGGAAACCACCTAATAATGAAAAACCACGTATATGATATCTAAATCTGGACACCCACTTCTATTAATCATTATGTTTAACATAGGCCATTCAGCATCATTTCCAAAAAATAGGATTTTATCATAAACATTGGCTTATCCCTAGGGTCCTCGCTAAATTTTTATCATCCTTTTTTTCAAAGGAAAACTAAACCATTCTTTGATGCCAACTATAGTGACATATACTTTTCATATAAAGATATTTCATGTTTTTAGATGAATATTAAAAACATAACATAATGACCCATAGCATAATAATGTAGCTTTATTGCATTTGGAATCATATATAGAAAAATAACTGGTTTATAAAATATCTATATCGTCTCCCACAAAGTTCTTCAAAAATATAACCCTTCATAGACTTATCGTACCTAGTATCGTTATTCATAACCATGGGAATGGAAACATAATAAAGTGTGAGCTTAGATGCCTAATAATGGTAATGAACATATATATCAATCATCAATTGATCCTAAAATGAACTTTAGGGTATGATAACATGAGCATAACATTTGGAAATCACACCCTTCAGATAAAATATAATAATATTATGTTGTGAAATTAATCATTGAAGTACATAAGATATGAATCATAAAGAAATCAAAGAACACGAGCCATGAGATCATAACATTAGAATAAGAAATAATACTTTATAATAGAAAAAAGAAGAGGGAATAATTTTCTTAGTATTCAAGGATAATTTCCATGACTATCATAGTGTAATTATTTATCTCCCTAAACTATCGTGGTATTTAATGTTCACTCCCAAGAATATCAAATTGGAAAAATTCCCTCACTGAACTCAGTTAATATGTTATTCTAATTCTATTTATCCCATGTGATATCAATCTTTACCTAATAAATATGAGGGAGATTTAGGTCACACCCATCATTAGGTATAACATGACCACCATCCATTATTAATACATAACCCACATACTTGGTTATAATGTAACCAACATCCCCGGATATAACATAACCACCATCCTTAGTTATAACATAACCACCATTCTTGGTTATAACATAACTATCATTATTGGTTATAATGTAACAACATTCACATAATGAAAACCATATACGTGTGTTAAATAATATTGTAAAATATTAATCATATCATAAAACAAGAAAATAAATTGTTATTATTAATATTTCATCACAGCATAACCTATGGAGAATTAACAAGTATCCAAAACAGTTCACATTTTCTTCATAGTACAACCCAATGAAATGGAACAGGTTTTATGAACATATTGTCAACATAACCCAAAACCATACCTAAAAATAATATTGATGAAATAATTTGATAATATTCTCTTTATATCTTATGTAATATCAAACGATGGTATCTTATGTGGAAAATTATTTTGACAGATTAGAACATTTTTTGAGGACAAAAATCACTTCTTTAAAATCGAATAATTTCAAAAATGTTTTCGTAAAAACATTCATTTAAAATAAAATTTAAAACATTCAATATATGATCTAAAATTTTAGTGGTCATGATGGTGGGAAATCATGTTCATTCCATATAAGTTAAAATAAAATATTCCTTTCACATTTTTCAAAAAATGTGAAAAAGTACCTCATTCAAAAAAGGAAAAAAAGATTAATTTTAAACCATTTTTTAAAAATTTAAACACCGGTAATAATGAATTTAAATAATAATTTTAAAATAGTGAAAACTTTATTTAAATTTATATTTTAAAAAATGGGTATGGAAGAAAAAGTATTTTCGACCGTAGAGATAAATAAATTTTATTTTAATTAAAACAACAAATTATCTTTCTATTGAGAACATAAAATCAGTAAAATTAAAACAAAATTGTTTTCATAATAAATAAATCTAGTATAAAAAATTAATGAGTTTATGAAAAGTTTATTCATAAGATTTTACCATCAGGAACTTAATCCTAAACAATCCCAAAAAACAATGAGATTGTGACATAAAACCATTACTACATTGGTAACATTTCGATCCTAATACCCATGAAAGAAAGAACATTTTATGGATATGTGAATATTCATAAAATTGTTAATAATAATCATAAAATATATTATTGGGTAATATATATACCACATAAAAGAAAAAGGTTTTAAATACATAATGTGTCCCATAAAAAATAAAAGTGAGACCAAAATCCCTTACCACAGGTATTACTTTCTTCATACATGTTAGAAGCACCTGTATAATATATATATATATATATATTATAAATATAATATAGAACCATAATCATATATATAATATGAAATATTATTTACCTATATCCTTTTATCCCCCATTTAATAACACTTCACTATTAAAATCATTGTTCCGAGTGATATATGTTTCATTTTTAATTTTTGTTCTAGTTAGGTAGTTCTAGTCCCCATATATTGATCATGGTTACATAATATAGAAAATTTTAATCATGAAATAAATATCATATATATTTTATGTATACATTTTTAGCATCATTCATAAAATATAGATATATAAAAATGAAATTCACCATGCATGGAGATGGTAGGTCATACAAATCCATGAATGTTTTTTTCATGTTTTTAATAGATTGAATGAATGAATGGTAAATCATTAATATCAATTAAAGTATAATTTTTATATCATATATTTTTACTAAAACAATCTTTATTATCATCAATGTAAAATATATATGAAAAAATAATCACATTACTCTGGGTAGGTGGTACTCTATATGTATGCACGATCGATGTTATCATTTTCAAATAGTTTGGAAGGTAATATGGTATATCTAATATTGTTATAAAAAGAGTATAATAATTTTATAATAATCATATATAAATATTAAACACATCATAATACCCATACATAACATATAGTGATTGTAACTGACTAGTATCGCTACGTGGAGATGTTAGTCGTACGTACGCATGAGTGATATTTTCACTTCCCATTTTATGGAAAGTGGGTTAATAAAGGGGGTTAAATAATAAGAATAAAATTTTAGAATATATAGGATACTAAATTTATTATTTTATGGATAGTATAATATATTTGGTGGAGTAAATATAATAATTAAAATGAAAGTGATTGGTTAAGGCGATTACCTCTTCTTTCAAAAAACTCATTTAGATTTCCTCTTAAAGGTTATAGGGTTGGTATTTTGGGAATAACATAATATAATGAACATTTCTAGGATATTTTATAATATAAAATTACTGATGTGGATTGAAAATCAACAATCAATGTTTTGTGAAGAATAAAAGGGGTTCCCTTTTATAATTAATGGGAGGGGCACACTTCAAATTTCTTAAATAGTTAAAATATAATAAGGTCATTCTAAATAACAATGGTTAAAATGGCCTATAAATGGTTATGGGGTAAAATAATATACCAAATTTTATTTAAATTTTCCTCTTTTAATTTGTTCATGATGCCTTATTAATTTATTAAAACATCATTTTCAAAAAATATCATTATCACCAATCCAGATGTTTTTCAAAAAAAAGACCTAAAATACATAATGAAAAAGTTGGAATTAAAATATAATCCTATAAAATAACAATAATATTTAATATTCATCATAAACATTCTTGTTACACATTGAGTGACTGAAATTTTATCACATTTTATATTTTTGAATTCATTTGTTATTATTTATATTAATTGAAAAAATACTACATTGGTGTTGCATAAGAATTTATGGCCAATATATAATTATTAAAAATATTAAATAAACATCAATTAAGAAAATAATTTCATTAAGATAAAAATATTCACATATAATCATTCATAATTATTTTTTCTTTTTCGGAAACATAAGAGATATTTTAAAATAATTGAGGGATAGTTTGTGACTTTCTTTTGTTTAAATATTATATAAATTATTTTTATAGAAAATTTTAAATTAAACAAATAAATTTATAGACTAAGGTATGAATTATATAATTAAATTAATACAATAATAATTATGATGAAAAATTAAGGCCTTATAACTTATTTTTAGTACGGATTAACCTTATTTACTCTTTACTATGTGAAAATTTTTATCACGGTTACTATTCATATTGACCTAAAATAAAAGGGAAATATTTAAAAAAATTAAACTACATAATAAATATTTGGAATTAATTTTATCAAATTCAATACCTTTATGTGGAATAAATTAATTTTAAAATAAGTTCTCAAAACTCAATGGAACTCGCTTTTATAAAAATACAGTTTTAAGTATAAAACAAGATTTATTATTATCTCATGTATTGTAAAAAAATTATATGGATGTTCACAACTTTTTATAGAATATATAATAGATAAATTTTATTAATATCATAAACCAATAGTGATTCATTTAATATATTAAGAAAAAACACACATTACGTACATAAAAATAATTTTTCAAGAAAATGCATTTTATGATATAATATGATTTTTTAATAAAACATTCAATCATGAAATTGATTAAAATGACCCTATTTGAATTTTTTACAATAAAATAGAACTAAATTTACATAAAACCATTTTTTTTAAATATCATCTTAAATACTTGAAAAAAATACAGTTTTCAATAAAAATTACTATTTTCCAATATTCAATGGAAAATCATTATTCTTAGAAAAATCTAAAACAATTACCCTAAGATAATTTTTATTTTATTATTTAAAAAAATAATTAGATTATAACATAATTTATTTTAAATTTAAAAAAATAAAATATGATATTCCCTCACAAAAACAAATAAAAAACATTTTTGAAGGAAATCTATTTTTAAGTATATTATATCTTTGATAAAAAAATGAATGATTATTATATAATAATAAATTAATAAATTTATATAAATTAGGTAATTTGATATATATCATAAGTTATTTAATAATATCCATACCTTCCAATTTTACAGATAGGTTATAACATTCATGTAATAATATTTTAATAATATATCATTAGTCGTTTAAAAATAGTATTTCATGTAACACAAGCTATCAAGGAAATTAATTTTATTGGAAAAACACATTTCATAAAATATTGGGGTGTTATATACATAAAATATTATTCCTAGAGTCTCGACTCAAAAAATATTTCATTTTCTATCTCAAATGGTGCTACCATAACAGGTGTACCCCTCACTTAACATGATTTTTCCACTTTTGAACTATATTAACACATAAGAGGTCACTAAAATCTACCACCTAATCTCTAGGTTCAATCAAATAGCATAAAATAATACATATGACACATTTTGGAAACACTCATGTTCTCGTTCAAATCATCTCTTAAGGAAATAATAAAACAAACCATTTCACGAGGGTTCTCCATTTATGAAAAACAACAAGTTTTTATTATTCGATCCATTTCATAACATCACATTAATTATGACATTAAAAAGGTTAAACCATAAAAATTTTAGAGTACTAGTAAAAAATTAATGCATTTTACAATTATACTGAGCACTTTATTTATTTGGCACCATACAACACTATATGAAAATTATCTCAAAATTTACATTTACTCATTATTTATCCATAACTTATCGGATCTAGCACGGTTAATGAAAATGTAAATTTCAAGATATAAAGGAAAAAAATATTTGTTTTTTTAATTATAATTTAATTAATTGATTCCTAATAGTAATAATAAATCTCAAAAGAAGATAAAGGGTCATTTAACATTTTGAAGCGAATCAGTTTAGTAAGACGTCCTCATATATTTATATGTATCATAATATAAGCGGCTAATGAAACTTTAAATAACCATACCATATTACATGAATATACCCCATTGGATTAAGTATTATTAAATTAATAATAAATTTTACCTGAAGGGGTACAATTATTCTTATATGGGTTCAATTATATGGGAATACATTCTCAATTTATATTGTCAATTCTTTAAAAATTAAAATGGGATTCCCATTTTTTTGAAACCGGTAAAATTTAAAATTTAGAACACTCTTAATAGGTTTATAATATAAGAATAAAATTCTACAAAACACCTAAAAGGTTCAAGTTAAGCATAAAAGGATTCAGTTAAATTGGTAATCATTCTTATGTTGTGAAGGTTTAGGAATTTATAAGTTGCAATTGACACACAATTTAACTGAAATCTATAAGAAATAATTTTAAATTATTAAAGAACACCAATTTCAAAAAACATTAATGTTTCATTTAAGTGAATTATATGAAATATTTATTTCATTTGTTGACTCTAGGATGATTAAAAATAATATCACCATAAATATATATGGGAAAACACCATTTAGGATGATGAATATTTTTTATTTAACCAGCCATATATCAGTCCATAACTATAGTTCTATGAATTTATAAAAATAATATAGGTTCACATGGAAATACTCACAAATAATGGTATAAAGATAATCATTTTGAATAATCACGAAAGCATGGTTCATTGATAAAGAAGAACATATAATCACAAAATCATGGTATATATGTCACGACCCGTCCTCGAGGCCCGTGTCGTGACTATCCCAAACCCGCCTTCCATAGGCCAGGGGCTGGTGACTAGCACCAAAGCGTAAATCCCGATAAACAGGGAAGGCATTGCCTTTGTAAAGTAAACAACGATCACAGAGTAAGAAAGCGGAAAGAGTAAACACTAAGTAAAAACTGTAACAAGCTGTGCTGAAAGTAAAAGGGGCCGAAAATACAAGCCCAACTATAAAGTACAACTGAAAGGAGAAAACAAGAACTTAAAAGAAAAGCCGCAGCGTCGAGCCGTCCTCTGGATGTCCCACCTGAAGGGCGAGCACAGATAGCCTCCATAGCTCCTCGGTCCAGCCGTCCGCTCTGAGTACGTCCCGCCCGGTGGTCCACCTCCAGGTACCGTCCTGCTCCTCAAGCCTCCACCATGATCAGCGTTGTTCGTCGTCTGCAACCAACACAACGAAGTGTGGGCATAGCCCGTGCAGGGGTGAGTATAAGCTACTCAGTAGGGACCCCGAGACCCCTGAAGGTCTCCCGAAATCCACAAAGGATAAACCACAAAGGAAAGATACAATCACGAAGTAACAACCGACACTACTTAGGTATATGCCCATACATATACCTAAGTCATAAATTCCCATTCGGCTCCAACATCCGAGCCCAAGCACAACCCAATCCACACAGGAAAGAAAAATGTATACTCACACAGAATATCACAGCACAATCCACAAAGGAGAGAAAAAGTAATCCACATCGGATAGCTCAACACAATAAACAAAGGAAAGTAAACAGTAAATCCACCCAGGATAGTTCAACACAATCCACAAAGGAGAGTAAACAGTAAATCCACAGAGGATAGTTCAACACAATCCACAAAGGAGATTAACACAGGATTCAGCTCACACAGGTATACTTCGTCGAAAAGGTGAAAGGGATGATCAGATAAAGATACTAAATCATCTAAGCTGGGACCCACTGAGGATACAAGACTAGCTGTCTTCATTGATTCATCTATGCTGGGACCCACATAGGATACAAGACCAGCATTGAATCATCTAAGCTGGGACCCACATAGGATACAAGACCAGCACGACTGAGACCCACATAGGATACAAGACCAGCACTCTTCATTGATTCATCTATGCTGGGACCCACATAGGATACAAGACCAGCACTGAATCATCTAAGCTGGGACCCACATAGGATACAAGACCAGCGTTGAATCATCTAAGTTGGGACCCACATAGGATACAAGACCAGCACAGCTGAGACCCACATAGGATACAAGACCAGCACTCTTCATCGTCGCAGTCCACTGAGGATCTCTGCACAGTCGTCGTCGTCGAAGTCGCAGCTAGCACTAGGGTTCCCGCACACAGCAAGCTCGTTCGGGAGGGTCCGCTCCACGAGCCGAGAGGCTGATACATCAAATGAACCAAGGTCCAGAGTTGATGTATCCAAAAGTTCCGTATCGTCAACAGGAACTCAACGTTGCAGACGGCACGTCAATCAGACGCCCGGTCTGAGAGTTATTGGCTTTTTCGTCCCAGGGGCCCGGTTGGTTTTTAAGGAAAAACCAACCCGACCGTACTCCACCTGCATCCAAACCTCAGGCGGAGTGAGCCAAAAGATCCGTCTCACTAAGAGGAATTCACCAAAGTCGACGGCACGTCAATCGGACGTCCGGAGCTCAAGATATGAGCGTTTCTGCTCCGAGGGCCCGGTTGGTTTCGTGTACGAACCAACCCGGCCGAACCCAAAGTATTCCGAAACCTTGAGTGCGATATACCGAAACGACCGTCTCGATCCAAGGATCGCGTTTCCGCTAGAGGCGCGTCGATCGGAGGCCCGTAGCTCGAGTTACGTAAAAAAGACCGAAAAGGTCCGAAGACGGGGGGTCTGGGCCCGGACCGACCCGGCCCCACCCCCCCGGGGTCGGCCCGAACCGGGTCGACCCGACCCGGGTCCGACCCGGTTAGGTGCGACCCGGCCTGGGCGCGACCAGGCCAGGCGGGTCGGCCCGGCTCGACTCGGCCGAGCCGGCCGGGCGGAGGAACCCGCGGGGTGGGTGCTGCCCCCGCGGTGTCAAAGTGTCGCGGCCCCACGTGCGGCCGCGCTGAGTCACCCGGATGCGGCCGGGCCGCCGCGTCCCTGAACCGCGGTTCTACGCAGCCGCGGAACCGCCTCTCCGCGGCGGCGAGGTTTTTCCCGGCGACGCGCTGGGCGCCGCCGCCGCCTGGCGGCCGGCCGCTGCCAGCGCGGCGTGCCGGTGGAAGCTTCTGCGGGCCACCGGAGTAGCTTCGGTGGTCCATTTTCATTTCCGTCTACGCAGAGGTTCATCCCGGGTCCCAAACTTCACTGCAAGGCCCTCAAATCCCCCTTGCGGCCCCGTTTGTCGTTTCCCGTCAATCCGCACGTCGAAAACGAACGTGCCGTCTTTGTGGTTTTTCCGGCGTGGCGCCACGGCGACGCGCTCCTTCGCCGCGATTTTTCCAAACTCCTGCGCGGTCTTTCATGGTCGACGAGCACCGTTTCGCACACCAAGAACAAAAGGGGCGGTGGGTTAGGACTTGTTCGTTGGTCCACACCCACCGCGTTATCGGTTTGAAACAAAACCATAATTTTCAGCAATTGATAAACCCTGACCCGCAAAAAAAATAATCTGCGGACCAACTTGTTAATTTTGTTGGTCCGTGTTCATGACTTGGAGGAAAACAACACGGAGTATTAACATTTCAAAACAACCCCTACCTCGTCAAGTTGTCGCACGCACATTCTCCGCGGAATTGATCGTCGCGGAAAGAGAGGGTCGTCACGTCGCGGAAGGGCGTCGCGTCGTCGCGGTACTCGGCGTCGCGTCGACGAATTTTGAGGCTCAAAACAAACAGATTTAATTATATCAATTAAATCCAGGTGTTTGATATAATCTGCAAAGAAATTTAAAGAACCGCAATCTCTCACCTCAACGGATGATCGAAGATTTTGTTGCGGATGAAGGAACATCGCAGAAGAACGTCGTGGGAGAGGAAACGTCGGCGTCGCGGCACATGGCGTCGCGTTGTTGATTTCCGCGGGTTTGGCGTTCTTCGTCGGAGGCCGGAGTTCTTCGCGTTCTTCACATTCTTCGTGTTCTTCACGTTCTTCGCGAAGGAGGATGAAGGCACAAGATTTCTGTCCAAATCCTCTCAACGAGCAATCCTCAAGATGTCGTGCGTTGGTCTTATTTTATTATTACGCCAATGGATTTCAAACAGGTTAAGAAACGATTAAATTAATTCATAGAATTAATTCAATGAAGAAAACTGCCCAATTAATTGGTGTTTTAAGAATTTAAGAAAACGCGTCAGTTGACTTTCATAATGACGGGTTTTCGCGGGTGCATTACTTAGCGGAAAAGAAACGGTGGGGCTCGTGCGGGTCCCACCTCACAAATATCCAACCAAGAGGGTAGGATATTTTTGGATAGCACCCTATCCGCATCAACTCAGCTTAAACAGCTTGAAGTGGTCTTTAACCGGCTTTAAGTGAAATAAAAATAAAATTGTCGCACAACTTTATTTTATTTTATAACTTAAAACCCAAAAATTAAAAACCACAACCGAGCAAACGCAACTCCGGAAGAGGTGTTTCTAAGCAAATATCGGCGCTGTGATTCCATCGGTGCCCTCAGAATTCGATTCTGGGCACCGATTCAAAAGATAGAAAAACCCGCTGGTCCATTCACTGAACGTACCCGAGCCAAACTTCGGAAAGTGATTCCGGGCACACCGGGCCTCGGAATCAGGTGTCGTCAGAAGCTATGTTTTTGTAAAATTCCAAAGTAAATTAATAAAAAAATTTCCCTGAAATTTATAGGTCTTTACATTACTCCCACCACAGGGCTTTACGTCCCCGTAAAGCTTCACCACAAACTTAGGGATACAAATGCGTTACTGAGCACGCGTCTTAGCCTCCCTCTCCCAAGTGCTCTTCTGGAGGTTCCAGAGCTGCCATCTGAAGCGCACTAGAGGAATCGATCGTCCACGTCGGACCCTCTCCTGTAGATCCACGATCTCCACTAGGACCTCCGCAAAAGTTGCCCCATCATCAAAGACCAGCTCTCCATGGTCAAAGATTTGCATCGGGTCGTGCACGTATCTCCTCTGCTGAGATACGTGGAAGACGTCGTGCACCCGGTGCAACATTGGTGGTAGAGCTTGGCGATAAGCCACCTTGCCAATCATGCTGAGGACCTGGAAGGGTCCAATAAAACATGGAGACAACTCGCCACTTCGGCCAAACCTCCGTAATCCACGTCGAGGTGAGACCCGCATGAAGACGTGGTCGCCATCCTCGAACTCAAGTGGCCTCCGCCTCCGCCTCCTGTCATCATAGGACTTCTGTCGGCTCTAAGCTATACTCATCCACTCCTGGATGACCTGGACCATCTCTGATCCCACAATAACTCCTAAGATTCCTTCTTTGACGATAAGAGAAATCTGGTCTCATCCCATGGATGAACCACTTCCTTTGCCTAATACAGTCAATCCTGACATGGATGTTACCAATCCACACCAAAGATGACTTCGTAAGGCCTCGACGCTACTACCAAGAGATCCAACCATTACTTTCTCCTCCAAGGGTTGAGTCACACTGTCGGCATCAGTGTGTGGTAGCTGGGTCTCCTCCAGTAGATGTCTCACAAGTGAGGGTCAAGTCAATAGTCTAAACTGGAACCTCTTAGTAACAACACAAAAGAGGACAGGAATGAAAACATCACAAAGGTAAGCATCTTTTACTATTGTAGCTCATAAAACAAAGACACTACACAACAACAACAAGGAACTAGAAGTACAAAGGATGTATCCACTAGTTCTGCTCCTGTCCATCTGCTCCCAGAGCTCCATGATCGAAGACCTCATCTGCCTGAAGCTGAGATCTCGCATGTCCACCAACTCCCTGCAGTGGGGGTGGACCTCCTGTTGGTGGTGGTGGAAACACCTCAAAGTGTCGCCCACCATCGGCTACTCGGCCAGCTCCTCTGCCTCGTCCGCCTGCAACCTTCAGACCACCGTGGCCGAACCTCTGTCTGGGAGGTCCCTCTACCACCTGCTGCTCATCTGTAAGACGAGTCGGGCAGTCTTGAGCCATGTGACCTCGCCTGCTGCATGCGTAGCAATGCTTTTCCCTCATGTAGTTGGCTCTCCTTCAGGTGCCCCGCACAACCGAATCTTCATCCTGAGACTGCCCAACTGATGGTCTGGCCCGTTTGGACCCCTGCGTCACCTGTCTACTGCCAGCTACAGAAGACCCTGCTACGGGCCGTCCTGCGGAGGGTCCTGTCACTAGAGCCTGCTCGGTGAGAAAACACTCCACTAGAAGGGCTCTCTCCAACACCTCTGCCTATTTAAGAATGTTGAGGGAGATCATCGAGGCGCTGATCTCGTGCCTAAGTCACTGATCGAAGGTCCGGGCCCGGAAGAACGGGTCCCGTACCATATCTGTGGAGTAGCGCGAGAGATCAGTAAATCTCGCCGAGTACTAGGCCACTGTCATGCTGCCCTGCCGTAGCTGTAGCAGCTCTTGGATGCGCACCGCACGGAGGGTGGCTGGGACGAACTCGGAGTAGAATATGCTCTCAAAGTTCGTCCAGAGGAGAGATGTCTCGTCGTGCACCTAGAGCATCAAGCTCCACCATCTGCCTGCTGTCGCGTGCAGGAGGCTCGCTGCGAGGATCCCCATGAGGTCTGCTGGTGTCCTCAATAGCCTGAAAACTTGTATGACTGCCTCTAGCCAGTCCTTGGCTGCCTGGGGGTCCGTCTCCCCATGAAACTTGGGTGGTCGCTGGCGCTGGAACTCGTGCAGAGCTCCGAGGCGACTTTCATCATCAGCGGTCGTGGCGGGGAGCATCGGTGGCTTGGCGGGTAAAGGTACTGCCGGTGCCTCTGCTGACATGGAGCCCTGCACCGAGGCCTCGTCGCTCGGTGGGCTGTCATCACGCTCCACTCTCGGAACCCTAGCTTGCTGCCATCGTGGGGCCATCCTGAAGAGAAACAGGTGCCCCACGGTCAGAACTGTATACCTGGTGAGCTGACACAAGTAATCACAAAGAAAACCTGAACACACATGCAATCAATGTTTTTGTGCATTAAGTGGGAAATCAGAAGTCAGGGTCCTGGTGTACGGATACGTCGGCCACCGCACTAACACTGGACTCCCTGGACTGATAACCACACCCAATACACAGAACACTATTGCTTCACATAGAAGAAAGATCAGAGTATGCGGTAGAACCGAACTCCTCTGATTCCAATTTTTCACGACCCATCCTCGGGGCCCGTGTCGTGACTACCCCAAACCCGCCTTCCATAGGCCAGGGGCTGGCGACTAGCACCGAGGCGTAAATCCCGATAAACAGGGAAGGCATTGGCTTTGTAAAGTAAACAACCATCACAGAGTAAGCAATCAGAAAGAGTAAACACTAAGTAAAAACTGTAACAAGCTGTGCTGAAAGTAAAAGGGGCCGGAAATACAAGCCCAACTGTAAAGTACAACTAAAAGGGGAAAACGGTAACTGAAAAGAAAAGCCGCTGTGTCGAGCCGTCGTCTGGAAGTCCCACCTGAAGGGTGAGCACAGATAGCCTCTACAGCTCCTCGGTCCAGCCGTCCGCTCCGAGTACGTCCCGCCCAGTGGTCCACCTCCAGGTACCATCCTGCTCCTCAAGCCTCCTCCACGATCAGCGTTGTTCGTCGTCTGCAACCAACACAACGAAGTGCGGGCATAGCCCGTGCAGGGGTGAGTATAAGCTACTCAGTAGGGACCCCGAGACCCCCGAAGGTCTCCCGAAATCCACAACGGATAAACCACAAAGGAATGATACAATCATGAAGTAACAACCGAAACTGCTTAGGTATATGCCCATACATATACCTAAATCATCAATTCCCGTTCGGCTCCAACATCCGAGCCCAAGCACAACCCAATCCACACAGGAAAGAAAAACGTATACTCACACAGAATAGCACAACACAATCCACAAAGGAGAGAAAAAGTAATCCACATAGGATAGCTCAACACAATCCACAAAGGAATGTAAACAGTAAATCCACCGAGGATAGTTCAACACAATCTACAAAGGAGAGTAAACCGTAAATCCCCACATGATAGTTCAACACAATCCACAAAGGAGAGTAACACAGGATTCAGCTCACACAGGTATACTTAATCGAAAAGGTGAAAGGGATGATCAGATAAAGATACTGAATCATCTAAGCTGGGACCCACTGAGGATACAAGACCAGCTGTCTTCATTGATTCATCTATGCTGGGACCCACATAGGATACAAGACCAGCACTGAATCATCTAAGCTGGGACCCACATAGGATACAAGACCAGCACGGCTGGGACCCACATAGGATACAAGACCAGAAGTCTTCATTGATTCATCTATGCTGGGACCCACATAGGATACAAGACCAGCACTGAATCGTCTAAGCTGGGACCCACATAGGATACAAGACCAGCACGGCTGGGACCCACATAGGATACAAGACCAGCACTCTTCATTGATTCATCTATGTTGGGACCCACATAGGATACAAGACCAGCGCTGAATCATCTAAGCTAGGACCCACATAGGATACAAGACCAGCACAGCTGGGACCCACATAGGATACAAGACCAGCACTCTTCATCGTCGCAGTCCATAGAGGATCTCTGCACAGTCGTCGTCGTCGAAGTCGCAGCCAGCACTAGGGTTCCCGCACACAACAAGCTTGTTCGAGATGGTCCGCTCCACGAGCCGAGAGGCTGATACATCAACTGAAAAAAGTTCTAGAGTTGATGTATCCAAAAGTTCCGTATCATCAACAGGAACTCAACGTCGCAGACGGCGCGTCAATAGGACGCCCGGTCTGAGAGTTGTTGGCTTTTTCCTTCCAGGGGCCCGGTTGGTTTTTAAGGAAAAACCAACCTGACCGTACTCCACATGCATCCAACCCTCAGGCGGAGTGAGCCAAAAGATCTGTCTCACTAAGTGGAATCCACCGAAGTCGACGGCACGTCAATCAGACGTCCGGAGCTCAAGATATGAGCGTTTCCGCTCCGAGGGCCCGGTTGGTTTTGTGTACAAACCAACCCGGCCGAACCCAAAGTATTCCGAAACCTTGAGTGTGATATACCGAAACGACCGTCTCGATCCAAGGATCGCGTTTCCGCTAGCGACGTGTTGATCGGTGGCCCGTATCTGAAGTTACGGGCAAAAGACCGAAATGGTCCGAAGACAGGGGGTCTGGGCCAGGACCGACCCGGCCCAACCCCCCTGGGTCGGCCCGAACCGGGTCGACCCGACCCGGGTCCGACCCAGTTGGGCGCGACCCGGCCAGGCGGGTCAGCCCGGCTCGGCTCGGCCGAGCCCACCAATCAGAGGAACCCGCGGGGTGGGCACTGCCCCCGCGGTGTCAAAGTGCCGGGGCCCCACGTGGGGCCGCGCTGAGTCACTCGGACGCGTCCGGGCCGCCGCGTCCCCTAACCGCGGTTCCGTGTGGCCGCGGAACTGCCTCGCCGCCACGGCTTTAGCTGCCGTGAGGTTTTTCCCGGCGGCGCGCTGGGCGCCGCCGCCACCTGGTGGCCGGCCGCTGCCAGCGGAATCTTCCGCGGGCCACCAGAGTTGCTCCGGTGGTCCGTTTTCATTTCCGCCTGCGTCGAGGTTCATCCCGGGTCCCGACCTTCACTGCAAGGCCCTCAAATTTCCCTTGCGGCCCTGTTTTTCATTGCCCGTCAATCTGCACATCAAAAACGATCGCGCCGTCTTTGTGGTTTTTCCGGCGCGGCGCGACGGCGCTGCGCTCCTTCGCCGCGATTTTTCCAAACTCCCGCGCGGTCTTGATTGGTCGACGATCACTGTTTCGCACACCAAGAACGAAAGGGGTGGTGGGTTCGGACTTGATCGTTGGTCCGCACCCACCGCGTTAGCGGTTTGAAACAGAACCATAATTTCTAGCAATTGATAAACCCTGACCCGCAAAAAAAATTATCTGCAGACCAACTTGATAATTTTGTTGGTCCGTGTTCATGTCTTGGAGGAAAAAAACATGGAGTATTAACATTTCAAAACAACCCCTACCTTGTCATGTTGTCGCACGCGCATTCTCCATGGAATTGATTGTCGCGAAAAGAGAGGGTCGCCACATCGCAGAAGGGAATCGCGTCGTCGCAGTACTCGGCGTCGCGTCGACGAACTCCGAGGATCAAAACAAACAGATTTAATTATATCAATTAAATCCATTTGTTTGATATAATCTGCAAAGAAATTTAAAGAGCCACAATCTCTCACCTCAACGGATGATCGTAGATTTTGTTGCGGATGAAAGAACGTCGCAGAAGAACGTCACGGGAGAGGAAACGTCAGCGTCGCGGCAGACAGCCTCGCGTCGTCGATTTCCGCGGGTTCGGCGTTCTTCGTCGGAGCCCTGCATTCTTCACGGTCTTCGAATTCTTCGCGTTCTTCGCATTTTTCGCGAAGGAGGATGAAGGCACAAGATTTCTGTCAAAAGCCTCTCAACGAGAAATCCTCAAGATGTCGTGCATTGGTCTTATTTTATTATTACGCCAACGGATTTCAAACAGGTTAAGAAACGATTAAATTAATTCATAGAATTAATTCAATGAAGAAAACTGCCCAATTAATTGGTGCGTTAAGAATTTAAGGAAACGCATCAGTTGACTTTCATAATGACGGGTTTTCGTGGGTGTGTTACTTAGCAGAAAAGAAATGGTGGGGCTCGTGCGGGCCCCACCTCAAAAATATCCTACCAAGAAGGTAGGATATTTTTTGATAGCACCCTATCCGCATCAACTCAACTTAAACAGCTTGTAGTGGTCTTTAAACTGCTTTAAGTGAAATAAAAATAAAATTGTCGCACAACTTTATTTTATTTCATAACTTAAGACCCAAAAATTAAAAACCACAACCGAGCATACGCAACTCCGGAAGAGTCGTTTCTAAGAAAATACTGGCGCTGCAATTCCATCGGTGCCCTCAGAATTCGATTCTGGGCACCGCTTCAAAAGTTAGAAAAACCCGCTCGTCTGTTCACTGAACGTACCCGAGCCAAACTTCGGAAAGTGATTCCGGGCACACCAGGCCTCTGAATCAGGTGCCGTCAGAAGCTGCGTTCTTGTAAAATTCCAAAGAAAATTAAGAAAAATACTTCCTTGAAATTTATGGGTCTTTAGAATATAGAAAATAATCCTAACTAAATTTGAATCTTATATGCCTGAAATGATGCATGGAAACATATTGTCTCTTTCCATGCCAGAACAAGAGGTGAATCCCCTAAATCTGTAACAGATGGAAGTACATCAATTAACCATAGTGAAATTATAATCTACTATAATAACAAGAAACATGAATAACATCCCCAACCCTTACAACCTAATCTTTCCCACATGTGTGGGTATGCGAGACCCCAGATATGTGCTATTTACCAAATGCTAAAACATTCCTAGTGTAATGTATATCATCCAAAATAGTAATAAAAAGGAAATTAACCATTGATTAAACTTTATAATTACCTAATATGAGAATCACCAAAATAGTTCCCCGGTATAGTTCCCTACATGGCCTCAGGCGCACCTACCCGTACGTCAAATGATTCAAATTAGTAGCGAGGTTCTAAAAGTGTTGAAGGGGGTGAGTGTACCCTATAGATAATTACTAAATAGAGGTGTAAGGAAATAAAAATATAAAAATAGGATGATAAGTAAATCACTAAAATATAATAATACAAATAACCTAACCAACACCAAATAATCTAACAATGCATGAGCACGTTCAGTTGAAATACAGTAGTCAACACATAACATGTAATATGTAGAAAATAAATAAAAAGAAAAAAGAATAAATAAATAAAATACCTATTTCCTATAGGATTCCCCATTACATTATCATCCCCCACCTTCATGTCAAGTCCCAACTCAAAAATAGAAACAATAAAGAATCACAATCTAGGGTCCTAACCTACAACCAACAGAACTATGCATGTACCAAATAGGAGCCAAAATAGGCTGTGAGTGAAACTAGGTAGCAAACCACAAACAATGTATAATGCAATACAGTCTATGAGTATAAAATAAAGTAGTGTGTAGGTATAATTAACAAATTAATAAATAATCATTGTAATCAAGTTAGACTTAGGTTCCATAAAGACACATGGTCAATCATACCTAATTCTTCCTAAAACAAAATGTCTCTGAACATGTTCTATCATGTATAAATATTCTTATATATAAACATATATATATATGTGTGTGTGTGTGTGTGATAAGATATACATGCACCAGTGAGGACTTGAGTTGTAATACTAAGGAATCTACACAATGAAAATATAATAAGGGTCTCATATTTTTTAAAGGGGAATAATCCCAAGAATTTGAAAATGGGATATATATAGAACCATTCTTGACAATAAAAATCAATTATGTGAAGATTATTGTCTCGCATCCTCATCAAGGGAGAGAAACATCATTCCCATCCACCCAAAATAATGTAAAACACAATATATAACATCCTAGAATAATGGGATGTGAATAAAAAAACCTTTACCAAGGTCTCTTAATAACAATCCTATAGAAAGTAACCCCATTTTCCCTATGATCTCGTCACCAAGGTGTTCTATAAAGAGGAACCCTGGTATCACTCATGGTGCATTGTACAATAATTTTAATGTTGCATTTAATTTTTTAAATACAAGACATGGGAACATTCATTCCATAATATAAGTTAAAGAAAAGGAATACAACCCATTCCGTTATCAATTCAAACTACTCAATCATAACATTTCATTTATAAAAAAATAGAAAGGCCATGGGAATCACCCATGGATCAACATGTTTTTTCATGATAATATTCATTAAAATAATTCCAATATAATTAATTTATCCTATTGAACCATTAATTTATAAAGATAAAGTCTATAGATCAAGGGATTGTATCAGAACCACCTAAAATCCATTCCATTCAATTTATAAATTCTCTTATTAGTGATAAGAGTCAATAGGCATGGCCAATCCTTTCACATTTCATCGATTACATTTTAAATTTAAATTAAATTATTTTATTATTTTATTATTTTTTATATAAAATAAAAAATTGAAACCCACCATAGTAGGTGGCTTGGTCATACAGTCATTTGAAACATTTATAATTAATTTAAAAAACACTCCCAAGGGGTTTCTTAATCACTAGTAATGGATGGTAGACATTATCATATAATAAAAATCAACATAATAGGTGGTTCACATTGAGGTCAATAACTTTAAAATATGTAAGGTGTCTAGGAAACATCATGTTTTTTATCTAAGGATTAAATTTAATTTATTTCACATTTTAAAAAAAATCATGGAGATTTCGATGTGACGAAAAAAAATACATTTTATAAACTACTAAAAAATAATGTAAAACATATAGAACACCTACCTCATACTTAAGAGTCTTAACTCATCTATTATAAGGCTTTGATATGATCTAGAATGAGAGAAATTTTGAGAGTAGACAAACACCCATGAAATAGGGCATATCATCTCACATTGAACTAACATTATATATAGTGAATGAAAATGTGATAAAAAATCAAATGAATCATAGATTAATAGAGGATGATCCCACAAGGTTGAGATTGTTCAATTTAGACCTCATATGAGGGAGATATGTCAAATCCTAGAGGGAACCAAAGGGAAGATCCCATGATAGGAGGAGGTGTTGTATGTCAATGGTTAAGGAGAAATAACAAGGATAAAAAATGGGGTTGGGAAAACGTAAATTTTTCTATTCCATTTAATGAGTAGCTTGGTTTGACTACATGGTTTGGTTTAATGTGTTTCTACTATATAATGCCACTGTCTAAAGGGACACCTCCAAACATGACAAGGTTCACATTTAGGATAACCATGAACAAGCCTTGTGACCCCCTCTAAAATTCATTGCAGAGGTTTTTCACAGTCATACGACCTTAGGAAAGCCGTTTTACAACCCTCGTGCCAGCCTCACAGGGAAACATAATTGTTAGGGACATGTCTCATACTTTATAAAAACCATGTATCTTAACAAAAAAGACCACATGGTTGTGTCGTATGGTTAGTACTAACCATATACCAAATGATTGTCTAAGGTTGTCTCTTGCAAAATTGAGCTTTCAAAACCCAATAATATAGAAACTCATCTGGTCCTATTATACACATATTGAGACTACAAATCCATCATAAAAACCACATTAAATTTTTCCAAATTTTGAAATTAAAATTTTAGGCTCAACTGATGTTTCATCCCATCCACCAAATGAGATGATAAAATTATTTTTGAATCATTTAACAGATCCAAAAGGCAATATCTTATAGACACAGCGCTCCCCCAAAGATAGCCCCATGGTTGATGTAGTATCGCTGTCACTGGCCACTATCTATAGGCATTAGTGATTCCCTCACAACTCCCACATTAAACCAAATACATATACCACTGTTTTACTTTCCCCTGCCACGGATTTTGGTTTACTCATCACCATCTGTATTTGTCTCCTCTATCATTAGACATGTCATCAAATGGGGTCCAAATGATATATATTAAATTGATTATAAAGTTTAAAAATATAGAGTTTTTAATAAGAAAAAAATAAGAAAAATAAGAAAAATAGGCCAAAGTAGACTCAATGAATTAAACTATAGAAATATCTTAATAAATAACACTAAAAATAAATAAATTCTAAAATTAAAAGATTATACTATAAAAACTCTCTTACAGGACTATAAAGTCCCATGAAATTACTCAACATAGAGTTTCATGGTGAAACTATTGAAATAATAGCTCATGAATGTTTTTTTAGGTATGTACACAGTCATTGTTACCCTCAATTATAATATCCCACCATTGTTGTGCTTCTCATCTACCATGAATGTGTCCAAAACCCCATACTTACTCTAGGATATCGATTTTCTCAAGGATATGTTATAAATGGAAGATATAATCTATGAAATACTAATAAGATACATCATATTGAAATGTTTTAGTATGATGGAATTGAAAATCAATCATGATATCAAAGGTCATTGTATCCTTTCATAGAGCTCCTTCGCGAGCTTTCTAAGGCAGTTAATCAAGTCCCTCTAAACCCTGAGGACCAGATGCATGTTGATATAGGGTTAATTATAATATATACCTTATTTTATAGTATTATGTGGATTTATATGTGACATAATTTACAATAAATAAATTATGGACAATAAAAACCTCTTCCCAAATTTTCCATCCCATGTTTTCCAACTATATTAAAATGTGAGTTATAACCCCATTACTCTCTACCTTACTTTTTTCCATTTAATAAAACAATTCTAAATTTTAAATTCAGTCCATAATAATTTAAAAAAGTTTTAAATACTATAATATAAAATCTAATAACATTTAAAGGCATGATTTAAACATATACATGTTATTTATAACTATCATTTTAAATAAAGAGAATTTACTTAGTCAATGAATCAATTTTTGATTGATAATAACTAGGTTCATAATATTAAATATAGAGAAAAAACTATTTATCTTCTAGGAATTAATTAATAGTGATCATTAATTGGATCCAAAAATCAATGAATAATGTAAGATAAGAAATCACATGACAAGGAAAGATACCCTATGTATTTCTACCTACTCACACTATGAAAGATGATTGTGATTTGAGAATGTAATAATAACTCAAATAAGGAATAAAATAGAACATAGAATACCCCTAGTTAATCAATATTTCATAATAATTGTTCTACATTAGTATATTTAGTGGTTACTTCTTTATTCATGACAATTTTACCTCTTATATTTTTTTAATCCCATAACAAACAACCCTTAGTGTGATCTGATACTATTTTGTAATGAACATTAATTGGTAAACTGAACAACATTGAACTGGATCACTAAAACATCACAGGCACACATCCTAATTGATAGATGAAGTGAACTAATAATAACATTAAAAAATACAACATCATTTTAAGTGAATATTAAATACATCACAAATAGTACATGACAAAGAACTGTAAATGTTTAGTGTCTTTGGATGCTAGATATACAATCAAATTATTTCATGAAATATCTTCAACATCTCTAAAAAAACTCTTCTCTCCTAGTAACCTTATTAAAAATATGTTACGTAAAACCTTTATTTGTAACCACAAGAATAGGAAATGTATGAAAGGGTAAGATCATATGTTCATTGATGGTAATCATGAGAGATATCAATCGATGATAATAAGTGTGCATAAGATAATCAGAAGTGTATGAGAGCATGTTAATAACTTTTGAAAATAATATATAATAAGTCAACTATCCTAAATCCAGATTCTTGGAATAAGGATTTTTCATAACAAGAAAAATAATTAATAAAAGTGTGGAATCATAATTATTCAATTTGGATCCATGAGAACATATCATAATCATAATACATAATATTCTGTAATATATAAGTAAATAAAATCATTTCCTTAGTCAAGTTACACTTCATGTACTATCATAGTGGATTGGGTTCACTCCTGATTACATCATTTTATTGGTCATGTTTCCCTCTAAATTCTATCATAGTTGATAAATACCCTCAATAAAATGGGTTCACTCCCCATTCCTGACCATATTATCTCATGAGATATCAGTAATTACCTAATTAAATATAGGGATATATAATTATAGTCTCGTCTATCACATAATGAATACCATACATCTGGGTTACACATGTTGATAAAAACATTAATCAAATCATAATAGAATAACCCAAGGAAAAGGAATGTATTTTTTAACCATATCATCATTACATAATCATAATACATCTAGATAAAGGATTTTGATGTTTTTATAAGAGCATTCATCATCTCTCCAAAGCTAAATTAACCCATAGGAAAGGAATACCTTTCGTTAAATTATCTTAATATCATCATCATCATCATAATTCGTCTAGAATAATATATGGAATCATAATATAATATCTCAAGTGAAGAAAATAATTACTTACCTTATTCTAACATAGATAAATAATTTCATTTATAAAATCTTTGAAAACAGCTTTAAAAATCTGGAGATAATATCCATTTTATTTTAGTATATTTTAAATATTAAATTATTGGATTAAATGGTAATCATGATTTATTTTTAAAACAATTAAAAATTGTAAAGGAATATTCATGAATAAATAAAGACATGTTAGTGGGAAAATACATTCATGTTTTATAAGTTATAAGAAAACATTTTATTCAAACTTTTATAAAAATTCAAAAGTTGGTCATATAGAAAGAATTCAAAAATATTAGTTTATTTATTTCTAAAGATATTAAAGGGTAGTTGGATCAATATTTTTTAAAAAAATATGAAAAGATGAAAGATTTCATAAAACATTATGATGAATGTGTACATGGAGGATAATGACTCCTAATCAAAAAAATAATAAATAAGGTCAGCTTTTATTAAAACACTTTATCGATCATTATTGCTACCAATGAGTGAAAATTTAAGGAAAATATAAAAACCATAGAAATAACCATTGAATAATAAATTTTATTTTTTAATGGACAAGGATCATATAAGTTCCCTCAATGAATATTTAACATAGACAATCCTGAAAAGAAATGATAATGTTACATTAACCCATACGTTAGGTCCAACATGCTTCATATATAATGTTAAACTCATATATAATAAATTTATATTTATTATAAATATATAATATAACGATATTAATATATATAATATCATATATGATTTAATAATAACATTATATCAACTTTTTATTTTCAATTATTCAGTACAATCATTTATTTTGGGTGTTAGCAATTCTATTTTTCAGGCATTTTTTAGTTTGGTGCCTTTGGTCCTTACAAATTGGTAATGTTTTAATCAACTCAAAATTATAATAAATGTAATAATTAAAATATTTATTCATTATATAAAACTCTACTACAATCTATATAATGTATTGATGAAAAATGAAATGTATGACTTCATTGTGATAAAAGTCTTAATGTATGCACGAGTGATGTTTCCACCATTTGATGGATGTAATGAAAGAAAAGTAAATACTAATTAAAATTATATAATAATAATTATATCATAAATATCATATATATATATATCCTTTAAATATTTCCTTATTAACATCCATGTAAATCGGAAGTGAAAAATGAATCACATCACTTTGTGGAGGTGGTTGTCCACATGTGCTCACAAGTGACATTGTCATTTTCCAATGAATTGATAGGTAGTAAGGTAGAAAACATATTATATTTTAAGAAGTATAAATATTTCATAAATATAATTCATAAAAATTAAATCAATCATAATAACAATCCATTAATGAAATAAATTGAAAATTAAATATATCACTTTGTGGAGACGGTAGTTCATACGTACGCAAAAGAAATGATTTATTTTTTCCATCGGATGGGAAAAGACAATAAAAAAATTAATAATGAAATATAATAAAATTTAATTATAGTGTATATATTTATTGTATTAACTCATAATTATTATTATAGTTTTTAAGGTGTTTCAATAAGAAATAAATATAAATGAACTCAATTAAGAGTTATAACTCTTCTCTGGAAAACCACAATAGGATTACACCTTAAGCCATCAAAGCATGGTCTTATGGTGTGAATAAGGATTCTAACACATATGGAGGGAACTAATTATTGTATTTATTAGCAAATGTACTAAGATAATTAGATCCAAATGCGTGAATAGGAGAGGAGAGGACGTTCCCTTTTATATGTGAGGTGCGTGGAAAATTGGTAAATACTTGAATCAAAAATATATAATATATGTATTACTCATATAAAAATGAACCAAAATTCCCTAAAATTAAATATATTGACTATAAAATATAATTACTGTAAAAATAATAATTTCATATGGGTTTTGGTGTCATTTTAAACCATATATTTTTGTTTATCCCCCTCATTAACACTTTTTAACCTTAACCAGAGTAACAAATTTATTAAAATTTTAGGGAGATTAAAGTAATTTTAAAAATTAAAGGTTAATAATAAATGAACCATGTATGATTTTATCAAAAACAATTCTATCCACATATGAAAATGTAGGTTTTTTGGTATTTTGTAATGATTTAAAAATATTTTTTAAACATTAAACGCCATTTAAAGTCATGTTCAGTATTATTAATGAAATTTGACTTTAATATATAATGAAAATAATTGAATTAGAATATAACATCTGTAACCATAAATTATATTTTATAATTATCCCTGAAATTTATGTAATAAATTAATTCAACCAAAACATATTACTTTAATTTTTTTAAATAATTTACATTATTTGTTCTGCTTGCCCAAGAATTGTGTTGGTGTTTTGTAAGCATTCAAGGTACATATAATATCAATAAATATTAAAAATAAATAAGTATAATAAAAATTATTAATTCATATTTAAAATAAATATTTATTATGATTCATTACATCTTTTATACCTATGAAAATAAGTTACATAACTAAAACAAAGGGAGTGATATTTTTTAATTATTCTTGATATAAAATAATATAATGGTTGTAATTAAATGAAAGTGGAAAATATGAAATATTCCAAAATAATATGATTTTTTTAAGTTAAACTAATACAATTAAAAAAAATTATGTTATTTATTGGACTTGAGACCTTATCCCATAGTTTTGACCTTAATTAACCAATTTTACCCATTACCCTGGTGATAAACTTTTATAATGGTTGCTACTCATTATAACTAGAAATGAAATGCACTTTATTTTATAATTTGAATACTTTTTCTCTAAATTTTGATTCCATTTTATAATATTTCTATTTCAATAATTGTTAAAATTTAATTTAAATTTATGTTTTTAAAACAATGAAACACATATTTAGCAAAACAAATTTAAACATAAAAATGAACTTATATGAAAATAAAATATATTACTGTGTCATACACAATTAATTATATTATATTTAATAAATGTGATATTAATTTTTTTAAAAACTCAAAATATTTATACTTATAAATTAATTTATTTAAAGAAATGAAAATATTGTTTTTTAAAAAAGTCAATTTTTTCACTATTCACCCAAAAAATAATTTTTCTAAAAAATTATAAAAAATCTATCTAATACATATTTGATATATTGGATCCAAGGAAAAAATTAA
This sequence comes from Viscum album, assembly GCA_963277665.1. Taxonomy (NCBI): domain Eukaryota; kingdom Viridiplantae; phylum Streptophyta; class Magnoliopsida; order Santalales; family Viscaceae; genus Viscum; species Viscum album. Next base: position 109,585,613 of record OY728161.1, read on the forward strand.
TTTCGGTAAATTAAAATTATTCAATTAATAAATATTTCATTTAAATAGAAATTCCAAATACATAAAAAACCACTTTTATAGAAAAAATGACCCATTCAAGACTTAACAATTTCTAATTTTAATCATTGGAGATTGATTACTTATTTCCTTCGAAAAAATAAATAACTTTTTATATGTAAAAAAATTCAACATATATTTCATAATATGATTCCTCTTATTCATACCCTCCAAACTAATTACTACTTTATAACAATCATATATAAATATTAATATTTCTATAATATATTACAGTTTGTTTAGGATCGCCATTACTTGAAAAGAAAAGTATAAAACACATAAAATTTATTTAAAGAGAAATGTATTCTAAAATATTTTTGTGTTACATTATACGAATTAAATATATTTTTCCCTCAAAATTTTAATTATCACTTATTAGAAATAGTAAATCATGACATAGTAATAGTATCATAGGTAGATTGTGTCATGATAATTAATTTCTATATCACTATAATGAAACAAATTATTTCATAATTAAGTATTTATAAAACCAAGTATATATATTTATAGGACTCATGATTTTCTAAAAATATACCTCAATAACTAATTGGTAGTTCCAAAATAAGACTCGATTGATTCATATTCTTTTTACTTGAGCTGAGGAACTCATTTTAAATCTTGGTAATCAACATGAGATAACATACTTACATGATTTATTTTCATACTATAAGCTTAATTTTATCCTTTGATTGTTTTTTTGCAAAAAAAATCCATCCCCTCTTTATATCATATTCTATATGATAAATAAAAAGGATAAATTTTTCATTACTAAAGAAGTAAAATTGTCTTTTAAAGTACCATATTATCCAAAAAAGAGTGATATATTATTATTCATATCACCAGATGTTTACCAAAAACAAAATGGTTTTAAAAATTTATTCGATAGGAAAAATATTCACATTAAGATGAAGTTCCAATGGATCGATGAACAACTAATAGGGGGTTGAATCAGTTGTTTCCCTTTTCACTAATTTACAATTTATTAAATTTAACCCCTAAATCTTGTTAGAGTTATCTATTTATCAACATTTTAGTAAACTCATGTTCATAAAAATTTAGAAAACAAATCAAGGAATATATGATTTAAAAGAGTTTTCCTTGGTGTCAGAAGATATATCATTTCTATAGCCTCTCCAATGGGTCTATAGAAATTCACTTTTATGAGAAAGTGAATACAAATTTTGTCAACTCCCATTGATACCATATATCTTTCAATTCGAATAACTATACAAACTCCTATCATTTTACAAAAAAAAATCTTACAAAAATTTGATCAAAAAAAGAAATTGTCTATGAAAATATTTTTCTCCATAAAAGATCCATCTAGAACCTCAATCTGATGAGCATGGGTATGATTTCCTTAGTCCAATGAACTCAGTCTAATAGACTCTATCTAATTAAAAATTACACAATCTACACATGATACCAAATTATGTTCTTTCTGATTAACAATCCTACATGTTTCAAAATTATTTTAATTACTTATAATTATTCCCTCATGAAATAAAACAATGTATGATACTCTAAACTTGCCTCTATATAATATTTTGATCATAACCCTCAATCATGAAACTCTTCTTCCATATGAAACAAATATAGTTGTAAAACTAACTTCCCAAACCAATTCTATAGAATAAAAGCCTCTTTTAGCATGGGCGATCAGTATCAACTACCATTTTACTTTACACCTATATTAACAGGCACTCCAGAAATAGTAAATATTGGAAACTGAAATATTTTTCCACCCACTCAAATTTTAACTCTCTGAATTTCACTCAGCTTTTAACATTGTTTATGACATTTTCAAACCTTTTCACACATTCTATTGTCTTATCAAAACTTATTGAATCTTCAAAACTCTCCCCAGATGTACTAACACTAAATAGGATAGAAATAAATTTGAAAAAAGAGAACATCAGTTCAAAAATGATGATTTAGAAAACTCAAAAAAAGATCCTCTTGACCCACTATGAATATATTTAAAAATAAGCACACACACTATAAATACTATGTCTAGAAATTTAAAATCTAGAACATATTAGTCTGTAACTGTGTTCATCATTCCAATTCCATTGACTCAATAGAAATATGGAACAATAGATTCTCTTAACCCATTGAAAATAAAATAAATATAATTGCTCACTCTAATTCTCATAGGTAATTGAAAATAGTTGTGTGCACTGTTGAAACATCTAAAGACTTAAAATACCATCAAAAATTTTCTTAGAAACTCCAGCATTCATAAAAATATATTTTTTCATTGGCTTTGAGATAACCAACATCTTTAATCAAAATTCATCAGAAACTCCACTTAATCGTTCAAAATGTGTCGGAAGGGACTCTGTATCGAATTATTTATCAGTGTCATCAACTATTCTCTTTCATACACATAAACTCCGGTCTAATCTAGTATATCCAATAGAAAACATGAATAAATTATACATCCAATATTCGTATATGGTGAATAAACTAATAACTTCATATTTTTAGAACCTCCAAAACATAGTAAACATAACACTTTGAGCATTATGAAAACTTATTCAACTAATTATTATCTGTCTGATGATCTATATCAGGAAAACCCTGACTCTGAAAAACTATGTCTAGATAACTTCCACATCTACCACTCTTTAATAGATTATATCATGATATTTTTCATGATTTTGAGAACATAAAAGAACAGTAAAGCTTCATCTGACTTTATTTGTAAGTTTCTACAACATCCCATCAATAAATTTCCTAAATTCTAGACTGAGGATAATTACAAACATTATAAATTTGAATTACATAAATATCTTACCTTGTTAATTTCAATAAATTATAATTCTTTTTGATTCACATAAAATTATAATTAAACAATATAAAATCTTTCAACAACATAAATTTCACATGATTTACAAAAAAAATTACAAAATTTTAGTTGTGATCAAAATAAAAAATTATTAAAATGTATCAAAGGATCTTTAATCTCCCCCTTTAGATTTATTGAAAAATATAATTAAATTTTTTTTGAATAAATGTTGATCATCACTATGATTTTTTCCCAAATCATTTTTTAACATTTATCAAAACATACAATTTTTCAAAATTGAGTGTCTTGACACCCCAATACTGGATAAAGAAATGTTTTTAATAGAATTATATGCCTACATGGAATGAAAATTTATATCTATATTTTGATAAACTCCCACTAAATTTTACATTTCCTTTAACTTTTATTTTTCTCCACCATTTTATGATAAATAGAGCTTTGGATTTATTTATGTAAGAAAATTACTTCCATCTCCACTATATGAAAAAATTGTACAAATTATCCCCCAATTTTAACAAAATCCAAAGCACTATGGTGGATCTTCGTTAAGTTGTGTAGGAAGACTATAGTTAAGTATTAACAGGATTTTGCATACTCAGTATCAAAAATATCTCTTTCATTAATGTTGTGTGAGAATATCAACAATTTGATATTTTTTTGAAACAAACTCCATCACATCTTTTCCACTAGAAAAATGATCTTTTATGATGTGAAACATGATAAAAATTTGTCTTAATCATGAATGTTGGAAATAACCTTTTGATAGATGAATTGCACTCAAAATATCACAAATTATTTCGATGGTATGCAAACAAAAAATTTAAAATATTACAACATAACATTGAACCATGAAATCTGGGAACATGTTAGTTTTGTAGAATCATATTATGATTTAACTATATTCAATGTTATCAAAATCTAATTATTAATATTACAAATCACATAATAATATCCCAAGTAAAATAATCCTCCAAAATTTTATTTTATTTCTTTAAACATTATATCCCAATCAGCATCAGTATAACGATGAACATTTATTTCAAAATCTATTTTCTTTAATAGCCCATGTGAGTTTATTCCTTTAATATATATCATAATTATATTTTCAACTAACATATGTGATTACTTATAATCACATTTATATTTGGAATAAAAACTCAGTGAATAAGAAATATTAGGTCTTGAGTCTATGAGATAAATAAAATTTCTTATCAACATTTGAAAATCATTCAAATTCAAACTTATTCTAATTTCATATTTACTCAAATTTCTGCTCACTAAAATAAGAGTTGAAACTTATTTAGATTCTTCCATACCAAATTTATTTAACAATTCCCTAGCATAATATTCTTAAGGAAAAATATTACTTTTTGAACTTGTAAACCAAGTAATAATATTAATTTTTCCACCATTGTCATATCAATGTTCATCATTTACTTAGATAATCATCAATAAACATTTTCATCATCTCCAGAAAAAATAAAATCATCAACATACAGAATTACAATCAGGGTTCTGAATTTTACTTCATTCACATACATAATTTTTTCAAGATTTCATTAAGAAAAATTTATGTTTTTCAAACAATTATCATGTTTCGAATATCAGGTACATGGATACTTATTTAATCCATACAAGTATTTCTTAAATTTAAAAACATGCACATTATCATTATAAAGTAGAAAAACACCTTATTTTTTACTGTAAACTTTTTATCAATTTCACATTTAAAAATTCTTATTTTACATCAATATAATTAAAATATTTATTTATATGTGTTGCCATTAATAGAAACATTCTGATAGATTCTAATATTTCAATTGGGAAAATTTTTTATTCAAAGTCTACACCTTTAATATTTACATATCCCTTACAAATAATTATTTTTATGGGTCCTAAAACATCTCCATTCTCATTGTAATTTTATTATACACCCATTTTGTTAAAAAAAATATTTTTTCCCATACTTGAAACAAGTTCCAATGTATTATTTACTTAAATATGATCAATATATTCATTCAATGAATCCTCCCATTATATTAAATGAACTACTTCTGAAAATGGTTCTGCTTCAATTGGTGAAATACGTTATGAATAATTTTATAATCTTAATCTTCTTCATTTTTAAATGAATATATCTGATTCCCAAGAATATTTTTGGTTTCAAATTATTTCCCTAAAATATAAAATTTCGTATTTTCTTTTCAATATTTAATCTCTTCATCACCCGATTCTTATGAATATCATAAATTCTATTTTAAATCCCTTTCACTTTTGTTTGAAATCATAATTTTATCTTCCTCATCATTTTTAAGATTATTTGTTAAGGAATTAATATTTTAAATAACTTTCACATCATATGATTCTAATAACTTTTGAAAATTTTTGTTATAATATTTGTAACATCTTTTTTTAGTGATTATCCCATGAAAATTACTTCTTCATCTCTCTCATAAAATTTTCCATGATCTGAATTTTTTATTTTTAGGAAACATGAAATTCAAAGAACATCAAATTTCTTCTTTGAAGGTTTTTTATAACACATTTTTTAAGAATTCAAATAGGATTCAAGCCTCAAAAATTATTTTTATACATGTATTATAGTACTGATAGATTATCTACAATAGAACATTAAAAGTTTTTATTCTCCTAACAGTCTTTTACCCATTTCCACAAAACTTATATTCTTCTATTCTAATAATATATTTCTTGTAGGGTGTATGGATCTCTATACTGATGTTTGATTCCATGATTTTTCAGATAATATTTAGATGTAATGAATGTGAATTTTTTTCGATTATATATTTTCAATATATTTTAAAAAATCCCATTTTTCTTTCAACATATTTTCTTATAAATATGAAAATTTCGAAATACTCTAACTTGTGGTTCATAAACCGGATGATAGTCCTTAGAGTTAAATCATTAATGAAAGTGATAAAGTACAAATCACTTTTTCTGTATTTATGTATCATTATCCCACATAAATCATAATGAATAAGTTCAAAAGGCATGGTTGACTAAATATAATATTTATCAATACTTTTTTTAGTTATTTTCTATTTCTAACTAGTAATACACACATCTTTCTCTCTTCTCTTCAATTATAGAAAATTTAAAATTAAATCACCTTTAGAATTTTTGTTCAAAAATTTATTCCAAAGGTGTAAAAGTATAAGATGACACAAAATATTCTCGTATTCAGCACATAGATAAACTCACCTATCAAGTTCTCTAAATTGAAAAATATATCCACTAGTTCTTTATCAACTTGTAACAACTTTTCCATATTTTATACTTATGATGATACAAGAATATTTTATGAAAATAACTTATTTTTCATCATCACAATGTTAAGTCACACTAAGTATGTTATGTTTGAGCCCACCAACAAAAATAATATCCATAGAATTTTGTTTTTAAGGTAATGTCTCAGTAGTCCCTATTCGCATATTTTTCATGGGACTATCATTCCTGAAGGTAATAGATCCACCATCATGATTTTTAAATCCTTTAATATTTTTAAATCACTTTTCATATGTTATGAACAACTAGTATCATCAATCCATTGTTTTTAATTTTTTATATCTTTCAATTTTGTAATAATAACAAAAGGGTTTTTCTTAGATTTATTATTTCCATTTCCCTTTTCATTCCTAGTATAAGATCTTTTCCCTAGTTGAGATGTCATAAATTATTCAGTATGATGGATATCCTGGTCAAATATTCCAAAACATATTATGGACATTGAAGAAAATTATATGTCTTATAACATATTAATATTTTACTTTTCTTACTTCCTATAACTTTAGAAAGATATTAATTCTACTTCAACCATTTCTTGCACTCTTCTAAAACCTCTTTCAAGAAATATATAAGTTATTCCAACAATTGTAAGATATGTTCCCATAAATTATAAAACAAAAATATATTTTATTAAATCATGGTTTTATATAGAAGAATATTTTTTCCCTATAATAATTTTATCGTGGTTTATAACATCCTTCTACTTTAGTCACCTTTGAGCCTATGACAACTTTCCCCCAGGTGTAATTTCAACTATTGTAAATGTGATAGGTTATTCACATCAATTCCAAACCTAATACTTACCAACAATTTTTATTACAGTTAAAATGATAGAAAAATAAAATGAAACATTTAGTTTTGTTGGTGTACATGACTTTTATGTGATGAGTTTTTATAGATTTAGATTATTCATCTCATACTTTCAAAACATGGAAGAAATGGTCATTAAAATTTCTTAAATTACATTAAACCTCAAGATTTTTTTCATGAGACTTGTTCACTTCCTCTTACTTAGCTGCAAAATTCATAATGAGATATTCAACAATTACTCCATAATCATAAAATCATAGTTTATAACTTAATATCTCCGTGATGTATTATTATTCTTACTTGAAAAAATATTTTACACCTTCAATAACTTTTACACTATAATTATTTATCATTATTATCTATTTCTCAATTTTTATATTTTTATAAATCATTATACAAGTTTTTATCCGAGCTAATATAATTTGTATGATTCTTCCCCTATATCTTCTTCAATATGTGATGAATCTCATAAATTCTCAAATTTTACTACGAATTTTCTGATCATTTCTCAACTTTCAAAAATGGAGGAACTATTTTCCTTTCAGTCAGATTCATTTTTCATAAATACAACACATCTTTTGTTTCTTGTGAACTTATTCTAATATTTCATGGATGAAATTTCTTAATTAGAAATTTTATTCCACTTTTTCCATAAATGTTTTTTATCTTAATCATCTTAATATTCTCTAACATTCTTCTTGGTAAATCCATAGAAATATTCCCAATTACACCACAGCCTAACCATTTGAGAGTTTTTTTCCTCCAAATATTCTTCTCCATCATTGGTAGTTCATAGAGATAATAGACATGGTTTTTTCATTTAACTCATAATCTTCTTTATCATCGAATTCACAAGGATCAACCTCATCAACATATTTTATTTTCAAATGTCTCAAAGATTAAAAATCCATTTCATCTTTCATCTTCTCTTTTGACAGAATATATTTTTCTCATTTCATAATCAATAGTAATGTTATGTAGTTCATCAAGAGATAAATCAAATTTTTTTAGCATAAATATTATAATAAAAAAAGTTAGGAAATATTATAATGAGTTTCTTTACTATTGTACAATATTTTAAGACATCTCGAAACCGTTGATGTTGAAAAAAAACCTCATTTACTCTAGTTAACTACCCATCAATTATTTCATTCTCTCTCATTATTATGTCTTGAAATGTGCTATGGAATATTTTTAGATTTTTTTCATTTACTTCGGTATTACCTTAAAAATAAGTTCAATATTTCCACATATACTCTTTGATGTATTGAGACCCATCACCTTTATATACTCATTTTTGACAGATGCATAAGAATAGAATTTCTAGTTTCTCTAATAACTTCAATATTTCCATTTTCAGTAAATTTCATTGGAGTATCCTTCTCAAAGGGTAGAAAACTAATTGTAGTGGAATAAAAACTTCAATACCATGATATGGGATATATAAGTCATGTATTTTTAAATAAGTATAATTTTTTTCCATCAAAAGTAGGAATTCCATTATTGTAGATCGAATTGAGGTTTTCCATGGTATTGATTAAACAAGGGGACCTACATTGATACCGAATCAAGTTCCAAAGGATTAATAATCATTTTAGAGTGGGGTGAATTAGTTATTATCCTTTTTGAAAATTTCATGATTTAATAAAATTGACCCCTTTAACTTGTTAGATTTATATCATTATCTACTCTTTAATAAACTCAAGTGCATGTGGTAATAGAAAAGTAAATAAGGCACACATAATTTCCAAGGTTCTTCCAAACTATAAGAAACTACATCCATTACATATCCACTCATATAGGTATATGGAAATTAACTATTATAAAGAATTTTTTGGATTGGCGTTTCCCGATCAGTTTTAGATAATTTTGAAAAAAATACTTTTGACCCATACTATGCACCAGGCCAAAACTCTAATAAGGTACTGTAGCATTAAAAAAATTGAAGATAGTGATTTTTCAGCTTTGAATAATTCCATACACTAGATAAGTTATCATCATGGATATGGTTGGACATGTAACAATAACAACGTAGTCTTTCAAACACCTTTCACTATAGCCCAATGGACTTTCTGTGTAGTTGGTGGAATTGTTCATTATCCTCCTTTTTTAGCTCCTTTATGTCTAGGGTTTTTGTGTTATTTGAAAACCCTAAAACTCCCAATAAATGTTTTCTCCCAAATATAGTTATATTTTCTCATCTCCATGGATGTATGTATAATTTCTCGAAAAATAAAAATATTTGTGTCCATGTTCTTCTACTTCTTCTTTAGTTCTTCATTTTGTTCATATGAAAAGTAATTATGTAATTGTGACTCATGATGTTTTAGAAACAACTAGTATTATAAGTTGAGTTTTAAGTCCTTGAATTAAATGATGTATATATATTAAAGAATTTTGACTATTTAAATCTTCAATGTATTTGAATTCATCTTTTAGAGGATGCAGATAAAATACTATCCTTACCAAAAGAAAATGTATTTGGTTCTTCTAGGTTTAAAGCCAACACACATAGAGTAGATGGAGTGTAACTGGTATATGTGTAGGTTCTAGGATTTTTGTGCCTTACATTAGAAAAAAATTATAGTTCAACATAAGGGAGGAGGATATGGTAATTGGGATCATGAAATCTCTTGCAAATATATATGAGAATCCTTCTACTGCAAAAAAAATGCACTTGATATGAATATATTTCTATCATAAAATATTTTTAAGGGAAAATTATTGTAGATCACAAAAAAAAAAAATCAAAACCATCATATGTTAGTTGACATTAGTGTAAATTTTACTTGGCGATGAGGTATGCTCACTGGTTTTACTGTCTTCATTACCTGATTGTTGGGAATTGACAATAATAGCTGCAAGTAGTTATTCATGGAATACCAAGATGGTTTTGATGGATGCATAGGACTTGATCCATAGTGAGGATATTCAATAGAAAGAGTCAGGAAGATTCTCTGGTTCTTCTCTAAATGTTGAAGGAATAGAAAGATATGTGTAGGGAGAAAATCATAAATGATGATCAAGGTCAAGAGGAATGATCTCTGGCAAGGAAAATGGGGATGGTCCTACATACTAGACTTGCAAGAAGAAATGAAACATTAAGAAAGAGTGTAGAGAAATATGGAAGGCACCTGAAACCAATGGATCAAACTTAGTGGCATAAATAACTGATTATGTCTTGTTATTGAGCGTGAATAACCCTATAGAGTCTTGGATTTTGACTTAGTGGAATCTTTCTATTCCACATTAGAGGAGGGTTTTCTGAAAAATTATATTTTTGGAAATTATGGAATGTTATATCTTACTCATGATGAACCCTTTTAGATCATGGTGTAGGGTGATGCACAGATCCTGACCTAGAGTGGAGGTTTTCTAGTTCTAGAAGTCATGAGTTATATCCCTTTCTCAAATAAAAATCTTATTTTATTTGGGCATCTTGATAATGCAAACATCATTTCCATGTTCATTAGTGTTTCCTGGAATATTAACAAGGGGATATGGTCATTAGTTGGGGATAAAGGAATGGTACTTTATACAACATGGCATAGACATTAATGGACGTGGTTAATCACTAAAATCTTATAGAGATTTATAACTATGGAACTACAGGTCAAGCCACATGAGTGAGAAGGGGATGAAGGTTCTCACAAAAAAAAAGAATTTGATCAGAGCTGATGTTTTTGGATATAGTTCTACATGAATATTACATCCTTGAAAATAAATATAACGTATCATTTTTAAAAGGAGACATAACAATGAAGGTAGAGAAGCTAGATATAGTGCACATTCATGTTTGGGGGAATACACTAGTATATAATCTTGGAGGGTGACAATATTGTGTGACATTAATCAATTAATCAACTAAGATGTTAGGGTTTTAATTTCTTAAAAGAAAATTTGATGTATTAAAGGTTATTTAGAAGTGGAAAATTATGGTGGAGATTGATTTGAGGACTAGGTAAAATGCTTAGTATCAGACAACTATGGAGAGTACGGAAGAAATGAGTTTAAAGAATTCTGTTCAAATAATGGAATTCAGTGGGAGAATACTGTTATAGAAATACCATAGAGTAATAGTGTAGCTAAAAGTATGAATAGGACACTAAATGAACATTCTAAGACAATGAGGCTACGTTTAGGGTTACCAAAGAACTTCTAGGCTGATGTAGTGAACATGGAAGCATATCTCATCAATAAGAGTCCAACTGTACCAAAGGGAGAATGTCTACCAGTGGAGCTCTATTCTGGTAAAGATATAAAACTCTCAAATTTTTGTGTCCTTTGATGTTTGTCATATGTAAATATCGATTCTTATTCAAGATACAACCTTGATGCTAAGTTCAATCCATGTTTCATTTCTGGGTATGGTGTTGAGGAGGTTGGTTATTACTTCTGGGAAAATCTGAATAAGATGGTCAACAAGAGACATAACATGGTATTTAATGAATGTATAACATAAACGGATTAACATGTAGTTGTAGATGAAAATGGTAACGAAGATTAACATTGAAAAGGTAATATTAGGCATGAAGGTGTACCTTAGAAAGATACATTGGAACCAGTAGAGCCAACTACTAAAGTGGAGTTGAGTAGACTAATAAGGGTGAGAAGGATTGTGCATAGGTATCCACAATCCATTAATTATTATTATTTAACAAGATATGGAGAACCAAAATGATTTGAAGGAGAAATACAGTTTAATGGGTTTATAAAGAGAGAGTTGGCCATGAAGGAAGAAATTTCATCACTACATGACAACAATATGTGGGAGTTGACACATCGACTATACGATAAAGAGGCATTGCAGAACAAATGGGTGTATTGGGATAAGGATTAACATGATAGAAACATGAATTTTGAGGAAAGGTAGGTGGTGAAAGGATCTAAATAGAATGAGGTAGTGGATTTCACTAAACCTTTCTCACATGTATTGAAGACTACCATGATCCAGGTGGATCTCAATTTTGTTGCATCATAAGATTTATACCTTGAGATTCTTGATTTTAAGAAGAATTTCCTTAATAAATACATAGTGTATGGAATCTATATTTATCATCCCCATAGATATATTGAGTATGGGAAATAATATATAGTGTGAAAACTCAAGAATATATTGTATGGATTGAATCCGGAACCCAGAAAGTTAAACAAATGTTTGATGCATTCCTTAATAAAAATGAATAAAAATACCATAGCATGGATCAATGCTGCTACATCTGGTATTTTTGTTATGAATATATTATAATACTTATATATGTGGATTACATACACATTGATGAATGATTTATGAAAAGGATTGATGTACTAAAAAGGAAACTTGATGAGGAGTTCAAGATGAATGATCTTGGAGAAGCTAGTAGGATTTTTGGGATAAATATCAAGAGAGACTGTGCAATAAAAAAATTAACATTATCACAGTCGTACTATGCTAGAAATTTTTTGATAAGATTTAGTATGCTTTAAAAAAATCTAGTTTGTATTCCCATGGTCGGACATTTCAAACTATCAACGGAACAAGAATTTAAGATGGTAGTAGAGGTTGAGTGCATAGTAAGGGTTCCATATGCATCAGCTATTGAAATCATGATTTGTTCTATATTCATTAATCGACCTGACATTACTCGTGTAGTGGGAGTTCTAATAAGGTATATGGATAACCCTTGAATGTAATATTGGGTTGTTTTTATGTGGATACTGAGGTATATGAAGGGAAAAATGAGGTATCTTTATGCTTTGGAAAATGAAATTCATCATAGTTGTATGTGGATGTTGACTATGGAGGTGACATTAATATAAATATTTTTACCATAGGTAATGTTTTTACATGTGAAGAATCTATAGAAATATGGATATCAAAATTGAAGATGGTGGTGGATTTATCTATAATAAAACAGAAGACATTATTGTAGCAGAAGATGGAAAGGATATGGTTTTCCTTAAGAACATTTTCAATGAGCTGGGTAGAAATAGGTAGGAAAATGTATTATACTATGAAATTCATATTTCTATACATATTGAAAATAAATTATAGTTTCATTCCTAGAAAAATAACATTCATTTAAAGTCCAATTTTATTAGAGGTTTGATATAGGATGGGTTGTTGGATTTGCGTATGATTTTTAGAACAAACAATGAAGCATATGCCATGATGAATCCAATGGTGATATAGATATTGAGGCACTGTTGTGCCTCTATTGGTCTCCACTGATGAACAGAGAATGAGAGATAGATTATGGAAGTACATAATGGGAGAAAAAAGGAAAACAGCTGGTATATCATATATCATCATCTTGTAATTGAAGTTGTGAATAAGATTCAATCATGAGTAAAGTGGAGTATGAGCTCAGATTATGTAACTGGTTTATGTTAGTATCATCGAAGAATGTTATCATAGAAGATTTGGATCCATGTGGGTGATTTTTTTATTGTTATAGGCTGACACTGATAGGGAAATATATCAGCGTGGACTTTGGAGATAGTGGTACTATAACACCTCAAACTTCTAGTCACTGACCACTATAGCATCTTTTAAATGGGTGGTCGCGACACTATAGTGATGCAGACATTTGTATTCTTTTCATTTTATCACAGTGGACTTTTTGTATTGTAGGTGGAACATTGCTTCATCATTATTTTTAGCCTATTTCAGTTTAGGGTTTCTATGTGCTTTCAAAACCCTGAAACTCCTTATAATTATTTTCTTCTAGAAATATTGATATTTCATCCTCTCTATGGATGTAGGGATCATTTCCCAAAGCTAATAAATATTTATCTCTGTGTTTTTATTATTATTCTTTTTTTTCTTTATTTTATTCATCTAAATCATGATTTTTCAATGTGACTCATGGTGTTTCTACGAAATAGGTGAATAAAAATTATGTCAACGCACATTATAAACCTTCTATGTCATGATAGGAATGATCATACATACTCAATTTAGTTTAATAAAAGTTTCTTTAAATAATTTGATCCATAAATAAAAATGAACATCAAAACACTCTACACAACAAATCATCTGTCTTGAACCTCAGTTGGATGAGCCTAGGTCCGATTTCCTCAGTTAGATGAACTCATTTTCATAGAATTAGTCTGATTCACCTTTTCTCAATATAAGATTTATAAAAACTTCTATTCATTTTGATTAATAATATTGTTATTTAAAACTTTTTTAAAAGACTAAAATCGATTCCCTCGGTCTGATAAAACTCTATCCAGTAATCTGAACTCACCACTATCTAATCTTTTATTCATAACCCACTATCCAGAAACACATCATCAAAATGAATGATATTTAATTGGATAACTCACTTATGTCACTAATTATTTACAGTAATAGATTCCTTTAACTTAAGTGAATAGTATCTAGTACCATTTTTTTCCACCTATTTTATTAGGTTCTATAGAAATGGTAATTGTAGGAAACTGAAATATTTTCCTACTCACCCAAACAACATCACTCTTAATTTCAATCACATTTGAGCTTCATTTAAGATGGCCTCAGACATTCTCATATCTTCTCATGTCTTATAAAAACTTCTTTAATCTTCACAACTCTTCTTAAATATCCAATATTTAAACAAGATAAAAATTTGAAGGAACAAAACATTAGTCCAGAAATGATGATCCGGAAAACTACAAATCTTTCTGAACCATTTTACCCACTTGAAATATATTCAATAATAAACTCAATATTTTTAAATTTTCTATCTGGAAATTAAAAGTCTGGAACATCTTAGTCGGAAATTCTTTTCATAATTATGATTCTCTTAACTCAAATGAAATATATAACACTCATTGATATTAACTCATTGAGAACAAAATAAATATAATTTCTCACTCTGATAGTCATAGTCAACTAAAAATTGTTGACCATATTGTTGTAACTTCTAAATTCTTAAAATAACTTTATCAAATTTCATCGAAACACCATAATTTGAAGAATTAATTTTTCCTAAGACATTGAACTCTTAAAATAATTTTATTACAATTCACCAGTAACTCTATTTGTTTGATTAAACATTGTTTGATCGCACTATATATATGATGATTTATTAATTTTAGAAAATCTTCCAATGATTCTATGTCAAAAACTATTCCCTTTTATATATATAATCATTGGTCTAATATGGTATGTCTGATAGAAAATGTGAATAACTTTTTTATCCTATCAACTTATCTAGCGAAGAAACATCAAATTTCATTATTTATTGAGAAATTAATAAATGTGGAAACTATAAAACTTTGAGGATTCTGAATAATTCTTCATTTGATTCTTCATAGTCTGATAATCTACTTCCAAATATCCCCAATTACATTAATCAATTTCTTAATAACTTCCCTTTCTTCAAATACTTATATCATGAAATTTGTCATGATGTTTAGAACTTTAAAAAACATAAAAGCATAATATTACGTCATTTAGAAAGTTTTAAAACATTCTATCAACAACATTCATAACTAGAAAACATATAATCATAGAAAAAATAGTAACAAAATTACCATAAAGTTCTTATTTTTTTCATTTCAACAACTTCATTTTATTTTAGATTCATAGAAATTTATCATAAAACAAGTTAAAAACATTAAACTACATAAATTTCACATCATTTAAAAAAAATCATTTATAAAAAGTTATTTTTCAATAAAACTAAAAAAATTTAAATAAGAAAAAAGGATCTTCATAAAAATAAGACATTAATCTCTAAAACCAAAACAATAACAACAAAAGTTAAAGTTAAACCTTTATAAAAATAACGAACCTTAAAAATTATCCAAAATTTTTAGACCAAATTCAAAACCAAAAAAATAAAAAAGATTTAATCATATAATTTTCGAAGATAAAAATAATATTTATTACCAAAAAACATTAATCACTCCTAAAGTCACATACCAAAAATTCATATACACTAATCATATATTCTCCAAAAATATATTAGCCATTTCCCAAAATAACTTAATCACCAAAAACCATAACAAAACCATATATGATTCTAAAATATTACTAAATCATCATTCCTTAAATTATATCCACCACTTTAACATAAAATATCATATTAACTAATAATATAATGTTTTCCATGATTATATACTACACCCAATACAGTGAAATTCATAAAAAATAACTGAAATCACTTAGTCTCTAAATAAATTTTCAAACTCAAGGTCATCTATAAAATGAAAAATATGTTCCTAAAATCTAATAACACCTTTATACCATTTATTCATAATTACCACAACATTAATATCATATATACCCTAAATGTTTTCAATATATTTTAATTTTTAGAATTTTTCCTTAAAAAATATATTCACTAAAACACATCATATATTCAAGGGTTGCATATACCTCAATGATTTATTAAGACTCGATATGTGTATCTCGAAGGATCTTTATTCATCTTAAACTCCCATCTCATAAAAGATAAAAAGGCATATATGTGACTTTAAATATATGGTCATCCATAAATTTATCAACCAATATATAAAATTCCGTTGCCTCATAACTATTGAAACCCTATATATAGAAAATTAAATAATTTAATCCCCATCATAGAACATTAATAAAGCATTATCAGATTATAAAAAGTATTAATCATGTCCTAAAATTTATCAATATCTATTTAATACATCATCATTCTTTAAACAGAATAAATTCTTTTAAAATATTCCAAGCCTTTTATATGATATTTTCATTTTATTCTTCTTCAGTATAAAAACTTTGTAGACATTTATTCTAATGATCTAGTTGATCCCCTTCATGGGATTTAATCATAGGTAGTTAATATAGATAATTAAAATACTCTCTACATTTAATAAATTCAATTGATACCTTTGGGATAACTTTATTACTCTCCATATAGTTAACTAAACCTGGAGTTTTTTTCTCAGTAGTTCATATCTATATTCCCTCTTTACCACATATGAATCATATTCTCATTCCTTTGAGACATTTCTATGGGTGGTTCTTTCAACATTTTTGACATTAAGAAAATATAATATTCTTTCCTCTAGGGCCTTCATCACCTGAAATCCCAAGAAAATCCATTTTTCTCATGTTATGTGTGTTAGGAAACTCATAGAGGTTCATTTTTTTAATCATTAATCAAGATACAAAGTCAGGAATGACCGTAATATATTTTTATAATAGATTTTATCCCAATTGGTTGCACTTTTGGAGAACCACCACATTTTCATCCACACCCCTAGTTAATCTTTGTTTCATTTATATACTAAAAAAATATTATTATTAGTGTTAATCAATTTCAATTATAGTTAGTTGTTATATAATCATGTAAATAATTCTTAATATGTCCTAAAATATGTAACCTTATTATCTACCTATGACTTCTCAAGTCCATTATATAGCACTTTTAGTTTATTATTGGATTTCTTAGGTTATATTTACATATTACTAATAATCTAATTACAAAAAATAACTTAACCCTAATATGATACTAATTGAGGAAATCCAACCATAACTTGCATAAATATTACATCATTTTCGATGAATATTCATAACATCTTAAAAAAATAAATGACCAAGAATCATAAATATTTTGTGTATTTGGAGACTAGATATATAATAAACCTTTTTTATGATGGGTATTCAATATCTCCCAAAAATATTTCTTTCATATTACCCTTAATAGACATACAGTATAAAAATCCAGTCTTTAGAGAATGAGGAAAAGGAAATATTAGAAATGGTGAGCTCAAATATTCAATAAGGGTAAACATGAGTGCTATAAATCAATGATCATAAGAGATAACAATATAATCATAAGGGTAAATGAACATGGTTATAACGTTTAAAAAACATACCTAATCTGTCAAAGATCATAAATCATGATTCATGTAATAAGGATTTTTCATAATAAGAGACTTAAGTCACAAAAGGGAAAATTCGTCAATATTAAATCTCAAGCCATGAGAACATATCATAATAATAAGATATATGTTTTTTTATACAACTTATCATATTAAATAATTTCTTTAGTCAAGGATCACTTCCAAAACTATCACAGTGTATTAGGAAAAACCCTCATTCCCTAATTTCCTTACTCAAGTCTCACTCTGAAGACAATTATAGTGAACAAAGTCCCTTAAATAATTATTTTCACTCCTCATTCCAGACCATATTATCTAATTAGATATCAATAATTACCCAATTAAATAGAATACTATATAATTTTGAACCCACTCATCATATAATGGAAACCATATATATGTGTGTCACATGATCATAAAAATATTCATCGTATCATCATATCATACCCCTTTGAATAGAAATGGATTTTTTAAATATCTTATCATCACATAATCATATCAAATATAGATAAAGGAAGTGAATTGTATCATAATTGCAATCATTTTCCCAATAAAGCTCAATTAACCCCTGAGAAAAAAATGGATTTTACGAAATTATACTAAGATCATAATCATAATAAATCATCCATAAAAGTGGATGACATAAAAATATAATACCCATAGTGTAAAATAACAATAAATAAATTATGGTGAAATATATGAAAAATATCTTCTATAAATGAATATAAAATACTCTTTGAAAATCAATAGAAAGGAACCATTTTCTTTTCATAATTTTTAGAACCAAAAATCATAGAAAAAATTGGAATAGGGTGTTATTTTTTAATCCATCAAAACATATAATGGAATAATTATAAATAACGAAGGACGTGATGGTGTGAAAGGCTTATAATTCCATATAAGTTAAAATAAAACATTTATTTCACACTTTTTAAAAAATTAAAAAGTGGGGGATAAAGAAAACATTTGTATATATTCATTTTAAAAAATTTCAAATAAATTAAATAGTATTAAAAATTAAATTTATCAATAAAATTTAGTATATAAACCAAAATTACTTAAAACATTTATAATAACAGAGGCATGTAGGAGAAAGATACTTAATCAAATATAACAAATAAAGACACCTCTTATTAAAATAAGTTTACAATCATCATATATACCAAAGAGAGAAAAATTTAAGGAAAACAAGAAAATAAAATAAATAACCATAGGATAAGAAATTATATGGGGTATAAAGGATAAATATTTTATATTTTCCCATAAGGTAAATTTAATAGAGAAAATCCTATAAAGAAATGAAATTGTTACATAAACTCTTACCTTGGGTATGACTTGCTTTATATGCACTCTAAACATCATGTATAATAAATTTATATTTATTATACATATATATAAAAAATAAACTATTCATGATTATCACACCATATATTACTTATAATTATAATATCTTATCTCCTACTCATTACCAATTTTTCATTAAAATCATTATTTTCAGGTGTTAATTGTTCCATTTTTCAAGCATGTTATGGTTTGGAGGTTCTAGTAATTTCACCTTGGTCTTGCTTTAATCATATTTAAAATAATAAGTATTTAATAATTATCATGAATTTTCATTTTATAAACATTAATTTCCATCCATATATGTTAGTGATGAAACAAGAATTACATCACTTGTTGGAGATGGTAGTCTGTATGTACCCCTGAGTGATGTTTCATTATGTTAATGGATGTAACAAAAGAAATATTAATGATAATTCATCTATATGGAATTATAGTTATATTATATATATCAAATATATTTATTAAATCTATCCTTATTACCATCCCTGTAAATAGGAAGTGAAAAATCAATCACATCGCATGGTGGTAGTTCACATGTGTACATGATCTACACTATCATTTCCCAATGGATTAAAAGGAAATAAAGTATATAATATATTATATTTATAAAATAATTATTTCCAAATTATAATATATAAATATGAAAACCATTATATCAACCATCCATGAAAGTCGGTGATGGAAAATCAAACACATCATTTCATAGAGATGCTAGTCTGTATGTATACACGAGCGATGGTTTCATTTTCCATTGGATGGAAAAGGATATAATAATGGTTTAAAAAATAAATATAATAAAATTTGTTATATTAGAGATAATTATTATTTTTTATCATTATGGTTAAGATAGTTTTTAAGGGGTTAGAAGAATATGTAAACTTGAAAGAACCTGGTGAAGAGTTATACCTCTTATTTAGAAAACCTCCTTTGGTATACAACTTAATCATTCAAAGGATGGTATTATGATGAGAATGTGGAGTATAAAAATTTTTGTGGGTAGTTAGAAATGAATTTAATCAGTTTTTTGATGAGTTAATTGCCGCATAAAGTGTGAAAAAAGAGAGTATATGAGGGTCCCTTTTATAAGTGAGTTGGGTGGAAAACTTGTTAATACTTTATTAATTAATATATAATATACGAATTACTCAGGTAATATGGAACCAAAATAAATTATCAAAAAATATATGGATTATAATGTCTAATTAATATCATTCAATTAATTATAGACAGGTTTAGGTTTCATTTTAATCATTATCTTTTGGTTTAACCCCACAGTAACATCATTTCACCTTAACTGTTGTAAAACATATTTCAATTATTTAAGGTCATGAAAGTAACATTAAAATTGATAAGTATCATATACATGAACTATGTATTTAATAATAGATAATTTAATCTATACTTGAGTTAATATAATTTTTTTATGATTTTATAATGATTTAAAAAAATAAACATTAAACCCCATTTAGGGTCATATATTAGATTATTCACAAAATTTGACATTAAACATATCATAAAACCAATGGAATTTGACTAAAAACTCTTTAAATATAAATTATAAATAATATGTATCTGTTAAATTATTTTAACATAATAATTCATCCAAAACAAATTACATTTAATCATTTAAAAATAATTTATGTGATTTTTCAACTACTTGCACAAATATAGTGTTAGGGTTGTGTAATCCTTCAATATAATTAAATCACCACTAAAAATTAAAAATATATTAATATATAAAAATTAATTTATAAATATTGAAAATAAATATTTTATAAAATTCATAACTTGTTTTATCCCTATAACAACACATTATAGATATTAAATGAAAGAGAGTTGCATTTTCTAATTATTCATTACTTAAAATAATATAATGGTTGTAGACAAATTTAAGTTGCACCATAGTTCCATATTTTCAATTATGTTATGTTTTTAGTATAACTAAAATCATAAAATTAAATAAATTCAAGTTTTTAGGTTTATTTTGAGGCATCATCTCAGTGTTTCAGCCTTAATTAACTTATTTTACCCCTTACCATAGTGATAAACATTTATAATGGTTAGAATTCATTATGAATAAAAATGAAATGAGTTTTATTAAAAAAATAAAAATTTTAAAATTAAAAATATAGATTCCATTTTCTTATATTTAATCTCTAGAGTCGTAAAATTAACATTTAATAAAAGTTCTCAAAATGCAATGAAAATCTGTTATTGGAAAATGTGTTTTTAAGCATAAAAATAAACTTATACCAAAATTAATTATAATATTTATTACAATGAAATAAATAAGATTCCTTTTAATAAAAGTAATATTATGTTACTTAAAAATAGATTTATAATATAATAGTACTTTTAAATTACTATATTTAATGAAAAATTGAAATTTTTTCCAAAACAATCGGTGTTCTTCACAACTCACTCAAAAATAAATATTTTGATAAAAATTAAAGAAAAACTATTATCCAAATTTTATGTTCTGAATCTAAAAATAAAGATCATTTTAACAAATTCTAATTAAAAAATTCATAAATTTACCATTTAAATGAAATTTACAAAGTTATAAAAAAATTGTTTTATTATAAATAAAATGACTCTTTTAAACCTCAACAATTCCTATGTATCATCATTAAAAATTCAGTACATATTTCATTGGAACTAATTAATACATTTTATTAAAGAAAAACATTAAACATATATTTTATAATTCAGCCACTATTTTTCATAAACACCAAACCAAGGACTATACTTTAGAAATCATATTTAAATAATAATTTCTCCAGTATATGTCATGGTTCATTTAACAAATGTATTGCATCTAAATAAATACAAAAAAGACAGATAATTTATTTAAGGGAAATATATTTCCTAATATTGGGGTAATACACTATTTGTGGGCATAAATGTTGAAGGTAGAATTAATTTTAGATGGGAGATGGTTCTCCCTCTTTTAATATCTAGAAAAAAATCTATAATGGACAAACCAAAAATTTTATATTGCCTTTGTAAGAAATTGAAAGATCCTGTAGACGTAAAATAAACCCTCGATTTGTAATTTTTTGTTATGATACTTAGGAAATAATAGAATACAAACTATATATATTCATTACAATATAACTAAAGACTAAAATACCCATATTGTGTACAAAGTAAATTGAATTTGAGAAAAAATTCTTTATACATAATGGGTGTGCTTGAAAATTTCTTAAGAAAGAATGGAAATCTATATAATTAAGAACTCTCTAGGAAAAACCTATGAAACCACCTATATAAAATCTCATTCCATCAACTAAAATCCATAAAAGGAACAAAACAACTACACAAGTGCTCAAACAGTAAGTGGAACTAAATCCCACTCACCGGTGTTTGGCCTTTAATGGGTCCATGTATAAGAGGATCGTTATTTGTCCCAATAAAAATCATAAAATTTATATTAATAACATACTTATAAGTCAGTTTGAACCTTTACTTGTATAGCCTCTCATAAACTAAACTGTGTACGAACAAAAGTACAAGGAAAGTTCAATTACAAAATATAAAAAATATACTTTTCAAGGATATCTAAAATGGTCATTAGAGTTAGAAAGTATGTAAGGTTCCATTCCTATATACCATCTTTAAGCCTTAGCATGGGATATGATATCAGATACCAAAAATGATTTAGGGTGAAATACCCATCCCATATAGGAGAAAAAGGATTTAGTATAATAGATTTAATGAAATTATTTATCTCATCTTTTAGGGAATATGGGAAATGTATTAAAAAAATCATTGAACTCCAATACTTACCCTTATTTTTTCACTTATTTTTAAAAGTATGGGTATCTTCTCATTCTCATCTACCAAAACATATATCTATCAGCATCCTCAAAATAATTATTATATAAAATAGCATTCTCTGTGACATAGAAAATAAATAATGTTGCAAAAACTAGAAATTCACATTAGACTTTAGTGTAAAATACAATACAAGATAATTATAAATATTTCCCATCTCATTTCGGATGAAAAAAGTAATAATCATTCTATGAATGTGTGTGAAAACATAAAATATATATAATAATGGAAATGGCATGCTAACATGGGAAATTAAATCAAATTATCTTAGTAATTATCATCTTTCCTAAAATAATTCAAGTTAAATTTTTTGTTTCAAAAAATTTAATTATATTTAACTTCTACTCACCTCATACAATTATTAAACTAAATATCTTTTAGTATGATATAACTGTGTGGTTCACATTCCAAAATAAAGGTAGAATACTTCTTTGGTTTCCCTAAGTGATACAAAATTTCCCCACTAAGACCTATGAATCAACATTAAATATTGAATATTTTTTGTTACACATACTTAATAGAAATTCATAATGAAAAAACAATATTCTTACCTTAGTTTGGATTATGCTAAACCATTAATGCAACTGGAATGGAAGAATACTGACGGGATCTGAAGATTTTACAAGACCTAGGTTATAGAATTTTATGATTACATATGCTGACATAAATAAAATAAGAATAAGAGAAGACTATATGGATACTACACCCTTATCTTACCACATATGAGCTCTCATAATCAATTTAAGGAAATATAGAGTAATATAAAATATATATATGAAGGTTGAGAGGAGAGTAAAATTACTCAATGAGGTTCTAATACTAAAAATGTGGAATCAATCTTGGTGGTGGTTTTAGGGGGCTAAATGATTTATTGAAAGGACTGATATTCCATAAAAATTTAAAGACACATTTTAGACATGACAAATACATGATATAGTTCACTAAGAACCCAATAGGGATGGAAGAGATCCTACAACATCCTAGGAACCACTATGTACATGGTATCAGTCCACCAGGTGCCCAATTTTACTACAACACCTCTGGCCCCCCTTCTTATTTGTTACCCCTTTTAAGAAATCATCTAAATACTCATGAACAACAAAGATAACTTAAAAATATAATTAAAAGACAAAAAGTAACGGAGACTACCAACCCTTATAGGTTAGTGTCCTTAAATATTTATCCATGGGACATTACCTAATGTTATAAGATAGATCAATGTGTATGGGAGGATGGTTTCATTATTCCATTCTTAGATCCACTTACTATCTATGAGACTTATCTATGTTAACTTACCCCTTGTAGTGGAATGTTTTTTTTGTGGGAGCTTATCTATATTACACTCTCCTTTAGTATTATTATAATATGGTTTTGATTACATAGTTTTTTGGCTATGTTACATCTTCATTGGTGTCTTCCAATGATAATAGTAATGAAACTGTGGGAATGAGATGAATCTTACATTACAAAATTTTAAAATCTTGTTATAGTCATGGTTTGTGGAATTTTTTTAGTACATGATAGACCAAATTGGGTGCATTCATGTTGGATTATTTTTTCTAACTTTTTTTCCCAAATAGCTTTGATTTCACTTGTTATTAATATATAAATATTTTTTTAATGATAAATACGATGATTATAATATGATTTTTTTGAGTCATAAGTTATAATTGGATTTCCTTTGTGATAAATCATACATTTCTATATGTTGTTTGAGATACATCCATGCTAGAAAGGAAAATAAGATACATTATTACTATTTTGGGACCTTGTATGGACATCATAAATGTAGTCACATTGAATATAATTATTGATGTGATGTTTTTAAAATAAATATATGAAATGATTATATATATAGGGAAACTATATAAGCATGTAGGAATTGTTTTTAGTGGATTTATAGGGGACAAATTCACTTTGTAGAATCCCAAAATTTATTGGATGTAATACTGTCATTCAAATATGAAACTGAAAAAATGGAAAATTCCCTCATCATATAGGTTTTACAAATAAAAATAAGTATTTAAGTTGAGTCATAATGATTTATCATAAGTACTTTCCTGAAAATATGTATTTTATCTAAGTCATAAATCTAGAAAATGTATAAACATAAATCATAGAAATCCATTAACATCAGGATTTGAAACATATGTTTTTGAAGAAGATAGTAAGCCTTGGTCATAAGGCTTCAACATAAGGCATTAGGAGTTAGAGGAATGTGATATATCTCCAAAGAGGGAAAAGTTAAAGTAATCACTAAACATACAAATACGAAGGTATATGTGATAAGAAATATTATTCCATGTATCTTAAGATCTTGAATGGTTTTAAAGAAGCTTATTTATTGTAGGATTTCAATGAAGGAAAGAGATGTTTATATATGTGATTTAAATATGGATTGTTGAAGAATAATGAAGTTTTATTGAATGAGGATAAAATATATGAATCTGAAGAAAATAGTGTTTCCATGTTTAATTGAAAAATAATTATTTATGTAATATTATTCTCTATGTATAAATATATATTGGTTTCTAAAGAATAATGTGAGAGAATAATATTTAGATTATGAATATACTATATGAGTATTCTGATAACCCAACACACATCTATATTATAAAGAAGAATGAGAAAAAGTAATCTTCCATTTAAAAAAAAAGATGAAAATATTTTGTGCATTCAAATATTTAAGGAAGAAGCGGAAGATCTGGATCACTCTTGATCAGGAAGGTGTCTCGAGACTGGTATTTCTAATGATGATATTAAGGAATTAGATGTGAAAACCCACTGATCTATCTCCTCATTTTGTAGAACAAACATTCATAGTTGTATAAGAATACTAGGAACCAAAGGAATTTCATTACTAGTTATTTTATTAAAGAATTTATTTATCTTCCTATGGACTCTAGAAGTGGTTTGAGTAATAGTGGACTCTTTTTCTAGAATATTGTTGGAGATAGTTGATAATATTTTTTAAGCTGTTAAAAAAATGGAAAAGAGTTTTCCTTTTATCTGAGCCTTGTAAAGAATATGTGTTTTCCTTATATGTATTACTACATCACACAATCTGAGATTGATAGAAATGATTGTGTAGATTCACATCCTTAATAAAGATTGGATTGTTTGATTAAAAGGTAAATAATTTGTTAAAGTGTGTGACATTTATTCACCCCTTGTTCTACCCAGCTAACCATTGAAAAATAAAAACGGCACCATAGAGGGTTTCCTATAAAGATCCAAAGAGGAATTTATTGAGATATAGAGAACTCAAATACTGTGGAATATTAAGGAATTCCTACCATAAATGGTATAAACTAACACATTTGGAGTAATAGTATTCTACCATACCTATTTTCACTTAGGATAAAAGTTTGTAATGTTGTTATAGTGTTTTTTAGCCCTTTTATTTACGTTTCTTATATATCTAAAGTAGATAAAAAAATATGGAGTTATATGTAAAGTATCAAAAATTTACTTTGATGTCCCTATCAGAACATGCCTATACAATGGTAATGATACATCAACCAAAAAGAAGTTATAAATGAAATTGGGGTGAAGATATTAATGAAATATCAAGTTGAACAAAGACAAGATACAAGTATAACATTGTAAATTAAATGATATTAAAATGGATGATGATTATAGTATATATTGCTATTTCACTTGTGTGAATGAGAAAATAAACATCTTCTAGGAATTTGGTGATAATCTGGATGATCCCATTATTGTCAAGAAGATGATGAGAAACTTTCTAGATATGATTGATGCTAATATTTTTTTTCATTGGAAGAAATGGAATATCTATCATTGTATAACTTTATGACATTCTCATAGTTTATGAGATATGAAATGAACTAACATTCAAAATGAAGGTAAATGATGAAATGAAATTTAAGAACATGGTAAATGGAAACATTAGGGAAAAATTAGAATTTGAATATGATGAATCATATTTTTAGGGTGATGAATAATTAAATCAAATTATTACTCTTCTATTAAAGAGATTCATGAAGGGAATGTGAAATAAAAAGTTAATTAATTACTGATAAGTAATAATTATGATTAATTGATCATATTGAAAAATATTTCCCAAATAAGAAATATGTGTAATTGGAGTCAAATAAGGAGGATGAGAAAATACAAAAGAAAAAATGATAACAAGGAGAAGAATCAATTCAGTATAAAAATAAGAATATTTCTAAATAAGAAAGGGAGAGATAACACATCTAACAGATTATATAATAAATACATATTATTTTCTCATGATGATAAATGATATTATTCATCAATATGTTTTAATAATTAATAATAAATGACAATTAATGAGTGGAGAAAAAATAAAAACAAGAATTATGCATGGAAAGGACCCAATACATGATAAAATAAAATAATAATATTTAGAAAAAAATTGTGGATGCTAAGAAAGAAGAGTATGTTAATAAGGAATTGGTATACAGTGATTATATCAATATTTATAAATTAAAGATAGTTAAACCAGGAAAATTAACATGTGATTTTGAAGAAAAATTAGTTGCAAAGGAATAACTATATGAGATGCAGACCAAATATCTCACTATTCCGAAATTTTTTCAAATATCTAGATTAGGTAACAATACATTAGTGGAGAATAAAAAAGAGTCTTATTAAAAAAATATGTGAGTAAATATTCAAAATAATAAGGTAAATATTCACCCACTCATATTTAAAAAAGATCTTATTTCACTAATATTACAAGTGATGAAGAAACTAAGGGTGTTTGATTGAAGAAGAATTAAAGAAAATATTACACATAAAATAAATTAAGAGATAATATGAGATAGCTTGTACACAAAGGACCAAATAAGGATTAATTTTCAATAGGATAACAATAATACAAATTTAGACAGATCTGGAACCAATCTGAATGATAAAAGTAACAAGGGTTTTTTGTGTGGTGGTAAGGATGGACCCAAAATTTTATTCTTTCCAATTAAATATTATTTTTATAATAAAGTAGAAATAATTAAGGTTGAAATTTTATGTGTATCCAAGGACAATATCCAAGATGAATATATATATTATAATTAGATAACCAAATCTATCCAATCAAAATAGAATTCAAGTTTTTTAATATTATTGTGGGAGATATAGAAATGAAGGACACTATTGTGAGGAATACATGATATAACATACATGAGATATCTCATATGCTATGAATGGGAATAATATTTTGAAATCCAAAGAGGAGGATTTATTTAATATAAATTCCTTCTATAAGATGTGTGATAAGACCAAGGATGAAAAGTTATATTAGAATAGTGCTTTGTAATCTAAACAGGCAAGTTTGATATATCCAATATAATAAAGAAAAATGAGATAAATTCTAAATATAAAAAAATTGGTTTGCCATAAATAATCTGGTATTCTTGGGAAACTATAAAAAAAAATTAGATATCTAGGCTTAAGGAAAATTATGTGAATGGTTTGGTCAATTTCGGCATGTCAAAAATAAAATATATGAAAGTTAGAATGTCTTCCGAAACAAATCAATAAAAAATAGAAGAAAACCTATTTTTGGTGAATAAAATTACATTACTAAATATTTAGAGATTATTTTAAATTAATTTTTCAAATAAATTTATATTGACAAGGAAATATATATATATATATATATATCAAGAAGTAGTTAATACTATTCATACCTAATAATTTAATGAAAATGTTGTAACTTTCATATATTTCAGAGGTTTTTTAAGCTCACTATTACATGTCATACACAATATTGAAAAAGATATTTTTTGTTTTTAAATCATAATGTAAAATTTAAATTAGGTTGAAATTTTTAAATTTTATGGAAAATAATGATTTTTTTAAGTTAAGAAAAATACCGATTTTTTAACTACAGTTTTTTTTCAAAAAATTAAAATATTTAAAATTAAAAATTTTAATTGAATTTTATTTAAGATAATTTAGGTATTATTTAATAATATTTAATCCAAATAATTATATTTAAATCGTATTTAAATAGAATTTTAGTATAAGTTGGTTTTTAGAATTACAAATGCATTTTTCTGTAAACTGTTTAAATGTGTATAATGTTTCTCCATTTAATTTAATTAAAAACCCATAATTAGGATTTATTTAAATGAAATTAATAGATTACATACTATAAATGGGAATTTATAATTAAAAAATAATTATTACTATTCCTAGAGTTAATATAAATTCATATTATGCTTGAAAATTATTTTTTTTTGAAAAATCGATTTTTCATCCTATTTGAGGGTTTAATATTAAATTAAATTCATCCAATTATATGAATTTAATTTTATAAAATTTATTAAATAATTCCAATTATGATAATATATATTATATAATAATTTTAACATATATTTTTGTTATAATGAATAGTAAAAATCGTAAAAATCGTTTACTATTGTTATGGTAAAATGGGTTTATTAAGCGTTAGAATAGTAATATAAGGGTTAAAGTGACATATATATTTGTCTAAAATATATTTTCTGTCCATACATCGTCCTGATCACTCTAATGTTTGATATTGATCTATTTTTGGGCCTTTTATAATGTATAAATTGTGGGTGTAACTTTTTCTTCCAAAAATTCCAAGGGTGTCCTATCCCCCACTAATAAAAGTCAATCCCCAATCTTCTCATATTCACACCATAAAGGCATTTTGGTTCAAATAATACCATACCAAATCCATTAATTAATTCCCTCCCCATGACTTAGATGGATTTTTGGATCTTAATTTCAATCTATGAATGCTTTAGGTATAATCTAAACGAGGTGGTCATAATAAGAGGCATCATTCTTAACCGACAATTTTTGTTTTTTCCTTCATCCACTTCCCCGACATATTATTCAAACACTATAAAATAATAAAAACAATATCTGCAAAATAATTACATGTTATTTGGTTAATATAATAACTTAAATCCATCGAATATTCTATCAAATGGGAAAAAAACCATTATTCATGTGGGTAGAGGACTACCACCTCACGAACCGTTGTAATTTGTTTTGCATCATAGCATATTAAATCATGTAAAAATGATGGAATTATTTTTTAACAAAATTTAGGGTAAATGCCACTATATTTATAAAAATTAAAGGATAACCCCTTTTGGTAACTATTATTATAAAGAACCCATTACATGAAAATAGCATGAGTGCCTTAAAAACAAGACTCGAAGGAAAAAACATGGACCCAAATGTCAAAAGAAATGAAAATGTATATATAAAAAACAAAAAAATTATATTCACCCCATCCCCCAACAAAACAATTAAAAGAGGGATCAGACAATTTAATGCCTCTCCACCTCTTCCAAGATGTTTTTTCATGCGGGTCCAACAAAACATGGTAAAGCACCCCTCCAACTCACACTATCATGTGAAAGGAGGACCAAATGATAGGTTTTAGAATACATATATCTCTTTACAGCTACCCACCCAACAATTAAAGTTTTGTATCACTACATTTTATACCTGATGGTAAGAAAACCCAGACAAAAATATCAATGAAAAATATCAGGCAAGGTGCCCATCCAACTAGTAAGAACGAGACAAATGGCTTGTGATTGGTGTCATAAAACCCATATCACTTTCGAGGTCTCGAACCCGGTGTCTACTACAATATACAGAAACACATTATCTATTTGATGATTTATATTCCATTTCTCATAAATACATTTGTAACCATTTAATCAATCAGATACACAAAACATAAAAGATTACATGAACAAAAGCACCAGTAAAGACAACCAACTTAGAGTTACTCCCCCACTACCACGGAGACCATCGAAACTCGATGGCCACCAGATCATCATCGACCTAATATTCCCAATAAATAAATATCCAAACCCATGATCCCATGTGATTATATACTGTTTCCCATCTATATCCATCTACATCATTCATGTATATGTGTGGCCTACTACAACCATTAAGCGATGTGATTCTCTTTTCATTACCACATCACTTTAAATATATATATATATATGAGTATATTTTAATAAATAATATCGTATTTATTATATCATAATCAATTTATAAAGATAATATATAACTCACATTTTTTCATAATGATATTTTAATAATATAATAGATACTCAAGCGTATATTTGGGCCACCATCTCCATGATCATAACATAATTCAATTTTCTTAATCATATTTCTTTATTGGGTTTTAAAGTATAATAGATATATAAAAATGATAATTAGTGCATGAATATTATTATATATATGATTTATTAAGGAAATATTTGACTATTTCAACCTACCGAAGTCATTTTTTAAATATAAGTCAAAAAACATCAAAACTTTTAATGTCAACATAAATGTTTAAAAAATTGAGTATATCGTGGTAAGAGATAAAATAAAAGAAACAATAAAAATCAAAATTCTTCTTAGTAAATTAAATAATTAAAAAAATTTATTATTTAATAATATAAATAATACAAGTTACAATTGAAACATAAGGTAAGGGACACATTAACTAAAAACCTCATTTTAAATTTTATAAAGATTTATTTTATAAATATTTCACTTACATGTCAATGTTTACAGTAATGTTTCATGAAAATTATTATTTATGGATCAATTTATTATTAAGACCATTTTTACCATATTTTACTTTTTATACAATGTTTTCTTAAAAATTAATCGTTTTAATGTTTTAGGTAAGGTTCTTTATTTTAAAAAATTAGATGCTAAAGATTTATTTTCCAACTATGTTTCCTTAATGTCTATAATTTTTATTTTGTTTTATGTATATTTTTATATGGACATAAAATATTTATAAATGAAATTTTATTTATATTTGGAATTTATTTTAAAGGATTTTAAAAATGAATCATTTTACTGAATATTTTAATTTCCATACAAAAGAAAAAAATAATATTCTATTTTAACATAAATGATAATAATGAATTTTCCAAAAACTATAAATGTTATATGAAATATGTAATAATTTTAGAAAATTCAAGATTTATTCAAATAAAAACCATCATTCCCTTTTTATGGGACTTTTGGTATTGAAATTGGGTTTTAAAAGAGAATTGTATTTTAATATCTGATAGATTTTTCCATATATGTTTATAAGATGTTTTCAAGGGTTTTGTAATGAAAAGGTACAAGATTATATTTTTTCCCTTCATGTTATGGTCATTGGACATTATTTATATAATTTTTTGTGCCCTATTAAAGATCAAATGTGATCATGCTATATATTATATGATGGGTATTCCCAAATAGAACCCCAATGCATTGGGTAAGGATTTTTTCTCTCAAGATTTATATTAGAAGTGTACTGGATGATTTTTCCAATTTATAAGGGTTTTGTAAGGGTTTTATGAATATTTTTTCTCAGGGAAAACAAATTATTTTTCTTGGATTTTAGTGATTTTTCATTGAATGAAATTAAATTCAAATTGTAAGATATTGATCTTTTAAAAGGAAAAATGATTCCCTTTTTGGTATAAATTTATGTTTTCAAAAAGTTTTTCTCATGGACTTTCAGGTTTTTCATTGGAATAATAGATTTATTTATTTTTTATATCCATTTATTATATTTCTGTTCTCATCCAGCATTTTTTTAAAATATAATTATAGGTTTTAAGGATGTGTAATGGAAATTATGATGTCATGTTGAAGGTTATAAATATTTAACATGAAAAGAAATCATGTATTGTTTTAATATTTTCACATAATGAGAAAATGAATATTTAGTAGAGGTTTACACTATCTAATATATTGTTTATCTTTGTATGAGTTATTAACTAATTCTCTAAAACTCTAAACCTTAAATGATCCTAAAATATAAGAGAACTAACTGTATAATTAAATCTTAATATTATGTAATATTAATGGAAGGGTATTTATAAAAATTACTTCACATAAATAAAAAAATACAAGATAAAGAGATAAATAACCATCCTATTATATATTTCAATAGGAATAAAAATTTTGATTTTAATGAAATGATATATACTGGGTGAGAGGAAACATTCAACATGAGTATTTCCTATGAATAAAAAAGAAGGTCCCACATCATTTCCTATCATTATTATTAATTTTTACTAATATAAAGGGAATAAAAGGAGGGGGGTTTATTGTTTTTATAAACTAGATATAAATGAGGGTGTTCTTTATGGTGTTCTCTAACTAGAATGATATAATAGAATGATTGAACCCATATATGGGGATAAAACTTGAAGATGTAAAATATCAAAAATAGTGTAAAAATATAAATTCTGGAAACCCCATGAAATCTTATGTTTGAGGTAAGAAAATTACACTTATAAACCATTGTAAATATTTTATTAAATACACATATTAAGGATTAGTGCTAGTTGAAAATATGAACTAAAGGGGGAGTTATTTAACTTGAACATGAATTGTTTTGAAGGTTTATTGAGATAGATACATGTTAATGTTTATGTCTTTCTAAATCTATATGAGTAGCCCCTAAAATGATATTCTAAATATGATATCACTTGATTTATTGTTTATAGATAGAATTTATATCATTTGTTTTATCCCTATTCTTTCTACACAAGTTTAGCCAGCATGTACATACATTGGACCGATTGTATGTTTTTTATTAAGGAAAATTATATGTGGTGATCCATTCCTCAAAAGTAGATCAAGAATTACATAAATAAAAAGAATAGGTTTTCATGATGAGGTGAGAAAAATCCCTTTTACCCTTTTAAATTGATTTTTAATTAGGAGGAAAAATTAAATAACACGCATATTAACAATCATATATAGAATTTATAAATGTGTGGGGTAATTATAAAAATTAAAAATCGAGGATTTTTTTATCCAAAAGTCATTGGTATCAATTATTTTCAATATTTAAATAGGTGTTTAATGATGAAGGTTATGATTTTTTGTGTATTTTTATAGATTCATAATATGGAATTGGAGGTCATGCTTGATCAATAATCATATTATATTAGTTTTTTGAGCAACTTTCATGATAAAATGGAAAATAAGATGTGGTGCTACTACTTGTAGGCCCCTTCTAGATATATTTAGTGTAATGACAGTAAAAGAGATTATTGGTGTTCTA
This sequence comes from Viscum album, assembly GCA_963277665.1. NCBI lineage: Eukaryota > Viridiplantae > Streptophyta > Magnoliopsida > Santalales > Viscaceae > Viscum > Viscum album. The sequence continues at coordinate 109,619,680 of OY728161.1, forward strand.
TTCTTCAAATAAATATAATAAATGTATTATTAGATTGAGGGAAATATATTACGAAAAATTTCAAGTGTTTCTAGTCGATTTAGAAGAGATGATGTCACTTTGAAAAACCCCAAAAGTTATTTGGAGGATTTTTTTAATTCAGAGATAAACTAGGAAAAATGTAAAAGTCTATAACCATAATTTTTTTAAAACTGATATTATGTCTTTAAAATACATCATAATGATTTTTCATAATGATTGAATAAAATTATGTCTTTGATATATGACCAAAATTTAGAAAATACATGAAATTATATCTTTATAATCCCTCGTCATATGGCTTTCCATAGTAATTTTTTAATGATTAATTTATGCCTTTATTTTAAGGCTTCAATGTATGGTTTTAAGACTAGGATGAATTTTATATATGTGTAAATGTGGAAAAACTAATGAAAGCTCCTCACCCACAAACATAATGGTCCACATAGAAAAGATAGATGATTCAATAACTATGAGTACATTGAATGATTTTAGTCAATTAGAATTTGTAGAGGATTTAAAATAATAAAATTATTGATTATATGGTTCATTTAAATATTGAGGCTTGAAAATAATCAAGCATGTTTTAATAAGGAAATCACATTTTTATCTATAGATCATGGAGTTTCAAATTTTTAATAGAACCTAATTATTCATGTGATAATATTATGAGATTATAAATTAATGTAGGTTTTGAAAAAATAAAGTGATATAAGAATATTGAGAACCCCCGTACCCTATGCTAAGATTTTGAGAACCCGATACACATCTGTATTGGGGAGAGAGATGAAGGTTAATATTAAGTCCTTTGAAAAAGAATAAAATATATTATGAATCTGAGTATTCATGGAATCTGAGAAAGATAAAGATCAATTTTGATCTTAAAGGAGCCTTAAGACCAGTAATACTATTGATAATTTTGGGGAATTACACATATAGAACTACTGATCCATATACTCAAAAATAAAGGATAACATAAGTAGGTACACAATAATACCATGATACCATAGTATTTCTTTTTGAGATATCTTTTTGAAGAATTAGTGTGCCTTCCCATGGACTATGGAAGTGGTGGATGGTATAGTGGACTCTATATTGTATATTATTTTTAGTGATAATGGAGAATCTGTGTTGGGGGGTATAACAAACAGTGAAAGGAGTAGGCCTTGTTTCTAATCCTTTTGGATACATTGTGTTGTCATTCTTATTATTACTACTAAACACAAGTTGGTAATTTTATATATCCTTGTGTGGATTGATAAACTTAACAAAGTTTAATGGGTTGAATTAAAATCTAAAGAATGTATAAATGTGTGTGCTATTTATTCACCCCCTAATGAAACATAACTAAAATTTAGAAACATCACCCCTAATTACATGAACGCACATATTATTTTCATACTTATAATAAGGCCCTATTAGTGGTGTCCTACTGTGTTTTATACCCACACCCTATATAGGCACTATGGTGTGTGTGCCAAATAGTTTTATGTATTTATATAAGGGGAATGCCTTAATATCAAGCAGTTGAGTAGAAAAAGATGGATATGGTTAGTGGTGATTCCAGGTTATATTATGGGTTCTTTTATAGCATAACTCTTATTACCCCCTTATTACTTTACAAAAAATAAGTATTGATCTAAAAAATATTTTGATCACCCTTGGACTATTGATATATGAAATTGGTTATTTTTTATATTAAAAGGGACAATATTTATATGGTTGTACTTTGAATATGATTCTATACTATTGTCTTGTTTCTTATTGTCATGCATCAGAATTGCATGTCGTCTCAGTGCCTGATCTCTAACTAATACATGTAATATTTAAAAATAATACATATAAAATCAAATACATACATTCTCCCAACCATATGGGATTTAGGTCCCTGAAAATATAAAATAACGGATTCTCAAAAAAATGTGGGTACTGAGCATGAATCTTAGCCTCCTGCTCCCAGGTGCTCTCCTAAAGATTCATGTGCTTCTATTAGACATGTATCAAAGGAATCAATCACCCATAGAGGATACACTCATGTCGATCCTATATCTCTACTGTGTACTCAACAATGGTCACTTCATCCTCGATGTCTAGCTCACCCCTACCGATAACATGCGATGAGTCATGAAAATACCTCCTCAGATATGACATGTGGAAGATATCATGTACCAGGTATAACTATAGAGTTTGGGATAAGTTTTTTACCTCCTCTCCAATTTTATATAGTATTTAGAATGGTTTCATGAACCTCAGAGATATCTTGTCTCCATGGCCAAGTCTCTGTAATCCACTTCTAGGTAAAACTTTTAGGAACACGCGGTCTCCTTCTTCAAACTCTAAAGGCCATCATCACCTGTCAATATAAGACTTATCAAGGATCTGTACATTCTTAATCCACTCCTAGATGATATTCAACTTATATTTTTTAGATCACACCAACTCTATCCTCATGAGTGCTAACTCTCCTAAGCTAGTCCAACAAAGTGGTGACCTATAGGTTATCCCATAAAAGGCCCCAAATGATGCCATACTAAAGGTGGAATGGTGGTTTTTGTCGTATGAAAACACCACCATTGGTAGTTGATCCTCTCAACTATAGAAAAAATCCAATATGAAATATCGCATCATTTTCCCCAAGACCTAAATGGTCTTCCTAATCTGGCTATCAGTTTGGGGGTGAAACATTGTTCTCAAGCCTAGCTAGGTCCCAAATTCTTCTTGTAATCCCTTCAAATACCTAGATGAAATTTGCGAATCACAATATGAAAAATTCATCAATGGTACTCTATGTATTATAAATATCTCTTAAAAATTGAGGCATCCTAAGCTCTCTACTAAACGCTGCTCTTGGATAGCTATGATGTGGGCAGACTTGGTGAGATATTCTATAAACACCCAAATAGAATCATGTCCCCTAAAAGTACATGGTAAGCCAATCACAATGTCCATAGATATATCATCCCACTACCATTCTGGAACCTCAAGCGGTTGATCCAAACCCACTAAAACATGGTGCTCAAACATCACTTGTTGACAAGTAAGGCATATAGAAACAAACTTTTCAACTCCTTTCTTCATCCCTAGACACAAAAATTAGCATCAGAGGTCCTGGTACATTTTTCCCAAACATGGGTGTACCTCCAAAGAAGATGTATTAAACCCTCCTAGAACATCCTCCTACAATGTCACTGATACCATTGTTCATCCTATAAAAACTAATAACTTTTTTCCAACCTTCATAATATAAACTAAAAGAATGTATTATGGATATCTAATCTTGTATGGTCTCATAGTTTGTATCCCCATGTTTTTCCTCCCAAACTCGTTGTAAGAGTGGATAGGTAACAACCATTGATTGTAGGTAAACTACTCCATCTCTATCTTCAAAGGATAACTATAATGAGGCCAACATCATTGATTACCTATTTAGAAACTACAAATAAGACATTGTATATAGAGAATATCCTTCCGCATTCCACTTATTAGGTGTATAGAAAATATTACATTCAAAATCCTAGAGTAACTCTATCCCTCACCTCTATCTCAAGTTACAATCATTTTGAGAGAAGATATACTTGAGTGTCTTTAGATCTGAATAGATGATACACCCCTCTACCTTCAAGTAGTGTCTCTAAATATTAAGAGAAAATATTACCACTACGAACTCAAGATAGTGGGTGGCATAGTTCTGCCCATGTGGTCTCAACTGGTGTGAACCAAAGACAATAATCTTTTGCCTCTGCATTAGAATATAATAAAAACCGGTTCCTAATGCATCAAAGAACGCAATATATTCGACACCCTCCTCCAATAATCTCAATATGAGAGTGGTCGTTTAACTATGTCTCAACTACTGGAAAGCCAACTAGTACTTTTTTCCACAAGAAAGGATTCCCATCCATGTCAAAGTTGTCATGTTTTTTTGATAATATAGAGAAATTAGGTGTGAATATCCAATAATTTCATGCCATACCAAGGAGGTTTCTCACTTCTCTCACATTTATAAGGGTCTCACATTTTAACACTGCCCTAACCTTGGCTAGGTCTAATACTACTCCATCAACTGAGATAAACAGTCCTAATAATTGGACTACCTGAATACAAACTAGAAATTTGAGATCTTTATGTAAATCTAGTGCTCTTGGAGTACATCAAGAAAAATCCTTATGTTTCTCACATGATCCTCCTCGAAAACTGAGTATACAATGATATCATGGATAAATAATAAAATGAATCATTCTATACAAGGATGGAAGATCTGGTTCATGAGTCCCATGAATACTACAAGGGTGTTCGTCATGCCAAAGGGCATCACCAAGTACTCATAGTGACCGAATCGACATCTGAATATCGTATTCAGAATATCCTCATCCAGTACTAACTACTAGTGATATCTTGATCTAAGGTCTATATTTGAGAACCATATTCCCCCTCTAAACTGATCAAATAGATCATCAATCCTCAGTAGTGGATACTTTTTATTCATGATCACATCGTTTAATCCTCAATTTTCACACACAACCTCAATCTCTCATCTTCATTTTTGAAAAAAAAATCTTTCGATGCCTCAGGTGAAGCATTGGGTATAACAAATTCATTATTCTCCAAGTCTTCAAACTCCACCATCATATTGAGATTCTCTACGGGAGCCATCCGATATGTCGGTGCATATATTAGAGTCGTCCCAGGGTGTAGATCAATGTAGATGTCTATCTCATAGGGGAGGTAATATTGAAACAACTTCAAGGAAGATGTCCTCATACTCTACCACCACTCCATGAAACTAGAAACTCTTAACATCTACTACACCAAGGGCAGGATAGACAACTAATGAGTAATCAACAACACCCTTCAATGCACGATTCCATCCTACACTGTATGGGTTTTATTTTCAACAACAAAATAAGAATTTTTTCTGTAACGATGGACATACCCCACCGTTCACCTAAAATACTCAATCAAGGCATGGTCTGTAGATAATAAATCAATACCAATAATTTAATCATAAGGACTCAATGATAGTACTAGGAGATCTCATCCATAATTCTCACATCCAAGAGTCAGGTCACACTATCACCATAAGTGCATGATCAACAATTCTTCTCTAGTAGGAGTCTCCATGAATAATAGTTGTGTCAATGGTTAAATAATAATCTATATGTATTGAACAAGATATATTGAAGAATTTAATGAATAGAACATGTGTTTATGAGTATTTTAGCCACTATAGAAAAGAAGTAGATCATACCAAAAATCATTCTTTGAGACCATGAGTCTTATCCATCAACCACCTATAGCTAGCCCCTCCCCTTTCCTCCAGCTCTATGAGCCTTACGTTGACACCTTGGAATGGTGGTAACATGTCAAAATGCCGAACACCGCCTATTTATCTCCCATCTTCTCTTCCATGTCCACTATTTTTTGGGCCTACAAGAATATGCTTCTTCATCTTCCCCAACATCCTTTCTAAAATTTATATGTCAGCTATATGTTGGGAGAGGCAATCTCGAGCGAGATGTACCCTTATTTCTCCTGAGTATATCTGCCTCTCTCTTGGATAAATGGACCCACCATGCAAGCCATATACTGTAGATCCTCTATCTTAAGACATCCTCCTAAAACGTCTCCCACATCTAGGTCTATGAGACTAAATTCATCTCCCTACCGATGAAGTGTCTACACCTGATTTACCACTACAGATAACCACTATCTGAATCTTTTTATCCAAGAAACACTCGACCACTAAAGCCCGTTCTAGAAACCCAGTATATGTAAGAATTCACAAAGGGATTAAAATGGGTCAGATTACTCTACGTATAAGTTGATCGAATGTATGATAGCTAAACAACTAATCTAAATCCATATCCATCGATTACGTGGAGAGGTTAGAAAACCCTAATGGATACTCAAACACTATCATGCTCCCCTATTGGAGCAACAGAAGCTCCAAGATATGTAAATCCCTCTACATAGCTAGTGATAAATTCACATGGAAAAGGCGCATGAACACTATCAATTAAAGTGTAGCCTAATCATAAAATCAGATAAGTAAACCCCGCCATATCCCTACCGATCCATGAAGAAGTATCACTACCAAGATCACCATATGTTCTTCTGGTGTCCTAAATGAATGAAAAACTAAGGTCACCGCCTCAACCTATTCCCCAACTACCTATGGGTTGGGCTCACCATGGATCCTGATGTGTATCTAAAACTGAATCTCATGAAGCACGCTTAGAATGTGCACCTCATCTTCTGATAATTTGGGTACCATGTGATGCTCTATAGGTGGTGGTACGGCTAGTGCACCACCTAGAGGTAATATCTTTGGAACTGGTCCCTTTATCAAAGCCTCGCAACTAATGGTCTTCCAGTGATAAATTTACTAAATCCTAGCTAGCATACATCATGGATTCGTCCTAAAATTAAACAAGACGTACAATGAACAATGATTATATCTAGAGAGATGACTCAAGAAGGAAATGGAAACGAAATACCATACCTATATGATGCATGTACCATTATATTTCCTACAACTAGTGTTATCATGTACCATGTAGAAAAGAAGGTTATCAGAGTCATGGTGTATGGATATGTTGGCCTTCATAAAAATACTAGAGTCCCTATCCAAAAAGCCGAAATCGAAACACATAACACTATTTCCTCAAAGAAATTTCATAGAATCTTTGTCATAAGGAAGAGCTGTCCAGCTTTGACAACACTATGTCAAAATACCCATCCCAGCTGAGCTCATGTTGTGACTACTTAAGCCTGACTCAAATAGGCCAGGGGATAGTTACTAGAAATGAGTAATCATATCACTATCATGGGATGAATTTCTTATGTTCCTACACACACACACACAAATCTTCAATCCCACAAAATGATGAAATGTAAAAACAACAGAACAAACAATGGATGCATACATCTATATCCCACAACCAAAATAGGACATGAAGTAAAAAAGTAAACAGGTCCAAATAGAATCCTACCACAAAGAGTCTGTAACACAAGTCCAATATGAAAGTAAATGGAAAAATATTTGAAATATGTAGAAACACACCTTGGTTTTTTTAGTCTCACTAAGTATTGTCTGGTCTTAGTCTGCCTAGGACTCTACCAAATGGTTGATCGTATGCACAAGACACGACATGTGCAATAAATCTCTTGCAGGGTTGAGGATAACAATACATAGTTGGAATCCACAAAACCACAAATAATAAAAAAAATGTAAACTATATTCAACTCTACATAGGAATATGCCTATAGAAAATATTACAAGAATATACATATTTACTCAATCTAAGGAACATAGTCTAAAGGTAAGTCACTACCATAGTATACCTAGGCCACAATTCCATCTCAAAAATACCATGAAGAAATCATTCAATAGAACACAATCCTAAGTTGGATAGTACCGATGATGTATTTAAAAGAGGTACTTCTTGTCTTATCTCTTCATCAGTAGATACACATTTATAGATCTAAAGAGAATACGATACACAGATGTGGATCACTTCCATGTCCATGGGGATTTACCAATAAACTCAAACTAGATTAACCATACCTAGTAGAGGATCAGATTCTCGGTTGTTTTGGTCACATATATACAAAGAACTCCACCTACATAATGAAGATGAATATAGGATATCACTCTAGGCCTCTAGGATGGATTCCAATGACTCTATCTAGGATGTCCAGCTAAAGGGGTCATAATACAAGGGGTAGTAAATTATCCATACCAACCTTCAGAGAAAGGATAAGGGGAACAACCTCTAATGAAACATTTCTAAGATTAGAAGGAAAAGTGATCTAATCAATGTTTAAAATATTACACTTCATGTTGAATGGTTACACACTAGGTTTGTTGACACTTGTTCATGCCTATGTAAACAACACGTGTCATAAAACCATTTCCATGTAGAAGAAGAGTACACACCATGTAGGTATCATGTGCACTCTATCAATGAACTAGTGCACAACATCAGCATGTTTACCCATGTTCATGTACTCATACACAACATAGCCGGGGTACATTGTCTAACACGTGTTGTATGGAGGAGTTCATCCTATGTAGGAAACCCATGTCTGTGTACTTCCTAAAGTCCATGCCGAGTATCCAGGGAGGGACCACACATCTTGTGGTAGGTCTCATAAGCCATTTTATTTTTAAAATCCTCTAAAACCCTAACCACTAATTAGGGGGGGCCACATGTCATGTAATCTAGGATTTCAAGCCCTATGTATTAAGATATTCCAAAAACAATGGTTCTTACTCCCACTGAAGATCTCACTACAGTCAACTTTAAATCTAGATCCAATCTCACTAATATTCATGGATCTACCTTGATCAAGTATCATCATTGACAATAAACATACATCCGCCATCAAATCTGATCAGAAATGAAATATTTTGTCTGAATCATCTTCGATGCATCTCGACCAAAAATCAAGGTTTATCAAATCGGTCTGATTCATTCACCACAACCATTGTTTCACCTCCATTGTGTCATACCAATCCTAGGTATACAATCTCGGATCGTTGTGGCATGAAATATGCATTCCAAAATTGATTCATTTATAAAGGGTAAAACGTTAGGCCAAATGAAGAACACCAATGATGAATGATGAATGAGGGGGTAGAACTATCAATCAAGAGGAATGAACCTTGGTCGATTTTCATTTTGATCTTGTTTTGTTTCCCTTATAATGATGATCGAATCAGATTAAATCACATTAAATATCTCTCATCATACCCCAAAAAATAAACCCATCTTGGAGTTTGCATGACCTGAGATTGAATCTGTTCTTCGATTGATTATTGTTCATTGTAGAAATAAATAATGAGAAAGAAATTAAAATTATACACATGCCCTACCTCGATTCAGTTCGATCACTGATGAAGGATGGTGCATCATCACCATCGTTGGAACTATCCATTGAATCTGAGGTGCATTAAAATTGGTCCATGATCTCATTATTCGTCCACCAGAGAGGATTCTCCAACGCTCTCTCCAATGGTCCTACGATGTCTCCAGGGTTATGAAGCTAGCAAATTATCCATAATAATCTATTTCAATATTGTTAGTCACTGCATCAATACAAATGAAATAAAATAATTTTATTAAATTATTGTATTTATTTCGGTGCCCATGATGAGTTTCCACAAACTACCTATACGTACTAATGTTAATTCATTCCTAAGGTAAAACTCACATTCTATGTTCAACGGTGCAATCATATTTCTAATCTAAGACCCTATTTATAATTTATTCATGTTTTTTCAGGAAAACCATGCTGGATTTCTATTTAATATATTTAATATATTTCCAACATTTATTCTGGGAATGTTGGGCCCCAGAATCACACTTCGTCTCATCACCTAGTATTGAAAATAATCCATATAATATATAAAAATAATACATAAAAAATATGATACATTACTGATTTCCCATGACTTTTGGTTTCTTTGGTCACTTGTGGTACTTATTTTTACTAGATATGATTTTTTATGTTATCTTTGGGATGGATCAGATGGATTATATTTAGGCTCACATATATTATTATAAAAGTCATTTTTCTATTCACTTCCCATATTTCTATGGATGATAACTTTTTTGGAAGATATGATGTTAAGGTAGGTAGATTTGGATAAAGACTCATTCTATTGTGAGTCATTAATACAATGATAACCATGATATTTTTTTATATCCATGAAAGATAGGGTTCCATCTACTTTACCTCCAGTAGTGGAAATTTTCAGGATATATTTCTTAATGATATATGATGTTTTTCCTATGAGAGGGAGATTTATCACATGATTGACCTCATTTTAGGTAATTATCTTGTATTAATACCTTCATATGGCATGGCACCGTCCTAATCTAGATAGATGAAGTTACATCTTGAGGATATTTATGATAAGAGTTTTAATTATCTAAGTACATCTTCTAAAGGTTCTCTTATATTAATCACAATGAGGGGTGAGGGAAGTTATTGATTATTAATGGATTTCTAGAAGTTAAAATAGGTTACTATAACTAAATTATATCCACTGTCTTGGATATATGTATTTTCTGATCACTTGAGGGGTTCCAAATAGATCTCGAAGATTGATTAATGGTTTTCTAGTAATTAGTTATGATTCATGACAAATGATAAATTAGGGATGTAATTTGTTATTGGATATAGATTACATGTGTTCTTAAGGATTCCATATAGTGTTCATGTATCTCTTGAATATGATATTTCATACTTAGCTAGACTACTTCGTCATGGTGTTCATGGATGATATCCTAGAGTTGTATTAATCACAAGGGTTGTATATAAATCACATTGAGATCGTATTGATTAAACATTAACTACATCATATTTATTCAAAAATATAAAGTTCCATTTTTGGATTTTGGAGGGTCACCTTCTTGGGAACATTAAACAAGAGGTGGGAATATTAGTTGTCCCAGAGAAGGTTAAGGATTCAACATCTTAGGCAGGTCCCAATAATTTATCCAAGACCAGGAGATTCATTATCTTGACTAGTTATTAGATAAAATTCATTGAATATTTCTCTTTCATAGAAGTTCTTATGTAAGAAATAATCAATAAGGGGGTGAATTTTGTGTGGATTGATCAATATTAATCAACCCTAATGTAGCTGAAAAGGTGAATAACATATTCTTAGATAATAATTTCATTTGTCTTTACAAAGGTTTCTATTGTATATTATAATTCCTTTGAATTTAGTTAATGATAATTATTGATATAGGTTTATTTAGTGGTCACTTATCAGTATAATTAGCTACCACCTCATTGGAGGAAATTTACTAATCATGATTTATAGAGATATTTTATATTACATGATCTTAATTTTTTGTTTCATTATCTCTTCAGTGGGAAATATTTCCACTACAATGAGAAGAATATTTTATGCTAAATATTTTTTATATTGGTAAATTACCCTATAATAGAGGAATTGGGTTGATTATCTCTATAATTTCCATTATTTGATATATTATACCCTGGTAAAAGTGAACATCAAGGAACACATTCAATTTAATAAGTTACAGTACTAGGTTGTTCAAGAATCTTGAGAGGAGTGGAGGTTTTTGTGTTAATTCATAGAATAAGATTTCTATATTACATAGTGGTAGGTGGAAATGAATTCTTCTCCCCTAAAAATTAATTCCTCACTTATAGATCATATAAAATATATCTAATAGTTTGATTATGATTGTTTCATAATGAGGGAAATAGTTATGTGTGATGAGATTGCTATAAGATGGTCTCAAGACGAGGATGGAGTGTCAGATGTCCACGGTTGGGTGGTAGTCCTAAGATATATGAGGGAGAAGTTCATTAGGGATTCACAATCCTTATAATGGGTTGTCAAACCTATATTTAAAAATATATAACATGATACCACGAATTACTTTTAGTGCCCTTAAATGAGGATGGAAATAAAAGGATATACAATGTATTATCTTACAAACCAAAGAATGTATATACATAACAAGTGATGAGGAAGGTTGTATTATCTACTCTCAATTACTATATTTAAGTGGAATGAGGTATCCATGAATTTTTCACTGGTTTTATGAGGAAATTGATGGTTCATAATTATGTGATGGTTGTGGTATATTGATTTATAAATGTATCACATTTTAATCCTACATGGGAGAACAAATTGGTAGATGAGTCAGAAAGGTTGTATGTCCATGGGATTATATGCCTTCATGGAATACCTATGAGTATTTTATTGAATCGATATGTCCTATTTATATTATGATTTAAAAAACTATTGCAAAAGTCTATGTGGACATATCTAAAGTTGAGTATAACTTATTACCTATAAATGGATCGGAAGTCTGAGAGGATAATAAAAATACTCAAGGATATGCTCAGGGAATGCCTGGTATATTTTAGAGGATTATTGGATGAAAATATAGATTTAAAAGAGTTGTTGTTCAATAATATCTATAATAATTCGATCCAGATAGATCCCTATGATTCTTTATTTGATCATTCATGTATCTCTCCCATGTATTGGCTAGAGGCAGGAAAGATAGTGATTACTGGACTGAGTCTTGATTAAGAGGCCACCAAGACAGTGATGTTGATTAGGAAGCGATTAGTTACCTCCCAGAGAAGGCAGTGCTTGTATGCTAACAAAAGTCAATGATCCATGAGGTTTAATATGGATGATAAAGTATTTTGAAGAGTATCACCTTAGTTGGTTAATCAATTTTTTAGGAGACAATGGGAGATTGTGTAGGGAATTTTCAGCCTATTGGAGATTTTATAATGAATAGATACAATGTATTATCAGTTATATACTTCAATAATACATCCGAGCATGAAGGATGTTTTTTATAAGTTACGTATTGATATGTATGAGTTGAATATTATTATTGTGTTTGATAGTGAGGATTTCTTATAGTATTATGATACATATTTGAAGGAGATAATGGTGAACATCATGGATTAGTGGGAGAATGTACTAAAAGTGAAATTAGTAACTCTATTATAATTGTTTTGGTAGCAAGGGTGTATCCAAAAGGTTACCTAGGAGAGGGAGTCTAATATGTGTGCTTAGTGGATAATGATATTAAGAGATGAGGATTAGATGTATCTCTATGATTAAAATCCTTTGGGGAGAATATGTAATAACCCTTAAACTTTGAGGTTTAATATAGAGATATTTTTTGAGTTATATTGATTTATGGTAGAAAATTTGTGATGTTTCTAGAAGGGATAAGTTATTGGTGGGTTTTTAAAGAGGGGTAACAATGGAAGAACTATTGAAAACTATAGTAAGAGGGAATTGGGTACCCAGTGTGGAGAAATAAAGTCCATAAAATACTACAAAACCCGTGTTTAACAACGTTGGTTTTTATCATCGCTAAAAAATGGGCTAATAAATTTAACTTTTTATCAAATATATTTTTAGCACTGATAAAGGGAACCTTTATGAGTGCTTTATTTTTAGTGTTGAAAAAATGAAACCATTATTAGCGATTTATTTCTAGTGCTGATAAATATTTATTTCATCAGTGATTTTTTTATCACGGATAAAGGTCTGAATAAATAAAATGATATAATTAAAAAAATAAAAAATATATAATGGGTTTATTAAAAAAATATTAAAATATTAAATATTTAAATGATTATTGATAAAAAATGAATAAATTGATTATACATTATTAAATATTAATCACTTTGATAATTATATAATTAATGTTTTTAATGTTATTAATGTTATTAAATTTTATATAATATATATATATATATATTAATTTATGTAAATATGATTTATATATTACAAAATATTTATTCTCTTTACATTATACATTCATTAATAATGTTAAAAATATATTTAAAAAAATATTTATAAATAAATATATTTATAAATGTATATTTACTATATTTATAAAGTTAAATATTTATAATTATAAATAATTAATATTTTTTTAAATTATTTACATAATTAAAAATAAATAATTATATATATTTAAATAACTTTAAAATTCTTATAAATTTTCATAAAGAATGAATATATTTACTATATTTATATTTATGTATATTTATTTAATATACATATGTATAATTATATAAATATATATAATGATATACATATTATTTTTTAAGAAATATATAATTATAAAAAAATATTTATAAATTTATAATAAATTTATTTAAAAAGTAATATATTTACTATATTTATATTTATTTATATTTATGAGGTATTTGAAAATATTTTCAATTTTTTCATTATAATTATAAATCCTTTATCAATGCTTAAGTAATAAGTGCTACTAAAAGCATTCTAATTAGTGCTTTTTCACACTGATAAAGATGAGGCTTTATCAGTGCTAAATAAATCACTGGAAAAATGAATATTTATCAGTGTTATAACTTTACTACTAACAAATATTGATTTTATCCTCATTTTTTAGCACTCATGAAGAACCACCTTTATCAGTGCTATAAAAGTGCTGAAAAGGAGTTGTTTTATAGGCACGTATTACTTAAGCACTGATAAAAGTGTCCCGATCTATTTTAAAAAACCTAAACATTTTGGGACCTGTTGCGATATCTGAAGCATTCCTTTGAAGCCACTCACTGTCAGTGCACCTCCTCAGTGAATCGATTCTCGAATCACACCACTTGACTACCTCCATTTGGCCGAACATTTCATCTCACATCCGTTGTTCAATTAAAGTTAGGGTTTACGAAGAGGGTCTCAGATTTTCTTTAACCTAGTGAGGTAGGCCTTCCAATTTTATTTATGTATTTTTGGTTTCATTTTTGATTTTCTCTTCGATGATGTTGTTATTTTTGGTTCGGTGATTTTATACTATTTTGAATTTAGATTATGGATATAATTATTTTTTTGTGATACGTTTTTTGATTGACTACTAATATATGGATTCTCTCGATATATGGAGTTATTGGGTATATCTAACACTAAACCTTGAATTTATTCATTTTTTTATTTCTATGTTTTATATTTTATTAATAAATAATTTTTTCATATATATATATATATATATATGTATATATATAAATGTGTATAACTTTTAATGTATATTCCTATTTATTGACTACTAATTTAATGCACATTGGTAGTTCCTTAATGATTATAAATATGCTAACACATTTCATGGAAACCTTAGTGGACAGGAATCTTCATATGCTATTTTTTTAGGAACCAATTTTTTGGAGTTATGTTTGTTCGTCTATTTGTTATATGTATCATAGGATCTAGTTTATCTTTTAATTCACTATGGTCCATAGTTTTCTTATGTATTAGATTCAAAGGGGTTTTCCCCAGTAAAGCACCTAAGGTTTTATCACATCAAGCCTTCACTTTTTGAATCATTATGTGATTTTAGTTCACATTATGTATGACTATCATGTTTTTATCTATTTAATATTTATTATAGACTATACGTGATTTTTTATATGTGACATATATGTGTTTCTATAATTCGATTTCATCATTAATTTCTATAGTTGTTTTTCTAAAAAGTTTACCTATATCGAGTAATGATGATATTGTGCATGCATGTCCATTGACCCCAAGGGTCATTCTTGAATTTTTTTTGGCCTCTGGTACTAATTGCTTCTATTTGGGTGGGGGGGGTACCACCTCCCATTTATTGTTTTTTAAACCAAAGGTTTAATGCATCCTATAGTGACATTGAGGTGTGTTAGAGGTCATACGATGATCTGACATAGTGTTGTTTTGGTAATTCGTGCTAGGTTTATTACCCTATCCATCTGTCGATTTAAACATATAAGATTTTGTTATAATATCATTTTTATCTTCATTTATCTCCCTATAATTATCATATTCCTTGAGGAGATTCAATGTAGTGTATACATCCATGTCCTTATCTTTTGTACTTAGATTAGAGACATAATTAATAGCATGATTCATCAGAAATATGATGCATCCCCAATGTTCCTTCTATAGTCATCCGTCTCACCCCCCCCCCCCTCTACGTGGTTGATAATCAGATATAAGGTATTCCAATTAAATAACTTCTATTCTTGGTATAATACAATGTGTTAGTGTCTTTACTACTTCTCTATGTTCTCACTAGATATTAGACTCTATTTCTCCAATTCAGATAATAAGAAAATAGATATAGTCATGTAAATTTCCATTATCTAAAAAAATCAAATTATATTTATTACATTTTAATGATTAATGATTGTGATGTTATTAATGATTATATTATATCTACCACTATTTTTTTCAAATCCTAACAGCCCTATTGTTGGATTTAGAATATCTAGGCACTCTGATATTATAGTAGAAATGATCCATATATCCATTCATCAAAGTATTAATCCACTCGAACCAATAATTATTCCTTTCATTCCAAATGAACTAAAATGAAATAAAAATAATGATAGTTCTCTCCCTTTTATCATTAGAATTATTCCTCGATCCATGAAACCATTGATCCAATTAATTGAATGAGATTTTATTATTATTGTTTATTATATTTAAGTTTCTTACTACTCGTTATTTTTTTATATTATATTTTCATTTGTTTATGGGGTTTACGGAAAAATTGATATTGAATAATTCTTTTCATATAGTCAATTACCCATTTTCTTCAACATACTGCAATTATTTGAAAGAATCAAATGCTGAGTTACCCTTATTAGAATTGTCAATAATTTTCAATTATTATAATGAATATATTATGGGTATTTATTTATATATTGTATAAAATTAATCATTTATGAACCCAAAAGGGTTGATATGAACCAAAAAATTGATTCATTCTTATAATTTTAAAAACATATATTAATATGGAGTTAAAGAGTTCATCAAGTTTACAAGAGAGCATGTAGATGACCCTTGTAAAATCCTATTTCCATGATTACATTATTGTTATTCCCAAAAAAATTAGTTCAGATGAGTTGGAAGAACATTTGAATTGTCGAGGAATAGATCAAAGATATAAATGTTAGACTAAACATAATGAAAAACTGAATGTGGACATCGATTTTGATGATACTACTGTTTAGGATTCATTTGAAATGAATACCTTCATAAAATATGATGGATATAGAATGTGAGAAATGATAATTGAAATTGAATATTGCATTCATTATTGTCCAAAGTTGTTTGAGTAGTTAAATAACTATTCCTAGAAACAATTTTATAGTGGTTGTACAAAATTCAAAACATTATCAGCTGTATTGAAGATATATAATTTGAAAGTTGGAAGAAGATGGAGTGAAACTAGGTTTACATAACTACTTTGTCTTCGGAACGATATGCTACTATAAGAAAATGAACTACCATTCTGAACATATGATACAAAATGAATGTTACATTCAATTGGAATGATATCTAAAATAATACATTCTTGTCTAAATGATTGTATATTGTTTCATAAGGACCATAAATCACTCATAAAATACCCTAAGTGTGATGCAGATTTATACAAGAAAAATGAATCAAGCCCTTCGAAATATGTATAGTACATTCCTATCATTCCATGGTTTAGAAGTCTATATGGATGTCAGGAAACCAATATGAAATTTACATTGCATGCTAATACAATAATTAATTATGGTAACCTATATTATCCATTAGATTCTCCTCAATAGAAGAGAATTCATTACAGGTTTCCTGAATTTTGAGATGATACGAGAAACATTTGCATTCCATTATCTACATATGGAATAAATAAATTTGGTGTATATTATCAAAATACAAGCCCCTTCATGTTGGTTAATAATAACTTGCTTCCATGGTTATGAATGAAGCACAAATACATTATATTGTATATGATTATGTCTTGATCAATGTAACCTATTAATGATATTGATTTCTATTTAGATCCATTGATTGAAGATCTAAAATTGGTGTGGGATATAGGTTTTATAATGTATGATTCTCATAGAAGTGAAGATATCGCATTGAGGACCATGTTTTAGAGAATAATAAATTACCTCCTCACTTTTGGAAATTTATTAGGCTATAGCATTAATGGAATTATGGGGTTTCCCATTAGTGGAAAATGCTCATACTCTGTTTGGTTGAAACATTCCTCGAAGACTGTGTTTTTAGGAAATCATTTAGTTTTACCTTGTTGGAATAAATAAATATTAATCCTCGAAAAAAAACACTTGGTGGTAATATCAAACAAGGTACACCACTGTCTATAGTAGTGGGTTATCAACTGTACAAAAACATAAAAACGATCGACACTATTTTCGGTTATCCATTTTCTAAAAACATTAAAAATTCAGGTTGGAAGTAGAGATTGATTTTATATGAATTACCATATTTTAATTGTTTGTATGTCAGACATTTTCATGATGTCATTAATGTAGAAAAAATTTATTTGATAGGGTTATTGGAATGTTACAAAATATTCTTGGAAAATGAAATATGGGATGAAGGCTATGTTGGACTTGATTGAAATGAGGATAAGGGAAGATTTGGTAATGGTTAAGGGTAAAAGGTAAAAAAAATTCCTCCAACATCTTACACTCTATCCAAATAAGAAAATTTCAATTTTTACTTTTCCTTACTATTGTAAAATATCCACATGGGTATTCATCAAATATAGTGAATGTCGTGTAAATGAGTAATTTGAGGTTATAAGGACTAAAATCACATTAATTTCATGTTTAATGTAAGATTTAATGTATTTTTATTTTCATTGCATTCTTCCTCAAAATGTATGACATAAATTAACCAAACTCTACTTCTTTTTTAAATCCATATAAAGTAAATTTATAGACCCAGTGAAGTTTCCTGTCACGAATAAAAACATTTTAGACATATTGTGTGAATTACAAATGTTATTCCCTCCATAATTATTTGATATAATGGTCTAACTAATGGTTCACTTGGTTATAGAGGTTCAAATATGTGGTCATGTCAATTATAGATTTTTTTACCCTATTTAATGGTATAAGAATATTTTAAAAGTGTATGTCAAGAATCGAAGTCGTCTAGAAGGTTATATTATAGAAAAATATATTATGGATAAAGCTATTGAATTCTGTGCTGATTACCTATCAGATGTTGAAAGCATCGGTCTCCCAAAATCTCATCATAGTGAACAGCTTATGGGAGAAGGGATTTACATAAAGATGTTGTTATAATTAACAAGATATAGTGGGAGCAATCACATCTTTACATATTACATAATTGTGAATATGATTATCCATACATTAAATCCCACAAATTAATTCTTATAGATTTTCATTCATCAAGGGATTTTGGATGCATATCAAATACACCTAATAAATAGTTTATATGATGGTTCAGAGATAAAATTTATAAGAAGTAATCTGATAATCCTAATTCAGTTGCTAAATGAAATTAATGGCTAGCTAGAGGACCAAATGAAAATGTTATATCTTTCACTAGTTTTGTAATTAATTGTTATATATTCTATACAAAAGAACATGATGACTTCAGTATGAAAAAATAGTGGTGTTACGCTTGTGGCTGAAGCGATGCATGTATCTGGTTCTAAGGATAGAAATCCAATTTATGTAAATATATCATATTTTGGAATTATAGAATAGATATACTAGTTCTATTATAAAAAATTTCAAGTTTCAATTTACCATTTCTAGTGGATTGAAAATATCAATGGAGTGAAAGTTGATGAAATGGAATTTGTGAAGGTAAATTTTAGTGTGTAAGAGGAAAAGATGAGCCCTCAATAATGGCATCAGAAGTAGTGAAAGTACTTTATGTCTCTGATCCAATGAACAAGAATTGGTCAATTTTCCTACTGGATACCAAAACATATGTTGATTCAGATAAAAATTCAATCGAGTATGACCCTTTCATTGGGATATCACAATCATTTCATGTCAGTCCCAATGTATACAATTTCTTGTATGTTAGAGGGGAACAAAAATATGGGATTCAGATTCTCGATAGGGGAACCAAATCCATAAAACCATTAAAAAAATAAAGAGGGTTAAATGATAAGGTAAAAGGGTTTTCTAAAATACTATGTTTTCATGATAATATTATATTTTCTCTCATGAATTAACATAATATAAATTAAAATTTTGACTACTCATTCAGAAAATGTCTTCTACACATGATGATATTAACAGTCTCTCTGAAGAAGAAACTATAATGAATGAAGCCCACTGGAAATATGTAAAGGTAGTGTTACGATAAACTATCTCTATTTTACTGAAAAATTATATAATGGAACGTTGATTTAATTTTAATTATTCCTTGTAGAGTTTGTTTATTTTAGAATATTTATATCCATGTGTCATTTCTTTTAAAGAAGATAAATGATGTTGTATTTTCTCAATCACAGAGGTAATCTAGATGTTTTCATAGTAAAATCATTATCCATTAAATTAATTTATTGTTTCATATTAATGATTAATTTATTTCTTTTTAGTATTACTCATATAATAATTTTTTTCATATACAGCTAGATTCTTTTGTTTGAGTTGTGGTGCTCAATCCATCATTCATGCCTTTCTTCACCAAAACATCCATAGAATTATTATCCCTCAAAACCGTTTCACCCTTGTATTGATAAATTTATCACTTTATTTCATGTTACCTCCACTGCCTTTGAAAGAAGAGAAACACCATTGTATCTTCTCAATTATAGACATAATATTGATGTTTCCAAATTAAAATCAATCTCCATATAGTTAATTTATTGTGTCATATTTGTTTTTAATTTATTTCATTTTAGTATTAATCACATAATAATTGTCTTCTTATATATGTGGATTCTTTTGTTCGAGTTTGGGTACTCTGTCCACCTTTAATGCCTTTGTTCACCAAAACATATACTCACTTATTCTCTCTTAAAACTTTTCACCAATACAATGGTTAATTTATCACTTTCTTTTAAGTTACCTCCACTACCTTTTCAGAAAGAGAAATGGCTCTACCTCTTCTCAATTTAAGAGGTAATATTGATGTTTTCACATGAAATTCATTTTCCATAGAATTAATGTATTGTTTCAAATTTATGTTTAATTTATTTCTTTTTAGTATTAATCACATAATAATTTTTTTCTTATACAAGTGGATTATTTTATTTGAGTTATGGTGTTATGTCCATATTTCATTCCTTACTCCACCAAAACATCCAAAAAAATATTCTCCTTTAAAACCATTCACCCCTACAGTGTTGATATGTATCACATTCCCTCATGTTCCCTCCACTACTCAATAACATATGTAATCTTGATATTTTCATAGTAAAATAATTATATATAGAATTAATGTATTATTTACTATTTATTTTTAATTTATATCTTTTTATTATTACAAATAAGAATTGTTTTCTTATACAGGTGGATTCATTATTTTTGAGTTGATGTGTGTTGTTCGAAACATCTCACGTATTATAGGTTATTCAATAAAGAAAGTTAATATAAATCATGGTAACATTTATTATAAGAATTTATTTGAGACTTTGGAAGATTTTGGAGTCATCCACACCTCGATCTGACACACAATGTGAGCGATATGACTCCATGTTCTACTTTTTATTTTACATTGAAATTAATTTTTGAAAAAAACTCACATGCTCAAAATGAAAATAAAATATTCATATTGTTTTCGTACTTTATGAAAATTATCCATAAGTAATTTGTGACATGTAAGAATCTTCCGCACCTCAATATGATACAGGATGTGCCTGATATGACTCAATGTGTCTGTGACCAATTTAAAATCAACCTTTGATATTAAAAAGTGACAGTCACTAAAAATTATAAAAAGTGATTTTATGTTTTTTTGATCATTTAGATAATTGACTCAGAAATCATTTTTGACATGTAAGAATTAGTATGACATCAAACAGATACATGATGTGGTCTGTATGGGTCAAATTGTGTGTTTCATGTTAAAAATAACGTTTTAGTAAAAATAAAATTGACATGATCAAAACCATGAAAACACATTCAAATTGTTTTTATACATTATTTAAATTATCAAAATGTTATTTGGGATAGGTAGGAATTATCTGCATCTCAATCCGACATATGGTGTGATCGGTATGACTCAAAGTGAATATTTTCATTTAAAATTGTCATCAATTTTAGTAAAACGGAAAATAGTCCAACTCAAAACTGAGAAAACAGATTAATATTATTTTGAAGGAATATAATAATTATATATATTTCATTTATTATTGGTATAAATTAAACGGACCTCAATTTGATACATGATGTTCCCAATATGACACAAAGTGTCTGTTATCTGTTTAAAATTAGTATTTTATTTAAAAAAGTGTCACTCAATGAAAACCGATCAAGAATCTGATATTTTCATGATAATTTTGTGAAATGATTCATAATAAATTTTTTATGTTTAGGAATCTGTTTCACATCAAACTGATTCTTGATGTTATCAGATTATGTCAATGGTGTATGTTTCCAGTTTAAAATAACTTTTTATTAAAAAAGACAACTAGAATACTAAAAAATTGATAAAACGCATTTAGATTGTTCTGATACTTTAGGAAAATTATCTAAAAGTCATTTGGGATGTATTGGAATAAGACACACCTCAATCTGAGGCACAGTGTGACCAGTATGACTCCATGTGTGTCTTTTCATTAAAAATTGACATCAATTTTAGTAAAATTATCACATTTTGTTAATTTATTTCATTATATTATTACTAAAATAAGAATTATTTTCTTATATAGGTGTTTTATTTTTCTTGATATGGGGTGGTTTTTTCTGACATTTCAGAAGTCGGGTCAGGATTAAAAGATAAAAAACATTGTTTTTTATAATCTATGTAATAATATGTATTTATGTAATTATATAATCCAATGCTTGAAATGTTAATAATATAGTATTTCTTTTCTTATGTTTTTTGAGTCAATAAGGTTTTCCTTATGACTTTTACATTCCTTCTTGTTTTGAAAATCACAAACACCTTATACTTAAGCAAATATAATTTTTCCTCAAATAAGGAAAATTTTCTTCTTTAAGGAAATTTACCTTAACCTGGATTTTCTTATACATAGCTATTTTTTTCTTAAATTCAAAAACTGGAATCATAACCAAATTTACGGTGTCTTATAATGAAAAAGTTGGAGCATTCTGTTTTTAAGATCCGAATTCTGGATGTGATCTGTAATATAGTTTTAATCCGAATTCTGGACTCCAAACTCTGAAGCAGTTCTAATCCGAACTCTTAAGTAGTTGGACTCCAAACTCTTAAGAAGTTCGAATCCAAACTTTTAAGCAGTTCGACTATGAACTCTTAAGAAGTTTGACTCCGAACTCTTAAGAAGTTCGACTCCAAACTTTTAAGCAGTTCGACTCCGAACTCTTAAGAAGTTCAACTCCAAACTTTTATATAGTTCGACTCTGAACTCTTAAGAAGTTCGACTCCGAACTCTTAAGAAGTTCGACTCCGAACTCTTAAGAAGTTCGACTCCGAACTTTTAAGTATCTCTACTCTAAACTCTTAAGAAGTTCGACTCCAAACTGTACAGATTCGGAATCCGATTTCTGGTGAAACCAGACTCTGAATTCCTATAAAACAGAATATGAACATTTCTTAACAAAGACTCTGAACTTCATTTTGGTTAGACTCCGAACATTTGACTTGCTTACACTCCGAACTATTAATTAGATTTTACTCACAAATTCATTGTTTCAAAACGATGTCGTGCATTTATTTATACATAGTTTTTTATAAAACGATGTCGTCTATTTAGTTTCTAATTAACCGTTGGTTGAGTTACACGTGTACATGTCCCTCCGAGTTTTATGGAAAATATGACCGTTGGAAGAGGGAACTGACTGTTGGACATTTGCCTATAAATAGGAGCTCATTTGAAAGAGCTCAAAAACACAGAGAAGTTGATCAATCTAGTGACCATACACTACTAAGGTGATTTCTAGAGAGAGAAATCTTTTCATGCCTTGTGCGTACTGAACCGCTCGTTCAGTTTTTGCTTCGTGCGACTCCGAATGTTGGTGATTACATTCGAGGACTTCCGGGGATAGGAAGACAGAGGTGCCGACTACCTTGAAGTTCGAGGGATTCCTTGCTGAGTAAGATAAAGGTTTCCAACTACCTTGAAGTTGAGGGCTTGAAAGGATAGCAAGACAGAGACTTCGATCTTCATATCGAGGTCTTACCCTGGTGTGGGTAAGACAGACTTGCTTGAATGTATAAATCAAGGGACCTTTATCCGAGGTTGTTGGATACCCTTCTCTTTGGGTTAAAAGACTTATATCTTGTTACTTTTAGTTTTTTTACATGTTTATTTCCGCTGCATTTTGTATTATAAGGAAATTATAACTTTCTTATACTTCCTCACTTATACTCTGTTTCATTTAGATTCTATACGCTTTAAGGTAGAATCTTATTTTGTAATATTTTGTTAAGTTTCAATTTCAGGAACCATATTTCCGGAACCTACTTTCGGAATCTCTTTCCGAGTTTTCATTTGGTATTAGACGTGTTGTGAATTTACTTAAGTTTAACATTGTTAAACTTAGCCCTTTCCTTTGCTGAAGGAAAACATAGTTAATCATAACTAACATTAAAGGTTCCAATGGAATTTTTAATGTATACAATTCACCCCCCCTCTTGTATATTGAGTGTCTACAACATTATTTTGATCCTACAATTGGTATTAGAGGAGGTCTCTGAAATACTTATACTTATGAATAAGTTTTTCTTGCTCATTTTTTCCCATTCCGAACTTTCCCATTCCGAAATTTATCATTCCGAACTTTGTTATTACGATTTTTTTTCTACTAACAAGTTTGTGTGCTGAAGGTTATTTTAAGTATGGCAAGAGTCAATGTTGGTTCCATTGATAATCTAAATCCTACAAGACCACCAATATTTGATGGTAATGATTATGAGTACTGGAGAGATCGAATGAAGACTTTTGTTATCAATACTGGAGTAGACAACTTTGTTATGCATACTGGTGATTATAAAATTCCTGATAAAGAAGTTAGAACTTTTACTAACCAGGAAAAGAAAGAGTATCAACTCAATTATAAGGTATGCAATACCTTACTGTGTTCAATGACTAGAAATATATATATCCAAATTTTTTCTTGTGAAGCAGCTAATTGTATCTGGAAGAAGTTAGAGGTTACACACTTTGGAACTTCTAAAGTGATTGAGACTAGGAGAGAAATGCTTAGAGCTGAATATCATGGCTTCAACTTTCCTTATGGTGAACCAATCTGTAATGTTCAACAGATATTTATGAATATTGTCAATAGTTTACAGTCTATGGGAGAGAAAGGTTTAGATGATGAAGCACTTGTGGATAAAATAATTGATATTATGCCCAATGAGTGGGAATCAAAGAGAACTGCTATAGATGAGAACAGAAATCTCACTCAGATTTCTCTTGATGAGTTATTCGGAACTCTTCTCCAACATGAGACGAGAATAAAGAGAGATGCTGACAACATCAAAAAGAATAATGGAAATGGTACTATTGCTTTTACAACAACTTCAAATCAGATGAAAGCTAAGACTCCGGAGAAAGTAACCAGATCCAAATCTAAGAAAGTTATTTTCCAATCCGAATCTAGTGAGAGTGAAGTCTCTGAAAATGAACTAGCTAATCTTGCTCGAAGGATGAAAAAGATAGATGGCCAGAGAAATTTCCAATCCAAGTATAAGAAAAAGGAAAGGAAAGATAAGAAAGATGGAGTAGTTACATGTTATGAATGTAAGAGAGCTTGCCATATTAGACTAGATTTCCCTTTGCTTAAAAAGAATGAAAGGAAAGAAAGGCATTCAGACAGGGACAGAAAGAAGTATTATAAAGCCAAAGCTAAGAATGTTCTGAAAGCTAATGATACTAGGAGTGCCAGTGGTGGTGATTCTTCAGATGAATCTTCTGATTACGAATCTTCAGGACAGAAGAATCATGGTCTTATAGCTAGATTACCTATTGATAATCATTGTTTTATGGCTAAGGTACGAAATGCTGAATCATTGACCAATATTTCTTTAAATTCTAATGATAGTAAGTATTATAACTCTTCTGATGAAGAATCCTCTTTTGATGAAGAAAATACATTACCTACTTATGAAGAAGTCTCTAGGTTTGCTGAACTTCTTGAAATTGAGAATTCCAAACTCAATAAAAAACTTGATAAGGCAAACTCTAGGAATTATATTCTTACAAAAGAGATATCAGATCTTTCTAAAGATCTTGATAGGAAAAATGTTGCTTTTGAAAGTATTTCAAAAAATCTTGAGGAATTATGTTCTGAGAAGAACCAACTTTCTAAAGAATTAGAAAAAGTAATTTCTATGAAAAATGTTTTAGAGCCCAGCTCTAGTTCTAAAACTAATGATTTTGAGGATAAAAATTTGGTTATAAAACTCAAGTCCGAAATTTTTTCCTTAAAGAAGTGTTTATCAATCTTTACCCATGGTAAGGAGAATATTGATAAAATGTATTCCCAAATACGACCTTTAAGAAATAAATCCGGATGTGGTTATACCCATGCAAAACCAACTTTTAGTAACAATTATTTTGTTCCTCAAAGTACCCCATTTTGTACCAAGTGTCAATGTGGTGGTCACTAGGTGAAGAATTGATCCTTAAACAAAACCCAATCTATAGGATTTCACAAAGCCTATTTCTCTAAGAAGATGTGGGTACCTAAAATTTTATTATCTGTAAATCTCGGATCCAAGCAAGTTTGGATTCTGAAAGTCTAATTCTCTTCTTGATTTTAGGAAAATAAAGAGAGTACCAGCAACAATACATGGTACATGGATAGTGGATGTTCCCAGCACATGACTGGTAACAAAAGCTATTTTGAAAAGATTATCAAAACGAAAGGAGGAAAGGTAACTTTCGGAGATAATGCTAAGGGAGAGATTGTTGTATTGGTAATATTGTTCTTCTTGGTAAAACCTTGATTTCAAATGTTCTTTTTGTTAAGGGTCTTAAGCACAACATCATTAGCATAAGTCAGTTATGTGATGAAGGGTACCTTGTGAATTTTAGGAATGATAAGTGCTTAGTTCAAAATTCCAAGGAAGAATTTATTCTCTCAGCCAATAGGCATGAGAATGTCTATACCTTAGTCTTAGAAGACCTTAGGAGTCAATATTTACCTTTTCTAAGTGCAATGGAAGATCATTCCTGGTTATGGAATAGAAGACTAGGTCACTGTAATCTTAGGAACCTATGTAAACTCTCTAAGAAGAAACTAGTTAAGGATCTACTGGAGCTTAGATTTTATTCTTCTAAAGTTTTTGATCCTTATCAATATGGAAAGAAACATAAATCTAGTTTTAAATCAATCGGTGAAGTCTCAACAACTGATTCATTACAGTTAGTGTACATGGATCTTTTGAGTCCAACACAAACGGGAAGTATTGGAGGCAAATACTATGTGTTTGTTCTAGTTGATGATTACACTAGATTTACTTGGGTCTATTTTCTAGCAAAGAAGTCTGAAGCTTTTTCCTATTTCAAAAGTATTATAGCCCAAGTTAAAAATGAGAAAAACCTTCCATTGAAAACTATTCATAGTGATCATGGAGGAGAATTTCAAAATTCTAATTTTGAAACTTTTTGTAGTAAAAAAGGTATTACTCACGATTTTTCCGCACCTAGAACTCCTCAACAGAATGGTGTAGTTGAAAGAAGAAATAGAATTCTTCAAGAGATAACTAGAACCATGTTGAGTGAATATTATATTTCTAGACATTTCTGGGCTGAAGCTGTAAGTACTGCTTGTTATACTATAAATCGAGTTTTGATTAGACCTTTTCTTAATAAAACTCCTTATGAGTTATCGAACGATAAAAAACCAAGACTTTCCTACTTCAAGGTTTTTGGTTTCAAAGTATTCATTTTGAATACTAAAGATAACTTGCATAAATTTTCACTAAAATCTGATGAAGTAATTTTCATAAGTTATTCCACAACTTCTTGGGCTTATAGAGTTTTTAATAAAAATACTTGTACTGTTGAAGAAACAGTACATGTAAAATTTGATGAGTCAGATCCTTTTGTTTTTAAACCACCTCAACCAACATCCTCGGATGTGTTTTCAAAACCTGATTGTCAACCTTTGATTGAAGGACCTTCTGATACGGAAATTTTTCAAGAAGATACTTCTGAAACATTTACCCCCGAAGACATTCTACCCTATGTTGATGAAAAAGTTTTACAAAACACAAATCAGGTGTTTCTTAAGAATCATCCCAGTGATAGTATCATTGGTGATGTAAATCAACCTGTAAGGACTAGAAGTTCCTTAAGAAATCAAGTAGAACATCTAGCATTTCTTTCTCAATTAGAACAAAAAAGAACTAATGAAGCTTTAGGTGATGATGATTGGATCGAAGACATGCAAGATGAACTAAATGAATTCAAAAGGAATAAAGTCTGGACCTTGGTTGAAAGACCTAAGGAAACTTCTGTTATTGGAGTTAAATGGGTTTTCAGAAATAAATGTGATGAAAATGGAGTCATAGTAAGAAATAAAGCTAGACTTTTTACTAAAGGTTATAATCAGAAAGAGGGAATAGACTATGAAGAAACCTATGCTCCAGTATCTAGACTTGAATCTATTCATATTCTACTTGCCTTTGCAGCATTCTTTAATTTTAAACTTTTTCAAATGGATGTGAAATGTGCTTTTCTTAATGGTTATGTTCAAGAGGAAGTTTTTGTTGAACAACCTCCTGGCTATGAAGATACAAAACATCCTGATCATGTTTTTAGACTTACCAAAGCTTTGTATGGTCTTAAACAAGCCCCACAAGCATGGTATGATAGACTCACTGGATTTTTGCTTCAAAATAACTATGTTAAGGGAAATGCAGATCCAACCCTTTTTATAAAGAAAGATAAGAAAAATGTTTTGATTGTTCAAATTTATGTTGATGATATCATATTTGGTTCAACTCAGCAATCTTTAACCGACTCCTTTGCAAGTCTAATGAAATATGAGTTTGAAATGAGTATGATGGGTGAATTAACATTTTTCCTTGGTTTTCAAATTTCTCAAAAACTAGAAGGAACCTACATATCTCAACATAAGTATATTAAAGATCTTTTCCAAAAAGTATGGTTATGACAACACTAAGAGTATAAGTACTCCTATTGGTACCTCAAATTCTTTAGATCTTGATGAAGCTGGGAAACCATTAGATCAAACATCTTTTCGAGGAATGATAGGAAGTTTACTTTACTTGACAGCTAGTCGACCAGACATAATGTTCTCATTATGCTTATGTGCAAGATATCAATCCAATCCTAAGGAATCTCACTTAAAGGCAGTAAAAAAAAATTTCGCTACCTTAAGGGAACCATGGATCTAGGATTATTTTATACCTATGAAAATGATTTTGTTATAAAAAGATTTTATGATGCTGACTTTGGTGGATGTAGAATGGATAGAAAGAGTACATCCGGAACTTGTCATTTCTTAGGAGATTCATTAGTTTCTTGGTCCTGCAAGAAGCAACATTCTGTAGCACTTTCCACTGCTAAAGCTGAATATGTAGCAGCTGGAAGTTGATGTGCTCATGTATTGTGGATGCAACACACACTCACAGACTATGGCTTGAGTTTTACTAAAACTCAAATTTTGTGTGATAACACAAGTGCCATTGCCCTTAGTAAGAAACCTGCACATCACTTTCGTGCAAAGTATATAGATATTAGGCATCACTTTCTTAGCGATCACACACTTAAAGGAGATATCATTCTTCAGTTTATCGGAACACAAGATCCACTTGCTGATATTTTCACAAAATCTTTTCCTTCTGATAGATTTGAATACATTAAACAGAAGTTAGGAATGATAACCGTAAGGTAATCCTTCTTAATTAAATTTCTGTTGAAAAAGTCTCCTTATAGTAATAAACTCCTTTTTTAGGGGGAGTACATTTTTTTAAAAAAAAAAATCGGAACTAAGATTTCCGGAATGGAAAATTTTTTTTCGTACTAAAAACTTCCAGAATGGAATTTTCGTACTGATAATTTTCGGAAAGAATATTTTTGGACTGGGGTTTTTGTAACGTTGTTTTCGTACTAGAATTTTTATAATGAAGTTTTTTTTCAAGAAGAATATTACCAATTTCAAATAATTTTCCTTGTCAATCCGTAAGTTATGATTTTCCTACTTATAGTTTTGTAATCAAATTTTGCTTACTGGTATCATCCTTGTTTAGTTTGGATTCTAGTTTTTCCTCAAATCCGAATGTTTTCTTTAAAAACCTCAAAAGATCGAAGTCAAAAAAAAATTTCCTTGCGAAATTATTCTTAACCGTCAGATCAAATCAATGTATTTTCAACCATTGGATGACTTTTGGAAGACCAACGGTCAAATTCTTTGCCTATATAAAGGGGACCCCGAGACTCGTCCAACATCGGTTTTTTTTCAAGATTTTGCGTCTCGAAGCCCTGCTGCTCCTCTTAAGGCCGGTTCAAAATCTTGTGAAGCCAATCCGAATCTTACAGTTTACTTCACTCCGAATGTCTATTAAAGCAACTTCACAAGATATGTCAACTGTGAAACCAATTTCAAAGTGGTTAGTTTATAGAGAAAGGTTAGTTCATCTAGATTTTTATAAGCTTGATTCTATTATTTCGAAAAATATTAGACTGAATGGATGGGAAGACGTCTGCATAGCTATGTCAGATAAACAGGATCCGGTTTATACTGACTTGCTGATAGAGTTTTATGAGTCTGTTTCCTTCCTGGTGGAAGATGGCAGAGAAAGCTTTTCTTTTATGTATTATAGGATGACCTATAAACTTTCTTACACTAATGCAGCAAGCCTGGTTGGTATAGAATATGAGGGAGAAGCTGAATTCTGTTCTCACAAACATCCCGATGTGCAAGGAAGTTTCAATATGGAAAAGGTACTGAAGGGTCTTGGGCTTAAGGATGATTCAACTACTAAGATTGCTCGGCTCACTCCGAATAATAGAATACTGCAACTATGGGTGCAAGGTTTTCTGGTTCTGAGAAGAGGAGACAAAGAAAATCTGAAGAATAGTAATATCTATGTCTTAGATTTTTTGGTAAATCTAAGAAAGATAAATCTGATAAGGCATGTCTTGGTTACAATCAAGAATATCAAAGAAGGAAATCTGAGAGCTCAGATTATAATGTTTTCTTCCCTATTATCTAAGTTGATTGTTCGATGCTTAGAATCATTCAATGTTTCCTGCAAATCAAAGATCCGGAATTGAAAGCTCATGCTTATCAGTGATGATACGCTTAATATAATGAAGATGGGATATTCTAGTGAATCCGGATAATATTACCCTCTATCTGTGGAGGAATTTGAAGCAGCTGAAAAAGAAACACAATCTCCAGAACCTTTAAAAAAGAAAAGGAAGAAGAGAAAGTCTAAGGAAGTAGTTACTGATGAAGAAGATCCCCAGCCTAAGGAAACTGAATCTGCACCACCCAAGCCGAATAAGCAGAAAATCTATACAGATGAAGTAGCAGTAAAGTGGAGGAAAGATAAAGAAATGAGGAAGGAAGGGGATCCTCAATTAGGACTCGACCCTGCTGAGGCTAATGCATTAAAAGAAAAAGATGCTGAGGTGCTGGAAAGACAAGCGAAGGAAAAGAAGTTGAGGAAGAAGATGACTGAAGATGAACTAGTGCAATCTTTGCTAAAAGGTACAGAGTTGGCTTCCGAAAGGCTTCTAGTTCCGGAAACTTTCGGTGTCGAACCTACTTTACCAGAAACTCCAACGAAAAATTATGTCACTCCGGAAAAGGACAAGGGTAAAGAACCTGTAGTAGAAGCTGAGAAGGAGGTTGCTGAAGCAGTTGAGGAAGAAGTTCAAGAAGAAGAAGAAGAGGAGAGTGAAGATCTGGATACCTTGATCAAACAAATTCAGAATTATAAGGCTGAATCCGAAAAAAATAGTATCTCCAGGGAAGGGAGATGAGGAAGCCAGCAAGAAGCTTCAAGAAGAAGAAGAAGAGAATGAGCTATTTGATGAAGAAGAATCCTATCAGAGGAACTCTCTTGAAGAGGGACAAGAAATACAGCAACCAGATGAAGATCAGATTTTTCAAGTTTCTGAATCTGAGGAAGCTTCTTCTAATATGCAATCCATTCTGAAATCCGATAAAGGGAAGAAAACTTTAATGGAGACACCTATTAAAGTTATCATTAGAAAGAATGAGGTTGGTGGTACCTCTAGAAGGAAGCTGATGCCAGTTGAAGAAGAGGAATCTCAAAAAGAAGTTTCTGATTCGGAATCATCATCCCACGGGCATGATTTTGTGGTTCAATCTCTGAGAAAGTTGGTGGACACAATTCTGATTCTTCCAAAAATAGATTCTAGATTCCAGTTGCTGCAACAATCTATGAATCAAAAATCAGATTCTTTATCCATGGTAATGGATAAGTTTGTAAAGTTGGAAGCTGAATAGAAAAGTTTTCTGATCGATTATGACGTGCATAGTATGTCTTGTAGTAAAGTAACCAAGTGGTCTAAAAGAGTTGACGAAGATTTAGTTCACGTTGAGAATTTTCAGGCTGAAGTTAAAAATTCTTTTGAAATGGAGGATAAAAAGGTTAATGGAATTTTTGAGAAGTTGACCCAGGAGAAAAATTTCCGAAATCAACTGGTCATGGATCTGAATGGCAAGCTTAACTCAGTATCTCAAAATTGGAAAACTGAAAGAGATTTCCGTATTGAGTTTCAGCAGAAGATGGAAAAGCAAGATGAGTTGTTGAACTTGCAGAAAAAATCCTTGGAGGCTCAAGAAGAGGCGTTAAAATCTCAAGAAGAAAAGGTAAAAGCCTTGGAGAGGCAATGGGAGGAAGATCAAAGAGACTTGAAGAAACTCAAAGCCTTGTTGAAGCAGCTCATTCCGAAGGAAAAGGAAGAAAAATGATCCCACGCTGTTCTTTTATTGTAGTTGTCTTTCCTTGTAATTTTTTTTCCCAACTCTAATGAAATGGTTATCTGGTTGGTTTGTATCTTGTTATATACTAATGTTTCAGGTAGCATAATTTTTTTTCCATTCCCTTCAATTCTTTTTGAAAATCACAAAGGGGGAGAAGGAAAAAAGAACTATTCCTAAGGAGGAGAAAGGAAAAATTTCTAAGAGAAATATCCTTAAAGAAAGAGGGAGTTTCCCACTACGAAGTTTTTTTTCATTCTTACAATAATGAAAACTCTACTCCGGAAACCCAGAATACAATCCTTTGAGTTTCAATGCCTAAGGTGGAGTTAGTTGTAGTCACTTCTATTCATGAACAAAGGGAGATAAGTTTTAATTTTCATAATCTAATGAAAATTTTCAAAATCCTTATATACTTTTTCAAAAGGATGTTTGTGCTTTCCAAAAAGGGGGAGACTGTTGAGTCAATAAGGTTTTCCTTATGACTTTTCCATTCCTTCTTGTTTTGAAAATCACAAACACCTTATACTTAAGCAAATAATATTTTTACTCAAATAAAGAATATTTACTTCTTTATGGAAATTTACCTTAACCTAGATTTTCTTATACATTGCTGTTTTTTTCTTAAATTAAAAAACCGGAATCATAACCAAATTTCCGGAGTCTTATAATGAAAAAGTTGGAGCATTCTGTTTTTAGGATCCGAATTCTGGAAGTGATCTGTAATATAGTTTTAATCCGAATTCTGGACTCCAAACTCTGAAGCAGTTCTAATCCAAACTCTTAAGTAGTTGGACTCCGAACTCTTAAGAAGTTCGACTCAGAACTTTTAAGTAGTTCTACTCCGAACTCTTAAGAAGTTCCACTCCAAACTCTTAAGAAGTTCAACTCCGAACTTTTAAGCAGTTCGACTCCAAACTCTTAAAAAGTTCGACTCTGAACTTTTAAGCAGTTTGACTCCGAACTCTTAAGAACTTCGACTCCGAACTCTTAAGAAGTTCGACTCCAAACTTTTAAGCAGATCTACTCCGAACTCTTAAGAAGTTCGACTCCGAACTCTACAGATTCAGAATCCGATCTCTGGTGAAACCAGACTCTGAATTCCTATAAAACAGAATCTGAACATTTCTTAACATAGACTCCGAACTTCATTTTGGTTAGACTCTGAACATTTGACTTGCTTACACTCTGAACTATTAATTAACTTTTAATCACAAATTATTTGTTTCAAAACGATGTCGTGCATTTAGTTATACATAGTTCATTATAAAACGATGTCATCTATTCTATTTCTAATTAACTGTTGGTTGAGTTACACGTGTACAGGTCTCTCCGAGTTTTATGGAAAATATGACCGTTGGAAGAGGGAGCTGACCGTTGGAAATTTGCTTATAAATAGGAGCTCATTTGAAAGAGCTCAAAAACACAGAGAAGTTGATCAATCTAGAGACCATACACTGCTAAGGTGATTTCTAGAGAGAGAAAGCTTTTCATGCCTTGTGCATACTGAACCGCTCGTTCATTTTTTGCTTCGTGCAACTCCGAATGTTGGTGATTACATTCGAGGACTTCCTAGGAAAGGAAGACAGAGGTGCCGACTACCGTGAAGTTCGAGGGCTTCCTTGCTGAGGAAGACAGAGGTTGCCAACAACCTTGAAGTTGAGGGCTTGCAGGGATAATAAGATAGAGACTCCGATCTTCGTATCGAGGGCTTACCCTGGTGTGGGTAAGATAGACTTTCTTGAAAGTATAAATCAAGGGACCTTTATCCAAGGTTGTTAGATACCCTTCTCTTTAGGTTAAAAGACATATATCTTGTTACTTGTAGTTTTTCTACACATTTATTTCCGCTGAATTTTTTATTATAAGGAAAGTACAACTTTCTTATACTTCCTTACTTATACTCTGTTTCACTTAGATTCTATACTCTTTAAGGTAGAATCTTATTTTGTAATATTTTGTTAAGTTTCAATTTCAGGAACCATATTTCCGGAACCTACTTTCAGAATCTCTTTTCGAGTTTTCATTTGGTATTAGAGGTGTTGTGAATTTACTTATGTTTAACTTTGTTAAACTTAGCCCTTTCCTTTGCTTAAGGAAAACATAGTTAATCATAACTAACTTTAAAGGTTCCAAAGGAATTTTTAAAGTATACAATTCACCCCCCTCTTGTATATTGAGCATCAACATCATTATTTTGATCCTACAGTGTTAGTGTTCTGAATCTCATTTCATTTAAATATTTTATTGGTACATATTTCTGTTGATATCTTGTGTGTTTCTAGTTCTATAGTGTGTTGTTACAACACACTATAATAAGACCCTTTATCAATTCTTTTAAAGGTGCTAATAAATCACACCTTTATTTGGTCTTTTAAAATCACTACTAAATTGTCCTTTATTAGCACTTTTAAATGTGTGGAAAAAGGTATACATTATCAGTGATTTTATATTCCCTAGTAAAATAATCTTTATCAATGCTTTTATAAGAGATGAAAAATATTTCCATTAATGGTTCTAAATTAAATCACTGGTAAAATACCCCTTTATCTTCGCTTTTTTAGAGCTGATAAATGACCAAGGCTTTTAACCTCGCTCATGTAGTTAGAAATTTTCTAGTACTGATGAAGGCCATTTCTAGAATTATAAAAAAATAGTTTTTAGTAGTTTTATGGGATTTTCTAGGTCCCCTACAGCCCCTGAAGCCGCAAAGACTAGCTAGTTAGGGGTTTCTAGTGGTCGTTTCATCACCTAGTATGCGATATAGGTAGACCAGATACCCAATGGTCTTCCAGATTAAAAACCCATAATGGGAATTTTAGACTTTTTAAATAAAAACTAATTTTAAAACCTATTTATTCTCTCCATCAATCCAGCAAGAATAGATCTCCCAATCTTTCACTTGGATTTTATGGGTCCTCCAAGACTAATCTCAATCCCTTTTTAAGTTCTAGAAATTATATTGGTTGTATTTTTTATCCACTTCTATGACATTAATGTCGATTTCATTGATTATTTCTCCAGATTTTAAATTACATACTTAATATCGAGGTATTATAGAATATTTGGGGGATTTTTTTTATTGGGATTTAATTGGGTGATATCTCTTGTAATATTTTGTCTCCATGTCTTGAGGTATGAAGTCATTACTATGTTATAAGGGTTTTATTGGATTGGATGGGTTATCAGGCATGTGGATGAGTGGGTATGCATCGATTCCTTCTATAAAAAGTTTCAAGGTGATAAAGTTGATTCTAAATGATGGTTTATAGCATAGTAAAAAATTATATGGAAGTTTACCATGATTGTGATCAAACTATATTGAGTATGATTTATGATAGGGTTTTCCAACATGGAAAATTTTGACTAAAATGACTCTTTTATTATTATTATCAGCATTGATAAATGTGTTTCCTAACATATTGGTTTTGGTTTTATTCTTCTTAAATTATGAATGGATTGGGGCTAGAATTTTCTATAGAGATTATTGAGATGTGTTTTTTTAGATGTTGGGTCATAGTGTATGGATAGACCATGATTATACTAGTGTGATAGTTTTGGGTAATTTATGTGAGATCTGGTCATTGGACCTTAACACGAGTGATTGGATGGTTAAAGACACTTAGGTGGTTGAATATGTAACAAACTCCTAAATTATACTTTATATCAAAGAGTATTTTCGGTAGGAACTAACCTTTAATGGTGTGATGGTGTATATTATGTGAGATTTTAACTACGTTACACCCTCCTTAAGTCCGCTTCTTATATAGTTCAAACAGTATGGGGTGGTTGGATATGTTACACCCTCTACAGTACTACTTATTATGTTACTAGTAATGTTCCTATGGGTATGAGATAACTCTTACATTATGAATTTATCCAAGGGAGGTACGGTTGAGGTTCATTATAATATCTAAATATTTTAAAATAATAGTATGTTCGATAGCTTTTACAACATGAACGCCTAACATAAATGAACTGTGAAATGTTAATTTTATAACAAAGCTGTTAAATTAAAGGGTATGGATAGGATCAAACACATTACGAAATATATATAATATTCCAAATCAACAAAAATTCATTTATTAATTCTTAGTAAATAAGTACTCAATTTTTAGTATATTCATTTTATGCTTTAAAAATATATTTCCTTTAAAATTGTTTTTTTATACTTTTTGTGATAAAATGTTTTAAATAATCTAAATAAATATTAATAATTTTATTTTATAAAAGGGTGTAATTTTTGAATTCATCATTTAAAAATTAGCTTAAGATTAATTTTTGAGATTTTTTTTTAAATATTGATTTTTCAATGAATATTCAAAAATATTTTTTTTAAACAACCTTTTCTTTTCAAGTACATAAAATTTCATTTTATATTTTGGATTATTTTTAAATTTTAATCATTTCATTATAAATAAAAATCATCTAATAAATGTAGTTGGAATCATAATTATACTTCAATTTAGTATAAAAACATTTTTATACTTAAAAATGCATTTATTGAAAATTTTATTTTCATCACATTTTGAAGATTTATTTTTAAATAAAATTATGAAAATTATGTAAATTTAATTTGATAAAATTGAATACATATATTTAATCATCATAATTAATATTATGAAATAATGTCAACATATTCTTTGTTCAATATGAATAGTACTCAAAATAAATTTTTGTTACCTTGATAAAGGTAATGTGGGTTATCTATGGTTAAAACTAATGTGGTTAGTCTTAAAATTAATTCAAACACCTTCCATAATTTGTTGGATGATTCTATTTCATCAATAATCATCCAAAATATGAAAATATTACCTTTTTTACATTTATCATTGATTTTTACCAATATAAAATTTTAAGTAAAAATAAAGTCAAAAATGCCACTCTCTTCCTTTTAATATCTATAATATTTTCAGACAAGGATAAAATAAATTGATTCCAAATTTTAATGTGAAATATAAAATAGTATTTACACTATAATTTTTTTCATTTTTATTAATGAAATAAATACGTTAAATTCTTACGAAACACTGACATAGTACCACTGAAAGTAGTACAAAATTACTGTAATTGATATTAAAAATATAAAAAGTAATATTTTTTAATTATTTATAGAATGAAATGAATTTTATAGTCAATAATAATTTATTATTCATGTTTAAATGGAATATATTTTCAATACACTATTTTTATGTTGTTTTTAATGTTAATTTATGTGAACAGTTCATAAATCGAAATCAATAGTATTTTATATTAAATATATTTTATTTAAATTATTTAAAAATAATAAAATACATGAAATAAGATAATTTGGATGATAAATGGTCTATAATTTAAACATTTGTAAATTTATGATCCAATAATCAACATATAAGTAAAATTATAATCCATTAATATTGAAAATTGCATTACCACAGTTATGGTTAAAATTGGTTAAACAAGGGGTTGATCCAAATAATAATGTTTACAATGATATAAAACATATAATAAATTTATTGGATGAATATATTAATAGTATATCCTTATTATCTTAAAATCTATGTCATTTTGTATCTATTTGACTAGTGTTAGAAATGTATTATATTATAATATTTCATGTATTTCCAGAAATGACAACAATTATATTTTCTAATAAATAATATTTTATCAAATAATCTAAAAGTTATAAAAAATAATATACTTGGCCCAGTTAATGGTATAGGGTTTATAATATCAATAATTATCCATTTGTGGGCATTTTCCCGTTTATAGAAACATTCATATCCCCTAACGAGTGAAAACAACAATATTATGGTAATTGTTGAAAGGGTTAATGGGGGATAAAACAGAGAGATAATGTTGAAAACACCATCTAGGCATTTAAAAATTGTATTTTATGTGATGATTTCAAAAAAAACTCGTACTATGTTCTAATTATATCCATTTTGATCAATTGTTTCATAAAAATTAACCTATACTAGTCTAATAATTTGGGTAATTTCATGAATGCCTCTTCCCTCACTTATAAAAGGGCACCACATCTCTTCTCCTCTGAACATTTCATGATTTATTTGATTCATCAAAGACCTACATAAAGTACTTAATTACATCTCCCAGTATTATAAATGTATTATTTTTGGATGAAATCTAACATTATACTGCTTAATGTGCAAAGAAAATGAGTTTCTCTGAAGAAGAGGTATAGATTTTGACTGAATGTTTTAGTTTTATATCATTTTCTACCTACTTCAAATATTATTCAACCATGCTGAAATAATAACATAAATATCTTACATATACTAATATTTAATCATTTTAATTTCATAATATATATCAATTTCATCAACTGACCAACTGGAGCCCATCAGGTAGGTGGTAAGCCGAGAATAAAACCCTAATCCCAATTCTAATAGGCCAAGGGCTAGTGACTAGAGCCATGAATACATATCACACATATGGTATTCATTATCATAAATTAACAATATACATGCACACATATTTATACACTAGTATGATATAGAAATATAAAAACCCATAATGTTAATGAATGCATATCACTTATCCCACAATTTGAGTCCACCAAGTAGTACTGCCAAAGTTAAAAGGTAAAATTCAAACCCAACAAAAACATAAAAGAACCCAAATTTATGATTATTTATAGTAATCTTCCCAAAAAAATCTCTATCATACATTTGAGGATCGTCTTGAATAAATAATCACTACATACTCATGGCCCTCCTATGAATCCATCGAAAGACATGTCATCTCTATAAAACATGACATGTGTTGGCAATGTCTATGCATGAATGATTATAAACATTCCTAGTAGGACACCCTAAAATCACAAAAACACAAAGTATCAATGAGATATATTAGTCGTATCATCACCATAAAGTCATTTCAATCATTATTTGAGAAAATAACTATAATAATTACCATTATATGCTCAAAGGTTGACACCAAGTCTCAAAGTGTGGCCCTGTCCTCACTGCTAGCCTCAGGTTCTACTAGAGGCTCATACATAACAATCAACTAGGGGAACTCACACAACATATCTTATTATCATGGATGGAACTCATCCAAGAGGACATACTCATCAGGTAATTCCATTAAGAATAACTAATGTATCTAAGATGGCTCATCCAAGATACCCAATCAATTAGTCTATAACATTCTAGAAGAAAAAAATGTTTATGTGCAGATATGCGATCACATCCAAGTCTATTGGGGGACACCCGACCCTAACTGGAATAACCCACTAGGTAGGGGATCCAACAACATAGTATATAGGTCATGGGAATCCAGCCCCTTCATTAGATGATGAATCATGATGAGGATACAACCCCTGTACCTCACAAAGGGATTCATGCTTCAATCCACCAAGGTGATCTTGTTCAATAGGAAAAATAAGATAATACATTCAATCCTCATGGAGGTGAACTGAGTAAACTCACCCAAAAAAAACACCAGTATAGAAGAGAAAAACAATGTTATAGTTCAATATAACTCTCCCAATCTCAAAACAAAGATGGTATGAGAAAAATAAGGCCACTATCTTGACCTTTTAGGAGTATAGATGTGTACCATGGGATTCACAACATGTGAGTCCAAATTTAGAAATATTTGTATCTCACGTTCTCACATGGAATGTCTCTCTCCGAAGTACAAAACATTTCCATTACACCCGAATGGCCCAAAGGCCTTCATTTTTTATTATTTTTGATAATCCACCTTTCAAGTGGTGAGGTGGAACCCTTAGATAGACCTATGGCTTAAGAGACAATTACATGACCTGTATGTCTTAAAGGAAATCACCCAGACAAGACAACTTAGATCTTGTACTACCCAAAAAATTTCATAATATAATCACTCCAACTTCTCAAGGATATTCGGCTAGCTATCCTAGTTAGATATGTACTTTCCCGGTACCGGGGGCAATGTCATACCCTCTCAAACTTTCAATTCTGGTTAGCTCTGCTCTGGTGAATGTTCCTTCTCTAAATCCTCATTTGAAGGGTTTTCCCTTGTAATATGATCGGTAAATTTTCATATTTCATGTGGCCTGACTTCCTTGGAACATGAAGTGTTTAGAGATCATGTTGTCACATGATGTCTTCCTTTTTCAATCATGTGAATTCTAGATCCTTCCCTTGTACTATTTTTGTGCCTGTGCACACTGTCATTTCCCAGGCACTTTCCAAATCAAAAAGTGTGTGTTATAAAAAATATATTGTTTAGGGTAACATTAACTCCTAGTCATTAACTCATATTACAATCCAATTTGGCTATGTATTGTTCATACGTCACATGATTAACTCACACAACAAGTGAGTAAATCACACGTCATGTGATATTTAACATAATGCATAATAGAATCCACTACTTAAAGGGGACTATAAAGAATGTGTTCCTCTAAACCTCACATATTGTACAATACACATTATTATAAATTCCTAAATATTCACATATATTATCCCATTCACCACCACTTCCTTTGGGACCATTGGGAATCAGGACACAATAGACAAATCTGGGTTGAAAGAACTCCACAGCTGATCGGAAGACATATTATAGAGTTTCTTTACTAAAAAATCTTCGTTGTTGTTATCCGGATGCACAACATGGCCCAACATTTTTGGAAACCACTATCTTCACCAACATCAAGTTTCCATGGTCACTGGTGGATAAATTCCAGACATTGGTTGATCCGAAAACACATTTGGTCAAACTATAGTAGATATCCTCTCTACAAGTATCATAGATCGACCACCACTCAAACCATCTTCTGATCTCTATCATCACTACCCTTACTCTTCCAAACCTCCAAACCCCAAAATCAAATCCTTGACCATGATCCACTATTCCAAAGGAAAAACACACTATGATTGGTCCTCTTATACATCATAAAATAATCAGAAATTAAAATCTAATTGATGAATGTTTAATAATGGAGGGAGAAAGGCTCATAACACAAATTGATCCCCGATCAATAGTCATTTTCATTTTTCCTTCATTAAAAAAATACAGAGGATGAGGCATTATTAATGTAGAAATAATCATTGAGAAACCAATGCCAATTCCTAGATTTATTAAGAGAATGAATACATTGGAAAAAATAATAGAGATCATTCAATGGATTAATTTTTGGAAAGTATTAATTTGATTTTGTATCAATACATTAATAGGGATTAAACTAGAAAATAAAATTCCTTATAAAGGGTTTGGATTGATCATTGATAAAGAATATTTAGGCCCCATTTCCCTTGATGAGATAAAATATTTCCTTCGCTGAGGATAATCCTTGTGGTATCTGATCCTTGATCTCATTATCCTCTTCTGATGCACTCTACACTGAATCCCTACAACAAGGTTCATTATCATATCACTCCCATGAGAGTTATATGGATAAACCTATGTAATTTTCATAAAATGGGTTTCAATAGAAGAGGATTAGGTCCATACCATGTGATAACTAATATATATATATATATTTATCTTCCCACATCCACTCTTAAACCAAATTCCAAATGCACACAAAGGTATCATTAAAACTATATTAAAACCATCATTTAAAATTTAATTCAACTCTCATATTTCCCATTTGGAACTCCATTCAGTAGATATTTCAGTATTTTATAAAAATTATTCCCACATGACATATATTATATGTTATTATTTTTAATATATCAACACTGAGGATCCTGAGGCCCTATAATGCCACACCAACATTGTTTTTTACTCAAAAAATATTCCTTGAAATATTAAAAAAATATATTATAAAGTAATTATATTCTCACCACTTTCAATGATTATCATATAGAAAATTGAAAACCAATTCAAACAAGAGGGTAATAATCTCACATCTCAATCTCCCACTCTGATGAGATCTACTAGAAGTTCTTATGTTACCAAAAAAACTTGCACCCAAGGAAACCACATATTACATGAAGGTTTCTCGACTACATGTTCAAAAATTCCACTAGGCTCCTCAAAAATATAACTCCACCCTCAATTTACATCTCACCCGGGACGACATCATTCAGTGGTCCATGTACATATCTTTTTTGTCACGACACATGAAATATATTTCATGTTTGTTATAACATCAATGGTCAGGCTAATCGATATTCCACGTCACTAAACATACATAGTAAATTGAAAAGTTCCTTCGGTCCTTTGAGATAACCTACCACCTTATCCAAATCTATGAAAT
Organism: Viscum album; assembly: GCA_963277665.1. Classification (NCBI taxonomy): domain Eukaryota; kingdom Viridiplantae; phylum Streptophyta; class Magnoliopsida; order Santalales; family Viscaceae; genus Viscum; species Viscum album. Next base: position 109,662,293 of record OY728161.1, read on the forward strand.
CCATGACAGGGATAGATATCTTGAAACACATGATCCCCATTGAAAAAAATATAAAGGCATTTTTCATCTTTCCACATTGGACTCATGAAATCTCTTGGAACTCATCATCCTCCCCAGGATGAACTACACCTTTTCAACCATTGCTTTCACCGAATCACGACCAGTAATTGTTGTTTCTTTGGCATCAAACAATAAAACGGTGACCTATATGTCTTCACTTGAATGACCTCTAATGGTGATACACTAATAGTGGAGTGGTAACTCTTGTGATATGAAAACTCCACTGTTGGTAGATGATTCTACAAGATATGACCATAACTAAGATGTAAACTCGAAGCATGTTCTTCAAAACATGAATGGTATACTTTACAAGACCATGTATCTGGGTTAGAAACACAGTTCTCAGAAAAAATTGAGTATTATGCCCTCTCATTTTCCTCCCCATAATCATGTTATGGAGTGTGCATCATAGTCTAAAAGAATCTTCAAGGAAACTCTATTTAGCCTAACTACATATTTCATGCATAGGAATCCAAAACTCTATACTAAGATCTATTATTGGATGTCTAGGATGTCATCCATGGATATTTGGTCTATGGTAACACCTATAGGGCCTTGACCTATCATTAATTATAGAATCCCCATCACAAAAACTACACATATACCATCCCATTTCATCTTCCTTTTTGGCCCATAATACTTCACCTATTGATATGTGAGGCGTCAAGAGATAAAATCAAAAACCCGAAACCATGTCCTTGTCTACCAAAAACATTTCCAAATGATCATTGTACATTCTAACCTCTCGATGTTTTATTGTTTAAAGGAAATCATAAAACCTCCGCAAAACATCCTCTCATAGCATGACTGGCATCATCCTCCATCCTCCTACAAAAATTACATGCTACCAACCTTCATTGAATCCTTTAGGAACATGTCTAGTGGATATTTAGTCATGATATATATCCCAATACATATCCCCAAGTTGTTCCTCACTAACAAACTAAATAATAATAGGGTAAAATTCCATTGAATCGAGGTACACTACACCATCCTAATCCTTAAGGGTCGGCTTCCAAGAGGTTATCTGCTTCATTACCTCACTTCTACAATAATGAATGGAAAACACTACTATAAGTATTTTCCATAACTTAAATTCTCTCAAGTGGATACCAATATAGCACTAATTCAACATTTTTTTAGTATAATACTAGTCCCATGATTCAGTAGACATATCCCATGAAGTGGGACTCTTAAATCCAGAACTGACACTTTAAGAGCTCCCCATAAAATAGGTACTCTTAGAGTAGTTCATAACCATCCTAAAATGTTTTATGTTCTCCATATATGAATCCAAGTACACAGGGATTCAATTGAATATTATTAAAATGAATAGATCCAAGAAGGGATGAATAATTTACTTTATATATCCCATAAAAAAATAGAATTAAACACATTAAAAGGTATCTTATAGAACTCAAAGATACCATAAAATATTTAAATAGAAATCTTCAGTGTTTCCTCCTCTTAAATATATAGTTTTTGATAACCATTATGGAGGTCACACTATGGGAATAAATTCACCCCTTATCACTATTCTAAGAAATAATTAATTATTGGGGGTGGATACTCCTTCCAGATAGTTACCTTGTCCAGGCGATGTTAATCCACACCAAATCCTCAAATTATCATCCACATTCAAGGTGAACAATAATGGGATATCCAGGGGAACCCACCTCATATAAAAAACCTGTTGTATATGGATTATATAACCATTTCATTAACTCTCACAGCTACATAGGTTCATCCAATATGATAGTGTAGATATTGGTGTTTCCTAGGTGCATGTCTATATGGAATATAAAATTACTACGATAGGTAAGACCAAAAAAATAACATGTAATACATTCTCAAACTCCTCCAAAACTGAAGGAAATGTAAATTTAATAGCAATTGCTACAGTAATTGAATTATTATCCAACTAATAATAAAATATGTTGTTTCATCTTAAAAATGATCCAATATTTCTATGGATAAGACTCCTTCTCACCAATGAAAAAAATTGTCCTGCTAACTTGGATACACTACAACTCCCACTGGTAATAGTCAACTGAGAATTGATGATAGGAAACCAGTCCATATATAGGAAAAATAACCTAAGGTCTCACCCCCACAATGAAAATATTCCACGAGGAGCCCTCTCTCTCACCCCAGAGTTAGATCACACTATTGGTAGAACTATTTGACCACCAAACCATTTCTAAAAGACCCTCTAAACATAAGGGCTAAGAAAAAAGGCACCACTAGAATTGCTACATCGTGAATAGGGGTTACATTAAGGGACAAGTGTCTTGTTACTATGTAATAAAACTAGAATTCACGTAGAGATGAAACATTTGATACCTTGTCCCACACTTAAAGTCTTCAGGTCAAAATATCCTACTTCCAGAATCTATCCTTTACCTTGGACATATGTATGCCACAAATAGGGCTCTCTACGACACCTTAGCACGTCAAAATAACCTGAAAAATAAAATTCAAAAGAACACATTTACCACACCACAACATTGTCCAGTCTGTACAGTATTAACTCACTCATATTGTTTTAAATCACGAAACAAAAATGTATCTTTATGGGGAAAGTGACCCTATTCCTTATGTGTCCAAATCCATGAAAAAAATCACCAAAAAAGGCTATACCAATGCCCTATATAATATTGGATAGGTATCACCCCTAGGACCAACATCAATTGGGGTCATAACCAAGTGGGACACTCGAAAATAGCCTCATGACATTCTTTTACCACCCAAGAATGGGATACGGGTCACTAGGATGCATGATAAATATCTATCTATAATAATTGTGAAGTTTACAAAGAGTAAGTGTGTCATATTCTAGTTACATTAGATCCAAATTATTCTCAAATTGATGGGTAAAATCATCTTGAACAACCTTAGGTGGGTCGGTATGCTTCTTAATGGGTGGAGACATCACTAGATATCCACCTGGAGGAACCGCCTCAAGAACGTGTACATAAACTGAATTGGCATCCCCAAGTGGATAATAACCATGATCCCACTAAGGAATCCTATATGGATGTCATCATGAATCCATCCAGTAATAGTCAAGATGCACCACATTCAAAAGATAATCTCTAGGGATATGACCTAAGAAGTAAATTGAAAAAAAACCATTTTGATATGATGCATGTACCTATGTTTTCCCTGTAACTAAATACATGTCAACAAGTAGGTAATGGGGGTCATTGAGAATGGATATGTTGGCTACCACACTAATACCGGATAACCTATCCTGATAGCCAAACTCAATTCACTTTAAAATTGTTTCCTTAATTCCTATACCAAACCTCATAGGTAAAAATATATCGAAACTCTGGTCATAAGATAAACCTACAGTGATACTTCTCTAACATGACCTGAACCACAACGTTCCACTTGGATAATGGTAAGACGAAAATGAAACCCCATGATTTCCTCTAATAGAATAGGGTCCGGAGACCAATTTTAAGTAGGCATATCACATATATGGGAGGTCTTAGTCTAAATTACCTATACACATAAAAACATCTCCACACACTAGTATAATATTTCAAGATAAATAAATCTTGTGGTAAATAAATCTATAACTTCTATAATACATTATATTATAATAGGAAATACAAAAAAATTAAAAAGGCCAAATAAAATCCCATAAAATCATTAAAATTACATAACCTACTAACAACATGGAGGGAAGGTTCACAGAAGAAACTCTAAAATCCATTTGAGGTCTGTCTTGTACAACTAAGATCTACATACTCATTGTAATGACCCAAACTTTTGAGTAATATTTGTTTGATTATTTTTGTGTTATTTTATTCTATACTCAACAAACCTATATCCTTTAATTAATTTTGTGAGTATAATTAAAATGAGACTATTGGGTTTTTACTGTTATATGATTGTTGGTCAATATGACCATTGGAAACTATACTCTTAACGTTATGATTATTATTTATAAATAAAAATGGTCATGGTTAATAAATACAGAAATAAGAGTTGATGGCCTCATCTAGTATACTTGGTCCATACGAAGCCCATCTGTCAGAGCTTGGGAAAGAGGTAGAATCATCAGTCTTTGCTTTAGACCAAACCCAAGATAAACTCCAACATGTTAAACTTGAACGGAATCGCTTACGAGAGAAGTTCAAGATGATAGAAATCACCACACATGTAATGTTGTCTAAGCCACCCAAAGATTATATCACCATATCACACCTTAAACTTATGTCTTATGAAATTGTTATAACAGACTATGTAATGAGTCCTTAGTTACTTTGTGAAATCCTTTTTTATAAATATAATTTTTACTTCTTATTATAGTAAAATTTGTTGATTTAAAATGTCAAAATAAATATTGGATGAATTTATAGAAGTTACATATTATTGATGAATTTTTGAAAAAAGTGTTTTTTTAAATATTTTTGTATACTTTAAATAATTAATAATTTGAAATTATTCTCGAAAACTAGTATTCTACAGTTGTGATCAGTAATAAATTTAGAGTTTAATAAGATCAACTTTATTTTTTGGCGAATAGTAAATTATGAATAGTAATATTACCCTTATGAATAGTAATATGACCAATAGAATAGTAACCTCACTTAAGAAAGTATAATTATAATTTATTCATCTTGAATGGTGAAATGATTTAATAGTGTATGTAAATAACTGTTTCAAAAATTATTTGTTAAGTATTAGTATTTTTTGGAAAATAGTGTTTTTACATAAAACTTAATTAGATCGTAATTAGAAAATTATTTTCATAAAATGGAGTTTATTTTTGAATTCATAGCATTGATATTAGGTTAGGGTGAATTTATGATATTTTTATAAAATGTTTTGTTTTCAGTGAATAGTAAAAATTCAGTTTTGTGTTTTGGTGGGTTTAATGAAATCATTAATGAAGTAATAATAATGTAATAATTCTGGAAGACTTTTGTAATATAAGATATGTTATTAGGTGTCCCAATTGGACAATACCATGGGAAAATACCATGTTCAAGCCCCTGGTTTTTCTAATACCACTAAAGAGGTGTCCCTTGGAAATTAATAAAATATTCCCTCACTTTTTCAATAAATACCAACCCATTACTACATTTATTTTATTCCAAATTCCCCCTAAACAATTATATGGTCTTTTTACCTCCCCTGGAGTCCTCCCAAGGTTCCATCAATCCCCCAAGGTCCTAAACTTGAGTTTTTGAAGTTAGTCTTCAACATAAGGGAACCTTTCATTCCCCTCTTTTAATTATGACTTCCTTTATGTTATATCTTCTAGTTTCAATATTATTATGTTGGGGTATATTATTATATATCATTATTTAGTATAATATTATGTTTTAATGATTATAAACACTTTATTCTCTCATCAACTGATTTTCCTAATTTTTAAGTGACGTTGTTAGGCTACTGAATTTTTGTAAAACAAATCACATGTTCTCTTTTCTTTCAAGATTCCTTTTCAGGTGGTATGTCATTCAAATAGCCATACCATGATATTTTTTTCTATCCCTATAATGTATTATGGATTTTTTATGAGTTTTTTAACCTTTTCCTCACTCTTTTTAATGTTTTTTAAAACCATGTTGTATAATCATTATGCTGTAGAATTTTTTTCAAAAAATCTCTCTCTTTTTATCAAAAAATTATATAATTATATTCATGTGAATACCCAAAAATATTTCATATCCAAGGGTATTCACCAAGATATAAAAATGATATATTTTATTCTGTAATTGACATACATAAAACCCTTACTCCCTTTCCATTGGTTATAAATGACATAATGATCGTGTTTTTAATCACTTTTTAAAATGTCACAATTTTGATATGAAACCCATTTAGTTTATTCTCTTTGGGTTATTTATGAAATATACGATTATGATCTATGTGTATCACATGAATATAAATAAACATTAAGGGTTCACCATAATATCACTTCAATGCATGGGGTAATGAATTAATTTCTAGAGATGACAAGTTTTACGATACCTTGGTGAATAACCATGGTAATATTTATGCCACCTTGAGGATGGGCCATGGTGATATGTCAATGAAGGTAAAAATAAATGTTCTAGACACATTTTCAAGTTATTTTTCTTGTTATTATATCTATTATATGCCTCTTTATCATTCCTTTATGATATCCCTCATGTTCTTATTGATATCACTCAAGTTCACATGTAAACTGTTTCACTTGTTCTCCTTACTAGGCCTCCTTCTCACCCTTTCCTTTGACATATGGGTCCAGGTTTTGAGATGAATTAATTTTACATAGTATTAACCTATGATTATCCCTTAAAATTTGAATAGAATAATTATTCATGTTTTCATGTATATTTTTTCTTGATTTCCATCACACTTGACTTTGAAGATCTTCTGTTTGTAAAATGTAATGAAAAGTTATGTAATAAAAGGGATAGATGTCATAGTTAGTATAATGTAATAGTTCAGTTATTTTTGGAAATAAGGATATTAAAAAATTATGAATAACCCTATATATAATTTTAAGTATAGGAAAAATTCATGGTATTTTGGTGAAATATTAAGTAAGTGGTTTCCGAACAAATAAATCTCTATTTTGATACGAACATGTGGATGTGGCTCTAGAAGAGATGTACCAAGGAGTTAAAAATCTAACAAGGTGTTTCGGGCTTGATCCAGAGTATCCTGGGACATGACAATGGGATTTTCTGTACTTTTGGTTTATCACTTCTGGGTGATACATTTGGTTAATCACAAACTTTTTATGATTCATTATGAAGGATTAATAGAGAAATATAATTGTTGTTAAAGAATACTATGTTTAAGCTTGATGTTTTAAGACTTAAAAATCCTTTATAGTTAAAAGAATGATACATGAAATAGGATTCTAACTATGGTTTTATTTTTTTAGAAAATGGAGTGAAATGGGAGGAATCGTGCAAATTGTGACTGCAATGGGCCATGTGTTGACGTCCCTCTAATGGAAGCCAGAATGGAAACGTTCAAGAGAATGATGAACCAAGTGACTCAAGTTATAGGAAATAACATGAATCAAGTTGAGATATCGACATCAACCTGAAGGTAACAACATTTTATTGAGTCCTTTATGTGTAAAAAACAACAAACCTTCAGTGGATCTACCGACCCATTGAATTATGAAGAGTGGATTAGCTCAATCGAGAAGATCTTCAATATGATCCACTATTCGGAAGAACAGACGGTCACCCTAACTCTTTAATGATTTTAGTTAGAAGCTGATCAATGGTGGGACCTAATTAAAAATATGATTCCCAAAGTAGAGGTTGAAGATATAGAGTGGGAAGAGTTTAGAAGGATCTTCTTCAATAAGTATTTCCCATGATCGATGAGAAAAATATAGAGAAGGAATTAATTGAGCTGATGTAGAAGGAGAATGAATCTGTGGGAGACTACAAGATGAACTTCACCTATATTTCATGTTACACCTTTAGATTTTTCATGGATACAAATGGGAATGTTGATAGATTCTTTGGGGGACTAAAACATCATCTGTGGAAGAATCTATCCAACTAAGACTATGATAGCTATGAGGAGATCAAACAGAGTGAAATGAAAGTAGAACTAGAGTTTGGAGAGACATACTGGTCTCATAAATACAATGAAAATAAGATATCAGTGGAGCCCTGCATATGGATGACCTTTGATTAGGGAAGAGGAGGAAATAAAGTGCAACATCCCACATATAATAAATGTGGAAAGATGTATTCGGTGAACTGCCTGCTTGGAAGAAGGAAGAGATAAAAGTGTGGAATAGTTGGATATATCACCCATAATTTTCATAGTGATGTGAAGCCTTAACTTCCCAATACTAATGACAAGGTGAAAATGGTTCACACCATACCTAATGTCCATTGCTATAAGTGTGGACAAATTTTGAATTTTTCCTATAACTATCCAAATATAAGGGCAGTGGAAAGGAACAACCATCAGCCTCAGGAAAGGACAAGGGAGCAAGGTCGTGATTTTGCTATCACAATAGCCAATGTTGAAGCTCAAAATTATGTGGTGGTAGGTACTCTTGTTGTTCTGTCAAAGCTAGTAATTACTTTGTTTTATTCTGGTTCTACACATTCCTTTATTTCCTCTAGGTTAGCAAAGAATTTTGAATCAACCCCTGATTTTCTAAAAGTAGAGTTATCAGTCAAGAATTTTGGTGGTATTATCCAAGCATCATCATTGTTAAAATACTCTAGTATTTAATTTAGTTAGCATAATTTTATCGCAAATTTATTATTCATTCCCATGCAGGAATTAGACATTTATACTAGATATGGACTATCTCATAAAGTATAATGCTTAGATCAAATGCAGAACCAAGGAAATATCAGTAGTCTTGAATGGAAAACCTAAAAGTTATCTTCTAAGGAGAGATATCTCAACCAGATCTATGTCTATAAGAACCTCTTATATCGTTATTTATGAAGTTGATCGGTGAAGAATAAGAAGAAGTAAATGAGAGTATAAGGATAAAAAATGTCCACATCATCCTAGAATACATTGATGTATTTTCCAAGGAGTTACTCAAACCTCGCCCAAAAAGATAGGTAGAGTTATCCCTTGAACTCGTACCAAGATCTCATCAAATATCAAAGGCCCTATATATGATTGAAAATGTAGAGCTAGATTAATTAAATAAGAAACTCCAAGATCTGTTGGATAAGGGGATTATCCTACTGAGTGTGTCTCCTTGGGGATCACCTGTTCTCTTTGTGAAGAATAAGGATGGATCAATGTGACTAAACATTGATTATAGAGAAATGAACGGAATCCCATTAATGAAAAAATACCCTCTTCAGTGAATTGATGCCATATTTGGCGAATATCATGGGGCTAAAGTATTCTCTAAGATTGATCTTCAATATGGTTATCATCAATTGAGGGTGAATAAAGAAGATATTCCAAAAACTACCTTCCGATCAAGATCTGGTCATTATGAGTTTGTTTTTATTCCCTTTGAACTGAATAATTCACCTTCTATTTTTATGAATTTGATTAATAGAGTATTTAAGGACTGCCTTGATAACTTTGTGGTAGTTTTTACTGATGATATTATGATATATTCCAAAATTTTCAAGGATCATGAGGATCATCTAAGGGTTATTTTTTAAACTCTACTAAAGTAGAAGCTTTTTGGAAAGTTCAGAAAAAGTGAATTTCGGTTACAAAAAGTTTCTTTCTTGGAGAACATTTTAACAAATGAAGTAATCACATTTGAACTTGAAAAGACGAAGGTTGCAGAAGAGTGGCCTCAGCCTACAACAATAAATGAGATTCAAGGTTTCCTTGGATCCATAGGAAATTATAGGAGCTTTGTGAAAAACATTTCACAAATTTATAGTCCATTAACCAAGTTAACTCGAAAAGAGGTCAAGTTCATCTAGACAATGGAATGTGTTGAAGTTTTCTAAGATCGGAAGAAGAGATTGGTTACAGCACCAGTATTAACTCTTTCCTCAAGTGGAGAAGGATTTGTTATTTTTAGCGATACATCTCTGAAAGGGATTTGGTGCGTCGTCATGAAAAATGACACTGTCATTACTTATGCATCTTAATAGTTGAAGACTCCTGATAAGAACTATCATGCACATTATCATGATATAGCTATAGTTGTTTTTGATCAGATGATATGTAGGAAGTATCTTTATGGGGGTAAATTTGATATATACACACACTATCAAAGTTTGAATTATATTTTCACACTAAAGGAATTGAACATGAGACAGAGGGGATGGTTGTAACTTCATAAAGACTATGTTTTTTCAATTCATTATTATCCCGGAAGAGAAAACAATGTATCAAATGCATTAAGTAGGAAAGACCCAGTTTTTTCCCATGATGAAGAACCAAAGTGATCCTTTGATCAATGACCTAGTAAAGATAGACATGGTAATTATAATGGAAGGGACATCATCAATCCTATTCTAAATTATTTATCAACTGTGATTACTAGAGAATATCAAGAAATATCATAATAAAGATCATTTGTTACAGAATATGTTTGAGTATATGAAGGATGGGACATTTCCTGAGTTCAATATTGATCAAGAAGGTTTTCTGAAATTTTGTACAAGACTATGTGTTCTATATATTCCAGAAATAATGGAGTTGATGGATAAAGCTCATATCTCTATGTTCTCTATACATCCAAGAAGTAAAAGAATATTAGAGACCTTTGTGACCATAATTGGTGGGATAATATGAAAAGCGTGATTGTTGACTACATTACAAAGTGAAGGGTATGTCAGCAAGTGAAGGAAAAGTGAAAACTTCCTAAAGGGGTATTGAACCCACTACCAATACCAGAATGGAAGTGGGACCATATCACTATGGACTTTGTCATTATTCTCCTGAGAGATTCCAAAGGAAATAATGTGATATGGGTTATTGTGGACCGTCTCACCATGAATACCAATTTTATCTCAATTTGGGAAGATTTATCAATTGATTATCTTACCAGGATTTATGTGAAGGAAGTGGTAAGGCTGCATGGAGTTCCACTTTCTATCGTTTCTGATTGTGATCCAAGGTTCACATCTAAATTTTGGAGAACTCTTTAACATGATCTAAGTACCAAATTAAATTTTAGTATTTCATATCACCCCCAAACAGATTTTTAACCTGAAAGGACTATTCAAACACTCGAGGACATGCTGATAACATTCTCAATGGAATTTAATGGTAGATGGGATCAACAACTTGCATTAGTGGAGTTATCATACAACAATGTCTTCCACTTGAGCATTCATATGGAACCCTATGAAGCTCTATATTTGAAGCGATGTAGAAATCTTACTTGTTGGGATGAAGTTAGTGATAGAAAGCTTCTTGGGCCTGATCTTATGTAAGATATGACATAAAAGGTTCACACCATCCACCGACACATTAAGGATGCTCAAATTCGGCAAAAGAACTATGTCGGAAACCATCAAAGGGACTTGGATTTTGGTGTTGGTGACAAATTCTTTGTCGAATTTCTCCTTGGTAGAGATTCATTAGGTTTGGGAATAATTGGAACCTCATCCCTAGGTACATTGGCACATATAAAATCCTTGATCACATAAGATTAGTTGCATATCGACTTACTCTTCCTCCAAATCTTGCACAAGTTCGTGATGTCTTCAACGTATACCTCTTCATGAATTACATTCCTTACCCTTCTCATGTATTAAATCCAGAGGTGTTACAACTGGAACATTACATCTATTTTCTGGAGTATAGGGTGGAGATCTTGGATTTTAAGGACAAGGTTCTACACAATAAGACTACCCACCTTGTTAAGGTGTTGTGGAGGAACCACAAATGTGAAGAAGTCACGTGGGAACTAGAGGAGTCTATGAGGTAGATGTACCCACACCTTTTCTCTATTTAGGGTACGAGTTTAAATTTCTGGGATGAAATTCCTTAAGGTGGTAATAATGTAACGACTCGAACATTTGAATAATATTTGTTTCCCTATTTGGTGTGTTATTTTATTTTATACTCAAAAAAATTGTATCCTTTAATTAATGAAGTGTGGTTAATTAAAATAAGACCATTGGGATTCAAATGTTATATGATTGTTCTTCAATATGACCGTTGGAAACTATACACTTGATTTCATGATTATTGGTTATAAATACAACTGATCATGGTAAATTAATATATAATGAAGAGGTGATGGCCTCATCTAGTAGACTTGGGCTATAAAAAAGGCCATCTATTGGCACTTGGGAAGGATGTAGCATCATTGTTCTTTTCTCTGAACCCAGCCCAAGACAAACTCTAACACGTTAAGCTTTGATGGAATCACTTATAAGAGGAGTTCAAGCTAATAGAAATCAGAAATTAGGCAATGTTTTTTGAGCCACCACTATATTCTATCACCATAGCTCACCTTACACATATGTCTCATGTCGGTGTTATAAGGGGATATGTAATGAGGCCTTCGATACTTTGTGCAATCCTTTGGTATAAATAAAACTTTTACTTCTTATTATAGAAAATTTGTCGATTTAAAATGTCAAAATAAATATATGATGAATTTATAGAAGTTCTATATGGCAGGTGAATTTTGAGAATAAGAGTATTTTAAAATATTCTTGTATAATTGAAATAATTAATAATGTGAAATGATTTTCAAAAAATAGACTTCTACAATTGTGATCAGTAAGAAATTTAGAGTCTAATAAGATCAACTTGATTTTTGGTTAATATTAAATTATGAATAGTAAAATTACCCTTTTGAATAAAAATGTGACCAATGGAATGGTAACCTATCTTAAGAAAGTATAAGTATAATTTAGGCATATTGAATGTTGAAGTGATGTAATATCATAAATAAATAACTGTTTCAGAAATTATTCGTTAAGTATTTGTATTTTTCGAGTAAAATGTATTTTTATTAAAAATTAAATATCTCAAAATTAGAAAAATATTTTCATAAAATGGAGTTAATTTTTTAATTTAGAGAATCTATATTAGGTTAGGGTGAATTTAGGTGATATTTATAAAATGATTTTCTTTTTGGTGAATATTAAAAATACAGTTTTGAGTTTCGGTGTGTTTGATGACATAATTAATGAAGTAATATTAATGTAATAATTTTGGTCAACTTTTTTATAGTTTGATATTTTATAAGGTGTCCAATGTGGCCAATACCATGGGAAAATACAATGGGAAACCCCATGGTTTTTCAGATACCACTAAAGAGGTGTCCCTTGGAAATTAACAAAATATTCCCTCACTTTTGCTATAAATACCAACCCATTCATTCATTTCATTAATTTTAAATTCCACCTAAATTAAGCTCTAGTATTTTTACCTCCCAAGTAGTCCTCCAAAGTTTCCCTCAATCCCCCAAGATCCCAACCATTGATTTTAATAATTTACTCTTCAAGGTAAGGGAACCTTTCACCCCCCCCCCCCCTCTTTTAGTCATGACTTCCATTATATTATGTATCCTAGTTTCAATTTTATTATTTTGGAATATGTTATTCTATATACTTATTTCATTCCATTTTATTTCCAAATTATGTGACACCCTTTCCGCTCTGATCAGCTTATTTTATGAATTTTTAAGTGTCATCGTTATGCTGCTGAATTTTTTTAAATGAAATTGCATCTTCTCTTTTCATTCAAGTTTAATTTTCGTGTGGTAAGTCATTCAAATATCCATACCAAGATATTTTTTATTTTTTATTGTGTACCTATAATGTATTATGAGTTATTTAGGACCGTTTTACCCTATTACATTCTCTTTTTAATGTTTTAAAATCCCATGTTGTATAGTCGTTGTGCTGTAGAATTTTTGTCTCAAAATATCTCTCTTTTTCTCAAGAAAATCCCATATTTTAATCATGTGAATACCCAAAAAAATTTATTTTATAGGGTTATTCACCAAGACATAATAATGATATATTTAATTCTATAATTTACATATATAAAACATGTATTCCCTTTCTAGGGGTTATAAATGACTTAATAATCTTATTTTTAAGCACTTTTTAAAATGCCACGATTTTGATATAAAACCCATTTCTATTATTATCTTTGGGTTATTTATGGAATGTGTAATTATGATATATGTGTCTCACATGAAAATAAATAAATATTATATTTGTGCCCATATATAGCCTCAATGCATTGGGTAAATAATTATTCTCTAGAGATGACAAGTTTTACTATACCTTGGTGAATAACCTTAGTAATTTTTTATAAAACCTTGGGGATAATACTTAGTGATATTTTTGTTAATGTATAAATAAATTTTCTAGACACAATTTCAAGTTATGTTTAAAGGTATTATTTCTATGATATTCCTATTTATCATTCTTTTATGATATCCCTCATGTTCTTATTGATATCGCTCAAGTTCCCATGTAAACTATTTCACTTGTTTTCCTTACAAGGCATTCTGCTCACCCTTTCCTTGGACGTATGTCTCCAGGTTATGAGATACAGAAATTATACTTAGGATGAACCTATGATGAAGCCTTACAAGTTTATCAGAATAATTTTTTCTATTTTCATGTATATTTTTCTTGATTTCCAAGGCATTATACTTTAATGATCTTCTGTTTGTAAATTGTAATGAAAAGTTATTTAATAAAAAGGCAGGATGCCACACTCGTAGTCCTCCTAGGTCTCTATTGAAAGAACATTTATATTCATAAGACATTTCAGGTACTATAAGAGTACATATAGTGATTATTATAAAGATACCCAGTAGGACAACTCAAAATCATCAATCACAAAGTATCAGATAGATAGAGTTGTAATCTCATCCCAAAAAAGGATTTTCAATTAGAATATGAGACAATAAACATAACCGTAATATCCTCAAAGGTGGTAACCAAGTCTCAATGTGAGGTAACAACTTTACAAATAGCCTAGGATTCTGCGAGAGGCTCATAAGTAAGAAACATCTATGATAACTCACTCCATGAGTCATTCAATCACTAATGGAACTCATCCAAGAGGACATAATCATCAGGTATTTCCATGAAGAATCCCTAAATAAACTAAGAGGGGTCATCTGAGATACTCAATTGATTATACTATTACATTCTATAATACAACATAAATTTATACATAGATAGGGGATCGAAACAATGTCCAATGGGGAATGACAACCCTTAACTGTAATAAAATTATAGTTTGGGGATCAAATGAATCATTATATAGGTCATGTGATTCCTAAACCTACATCAAGTGGATGGATGGAAATGAGTCTACATCCATCAGGCCTCATATATGGATTCATGGGCTAGTATTACAAGGGGATTTCATCCAATTTTCAAAATAATATGTCACAAAGAACCCTCATGGAGGTAACTAAGGAAAACTCACTGTGAAACAATAGAATGTGGTAACACACAATAACGTCATTTGACCTGCACTTCTAGATTTAGTGTTAAAAATATAATCTATATATTTTTTTATTTTTTAGAAATAAATGTGAACCAATTATTCTCATCCAAATATAAAAACATAAAAATAAAATATTTCATCACTTATATACACATGAATATTTTAGGATTAGATTTTTAGATAATTAGGACAAACTCATAGAAAATTGGGTTCATAAACAATTGTTTGATAAATATAAACATAATATCCCACTATACCTAGCTTTTCATATTGCATTTTAAGTCTTCTACATATCCCATAAAATTACATGCATATGAATACATTCTAAATTAAAACCATTTAGCACCATTCTTCATAACCTTCAAAAATGAAACATAAGAAAGTGTGAGCTCATATGCCTAGTAAGAGTAAACAAGGTAGATATCAATGATTACATGAGAAAAACATGAGCATAAGGGTATAGTAACATGAACATGACATTTTTTAAGTACCCAATGAATATTATATATAAAACTCTTGGGTCATGGAAAAAATATTTCTATTTTATAAGACATGAATCATAAAGGAACGTGACCCATGGGAGTATATTATTGGCATAAGTCATAGAATTGTGGAATAAACATAATATTATAACTTTGTTTATATATATAAATAGAAACATGTTCACTCATTAAGTTTAGGAAATGAAATTAGGACCTCTAATAAACTTATGGACATGATATCAGACCCACACATGATCTTGTGGACACAAAAGACACGTCCATACATAAACTTATAGACATGATTACTCAGTCCATGTGTAAATTTTTTTAAATAAAATCTAGGTATAGGAATAAAATTGTGAATATGAAATATTTTTAACATATAACATATTTACCTCATTACTTATCCATCGTTACTCAATGCATTGGAGGGATATATAGGTCCCACCCATTATATAAAGATAATTAGATATATGTGTACCAAAATTGTTGGATTTGGTGCCCTAGAACTAACTTCTTTATAATTTATTATAAACATATATTCCGAGTTTTGAATATTAATAAATTTATTATGACATCATGATTTCACTTTTGTGTAACATATCATGTGATAATTTCCCAAGAGTAGTTGTCGCACTAAAAGGTCATAGCAGTTCCCCTCTATGATGAGAATGTGGAAGTGTGATGACACTATTCTTAAATAAATGTTTTATGGCTGGATAATATCATTTGAAGGGACAAAAATGATACAGGCTATCATGAGTGGAGAATTATTTTACATTAAGGAACCTTCTCATGGTGTACTCCCAATGTAATATTCCGTAGGAAATTATGAGACTAAGACCCAACAGTAGGAAATCCACATTATAAGTGTCACTTTATTTTCTTATCTACGGATGTCTGTAATGGTTCATAGACTTTGAAATTATTATTAATGGATATTATAAGTCATTCACTTTGATGTATTGGCAAAAACGGGGATGTCATATGCTCATGGAAAGGTAGGATACATTGGGTGTGTCCTGAGTAATATTTCATTAATGAATAATGTGAGGAAAGATTTATCCCTTCTCTTCATTATAGAAATAAATATCTCAGGCCCTTTGATAGAAATTATTTATCCTAAATAAATTTATGGACATGGTGTTCTCTAGGCATGTTCTATTTCCGAAAAGTCAAAGAATGAGTTATCGAGCATATAAGTTGATAACACAAGTATTCAACCTGCTCGATTGGAGATATTGTGATAAATTGATTATATTACACAGTAAGTTTTTGTATGAAGTTACTTGTCATTGCATAATTAACTTCATTCTCTATTGGTGCCTTGTCATGTTGCTAGACGCTAACTTTGGACTTTATGCTGGTTCACGTAATGCCATTGAGAAGGAGTCATAGAGGGTCACACACTAATTATATCCAAAATCTCAGTTAAATAATTTATTATTTAACAAGTTGAATAAAAAATTATTCCTAGTTGTTGTTTAATAATTATTAATGTATGCCTGATCAAATTTTATTTATTCATCGAAAAATAATGTAGTTAGATTTATTTATTTTTTTAATAAATTAATAGCCATTATTCAAGTTTCGATAAATATTTCAAAGGATGGATGGACCGAGTTAAAGGGTCTAGTGATAAAATAATATTAAATATTATTTTATTAAAATAAAATTTATTTGTATCTTTAAGACTAAGAAAATTTCACGGTATAAATGGTGTTGCTGTAATTATTTAATATGGGGGTTTCACATGGAATAATAAAAAAAGTAATGGCATGTTTTATAATTATTTATTTCAACATAGTTAATTGTATTCCTGGTCACAAATTATTATCTTATTAGATAAGTGAGAAACCCAAAGGATAGATATCCTATTTTGGTAGTGCATAACATTTTAGAGAAAAATCTCTCAAGCCTCGAGATCCTTTTTTTCTCCAAGAATGCTCTCAAGAAAAATTGTGTTCATCCTCCATCGGATCAGAAAACACATTGGAAGTGGTTCTCAGGGCGATCAAGGGTGGGTGATGAATGCTCAAGGACCATCCATCCTAGAACATGGAGACTCCTTCGGCAACGTATAGATATTTGCAGAGCACGTGTGGTTTATCGCTATAGGTGATCTACTCATGATCTCTAAAAAGAAACAAAAGGATCGCCGTAGATATTTGGTCAGACATATCAATGAAGAATTAAAACCTTGGGTGTTTTTATTTAATATAATTTAATTATTTATAAAAAAAATATTTTGATCCTCTCTCAAGGTTCTGGGCCTCTTTCTTCTATACCTAAATATTTGATTTTATTTCATGGATACATGAATTCATCATCGTATTGATCCCAGATTAATCATTGATCATGGTGAAATTTAAATTTGGGTGTCGGCCCAAACATGATTCCAATGCCCCCATAACCTACAAGTGGTTTCATAGGGGGGTAATATTTTCATTTTTATTTATTTAAATAATTCTCTGATGATTTACACTTTAATAATTTAGTTTGTGAATTCAAGTTTAATCATTCTTGTAATATGAATTTTGGGATATCTTCTTCCTATTTCATTTCATTAGGATCTAATATAAATGAATAATTTTTTGATTAAAATTACATCAAGGATCTAATTAGGATGTTCCAATTATTCTTTTTAGGTAACACGTTAGTACATGTTATGTATTCGTAATTACACGCCGTTTAATTTTCTACAAACACCATGTAATCCTGATTACACACCGTGTAGTTGTGTTCTACACACCAGGTGAAATTAAGAAATTACTGAATGTGTTTGCATTAATGAAATGTATTATAGTTAATTATTACACCACATTTTAACAAGGAAAAAGTAGTGCACTATCATCCGGACTACATGTCGTGTGGCCCACCAAACACGACATGTAGTCCCTTCAGGTTAGGGTCAGGTTGTGTATCCCATACACGGCTTGCCCAAATAGTGACCGTGTAATGAAGATTTGACATGGAGTGTGTCCCACTAGGTAGTTCGTGTACTCCATAGATTTCTAAAGTACATCTCACATGCCATTTCCCCAGGCGTGTACTTCGGATAGAATATTAAGAGGGTACAAGCTGTGTAGTTAGATCTACATGTCATGAACATTTTCCATAATACATAGATTTAAAATTTTATCATTATATTATTTAACCCTTGAGACATGTACCTTCGTGAGGTCGTAAAGCTGGGATACAAAATGTGGTAGGTGTTTCATATATGTGTGTGTGTGTGTCTATGTGTATGTATATATGTGTGTGTTTAATGAACATCTACATAATTTTTAATGATTTTTACATCATGTATGATTTGTATTATAATTAAAATTCTATATGCATGATACATGTCACA
The DNA here is from genome assembly GCA_963277665.1 of Viscum album. Lineage (NCBI taxonomy): Eukaryota > Viridiplantae > Streptophyta > Magnoliopsida > Santalales > Viscaceae > Viscum > Viscum album. Next base: position 109,681,064 of record OY728161.1, read on the forward strand.
AGGATTTAAGTTGATACAAGTATAATACAAGTTGGGTATTTTTGGTCAGGTATTCACTAGATTTCCTCCAAGGTACATGTTATGTACACAGTTAATTTAAAATGAATTTATTAATTTTTTTAAAATTATAATGGATGAGAATCTCAAAGAAATTCAGAAAAAGGATTATGATAAAAGTATTGATTAATTAAATATAATAATTAATAAATTTGAACATGATTTATCTTAATAATAACGATTAAATAATTGAATGATAGTTTTATTAAATGCATAATTCATTGTATGTTTTTGGATGGTCACGAGCTAGACCAGACCTCAGTATGTGATTGGTTTCCAATAAATTTATTTGTTAAATTAAATTTTTTGGCTTGTTTTCCTTCTCCTCATTAAAATATAGGGTCCGTGTTCCCTTGGTTTATTTAATGTAAAACCCCTTTTACCCCTCATCTGTTTGTGATTTGAAGGTATATGTAATGGACGAAGCTCCCAAGCTAGTGGAGGCAGTTCAAGTTAGTAACCGAGGTGAAACCAATCCAAGGAGATACAAAGGTGGATAGGTGGAATGATATGAACATGACCATTAAAAGGTTCGTGGTGTTTCTCCACTAGGTTAGGGTTAGTTTAGAATCCTTCAGATAAACTAACCATTAGAAAATCTCATGATCATTCCCTTTATTTTATTTCTATCAGTTGCATGGTTATTCATTATGGATGTATTTTCAATATCACATAATTAAAGAATTAACAATCATGCAAGATGGAACTAAAACAAATTGACTTATTTTTTAATATTATCAAGACATGGTTAATCACTTAAGTATATCTCACTTAATATTAACAATCATGTGAGAAGATAATTAGAGTCCATTTATGCATAATGGATAAAATCCCTCAACAAAATATTATGTTGGTATAGCCTTACATTACTTAGGTTAGAATCGATCTAATAGTTCAAAGTGATTGAAAAACCAATTTTGGGGTGCTTTCAATTATCAATGAATTCTAATTTGAGGTTTTAGGTTGACTTAACATGCATTACATCAAGGGTTGACAGCCAATGGAGTACTTGGTGTAACTGATCGGCGAGGGTTAAGGAAATATAAAATAATGATTTTAGGATTGGGGAGTCCACTCAACGGATCAAGGTGCTATGAGTTAATATAGTTTTCATTTGGAATTCCTACAAAAAAACATTCAAGATTCTTTCCTAGCCAATTTTGGGGTGTTGATAATTGAATATGGATCCTTGCCACTAGAATATCCAAGCATTAGGATATTCTGAATCCAATAGTGAGGGATATTGGGTTACGATAAAATAGTGGGAGACTAATGATTATTTATTTATTTGTTTGTCATAATCAGATAAAGTACTAAAATATTTTTCATCTTATTTATAGAAATGTAATTGAAAATGAAATCAAACATATCTTTTTGATCTATACTTGAGAAGGAAAACATTCTCACAAGCACTCATTTCCAATTGTAGAAAAGGTTCCTTCAGGTCATCCTTCTCCATGAAAGGAAACTATATGTCTCGGAAGAACCTTTACCGGTTAAAATTGGAATGAGGTGACTAATGAGAAGTTATCTATCTACAAGAAAAATCTTAATGATGATACATATGTTTAGTGCCTCAAGTTATCATCCATGACCAATGAGATCTTGAAGAAACATGAGGAACTGGATGATTAAATTATGATGTCTAACCTTTGGGATCTATATCAAGATAAGGCAGAATAAGAGAGGCATGAGATATCCAAAGCTTTATTCACTATTAATCTTGGAGATTTTATGCCAGCTGGACCATATGTAGTCATTCTTATTAGTTACATTGATCCTCTGGACAACTTAGGGATTAAATTACTAGATTATTTGCATACAGATCTCCTACTATCATCCCTGCCAAAGGCCTTCTCTAGTTTTATTGTGAATTACAATATGATAAATAATGATAATATCTTATCAAAACTTCTGACCCTCATTTTCCATGTTGATAAGGACATGGGGTGTGAAAAAACCACAATCCTTATGTTGAATATATAGAGGAAAGACAAGGGAAAGGGGAATAGAATTTATAAAAAGTTTAAATCTCCCAAGAACCATCCAAACAAGAAGAAGAAGATCCCAGGGAAGGAAAATGAAAACAAATAAGTGTGATTTTCATGTGGAAATTCATGCAACTAGAAGATGAACTGCACCTAGAGGAAAGGAGAATCCAATGGTGAATTTGTTTTCGAGTTAAATATTTCCATTAAAACACATTGGGTATTAGATATAGCTTTTGGTGATCAAATCTGTATTCAAATGCACGAACCAAATAGATTTTATAAAATTACCTGAGGATAGGTGGATCTAAGAGCTTCAAATGGTTCGAGACTAGCTTCTCTTTCCATTGGTCACTACCATGTTTCATTGCTGACTGGAATGATATTGGTTTTACGATATTGTTATTATGTACCAACTATTACCAAGAATATATTTTTTATCGAGTTTATAAATAGATGGATTTATTTTAATGTTCATAAATAAATGATTTTTCTTTTATAAAAAAATGTATGTTATGGTTTAGAACATTTAAATAATTGTATGTATGTATTAAATTGTGAAAACCAAGTGATGGAAATAGATAATTAATCATGTATACATGACTCATATGACACCTATTTGTGGCATCTCCATCTTGGTCATATAAACATGAAGATCTGGAAAATACCCTATCAAGATGGTTATTTGGACTCTTATAACCTAAACCCACTTGATAGATGTCATGATTGTTTACAAGGGAAAATGACCAAACCATCATTCATTGGATAGTGTGAAAGGTCCCCAGATCTTATAGGATTGGTACACACTAATGTGTGTGGACTATTTCTAGTAGAATCTAGAGGTGAATATTATTACATAATAACTTTTACTGATGTCTTGAGTAGATTTGGATATATTTACATGTTGAGGTATAACACCGAGTCCATTATGAAATTCAAGGAATTCAAGAAATAAGTATACAATAATCTTGGTAAAGAGATAAAGATGATTTCATCATAATGAGGATAATAATATCTTATCTAAGTGTTCATCAACCATTTACGGGAGTTTGGGATTGTTTCTCTACTCACTCCACCTTATACACCATAGTGGAATGGTGTTAGTGAAAGGAGGAACCGTAACTTGTTGGACAAGGTACAATTGATGTTGTTTCATGAAAATATTCTATTATCCTTTTGGGGATTGTGATTACAAACTGCGTCATACACATTAAATCGAGCAGCAATTATGGCAGAAAATAGTATCCCCTTCGAGTTATAGACTGGAAGGAAACCTTTTTTTCGCATACACGTGTACAGGGATGTGAGGCGTTTGTTAACGATTTCTCGGTAAAAACCATAGCAACCGAGGGAATGAGGTGTATCCTTATAGGGAATCCCACAGACATAAAGGGACACTACCTATACAGCCCCTCAAATAAGAAAGTGACAATTTTTAGAAAGGTTTTCATTCTTAAGAGGGATCACATCACGAATAGTGGGAGAAAGATTGATTTCGAGGAATTTGATGCTCAAGATACACAAGATTTCATATAGGAACAAGTTACACAGGTCCCCATGGGAGAAATAGTTCCTGAATCACATGTAATGCATAGGAGTTTAAGAGATGTAAAGGAACCCGAGAGATATGATTTTATTGTCACCAAGGATGGTGACTCATTATTGATGGAAAATAATGAACCTATATTCTACAAAGAGGTAGTAGATACCTCAAAAGATTCTAGATGGATATAAGATATGAATTTTGAGATGTATTCCATGTATCAGAACAATATTTGTGTTCTGGTTGATGTGCCAGTTGATGTAAATCCTATTGTATGTAAATTGTAATTCAAGAGGAAACAGGATATGAAAGGTGATGTAAGTACCAATAAATCAAGGCCAGTAGATAATGGTTTTAAACAGAGTCTACGAATTGAATATGATGAATCTTTTTAACCATTTTCCATGTTTAAATCCATAATAATCATACTTTCCATAGAATCTTTCCATGACTATGAGATTTGGAATATGGATGTCAAAATTGTATACCTTAACGGGAACCTTTTGAAATATGTCTATATGAAACAACCAGAAGGGTTTGTGAAACTAGGTGATTCCAAAAGGGTTTTCAAGTTTCATATGTCCATTTATGGATTGAAGAAAGAATCCAGGACATGGAATATTAGATTTGATGTAGCCATAAGTGAATTTGGTTTAATTAAGAATGAATGTGATACATGTGTTTACAAAAGGTTTAATGGGAATGCAGTCCTTATCCTAGTAGTATATTATGATGACATATTACTAATTGGAAACGATGTACTAGTTTTACAATCAATAAAGGTTTGGATAAAGAATTGGTTATCCCTGAAATAATTAAGTGAAGCATCCCATATTCTAGGGATCAGGATCCTTCAGGATAGATCTAAGAGGCTAGTTGGGTTAAGTCAGAGAACATACAATGACCATATGATAAAAAGATTATGTATGGAAAAATCAAGAGGGGATTGGTTACCGTATCACATCGCATACATATTTCTAAGAAAATATGTCCCCATACACAATAGGAGAAATATAGAATGAGTAAGATCCCATATTCTTTAGAGATTGGATCAATCTTGTATGCCAAGCTATGTACTAGAATTGATGTTGGCTATGCATTGAGCATGGTACGTAGATATCAAGTAGATCCCAGAGAATAGTATTGTACCAATGTTAAGGTTATCCTTATGTATCTGAGAATAACTAAGGATATGTTCCTCATGTATAGAGGATACGTAGAACTTGTAATTTGAGGGTATGATGATGTTGTTTTTCAGATAGAACAGAATGATCTAAAGTCGCTATCAGGATATATTTTTTTTCTCAACGGAGGAGCTGTGATCAAGAAGAGTTCAAAGAAGCTAGTTTTTGCTGATTCTACAATATAGTTCGAATATATAGCATCTTATAATGTATACATGGAATCTTTCTAGATTCAGAACTTTTTCTAGGAGCATGATGTGGTTCCTAGAAGTATATACCCTATAAAATTGTGTTGTTATAATATTGCAGTAGTGGCTCTTGCAAAAGATCCAAGGCCACATCAACGGACAAATCACATACTCTAGAAGTATCACCTGTTGAGGTATTTTCATCATAGGTGTGATGTTGCAGTGACCATATTTTCCATGGACGAGAACGTGGTGGAACCCTTAACTCAAGTCCTATCTCAGCAGAAGCACGAATATCATGTGAGATCTATCGAACTGAAGTTTGTTAGAAATTGGATGTAGTGCAGGTGAGAGTCTGTTGGAGTTGGTTCCCTAGAACCAACTTTTTTATACATTATGAAAAACTTGTATTCATGGTTTTGAATATTAAGAAATTCCTTATCACATAATGATTATTATTATATGTAACATATCATGTGATAATTTCCCAAGAGTAGTTGTTGCACTAAAAGTTCATATCAGTTCCTTGCTATGATGGGAACCTGGAAGTGTCATGACACTATTCTTGAATAAATGTTCTATGGAAAAATGATATCATTTGAAGGGACACAAATGATACAGGATATTAGAGTTGGAGACTAATAGGACATTAAGGCACCTTCTCATGGTGTACATCATTAGTAATATCTAGTAGGGTATTATGAGAACAAGTCTAGATGGTAGAAAATCCACATTATCAGTGTCATGGATGTTACTATCTGTGGATGTGTGTAATGGTCCATAGACATTTGATTTATTATGAATGGATATTATAAGTCACACACTTTTATGTACTGGTGAAAATCATGAAGACATATGTTCGCGGTGAGGTAGGATAAGTTGGGTGTGTCACAAGTAATATTTCATTAATAAATCATGTGAGAAATGATTCATCCCTTCCATTCATTAACATAAGTAAATATCTCTGTCCTAATGATGGGAATGATATATCCTAAATAAATCCATGGCCAATGTGTTAGATATGAATGTTCAATTTCTAGAAATTCAACGAATGAGTTATTAATCATATAGGATGATGACATTGGAATCCAACTTACTCGATTGGAGATATTGTGATAATAGGATTATATTACATGGTAAGAATTCATACCAGGTTTCATGTTGTTGCTGTAATGATCCAAACATTTATGAATAAAATTCCATTTATTTTAATTAAATGTATTATGGATATAGAAAACACATGCACTCATTTTGTTTTATTATATCCAATTGTATTTAAATGGCCATTACATATCCTTACCTTTGATAATATAGTCGTCAAATAGTTACCACATGACTAGTATAAATATAGGGTGTTAAAAAATCATTTTGACTCAGGGAAAGAATATGATGTCCTGAACCAGAAGGATCGTACCCTATGAAGCCCATTTATGAGAGATTCCTTGGGAGATATAATTTCTAGTCTTTTCCCTAGACCAAGCCCGAATTGTGATCCAACAAATTAATCATGAGAAAAACCGTATATAGGATTAGTTCAAGTTCAACGAGATCACAACACAAACCATGTTCATAGAACGACCCCATGAAGCCCCACCATCACACACCTTAATCTTAGGTTGTATGATAGTGTAATAATGGGATATGTAACAAAACCATATAATTATTATTATCTTCATTATTTTTTAATAGAATAATGAAAATACTTTTGTTCTGTTATTGTTACTTTGTAAATGATTTTTAAAGAACAAATATTATTTTTGGGTTAATATTCAAATTTATTTAAGAAATCTATTTTAATGAGTTAAAGTATTTTTGAATTAAATAAAATTTTAAAAAAATATTATTATTAAATTAAATTTATTAAATTTAAATGATTGTATAATTTTTATGAAGTCAGTTGTAATTTTTATTAATGTTTGAAAAATGTTTTTATCAAAACCCATCAATTTTAAATAAATATCGGTATTTATTTTGAAAATAAAAATTCCAATATTTAGAAAAAAAATTTTATAAAATGAATATTATTTTTTGAATCATGATGTAGAAATTTTCTAGTGGTGAATTTTTCATAATTTTCTGAGAGAGTTGATTTTTTGGGTAAAAATTAAATATTGTATAAATATATAATTTGTTTATGACATCATAAATTAACCAATACTAATTTAATAAAATAATATAATTACTATATTTGTAAAAATATATGTTTTTATTTAAAATAATATAATTTTAGGTTTATTTGATTTATTTTATAAAGCCTTAATCAATCCTCCTATAGATATAAAATATTTTAAGATTTTCAACTCATTTCCTTGAATGTGTTACTCACCTACACATAATAAAGGGAAATATTTTAATATATTCTTTCCATATCATTTTAAAAAAATATATACCACTCCCCTTTTCTATAACCCATGGGAAAAATCATGATATGGTGTGTGGTTTTGAATATTTTAGTGTGTAGGGTCCAAAACCAAAATAATAAATAATTCCCCCACATTTACTATATAAACCCACCCAAGAACCCATTCCTACTCACTAAATCTCATTGATGCTCGACAAAACTCTTCCCCCTACTCCCTAGAGTCATCCCAAGTCTTCTTGAATCTCCCAAGAAGCCTCTCTCATACCTTTGGGATCACACATCCAAGTAAGGGATTCCTCTCCTCCCCTTTGAATTCAAGCATCTTCTTTGAGAGTAGTTCATTTAATTTCTATTTCTTGTATTTAACATCATTTTTAATCATTAACATACTATCTAATTCATGTTATTTAAATTACGGATCATTTATTTTCCCTCACTTGGACCCTTACCAAATCCTTTACTATGCCAAAATTCTGTGGGGGATCTTGATCTCTCCTTTTTCTTCAATCACAACTTTTATGTCATGACTTTAATTTACTTTTTCGTGATTTGGTATATGATATTTAATACCTCTTTTCTATCCATTTAATGTATACATGATGAGATATTACTTTCACTTCCAATAATCACACCTATTATCTTTTAAAAATCCCAAATTCCGTAAGGGATCCTCATCATTCCCTCTTCCTTTCAATTCAAGAACCTTGTTTGAAATTATTCATTTTAATTTCAATAGGTTATATTTTCATCCTTTTATAATAAATTCCATAATTTCAATTTGATTTAATTTTTTTAGTGGATCATTTATCCTTCCCCCATTTATACCCTTACCTAGGCCATTACTATGCCAAAATTCCGTAAGAGATTTCTCTCTTGTCTTTTCCATTTCAACCACTTAATTTTGATTATGCATGTTAAATTACATATAATAGGTTGGGATATTATGTTACATTATCCACTCACTTTAAATATCATGTATAAATGAATATATTCCCCTTTCACTCTCATCTTCCCATTTTAGGAATTTCCATATGATGTTGTTATGCTGCCGAGATTGCACCCCGATTTTCCATGCCAAAATCATCATGTAGTGAATACCATGCCCATTCCTCTATAAAGGGTATTCTCCTTTATGAAATTATAATAATTTATTTTGGAATAAAATTTATGTATTCCATATTCTTCTATCATGGTATAAATGATGATGTTGAATGAATCCTTGTTATATGATCTATGTGATGCACTTAAACATGAGATTGAAATGATTATGAAGGGCTCCCTGATAGAACTCCAATGCATTGTGTAATGTTTAGTATCATGATATGTCATGTTGGGAAAATTGTTTTACCTAACTCTTTTATATTACTTTTTTCGTTATGTTGGGAAGGGGTTTACCTGAATCCTTTATGTTAACGATGTTGTGTTTCAATTCGGTGCAACATTTACATGTTATGGTAATCATGTTATATCATGTCTTTATGTTAATGTTTCTAATATGCTCCATTGATAAGAATATTTCCTAAAATGTATTTTATTCTTCATGTTACGACATTTTTACTCCCTTACTGGTATTTATAGCTCACCCTTTTTTATGTACGTCCTCAGGTTATCCCATTCAATGCTAAGTATGAAAGAATGTTGTGGCCGTGTAAAATATTGTTTCAATAAAGATGTGTATTTCAGGTTTTAGGATGTTATGTAATGTTCCTAATCCCAAAAGAAACTATAACTATCGATCTTATGAGTTTTATTATGTGAACTTTTATGTAATAAATCATGTTTAAATATCAATTAAATATCATGGTTGTTAAAGTTAGAATCATAGGATAGGTTTAGTTATTTTTTGGATTAAGATTGGAAAACTCAAGTGAAAACCTTAGGGGTAAGACTGAGTTTAAGAAAAAATCCCTAAATTTTTGGTGAGTATAGAGTAAGTGATTCGTCAAGAAAATACATCCCTTTCTGGATAAGAACTAGTAGAGGTGGCTCTGGAATATATGTATCAAAGGGTAAAAACACCAAAATAGAGATTGAACTGGACTCGAATGGGAACTAGTGCACGACAATGGGCCTTGCTGCACTCTTTGTTCGACTCTCTCGGGGGATATTTTTTGGTAAATTCATAAGACTAGTATGAACCATTATAAAGGTAACAAAAAATCCCCAAATAATATATGTTAGGATGTAGATCATGGGTAATGTATATCGAAGCATAAATATTCCTATGTTAAGGAGATAAATGTAATTTATAATTTATCCCTTTAATGTCATTAGATTCCCCCTTTATATGTTTAACTACTTAAGAAACTCACCCTTATGCCTATATTGGATAGAGTAGAACCAGAATCAATAAGTGAAAGGTAGTGTTATCATCCATGGTTCTACACATTTGTTTGTATCCTAAATTTTTAGTATAATGATCCAAACACCACCACAAATCATAGAAGTAGAGATGTCGGTGAAAACAAGATATCGGGAAATTATTGTATCCCATGAATATAACTCATCCCTTATCATAATTTTTGGATTTTACTTCTTGTAGAACCTCCTCATACTTTCTTTAGTGGAATTTGATGCAATTCTTGGAATGGATTGGCTTTCCCTATATAGAGCCAACATAAATTATCACAATAAAGAAAAAAAATCCCCATTTGGAGAATTGGCCCCAAATTATAAACAAGTTCAAGGGGGAGGATGAATATTATTTAGAACCTTCATCTTAAGAATTGATATTATTTCCCTATGAGCACATGTATCTTGCACAGATAATTGATTCTAAGGAACCATCCTCAAAGACATCCCTATTGTGAGGGAATTCGCTGATGTTTTTCCTGAGGAATTGTATAGTCTTCCTCCTATAAGATATATTGAATTATTGGATGATATTATACCCAGGGCATTGAGAATATCCAAGACTCCATATTGAATGGTTTTTATGGAGCTTAAGGATAAAAAGAAACAACTACAGGATAATCTGGATAAAGGGTATATACACCCAATTGCTTCCCCATGGGGTGCACCAGTCCTCTTCATTAAGAAGAAGGATGGATCAATGTGCCTTCGAATTGATTATCATGTGCTCAAAAAATCATGATAAATAACATGTATCATTTGACACTAATCAGTGAACTGTTCGATTAGATACATGGAGCATAATATGCTTCCAAGGTGGATCTACAGTCGGGATATTTCCAAGTGTGAAGAAGGAGGATATCCCCAGCACTTCTTTTCATACAAGTTATGAACACTATGAATTCTTAGTAATGCCTTTTGGACTCACTAATTCTATAAAAATATATATATACTTGATTAATATAGTCTTTAGATATTACCTTAATAGATTTATGGTAGTATTTATAGATGATATTCTAATATACATCAAAACCAAGAAGAAGCATGAGGAGGATCTCAACATTGTACTAGAGACATTGTGAAAGGAGAATATATTTGAAAAGTAAAACAACTGTGAGCTCTGGTTGAAGGAAGTATCATCTTTGGGGAATATAATCACAAGAAATGGGTTATCTATAGATTCTCCCAAAACAAATGCAATTGAGGGATGGCTGAGGCTGACATCATTTACGGATATCCAAAGCTTCATGGGGTTAGCTAGATATTTTCATTGATTTGTGGTAAATTTCTCAGTATTATCAAACCCTCCTACCAATCTAACTCAAAATGGTTTTAAGTTTTCTTGGAATTATGGATGTGAATAAAACATCATGGAGTTGAAGAAGCGGATAATCACTACCCTTGTTCTCACACTACCCACAATTGAAGATCTTTTTGTAATCCTAAAAGATGCTTCAGATAAAGGCATGATCTATGTGTTGATGTAGAATCAAAAATACAATGCCTATGCCTCAAGGCAGTTGAAAATTCATGCGAAAAAACTACCCCATACATGATCTAGAGTTTGCAGTGGTGATCTTTATATTGAAAATATGTAGACTTTATCTCATTGGGGCGAAGTTTGAAATATATACCTATCAAAAAAGTCTCATAAATATATAAACATAGAAAGAGATGAATATGTACCAATGAAAATGATTATAGGTCATCACGGATTATGAATCCTAAATCCATTACCCCCATAAGAAATAGAACATAGTGGAAGATGCTCTAAGTAGAAAAGACCTAGTAATTATATCATTTATTAGAATTGAAAAGGATCCGATCTTCTTATATTTTATGAAGATGGACATGGGAATCATAAATAATATGACATCATCAATCCTTTCATAGATGGTTTCTCAACTGTCTCTTTTGAAAATATTAATGGATGCCCAGAAACATGATGTGGGAATTCATAAGAAAGGGGAAAATATTAAAAAATGGAAATCTTCATAGTTTAATGTTAATGAAGGAATTGTAAAATTTGGGTTCAGACTATATGTTCCATAAAATCCATAGTTAAAGAAAGAACTTTTGGATGATGCACATAGTTCTAATTTCTCCATTCACCTCGGAAACATAATGATGTATCGAGATCTCTGAGAGCACTATTTGTTGGATAACATGAAGAAGGAGATCACTAAATATACATCATAGTACCTCGTATGTTATCAAGTGAAGACTATAAGGAAGAAGAATAAGGGTATGATGAAACCATTATCCATACCAACATGGAAATGTTAAAACATCACCATGGACTTTGTCACCAGACTTCTAAATACATAAAAAGGAAACAATGGTGTCTGGGTAATTGTGGATCATCATAAAAATATTTCACACATCATTCTAATCTGATAAGATTTCTCAATTGATCAACAAGCATGGATATACATCATAGAAGTGGAAAGGCTACTTAGAGTATCACTATCTATTATGTTTTATAATGATCTAAGATTCGTCTCTTTGTTATGGAAGAGTCTCTAATATTATTTGAACATTGAGTTGATCTTCAGCATGAACTATAACCCTAAAACGTTTAGCCAATATGAGTGGGATATCCAGACACTTGAGAACAAGTTGAGATATTCCTCAATGGACATAGAATGTGGATGGGACCAAAATCTTCATTTGATTGAGTTATCATACAACAACAGTTTCCACTCAAGCATTCAAATGGCTCCTTATGAAGCCCTTCATGGGAAGAGGTGCAGAGCACCAACATGTTGGGATGATTTTTTGGAACAAAACTTCTAGTTTCATAAATGGTTGAAGAAAAGGTGGAGAAGTTTAATACCACCCAATAGCACATCAAATATAATCAGAGTCCACAAAAGAGATGTGATGAAAATCTTCAACGAGACCAAGAGTTTGATGATGGAGATATGGTATTACTCTGTATAACTCCATGGAAGAAAGTAATGATATTTGAGAAGAAGGGAAAACTAAATCCAAGGTACAGCATCCCTTTTGAGATCCTTGATTGCATCTGAGTAGTGGAATATCAACTAGCACTCTCACCGAACTTGTCTCAATCCCATGATGTATTCCATGTATCACTCTTAAGTAAGTACATTTCAGACCCATCACATTTAGTCAATAGAGAGGTGGTATTATTGGAGAATAACCTCAACCATGAAGGGAAGTTGATAAAGATCTTAGAGCTTAGAGAAAAAGTTATTAGAAATAAGAAAATTCCCCTAGTCAAAGTGTTGTGGAGAAACCAAAAGTTTGAATAAGTGATGTGGGAACTGGAGGAAGTGATGTGGTAGAGCTACCCTCATCTGTTTTAGTTTGGGAAAAGGAAATTTCGAGTCCGATATTTTTAAGGGGGAAGGTTGTAACGACTAGATCATTTTTTAATAAATTTCCTTTTATATTAATTAAATGTGTTATGGATATAGAAAACACATACACTCCTTTTATTTTATTATATCCAATTTGATTGAAATGTACATTACGTATACTTACCATTGATAATATATCAATTTAATAGTGATCACAAGAATAGTATAAGTATAGAGTTTTAAAAAAATCCTTTTAAAACAAAAAAAGGAAGTGATAGACTCAACCAGTAGGATTATACCCTATAAAGCCCATTTATCAGATCCTCCAAGGGAGATAGTATTTATAGGATATACCCTAGACCAAACCCAACCCAAGATCGAACAAGTTAATCATGAGAAAAACTATTTACCATAGAAGTTCAATCTCATCGAGATCATAGTTGAGACCATGTTCATCGAACAACCCCATGAAAGCCCCATAATAGCACACCTTACTCTTAGGGCATATGCTAGTTTAATAAAGGGATATAAAACACGACCACATCATTTTGATTATGTACATTATTATTTTATAGAATAATTAATATACTTTCATTCTATTATTGTCACTTTGTAAATGATTTTTAAAGCACAAATAGTACTATTTTGGTTAATATTAAAATATATTTAAGAAATCTATTTCGATAAATTAATTTATTTTTGTGTTAAATAATATGTAAATAAAATATTATTATTAAATTACTTTTATTGAATGTAAATTGTCATATAATTTTTATGAAGTCAATTATAATTTCTATTAAGGTTTAAAAACTATTTTTATCAAAACCTTAAATTTTCAATAAATGTCGGTTTTTATTATAAAAGAGAAAATTAAAATATTTATAATATTATTTATAAAAAATGAATATTATTTTTGGAGTCAGGATGTCCAATTTATCCATTAATTAATTTGTCATAATTTTCTGACACATTCAAATTTTTGGGTAAAAATTAAATACTGTATAAATATATATTGTGTTTTATGACAACATAAATGACCCAATAGTGATGTAGTGAATTATTATAATGGGTATCCTTGGGAAAATATATTTTCTTAATTTAAAATAATATTATTTTATGTTTATTTTATTAATTGTATAAATCCATAGTAAATCATCTAAGACATAAAATATTTTATGATTTTAAAATCATTTTCTCGATAGTGTGACACACCTCCACATAAGAAAGGGAAATATTTTAATATAATTTTCCCATGTACTTTTAAAATAATTTTTACCCCTCCCCTTTTATGGAAAACATGGGATGGTTTTTGGTTTTGAATAATTTAGTGTGTATGGTCCAAAATCAAAATAATAAAGAATTCGCCCACTTTTTGCATATAAACCCACCCAATCACCCATTCTTATTCACTAACGCTCTTTTAATCTTGACTATAATATTCCCCCTACTCCATAGAGTCCTTAAAAAGAGCCCATAAGGTCCCAATAATCTTTTCTAAAGCCTTGGGGATCACACATCCAGGTAAGGGATTCCTCTCCTCTCATTTGAATTCAACCACCTTCTTTGAGAGTAGATCTTTTAATTTCAACTACATGTATTGAAATTAATTAGTAATAATTAACTTAATATCCAATTGATGTTATTTAAATTAGTTATCATTTATCTTCCCCCACTTGTACCCTTACCAAAGCCTTTACTATGCCAAAATTTTGTAATGTATCTCAATTTCTCCTTTTTCTTCAAGCACCACTTTTATGACATGCCTTTAATTTCCATTTTCTGGATTTGGAATATGTTCCTACACACCTAATTAATATAAATTTTGTGTATATATTATGGTATTATCATTTCACTCCCATTAATCCCCCATATTATCTTTAAATCCCACCCATTACTTTTCCAAAATTCCATAAGGGATCCTCACCTTTCTCTCTTCCTTTCAATTCAAGAAACTCATTTGAAATTAGTAATTTTAAATTAAATTGGTTATATTTTAATCCTTTTATAATCAATTACTTACTATCCATTTGATTTTTTTTTTCAATGGGGGATCTTTTTTCCTTCCCCCATTTAGACCCTTACCTATGCCGTTAATATGCCAAAAAAATTTAAGAGATTTATCTATTCACATTTCCATTTCAAGAACATCATTTATATAATGAGTCTTAAATTAAATCTCCTATATTGGGATATTTTGTTCCATAATCCCATAAATATCAATTTTTTTAATAAATTATGAGAGAAATATTTCACTCTCTTCTAAGCATTTTATAAATTTCCATATTACGCGGTTATGCTGCTGAAATTGCGCTACGATTTTCCATGCCAAAAACATCTTGTAGTGAATACCATACTCATTCCTCTATCAAGAGTATTTACCTTCATTCACATAAACATATTAATTGGGTACATACATGTATGTATTACACATTCTTATATCATGTAATAAGTGATAATTTTGAATAAATCCATGTTATATGATCTAGGTGGAACACATAAGAAAGCGATTGAAATGTTTATGAAGGGTGAACCCAGATAGTGTTCCAATGAACTGGGTTACTTTTAGTATCATGATACGTCAATTTTGGATAGGGGTTTACCTGATTCTTTTATAATAATTTTTTCTACCATGTTAGGACAAGGGTTTACCTGATTCCTTTATGTTAGCGATGTAGTGTTTTAGGTTGTTGCCACATTTCCATGTTATGATAATCATGATATATCATGACTTTATGTTCATGTCCCTCATATGATCCATTGAAATTTCTATTTCCTAACATGTATTTTATTTTTTATTTTATGACTTGTTTATCTCCTTACTAGGATTTATAGAACACCCATTTTTATGTATGTCCTCGGGTTATCCCATGCATTTCTAAGTACAAATAAATGTTGTGGTCATGTAAAATAAATTTTCAATTAAGATGTGTATTTCAGAATATAAGTTGTTATGCGATGTTCCTAAGCCCCAAAGACAATATACCTATCTATCATATGAGTTGTATTAAGTGAAATTTTATATAATAAATCATATTTAAATATTAAATAAAGATAAGGGTTGTTATAGTTGTTGCATTAAGATATTTCTCTATGGGTTCCATAGTGTGTTCCTAGACACTAACCTTAGAATTTAGGCAGGCTCACCTAATGCCACTAAGAAAGAGGGCTAGATGGGTCACACACATCATGTATATGAAATCTTAGTTAAATAATTTATCATTTAATAATTTGAATAATTATCATTTCATGTTGTGGTATAATAATTATTTAGGTATGTCTGGCCTCAATTTCTTTTTTTACTAGAAAATAATTAATTTATATGTATTTATTTATTTTATAAATAAATAGTCATTATTCAAGGACCAATAAATATTTTCGAGGATGGGAAGATTGAGTTAAACGGTCCTGTGAGTAAATCATGTTAAATATTATTTGATTAAAAAAGTATTGAATTGTAACTTTCAAGCTACGAACATGTCATGGAAATAATAGTATGGTTGTTATTATTTTATATGGGGGTTTCACATAAAATAATAAATTAATTAATGTCACTTGTGCTAATTATTTTTTATTATTTAGTGAATTAAATTCCTGGTAAAATATTATTCTCTTTTTACCTAAGGTGAAACCCACAGGATAGATAGCCAATTTTGGTTGTCCGCAAACTTTTGGAGAAAATATCTCTAGCCACAAGAGTCCTTTTTTCGGAAAGAACGCTATCGAGAAAGAGAGTGTCCATCCTCCACCGAATTAGAGAACGCTTTGGAAGCAGCTCTCAAGGCGATCGATGGAGGACAACGCAAGCACAAGGACCTTCTGTTCTAGCACCTAGAGACTCCTTAGGTGATGTCCAATGATTCATGGAGCACGTGTGTATTACCACTAGAGGAGATATAATCTTGATCTCTACAATGAAACGAAAGGATCACGACAAATCTTTGGTCAGGAACATCAAAAAATAAAGGAAAATTTGGAGTTATTTATTTAATTTAATGAAAAAAATTATAAAAAAATTATTTCGATACACTCTCAGGGTTCCATAACTTTTTCTTCATTATATAATTATTTGATTTTATTTTGTGTATAATTCCATTCATATTCATGTTAATCTTGGAATAAACATTGATTTAGGTTAAATTTAAAGTTGGTTTCTAGCCTAACTACCCTTTTACTACACCTAGAACCTAAAAAAATATTATAATACATTCATCATTGCATAACTTTTTAAAATCAATGGAATTCAAAATCATTTCATCAAATTATTACCCATGGAAAAGGTAATGTGTTTCATCCATATATTTTAATTACAAACATAATGAGTTCATTGAAAGAATAAGGATAGTATCAATGGGTAACATACCAGGTAAATTTTACGTAACATCAAAGGGTTTTATCTTAGATAAAAAATGATTTTGAAATATTACATAGAATAATTTTTTAGGAAAGTAACTTTTCTATTTAGAAATTACTAATGTTTTTAAAAGTGTGAAAACTTATAAATGAAAACATTTTCATTTAAAATAATACTATAAAATTATAAATGAGTCTTAGAATTATTTAGTCAACATGATGGTGGAAAAATATGCTTATGCAGTATAAGTTTAAAAATCATTCATTCCTAGTTTTTTTTTCAAAAAAATCACAAAGTACATATTTTGGAAAATGAAAAAAATAATCATTTAAAATTATCTAGTAAAAAGTAGAAAATGGTTAAAAAATATTTTTAACAATTATAAGATAATATCAAATACATTTTTGAATTTTTTTAAAAAACATGGACAAGTAATATAAGTTTTTTCCAGTGGATAATTAAGTATATGTAGTCCTAAATATAGATTAGATTGTGAAATCAAACGCTTACTGTTTTAGTGAATTCTAAATCAGACCCAACATAATAGGAATAAAATAAAACAAAAAATTAAAAAACATAAAGATAAATATATTCAGGATATAAAATATAAAAGTTATAGTATATACACCACACAATAGAAATAAGTTTTGAATATATCCTATGTCTCCTGGAAGTAAATATGAGACAAGAAACCCTTACCTTGAGTCAAAATCATCAGGTACATTCTTTATCTTCTTATATGGTTAACATATGTTCATTATATACTATACTATGAAACATTTTAAATTTTATTATTACATTTATCTCATTTATTACCATGTTATAATAGTTACATAATCATTTATGTTTATATTAGATGTTTCAGGGATATTTGATACATAAGTCCAAAATGACTTCAGTAGGTTAACTATGGTTAAAGAGTTCATTATTAAATAATCATAAGAAAAAAGTAATTCAATGAATATCATTTTTATAATTCATTTATTCATTTAAATCCAACCATTTAATATAATTTTGTGAAATGAACAATTTTACAATCATTGTGATGGTAGGTCTTACGTACGCATGAGTGAGGATTCCATTTTTAGTGATCATTATGGAAAGAAGGTATGTATTATTTTATAATAATATAATTATAATAATATAATTTATATCATATTTCTTATATAAATATATATATATCATTCATGTGATTTGGTGTTGAAAAATGTATCATGTTGCTTTATGGAGGTGGTAGTCCACACATATGCATGTAAACGTTATCAAATTTCAGTGCATGAAAGAGTAAGAAGTTAATTGATATATATATTTTCATAATGATAAATATTCTATGAATATCATATATAAACATTAATCTCATTATTATACCTAGTATTGATCGAAGATAATGGAAAAATATCACATCGGTTCGTGAGGCCATTCTCCTCCCCAGATAAGAATGATTATTTTGTTTCCATTTGATGGAATAATAGATATATATAGGTTATTACATTAAGATAATAAAATATCAATTAATATAGGATATTTTTATTATTATTTTATCATGGTTGAATAATATTTTAAGGGGTGCAAGAATAAATAAAATATAAAGCGTTGATAAAAAATGTTTACTCTTCTTTGGACACACACCTTTTCTTATTACATTTAGACCACTAAGGTTAGTTTTATACCTAATAAAATACATCAGTAATGTGGGTATAGATCATATTAAGGGATTTGGGTAGTTCTTGGTCATCGCAAGTTTGTTTTTACCTATCATGTAATGAGAAGATGATGTCCATTTTAAAAGAGAGGGGAGGGGAACTCTTGGAATTTCTCAAAATGTTAAATTAATTTGAATTAATAGTTAATTAAAAATGGATCATAAATTAATTTAATATAATATAAGAATGTTATAGGTCTAAATAATTTCATAAAATAATTTTTGCGATAATTTTATCCCACATTTTTACCCTTATCATTTGGTTTTAACCCCTCTTAACCCCTTTTTAAATTTACTGTGACAATAATGATTTTTACTTTTTGAGGATCTATATAATAACTTTAAATGGAAAAAAGGCCTATAAATAGACCATGTATGATATTATTAACCATATTTTAATCACATAGATTAATATAATTTTTTTAAATTTTATATAATTTTATAAAATATTATTTATTATAAAATATCAATAATTTCATTTTTTAGACTATTAATTACATTGACTTAAATAATACCAAGAAAACACTTAGAATTCAAAAAAAAGATTTTTTATGCCCCTAACATATTATAGTGATATATATATTTTTTGGACAACCATTTATATTTCAATTAATATTACTTTTTAAATTTATAATAGCATTTATTTGATTTTTCCATTAATTAAATAATTACTAAATTAATGTTGTGCAGACATTTAAGGTAATAATATGCTCACAAAAAATTAATAATTATTTACCATTACTATGATAAATATTTTATATTATAAAAAAATATTTATTTTAAACATATTATCTGTATAACGACATATTAAATATATTATAGTTATTGAAAATAAGAGTCAAACATGTTTCACTTTTCTGAAATAAAATATTATATGGGTTGTAATCTCTGAAAAATGGGGAAAAATACATATAAAATAATATTTTATTAATATGGATGAAATGTATCATAAAATAAAATTAAGGATTGTTTAAGGATAACTTTACATTCATAATCATTTATTCTTTAATTACCCAATTTATCATTTACCATGGTAATAAAATACTAAGGTTACTATTCATATTGAACAAAAATGAAAGAGAACTGTTTAAAAAACTTCACCCTCGTGATTAAAAATATTTTACCCATTCTTAAAATTTAAAAATAGAAAAGTTACAAAATTTAATTTAAAGTTAAACTGGAAAACTGTGATAAGAATAATCTGTTTAGAAAATTGCCCTTTTAAAATATAAATATATATATATAATTAAAGTGTAAAATATATTAAAAAAATAAATAGTTGATTTATTATAAATCAAAATTAACTAATTTAATTTTAATATTAACCTATAATATAAAATTTTATTTATAAATATGTTACAATAAAAAAACATTTTTCAATAAAAATCCATATTTTTCATTGCTTATTAGAAAATCAATATTTTCAAAAAATTCTAAATTATTAATCTTAAAATAATTTTTAAATTTTGAATTCAAAAATGAAATTAATTTTTTCAAAATATTTTTCTAAAACATCTAAAAATTTATTATAATATTCACTCATAAAAAAATGAGGAAAACTCATTTTTGAAGAAAATATATATTTTTAAAAATAAAACAACATTACCAAAAATTGTATTATTTTTACATAAAAATTTTATCAATAAAATTATATTGAGTTTGAACTTTATATTAATTTTCTAAATCAGTTAATCCAATTCAAACCCCAAATTGAACATCTAGGTTTTATTGATCACATTTAAATTATAATATTGTATTGCTCATTGAAGCTCATTATTATATGTCTTGTATACTACTGAACATGGTCATCCATTTTAAAATATCATGATATTAAATTACCCCCCTTATATTATTAAATTGAATCCTCACAGTTTGAACTCATTCACGGTAACTGGTGGATTGATTTTCAAAATACAATTATTGAAATCCCAAATCGTATAATGTTTTAATAAAATATCCACTTCAAAAGAGAGAAATAGAAGAAAAAAAATCATCTAGAATAATAGATACTAGGTTTTCATATATGAAAACTACTCGCCTCACCTAGTTTCAATCATCAAAAATCAGGATTAATTATGTTTCTAATGAGTTTACTATGTTATGTTAGCATTTGGAGTCATAAAAAGCTGGTATAATTCATTAAGGAAGACCCACCATTAGCATGAATCACTACTAAGGAACAGTTACTGCCCCTGATTCACTGCTTTTGGCTTACCACTAAGTCTGAGTCATTGTTCCCAAGACACATCCATCTTGACATTTCCCGGAATAAGTAACCACCAAATTTTAGTCAGCATTGAATCAACCTACCACCAAAGTGACCTTCAAAAGGCCACTACTCCAAAGACTCATGACTACCTTTCCTATTTAATTTTATGTTCAATATTTCTAACGATAATATTTGGGGAACTTAGTGCTATTAATTATTTTAATGTACATTTTTCAACCTTGTTTAGACAACATTTAAATCAATGTCAGACCAAATTATGTCGTATGAGGTACCAGACCACGATCTAGAACATGCTTTGTGCTGAAGAATATAAATTTTAAAACTGAATATCTAAAAATATATTGAATAAAATGTAACAATATGTGTGTGGTTATAGATGATATTGAACATGGCTCAACAAGTGTGAAAACCCAAATAAGTCATGTCTCATGCGTGTGAGATTATACTTCAAAAAATTTGAATAACACACAAAGAATCAGATTATTTTTCACTTGGATCATTCATACTCCACAAGACAGAAGCTTCTACAACACTTTGGTTTACTACATACCTTGGATAAATGACTCGATATTCCTTTAAATCTACCATCATGGAGTTGCGAAGCTTCAATGCATATCACACATAGAAACATTATCCCTTATACTCCTTTATATTTTCTATTTTTGTACTTTATTTACACTACTTGTAGTGTGTGATTATTATGGTTTTATGAACACACACTGACTCCTATGTGAAACTGGAAGATACACAGATTTCTTCACAACCTATATTATTACACCTTGTATTCCCACAAATAGCATTAGAAGAGGTCCTTGAGTGTTCTATCACATTTTTCAAACCCAGGAAAACTCTGGAATAGGTATATGTGGCCTGTACAAAATTGTTTCTTATTTTGTATACCTCGATCTAGGTGTTGGATCAATGTTATTTATATAAACATCATGGTGAAAGGTGATTACCAAGTAGAGATAAATAAGTCTCATCTTGATACTGAGCCTCTTATTTTTATTTCTATTGTGCCATTTAAAGATTTGTTTTCACTTCTTTATATTTTTTAAAATAGAAAACATTTCTTTCACTTTGACAGTTATTCCAATATTGTGTGTGTATTGTTATTTTATTTAGTAAATTTATTTTGAAAATTTAAAAAGTATTTCATATTATTCTAGCTGAGAACTAATCACTCTTTGAAAAATATTTTAAAATATAAAATCATTTATAAATATTATTCTTTGGTTAACTATGATGTATTTTAATCTGATTTTGCGATTTGGTTTAAATCCATTTTAACTAAAATTTAAATTAGGAACTCAATTCACCCCCTACTTGTGTAACGACTCGACTCTTTGGTAATGGTACAGATCGTTAGTTTTTTTTCGAACCGTTCCTTTATGCTTGTTTAATGTGTGTGATGTTATAAGGAAGGTCTGGGGAGTGTCCGGGGTTTGTTCGGGGCCTATGAGTTTAAGAAATGGACTTGCAGACAGGGGCGCATGGCCTACGCACGGCTTGCGCATGGTTTGACAAATCGTGCAGCCTTTGGTCTGGAAGCAGGGAGGTGCGCACGGTTTTCGCATGGTTTGGGTAAACCGTGCACCTAAAACGTGTGACCCTTTTATCAGAATGCAGTCAGATGCGCACGGTTTGCACACAGTTTGGTAAAATGTGCCCCTAAACCATGTGACCCTGTTTTGGGTGAAAATTACCATTTTCCACTTATTACTATTTAATCTTAATCCCTACTCTTTCATTCCAATAGACAGAAATCAAGGGAGAAGTCCTCTTTGAGTTCCAAAACCTCTCCACTTTCCTTCTCTTGTGGATTCGTCATCCGGAAACCGATTATCGATCCGTCAGAAGCATTGGAAAAGGCCAAGGGCGTTGGACAGGAACTCAGATCTCTTTTAACCTACTGCGAATCTGAGGTCGATATCAAGCGAGCCTACTCATACAGCTCTAAGGTAGGTGTTCATGTGGTTTCTATTTTGGGTTTTCGCCTTATTGGGTTATTTTTGTCATGTCGTGGTTTGTCTTTCACCAAAACCCGTATTTATAATGACTGCTTCATATCTAAATGACCCGTGTGGTATAAGAGAGATGAATCTAACCTTGTTAGGGTGTTTAGATTTGGCATGGACCAGGAGTGGTCAACCATAGGTGTTATTCCTTGAGTTTTGGCCCCATTTCACCTTTGAACCTTAATGATATGTCTTGAAAGGGAATTTTCCAAGTTAGGAAAATGAGATGAATTGTTTAGAGGTTGTCTAGTATGGGATAGCATAAACCCCTTTAATTAATTGAAATGTATGTATTCCATGCTTTTCTTATGTGATATTATAAGATGGATATTCCTTGCATTGCTATTGTGATATGATATAAGATGGACTGCCTTATATATTGTGATGTGAATGGTTATGCTTTACTGAGTTGACATGATTTTGATAACCCGTGTGTGGGTGGGAGGCATTCTTACCCCATGACAGATGAATCTTATTATGTTGGGCGGGAGGCATTCTTACCCCATGCTAGAGAAATATCAGTTCTTGAGGATGAGAGTCATTTATACCTTGTGCCTATATTACCTTTACGGGTGGGAAGCATTTCTACCCCACGCCAGCTAAAGTGATTGAGGATGAGAGGAATTTATACCTCATTCCCATAAAACCTTTATGGGTGGGAGCAATTTATACCCCACTCCAGTTACAGTGCTTGTGGACGAGAGGCATTCATACCTCGGGCCAGAGATGATTATTACATGTGTGAGAAGTATGGACGGGAGGCATGTTTACCTCGTGTCAGTGATAACCTATATCTATGTACTTATACCTATGGTGATTTTTTAGTTTACCAGCCATGAGCTGAAGTAGGTATACCCTCCAGGTGTCCTTCTAGAACCTAAGCGGGATGGTTGTTTATTTACTTTGCTTTACTTACTTGTAGTCTATTACCCACTTTGCTTGAGAACACCTATTTAGATTACATGTAGACATCATTGGTGGTGGCCTACAGAGACGAGTCCCACACCCTACCTAGGCGGCCTCTGGGGCACCCGTGTAGACTTCAATGCTATAGGTACTGGTAGGGGAAAAGGCCCAGCTTTAGGTAGTTGATACATGTATGTTCTAGATGGAGATCTAGAGCAGAGGATCGAGCAAGGCTAGAGATGCTCGTGGACTACTTTTGTTCTGTTTGTATTATTGTATTGCACGCTTGTCTTCTATTTCCATTGTACTAGCATTCCATGCATCCATTTTGTATCAGACACTTCCTATGTGGATTTTGTATATTTATCAGGGATTTCCTCTCGCTGTTGGTTGGTTTGTATGTTTCCCTTTTTCTCTTGTTTATCCTTTGGTAGTGTTTGCGCTATTTGATCACTTGCTGCTATTCCGCTGCGTTCTCTGACATGGGGGTACAGTCTCCCCACTGACTTACCATTAAACCCCCGATGCTAGTCGGTAGCCCCTGGCCTATGGGGAGATGAGCCAGGGGTCATGTGGCCAACCGGGCTCGGGGCTCGGGTTGAGGGGCAGCCGGGTCCGGGACGTCACAAAGTGGTATTAGATATTTCTTTCTTTATTTCTTTACTATTCGGCAATGACAGACTTAGATAATGGGAATGCTTACGGACTTAGACATGAGCCATTATTGGACGTTGCGAACCCATGTACGGGGTATGGGTCAAGTTTCCTATTTTATGTTGTTATTGATTTTGCTCTTTACTGTTGATACCATTTCACCATTGGCTGCTTCACATGTTTTGTGATGTTATCGAGATTTTTAATGTTGGAATTTGGATTTCATGGTTCGACCTAAGGAAATGAGGATTATGCATTAGAACATTCATCACAATAGGCACAATATGATTAGGCCATGCATCTTTCCATGACACAATTAAGTTTTCAGTGGGCATTGCCTGTTGTTTATTTCCACGCCTTGTTAATATGTGTGCAGTTGTGCTAACCTTTTATGCATGTTGTGAATTGAAAAATGATGTGGTTTTAGTGGGTGTCACTCTTTGGTTCATAAGGTGTATGGGCCCTTATGGATCGGAAAATGACGTTCCAACTAAACTAATCTTTTGCTTTAAAGGAAATTCAAATACTAGATTAGCACAAGTAAATAAGTAATGACATCCAAGTGTGGGTCATCTTTCAGTTCATGAGGAGTATGGGACCTTACGGGTAGGGAAATGCCATATCACCGGAATGAGTTAAATTGGAAAAGTTTCAGGCCTTACTAAGAATACCTATAGGTGTGGGCATGTGATATTAGGGGTGGGATGGCTTAGTACGTGTCCTAGATTCTATATTTCAGCCTTTAATTTGTTGGTTTCTTCTTTTAAGACGTTTGTTTGGCATTGTAGCACTATTACTACGAGACGTTCTCGAGTAGCGCATGCTGAAGGTGGTGAAGATCACGTTCTTGAGGTGGTAGGCCCTAAGCCACCAGTTGATCTTCCTGTCAAGCCACTTGTGGCTCCTCTTGTTATTCCTGATCTGGGCGCTGATCCCCAGTTCAGTGAGATCTTCTTGTGTTTGTTGCAGAGTGTGAAAGGTGGAGTGCGACATTCCCCGAGTATGGCAGAGTTGACCCCAGGAGTTTTAGTCACAACATCCTTTTACTTTTACGGGAGATGGCGGACCTTTAGCTGCGGATTCCTGGTTGGAAGCTATCCTGACCTTCTTCGAGCACCTTGAGACGCCTCCAGAGCGGAGGGTCAAGATCACAGCTTATATGCTCCGTGGTTCTGCCATGAGGTGGTGGGATGTCATCACCCAGTCAGGATAGTAGAGATATATGATCTGGATTGATTTCCAGACCGCCTTCTATGATTATTTCATTCCCCAGACTTTGAGGGCTAACAGAGCTAGGGAGTTTATGAATCTGCAGCAAGGGACCATGACAGTCATGGAATAATCATCTCGTTTCACTGAGTTACTGCGTTTTGCTCCTACAATAGCTGCTGATGATCTCACAGATGATAGGAATTTTTAGGATGGGCTATCTTACCCCATCCGGTCGTAGGTTAACCTATTCAGGTTGATGACCATTTCAGAAATTTTTAATCAGGCATTGATCACATAGAGGAACTTGAGAGAATCAGACAGTTTGGACCAGGGTGGTTCAGCCCCGAAGGATTCTACTGGATCTGCTTTTGGGAAGAAGCACCGTTTTGAGGACTCTCTGGGTGTTAGTGGTGGACATACCCTTTTCTCCGGTGGTACTCCTATCTATCACCAATGTGGGGTTCCAGGACATATGAAGAGGCAGTGCACGTGAAACCCATTAGTGTACAAAGGTTGTGGTATGTTGGGTCATCTCCACTGCTTCTGCAGGACTTTTTCCCCAGGGTCCAGTGAGCAGGGATCTGTACCTACTCCACGATCTGGTGCTGGATCGGCAGGATCACATCAGTTAGGCAGTTGGAATACAGCCAGCCGATCCAGCCGTGGCGACGGTCGAGGTAGAGGTGATCAGGTGAATGACTCTCAGCGCCAGTAGGGAGGGTCTGCTCAAGGCAGCCAGGCTGTGACTCAGGGAAGTGGTACCGGTCAATTGTATGCAGTCGAGCCTACACCACAAGAGCAGTACGACGTACCATCTACTGTATGAGGTATGATTCTAGTTTCATCTATGTTAGTGTCTTCTTTGTTTTACACTGGCGCTTCTCACTCTTTTATATCAGAGTTAATTATTGTAAGTTTGGGCCTCGACGTTGAGTCATATCATTGTATGATCATGTTAGATACCCAATTAGGTAGCCGTTTAGAGGGCCTTCATCGTTGTAAGAATTTTCCCCTCGAGGTGGGTGGTTACCTTTTTGTGTGGAACCAGTATGTTCTAGATATGACAGGTTTTGATGTAATAATCGGGATGGACTGGTTAGTTCCCTATAGAGCCTAGATTGACTGCTATCGTCGAAGGGCGGCATTTACATCACCAGAGGGAGACATGCAATGCATAAGGTATAATGGGATCTTAGTGCGACACGGGCAGGACCAGAACACCAGAGTTTAGGTGGTGTCACAGCATAGGTTTCCAGTCTTTATCTCGATGACCTGGGGTTACAACCCTCTGTTTATCCTCCCATGGTGGAGCATTTCAGTGATGTCTTTCCTTATGATTTCTCTGGTCTACCTCCAGTGTGAGAGGTGGATTTTACTATTGATCTTGTACCATGAGAAGCACCAGTGACCATTCCTCCTTATAGGATGGAACCTAAGGAACTTCTGGAGCTCAAGAGTCAACTGGAGGACCGGGAAGCAAAAGGCTTTATACATCCCAGTACTTCTCCTTGGGGATCACTGGTTCTCTTTTCTAAGAAGGTAGATGGTACCCTTCACCTTTTCATGGATTATCATAAGTTAAATCAGTTGACTATTAAGAATTGGTATCCTTTACCTCGAATTGACGACCTCTTCGATCAGCTCTGAGGAGTGAAGGTGTTTTCAAAGATAGATTTGAGGTTGGGCTATCACCAGGTGGGTGTTAGGACTTCAGACATACCTCGCATGGTGTTCAGGAGAAGTTATGGTCTCTATGAGTACCTAGTCATGCCATTTGGGCTTACAAATTCACCTGTAGTGTTTATGGATCTTATGAATCATATTTTTCACCCATACCTTGATTCTTTTGTGGTTGTATTTTTGGAAGATATCTTAGTCTATTCACACTCGAGACACAACCATGCAACCCATATTGATATCGTGTTGAATACACTAAGAGAACATTAGCTTTATGCTATGCCTTTTAAATGAAACTTTTGGATAAATAAGTTTCACTTCCTGGGTCACATTATTTCTGAGTCTGGAGTTTCAGTTGACCCTAAGAAGGCGAGTGCTATAATTTCTTGGGAGCAGCCCAAAATAATCTTTGATATTATGAGTTTCTTGGGGCATTCCGGATATTATAGGTGGTTCATTCAGGACTTTTCACGCCTTGCAGCAATACCTATAGCTTTGACAAAAAATGGGGTGAGATTCGATTGGTCAAAACCTTGTGAAGTATCTTTTCAGGAATTGAAGGTCAGACTAACTTCATCACCGATACTAATCTTTCTGGAGCCAGGAAGAGCATATACGGTCTATTTTGACACATCAGGTATCGTTCTTAGTGCTTTGTTGGTGCAGGATGAGCGAGTCGTTGTGTATGGTTCTTGTTAGTTAAAGCCACATTAATGGAATTATCCGACGCGCGACCTCGAGCTCGCAGTGGTTGTACATGCCTTACGCTGTTGGAGACACTATTTTTTGGGAGAGAATTTTGTGGTATTCACTAACCACAAAAGCCTCAAATATATCTTCACTCATCAGGATATAAATCCTAGGCAACAAAGGTGGGTCGAGTACTAGCAATCCTTTGACTTCGAACTGGCCTACACTCCTGGGAAAGGAAATTCAGTAGCCGATGCGCTGAGTTAGAAAACTCAGTCGCAAGTGGTTAGGGAATCTAATGAGGAGTGGAAGCTGATGGCCCTATTTTTGGAGATGCACTTTGAGGTTCAGGAGGGTCAGGGTTAGACTGTTCTCTCAGCCTTAGCGGTGATATCTACTCTTTTGGAATGGGTTAGGGCAAGACAGTTATCATATCCTGAATGCCTTGTTCTACGAGAGAGTGTCACTGATGATGCTTCTACAGATTGAACCATGGATGAGGGTGATACTTTATTGTTTCTTGGGAGTGTATGGGTCCCAGCAGACAACAGAGAAGAGCTGATGAGGGATTTCTAGGCCTCAGCATGGGCAGTTCACCCAGGCATCACCAAAATGTATCGTGATTTGCGACGACAGTACTGGAGGCCTAACATGAAGCGGGAGATATCTGGCTTTATCACGTGTTGTTCCCCCTGTCAGTAGGTGTAGGTGTAACATCAGTGTCTGGTAGGGCTTTTGCAGCTATTTTCCGTTTCGGAGTGGAAATGGGACGATGTTTCTATGGACTTTGTAACCAGTTTACCCAGGTCACCTCGTGGCAATGATGCAGTATGGGTTATCATCGACCGTCTTACGAAGGTCGCACATTTCTTACCAGTGTGGGAGACCTTCACCGTTGATTACTTGGGAAGATTGTATTTCAAGGAAATAGTGCACCTTCATGGAGCACCTCGATCCGTAGTCCCAAACAGAGATCCTCATTTTACATCTCGTTTCTGGCAGGGTTTACAGAAGGCCTTGGGTACACAGGTACATTTGATCACAGCCTATCACCCACAGACTAACAGATAGACTGAGCGGACTATACAGGTACTCTAGGATAAGTTACATGCATGTGTTCTAGATTTTGGAGGTTCATGGGAGAAACACATTCCTCTTGTCAAGTTCTGTTATAATAATTGCTTCCAGGCTACCATTGAGATGGCTCCCTATGAAGCCTTATATGGTAGGCCTTGTTGCTCACCTTTGTGTTCATTTGAAGCAGGGGAGGCAGCTATTGGACCACGTTTGGTGCAGTAGACTACCGAGCAGATACAGCTTCTTAGGAATAATATAAAGACAGCTCAGTCTAGGCATCAGTCCAATGTTAACAAGCGTCGGTGACCTCTTCAGTTTAATGATGGGGACTGGGTTTTCTTGAAGGTCTCACCCAGGTTGGGGCAGAGACATATACAGAAGCAGGGTAAGCTCCCACTAATGTTTGTAGGACCCTTTGAGGTGATGAAGTGGATCGGGACAGTATCTTACCAGCTTGCACTTCTGTAGAGATATCAGGCCATGCACGATGTTTTTCATGTATCTCAGTTATGCCCGTAATTTTCATATCCGACTCACGTTTTTCATCCTGATGAGGTTGAACTGGATATGGATGCTTCCTTCGAGGAATATTCGATGCGAATTGTTGACCTGAGTGTGAAGACACTCTGTGGCAGGACTGTTCCTCTTCTAAGAGTGCTATGGAAGCACAGTCAGGCACAGGACGAGACCTGGGAGCAAGAGGCTGATATACATTCTCAATGGACGGAGCTTTTCATTGGTGACACCTCAGTACCCTCGGAAGGCCAACTCGGGGACGAGTTGCTTTAAGGATGGGAGGTTGTAACGACCGGACTCTTTGGAAAAGGTACAGATTGTTAGTTTTTCTTTTTATCCTTTACATTAAGCTTGTTTAATGTTTGTGATGTTATAAGAAAGGTACGGGGAGTGTCTGGGGTTTGTTCGGAGCCCTGGAGTTTGAGAAATGGACTTCCAGATAGGGGCGCATGGCTTGCGCATGACTTGTGCATGGTTTGAAAAACCATGCAGCCTTTGATCTGGAAGTAGGGAGGTGCGCACAGTTTACGCACGGTTTGGGTAAACCGTGTGCCTAAACCGTGCGACCATTTTATCTAAAGGCAGTGAGATGTGCACGGTTTGCGCACGGTTTGGTAAACCGTGCGTTTAAACCGTGCGACCCTATTCTAGGTAAAAATTACCATTTTTTCCTTAATTCTATTTAATCCTAATCCCTTCCTCTTTCATTCTAGTGGATAGAACTCAGTTGAGAACTCCTCTTTGAGTTCTAAAACCTATCCTCTCTCTCTCTCTTGTGGATTCTTCATCCGACGACCGATTCTCGATTCGTCGAAAGCGTTGGAAAGGCCAAGGGCGTTGGACAGTAACTCAGATCTCTTCCATCCTACTGCAAATCTGAGGTCAATATCAAGTGAGCCTAAGCCTACATCTCTAAGTTAGGTGGTCATGTGGTTTCCATTTTGGGTTTTCTACTTATTGGGTTATTATTTTTGTGTCGTGGTTTTTATTTCTCCAAAACCCATATTTATAATGACTGCTTCATATCTAAATGACTCGTGTGGTATAAGAGTGATGAATCTAATCTTGTTAGGGTGTTTAGATTTGGTATGGACTAGGATTGGTCAACCATGGGTGGTATGCCTTCAGTTTTGACCCTTTTTCACCATTGAACCTTAATGATATGTCTTGAAATGGTATTTTCCATGTAGTAAAATGAGATGACTTGGTTAGAGGTTGGCTAGGATGAGATAGAATAAACCCCGTTAATGAATTGAAATGTATATATACCATGCATGGATTATGTGATATTATAAGATGGATATGCCTTGCATTGCTAATGTGATATGATATAATATTGACTGCTTTATATATTGTGATGTGAATGGTTATGCTTTACTGTATTGACAAGCTTTTGATAACCCGTTTGTGGGTGGGAGGCATTCTTACCCCATGCCAGATGAATCTCTGTGTGTTAGGCGGGAGGCATTGTTACCCCATTCCAGATAAATCTCAGTGCATGAGGACAAGAGGAATTTATACCTCGTGCCCATATAACCTTTGTGGGTGGGAGGCATTTCTACCCCACGCCAGCTATAGTGATTGAGGATGAGAGGTATTTATTCCTCGTGCCCATATAACCTTTATGGGTGGGAGGAATTTCTACCCCACGCTAGTTATAGTGCTTGTGGACGAGAGGAATTCATACCTAGGGCCAGAGATGATTATCACATATGTGAGAAGTATAGATGAGAGGCATGTTTACCTCGTGCCAGTGATAACCTATATCTACGTACGTATACCTCTGGTGATTGTTCAGTTTACCAGCCATGAGTTGAAGTAGGTAGACCCTCCAGGTTTCCTTCTGGAACCTGAGTGGTAGGTTTGTTTATTTACATTTCTTTACTTACTTGTAGTCTATTACTCACTTTTCTTGCGAACACCTATTTGGATTACACATATACATCGTTGGTGGTGGCCTACTGAGACTTGTCTCACACCCTACCCGGGCGGCCTTCGGGGCACCCATGTAGACTTCACTACTGCAGGTACTAGTAGGAGCAATGGTCCAGCTTCAGGTTATTGATACATGTATGATCTAGCTAGAGATCCAGAACATAGGAATGATCTTGGCTAGAGATGCTCGTGGACTTCTTTTGTTATTTTTTTATTATTGTATAGCATGCTTGTCTTCTATTTCCATTGTACTAGCATGCCATGCATCCATTTTGTATCAGACAATTCCTATGTGGATTTTGAGTATTTATCAGGGTTTTCCTTTTGTTGTTTGTTGGTTTGTATATTTCCCTTTTTATCATATTTATCCCTTGGTAATGCTTCCGCTATTTGATCACTTGCTGTTATTCTGCTGCGTACTCTGACATGGGGGTATAGTCTCCCCACTAACTTACCATTACACCCCCACTACTAGTCGGCAGCCCCTGGCCTATGGGGAGAAGAGCCATGGGTCATGTGGCCAAACGGTCTTGGGTTGAGGGGCAGCTCGGTCTGGGACGTCACAACTTGAGTCTGAAATCTAACCAACATTTGGTATTGTAGGATCTTAAAATATTTTCAAACCCTTTTTTAACTATGATTATAGTTGAATGATAATGATCTTAAAATGTTTTTAATTATAAATTTTTATTTATTTATTTATGTATTTTTATTTTAATATGGGAAACAAATAGGAAGGTACAACTAATAACACACCTCCTTATTTCAATTGGATAAATTATTCCCAACGGAATATAAAAACAAAAATTCATATTTAATGTATGGGTTTTGAATTCTTGTCTACAATAACAGATGAGTATAAACATCATACTACTACTATAAATACTTGGGATAATGAAACTGAAAATTATTATATTAATAATTGTAAATCCATGAATTCCTTATACTAATATTTAATATATGAAGATTTTAATAGAATTTAGGCATGTAAAACTGCGTATGTGATATGGGATACTCTAGTTGTCTCACGTGAAGGAACTCCATATGTTCATGAAATGTGTCTGGACACTTACACTCTTAAATATAAATGGATACTAATGATCCTATATGCGAAATGT
Source organism: Viscum album (assembly GCA_963277665.1). Taxonomy (NCBI): domain Eukaryota; kingdom Viridiplantae; phylum Streptophyta; class Magnoliopsida; order Santalales; family Viscaceae; genus Viscum; species Viscum album. The sequence continues at coordinate 109,714,150 of OY728161.1, forward strand.
ATGTTAGGTTCAATTATATCATGAATACATAGAGATCACTGGGTAAGAGTGTCACTACAAAATAATATATCATGTGAATCTTGAGATGTCTTTTAGAAATATGGAGGTAGTCATCACTATAAAATAGAGAATCATGTGACATATATGAACTACCTCTAAAAGATATTATAGGAAATTTGATGATTTATGGGGAAGAGATAATGGATAATCTAGAAGAAGATAATCAACCTAAGAAAATATATATTTCCTTCAATACCACTTCAACCAGAAAAAAATAAAAGGAGAAAGTTGAAGTTCTTTATGAAATTTCAAGTGATGAAGATTCATCAACTGACAATGATGAAGAAATGGAATAGTTATCTAGAAGATTCAATAATTTTTATATAAATAATAAATTATTTAGTAAATATAACATCAAAGGAAAATATGAAAAACATTGGAAGTGGAAAAAGGATTGGAAGAAAGATGATCATTCAAATGACATCATATGTTTTGAATGCAAGAGAAAATGAAATATGAAAGATGACTATCCACAAATGAGAAAGAAGAACAAATATTATTATAATGATCAAAACTAAAAGAAGTAAATAAAACAAACCTATAGTGATTTTCATAAATCCTCCAGTGACTCTGATTCATCTCATTAAGAAAAATTAGACAAATCCAACATGTGCTTTATGAAAAATCTATGTGAGGTAAATTTTGTATCTCCTGAACATAAATCTAATTACTCTTACGTTTATGAAGAAAATTTTGATGATGATAACATGAATAATGAATAATTGTTTTATTATGGAAAAATTCATGAGAATACTTTTAATGAGGGAAAAGAAAAGAATACAAATCACTCAAAAAAATAGCATGATCTTACTATTTCTATTAAATCATTAATTGTTGTAGAAAAGGAAAAAATGTAATGACTCTTAAATAAAATACTAAACATAATCCATATAATGTATAGTTAAAGAAATATCTCGAAAAATTTACTAATGGGAAGGATATTTTAACAAAAATTATTGGTGAACAAATTACTCTAAAATACACAATAGGTATATGATACCAACCTCGATTGAGGATAATAATTAAAAACACATTTATTCCAAAATCAGGAAAATATTATTCTAGTTCTTGTATTGAAACTTTTTCAACTACATATAGTTCCAAAAATTATTCTATATGCTACTTTACTAGAGGACCTAATAGAGTTTATTTATCTAAAATTTTACAAACTGCTTATAGGGAACCCATTATGAATTTTTACGTTCCTAAAGCATTTATTGCTGGCATTTTTGGACAAATGAAAATCTTGATACGAAAAACATTTCTTCTCTAATATGTTTTTTAGGAAATCTCTTGAAGAGTTCCTATAAGAACTCATATTACATTGAATGTATTTTTTTCAAGAAATATGATAGTTGGCTTCTCGAATTTCTAAAATCTAATAAAGGTAGATGGTGGAAATTTCACCTTTGGTTACAAAATTAAAGAAAGATCATTTTTCTTGTCCAAATCAGTAATACCAATTCAACTTTGATTTCACAATTACTTTTGGGTGATGTTTTATAATATAATAATCTTATAATATCACAATTATGTGATTCTGGTTTTCATGTAAAATTTGAAAATAATGTTCATAATGTTTTTGACACTAAAAATGATTTAGTTTTTACTTCATAGAGAAATGAGTATGTTTATACTTTTAATATATATTCTTTACTTTCACAAAAAATTTCATGCTTAAGTTATTTTCATCAAGAATATTGGATTTGTAAAAGGATACTATGCTATTATAACATTCACTCACTTCTAATGCTTACTATAAAATGGTTTGTCAGGGATATACACAAACTTGAGTTTCAAAATAATAAATTCAGTAATCCTTTTCAAAAGGTAAATTAGTGCAACATGTATTTCAAACCAATGAATGAAGTATAAAATTCTCAACCTCTTGAGTTGGTTCACATGTACCCATTTAGACCATCTAGAGTTCCAATTGTAAATGGGAAGCACTACATTTATGTACCTTTATATGAATTTTCTTCATATACTTGGGTTTTCTTTGTATCTCACAAAAGTAAATCTAGTACCTATTTTATCAAATATGAATGATCATTTGAAAATATAAGATGGCTTAAAATTAAGAATTTAAGAAGTGAACATTGCCATGAGTTTGGAAATCATTATTTTGAATCATTTTGATTAGAAAATGGCTACAGTCACAACTTATTTTATTCTAGGACACTTCAGAAGAATGGAGTTTTAGAAATAAGAAACCGAACCCTTTAAGATATTTCTAAGACTATGCTCAAAGAATATGACTTACCTATCTATTTTTTTTGTTAAGGCAATGAATAAAAATTTCTATGTAATCAATAGAGTCTTAATCAAACCTATCTTGTAGAAACCCCTTATAAACTATGGAATAATAGAAATCCAATGGTTAACTACTTTATAGTTTTTGGAAGTAAAGTCATTATTTTTAATACAACGGATAATCTTGAAATAACTTCCATAAAAAGGGAAGAAGTAATTTTCTCGGATTATTTAGTTTCTATAAAATCTTATAGAGTCTTTAATAAGAGAATAAAATGTGTGGAAGAATCAGTACATGTAAAATTTGATAAAATGAATCCACGTGAACCTAAGACCTCTCTAAAAATCTTCTGGAAAATCTATCAAATATAGACATGATTTCTAAATCTTCTGATTCTTCTGTCAAAAAAGGAGAACCATCATCTAGTTCATGAGATATTCTAGACAATGAACCTGTAGAACCTAAATATATAGAATATCCCATGGAAACAATTTCATCATTATCTAGAGGTATTAGAACTCTTAATAATCGCCGATTAGATGTTGTTGTTGGTGACCTTGACAAAGGTACAAAAAATAGTGATTCTCTAAAAAATCAGGTTGAACATCAATCCTTTCTATCACATCATGAGACAAATAATATTAATTAAGAAATTAGTGAAGAATTATAGGTAATGGCTATGAAAGAAGAGCTAAATCATTTTGAAGAAAATAAATTGTGGAATCTTATTGAAAGATCCAATGAAACCTTGACTATAGGCACTAAATGGGTGTTTAGAAACAATGTTGAGGAATCTAGAACTATATTAAAGAATAAATCTAGAATAGTTGCCAAATATTATAGTCAAGATGATGGTGTAGACTATGAAGTGACCTTTTCACCTGCTACAAGACTTGAATCCATGAGAATAATACTAGGCTTTGTAGCTCATCTAAATTTCAGACTTTATCAAAAGGATTTCAAATGGGATTTCTTAAAGTATTATATAGTTGAGGATGTTTTTTAACAAACCCCCAGTATTAAAAATCCCCTTCTTAAAAAATAAGTTTTCTAATTAATGAATTCCTTAAATGGTTTAAAAAAGCTCCTAGAACATTGTATGATAGGCTATCTCTTATCTTATTTATAAAGGTTTTAAAAAAGGTCTATCTAACCCTACCTTTTTATCAAAAGAACTTCAAAGTATTTTTTGTTGTTCTAATGAATATTGGTGATATTATTTTTGGATCTTATAAAATCTTATTATGTTCTGATTTTTCAAAAATGATGCAAAGTGACTTTGAAATGAGTTTAATGGGGGAACATAAATTCATTCATGGATTTCAAAATATTCAAAACGAAGAAGGAATTATTTTAAATAAAATTAAATATAACAAAGATCTAAAATGTTTTGGTACGGATAACACTAAAATTTTTGATACTCCCATGAGTACCACGTGTAAGCTAGATCTTGATGAGGCTTGAGAACCTGTGGATCATCCCAATTACAGTGGTATGATTGGAAGTATTCTATATATGATTGTTAGTTGACCAGAAATTATGTTTATTTTGTGTATGTGTGCTCGTTTTCAAGAAATACCAAGAGAGTAATATTAAATTATTGTTGAAATAATTTTTAAATAATTAAAATGTACTCCCAATTTACAACTATTCTATCTTAGAGGACGAGAATTGGATTTAGTTTTTTATTCGAATGCTAATTTAAATGGGTGAATGTTAGAGAGAAAAATCACCACTGGAACATATAACGTTTTGGGTAAGTCACTTGTATAATGTTGTAGTAAGAAGAAAAATTTTGTTGCATTGTCTACTAATATAGATGAATATATAGTTATTCATAGTTTTTGTGATTAAATTTTTTGGATGAAACATACCTCAGTAGATTGTGAATATCAATTTCAGATATCCCTATAAATTGTGACAACAGAAGTGATATTAACATTTCAAAAAATATTGTATCTCATTTTAAAACAAAACATATTGATTTAAGACACCACTTTTTAAGAGATTATTATCATAAAGGTGATATATCTCTAGAATACATTGGAACAGAACATCAGCTTGCTGATATTTTTACTATGCACTTGAATTCTGAGAGAATCAGTTACATCAAAAATGAATTAGGTGTGGTTAATTTTTATTATGTAAAAGTCTGTTGATATCTCACTATTAATGAAACAATATTTATATCACACTATTAAAGACTCACCATTTATATCTCATTGTTTAATACTCACCATTTTTGTCTCACTGTTGATGTCTCAATAATGAATCTCAAAAAAATATCATATTTGAGTGTTTCGTTGTCGATTTTTTTCTCCATTACTTTTTTACCTTAAAATATTTGGGTATCTAAGTTTGGTATTATTATTATTACTATTTTATTTATTGGATACATTTCAGATATTCATTTTTGGAATCCCTAATGATAAAATCAAAACTCTTCTAATTTGATTGGGCCTCTCAACCTTTAAACACCTATTTCATACCTCCTTCTTCTGTCTATTGCCTTCGAACACACCCCAGATGTTCAGAATTGTTAGAGAGAAACTACCCTCTAAAATGAAACCAGAAAAATTTTGACCTTCAAAGAATAAGAAGTGTGTGTCGAGATGAAATATTAAGAAACTTTTAAGTCTATAACTCATGAACCAAGATGTCATACCTAAAAAGGATATCATTGCAGATTAGCTTCTATCAAGTAAGTCCATTGAGTGAAGAGTGTTTCAAGAGGAAGTATAGTTATAATGGTTTTCAAATAATAATATACCTCTGTATCTGAAGCTATTGTCTACGTTTTATCAATATATTTTGCTTGATTTGACAAAAGAATATGATTTCATGATATGAACTATAATAAAAAGACATATACGTGTCTTTCCCTTGAGTCATTGGGAAGAATCGATAAGAGTACCCCATTAGGGTATCTATGAAGATCGTCAGGAAAGTTCCCCTCATACTAGTGACTTTTTTTCGCTTCAAAAAGGCTCTAAAATATATAACTATAAATGGAACTTCAAGAAGACCTATTTCTTCTGAGTTGGATGGTGAAACCATGATAATATTTTATTAAATATATTTTTTTCTAGATAAATGGTTGTTTTTTAACATTGAAATATCAGGATGTGTATTTGTTGTACCACATGAAGAATGTATATAAAATCAACCTGTGAAAATACCTCATTTTTCATATGTGTCACATGATTAAAACTGCTTCCAGATCAACTTATATTTTTTATTAAAAGTTAATTTATGTTATGTTAATGGATACAAGATTAGTTGTTGAAAATTATTTTTATGAAATATACTATGTTAGTTTTTTATTACCAATGTTATATGAAAGAGAATGAAAATAAGGTGTAATCTATGCAAGAAATAGTGTGTATAAGATAATGAAAATATTTATGATAATTTCAACCCTGTTGATTATCACACTTGATCAAAGGTAATTATTGATCCGGGTTTGGAACCAAAAGATGTAATGGAATACTCAGATCAAGAATTAGAGGTTGTTGCCTTTATAATATATGAATAAAATCTTTCTAAATGGGAAGAAATTGATCCAGATATTATTAAGAATCATGAAGAACCACCACATGAATATCCTCTACCTTAAGTGACTATCCCATCCAAAGAAAAAATTCTCAAGTATGATGATGATGATGAGATTTAAGGGGAAATAAAGTAGATCCAAAACCATAGACATAGGTGTATAAAAATCTGATGATGAAAGTGACAAGTATGGTGTTGAAAATAGAGAATAAGTTAATTATGGAGATGAAGATGAGGATAATGATAATGAAAAGGAACCTGAAAAGGATTAAAATAAATATGAGGAAGAATATTTTAAAAATAAAGGATATACATAAGATAATAAAATTGATGGTGATAGATCAGATCATTCTAGTCATGATGGAGATGATGTAATGGATGTTTCTCTACCTTATATAGATAATGATGATTCAGTTGAAAATTTAATGAAAGATATGGATGAAACTGAGTAACCTCTTATGTTGGATGGCCAATTAGATAGAAATGATGATATTAATGTAATAGGTTTAGTTTATAATCAAAATGGATCATCTGTTGAGGAAAATAAAACCCTATTTTAGAAATAGTTGATGTACCCAACCATTTTTATACAGTTTCAATGGATTAATGGTACAAATTCTTTGTATTTTTTTTGGTTTTGTTCTAGGTTATACAGTCTATAATGACCCTCAAGGATCATTAATTAAAGAAATTTATATATCAATAGAGGTTCAACTCAAGCCAGTATCATTTATGACACCTGCCTCTACCACTACTCAAATACCATCCAATTATCTATGTCATGATGACTTGAAATCATTTGGAGATAAAATCTTATATGGTCTTAGAGAACTTATGAGATCACATCCTGCACCTGTAAAAAATCTTAGTGAAATAGATGTTTCAATGCTTCTAGAGAAAATCATTTTTAATATTCAACCTAAGATGCTTCATGAAATTTAAGAAGTAAGAATGGATAATAATAGGACAAGTGATGAATAGGAAACCCTCAAATCATTGGTGAATGAAATGGATTCTGCATTTAAAGAATATTTATATGGTATTCTTAAAAGTCTTGTACATACTTATTTTGAGTCTTATCTATCTTATACACCATCTTGTCTAGTTTTTTATGTTGATTAGTTCATATCAGTACTCAGAGATGAGTTAAAGGGTGCATCAACCTCGACTGATCCTCCTTCTTAAGTGATGAATGTTGATTTACTCGGATCAATTATTAAAGAGTAATCGCATAGTATGATGTCTGGTTCAGATTAGGAGATCTTGAAAAAAAATAGACATAACAATAATAATGTATAATCCATTTTCATGCATTATTCCAAATATTCCACATATTCTCAAGAAGATATCACAAAGAAAGTAGATTTCTAATTTAAAAGAATTTACACCAAGAATAATTTGGATAGTCATTTCAAGTACCTGACTAAAAATATTAGGATATCACCAGTCATAAAATCCATCATGGAGAAATTCATGTAATTTAAAGAAGTTACTATATCCCTTTATTATTTATTGTAAAATAAGGATGAATTCACCATTGGTACAGAAATGGTAGGACATATAATTATACACTTTATTAATATTCTGAAGACTTATGTGAATGCTGAGAACACTTCCATTGTTGATCCAAATGACTTTCCAATTATTTTATCTTATACTGTACTCACTTCTCGTCATATGTACCCTTCACCTGAACCATAATAGCACTCTTCCTTTTTAACCAATCCTTTTTGACCTTTACCTCCTCTCCTTTAACCTTTTCCCTTGACTCGTACTTAGGCACCAAGACAATTACGACCAATTATCTACAGAGATTTACCTTCCTCTAGAACACCAGATACTCCTACTATATTGATATCTATCCATGGTCATTCATCATCTGCTCCCATCACTTCAGATAAAGGGAAAGAACCTCTAGATCCTACCTATGAGAATCCCTGATTTTATAATTTTTGTTTTTTATAGGGATGTAGCTAGACCATTTTTATTAATATATATATTCCTTTTCCCTTCATATTATAATTTTTATCTTATTTTTACCTTTTTTATAATCCCAAAAGGGGGAGAAGAGGGTTATGTCATATAAGATTTGTGGCATATAAATTTTTTTTTGTTGCCTCTATTTTTCTCTCCTATTATATCTATTGATACATATAAAGTTGTGCTCTGTAATATAGTTCAATTTTAATGTCTACTTATTATTCCATATTAAATATAATTTAATTAATCATAATTCCATGATTTTTTATCATAAAAAAGTTGGACAATATTGGCCTCTCAGAGTTTTAATAATAAAATATCATGATTAATTATGCTTCTAATGAGTTTACTATGTTATGTTAGAATATGGAACCACAAAATAGATTGGAAGAATTATTTAAGGGTGACTCGCCATTAGACCGAATCACCACTAAGGAAGACTCAACACTCCTAACTCACACTTTCCAAGTCTCAGCTCTGAGGAGTCATCATTACAAGACAGATTGCAGAATTCCCTAAGTATGAGTAACCGTTCTTGACTTACCACTGAGTCTGAGTCACCATTCCAAAGACACTATCATCTTGAAACATCCAATAATAATTCACCACCATCTTTTAGTAAACTATGAATAAACCTCCCACTAGAGACACTATCACAAAGTCTCCACTCAAAATACTCACTGTTACCATTCCATTGTAATTTTAAATCCAATATTTACAACAGTCATATTTGTGAAACATAGTGATACTGATTATTTTAATGACATTTTCCAATCTTTTGAAGACAAAATTTAAATTTATTTCAAACCACTATTTGAGGTAGGAGGTACTAGACCATGATCAAGAACATTCTTTATGCTGAATAATAAAAATCTACAAACTGAATATTTGAAAAGACATAGAAAAAAATGGTACATGATGTTCATGGTGATAGACGAGATCAAACATGACTAAACAAGTGTGTCAATACAAAGAATATGTATTGCATTCATATGAGCCTATGCTTTAAAAATTAGTAGAACAAGATAAGAATAATATTAATGTACACTTGGATCATTCATACACCATAAGACAAAAGCTTCTACAATACTCTATTTTACAATTGACTTCTCATAAACAAATAGAGCTTCATTTCAAGCTTCCTTGAATGAGTCACCAAGATTCAAAAAATGTCACACAGAGAAACACTATCCCTTATTCTATTTTATCTTCTCTGTTTGTGTACATTATTTACATTACGAGTAATGTGTGATTATTCCTATTTTATGAACACACACTATCTCATGTGAAAAACTGTAAGATAAAAAATTCATCTTTAAAGCCTACATTTTTACGCCTTGTATTCCCACTGATAGCAGTGGAAGAGGTCTCTGTATAGTGTATCCCATATTTCACACCCATGAAAATCATGGAAGAGGTCTATGTGCCCTGGTCAACATTGTTTGTGTTGTTTTATTTCTTTATCCAAGTTGTGGAATAAGTTTATTTCTATAAATTTCATTGTGGTAGGTGATCACTAAGTGGAGAGGACTAAGTCTCACCTTGATATTGAACCCCTTTTTTTATTTCTACTCTGCCTTTTGATGTTCTATTTTCTCTTCATTATATATTTTAAAACTAAAAAAAATTCTTTCACATTGATATTTAATCTTAGATAGTATTTATATTAGACTTTGATTTACTAAATTTATTTCAAAAGTTAAAATAGTATTTCATAATATCTTATGTGTGAACTAATCAGTCTTTGAGAAATATTTAAATATATCAAATCTTTTATAAATATTTTACTTTGGTTAACTATTTTTTATTTTATTCTGATTTGGGGATTTGGTTTTAATCCATTTTTAACATCAATTTTAATTAGGAACTTAATTCAACCCCCCCCCCCCATCTTGATTCTCCTCTCTAACCAAAAAAAGCATTTGTGTCAACTTAAAACATGGAAATAGAAGTGAAAATTAATTCCCAATGAATGATAGAGAGTGATATAGAACATGGTAATGATAAATTTAACCTTCCCAATATATTAAATCGGTGATAGGATAAATGTCCATGGATTTATAGATAATAAAAATAAATGAATAATTTTTTTATTTCAAGATCTTCTTACTACATTTTAGGAATTACATTACTACCTTGTCTAGGAACATGAGGCAATATAATCACTTGATTAGTATAGTATCATCCTTTAATAAATTTCAAGCACAATCTCATCTTTTTCTCAATATAATAAGTATTTAATATGATTTTTTCATTCAAAGGGAAAAAACCTTATAATGGATCTCATAATCTAAAACAGAATAAAAATATATTCATCTTATATTTAGGAATTAAAAAACCAAAATGTATTTTACATGATAATATGATACCTAAAAATAGTAAACCTTCATATTATGAAAACTACTTTAATCTCCAAAATTCATCAGTAATTCCAAAATTTCAACTTAGATCATTCAATAAATAACTATCCTTAAAATTATTCAAAATATTTTAAACTAATATTGAAACCAAAAAATTAAAAGGATTTGATCAAATCAATTTCCTAGATAAATTTAGTATTCATCTCCCCAAATATGCATGCCCTAAACATATACTCTCTATGACATGATAAAAATATCAATAAATAACCTAAATCACAATAAAATCTTATATCCCTCCAAAATAAAATTTAAAAATTATTCATCCAATAAATTTCATTGTATTATATTTAACATAATAATATGGGGTTCTCAAAATAGTGAATGACTTCTGAAATCACATAGCACCAAATAAATTACCAATCCCATCATTATCTCTATGATAAAACATATTTTTCTAAAATGAACATAACTTTCATCTATAGGATAGTTTAAATTAGTAAATAAAAACTCATACTAACCAGGAAATCATGTAGGCATGTGGTAGGCAATACACCGTTATCACCCTCCGGTTGTGGTTTTAGGCCTCACGACCTTTCTGGATGTGACAGGTTGTCACTCGACCTCTCAGATGCCATTTTTCTAAATAAATATTAATATAATCATTATAAAATTCCAATTAATAGGATAAAATTCCCATATATTACCTTAATGTATCCAATATTAAATAAAAGTTTTGACCTCAAATTGTATCTCATACCTTTCATTTTTCATCCCAAATATGTAATAACCCATACTTACGTCAAAACCAAAGATCATATAAACCCAAAAGTTTATAAATAACCTTAAAACATATGTGAAAAAAATGTAAAAACACTCATCCTTATTTAATACTCCATGTTAAACCTAAAATCTATGTATAGATATCCCTAAATATCATTATCCTCCTTAAAATTCCATCAATTAAAACCTCAAATGGGGTTCTCAAGAGTCTAAAGATATATTTAACCTCAAAATTTTATAACCATGATGGAATCCAAAAATAATATGATAAATTCTTGTGAAAAAATAATAATCTCCAAATTTACCTAAACCTACTCTTTTTCTAACTGTAACAGCCCGAGACCTTCACTTCTTGATTTGGTGCTGAGAAAAAAACTCTACATTTGTGGATTTGATACTAATAAATGTGACAAAATTATTCTCTTCCAAAACATAAAACATTAAAAGGAATTATTTAGTCACTCACATACCCAAGGATCATTTAGGTTTAGATTTGTATAGAATTAAGAGAAACTCTTAACATCTTAGGATCATAAACCAATGGTTCATAAAGATAAAAAATATCTCCCACTATACCCATCTTTTCATATTCCATGTTAAATCCTCTACATCTCCCATAAAATTCCTCACTTTTTAAACATTTATAAAAAAACATTTATTATAATTATTCATTACTTGAGAAAATAATACATAATAAAGGGTGATCTTAGATGGCCAGTAAGGGTAAACAAGGTAGAAATCAGTGGTTACATGAGCATAACATTATAACAAGGCTATATGAACATGTACTTTACATTTTAACAATATACCCTACTTATTATTGATCATAATATTCAGTATAGTAATAAATATTGGCAGTTCATAAGACATGAATCATAAAGTAACATTTTAAATATGATAATATCATTGGCATACGTCATGGAATTGTGGAATATGCATAAATATCTAACATTTTGAACATGTATAAATAGAAATTGGATCACTAATTATGTAATTTAAATTAAATCAGGCTCTACATAAACAAATTGACATGAAAGCAGGTCTATAAATGATCTTATAGACATAAAATCTAGGTCCATGCATAAAATTATGGACATGACAACCAGGTCCAAGCTTAAACTTATAGATATGAAATTCTAGTCCATGTATAAAATTATGAATAAAAAATTAGGATCACACATAGAATATTTACCTAAAGAGTTATACGTAGTTACCCAAAGAATTATATGGAGTTATAGGTCCCATATATCACATAAAAAATTTATAAATATGTTTTCCACAAGATGATAAAAAATTATTCATCATAGAAGTCATGTAAAGAAACAGATTTCATATTCATTTCATGAAAGTTTAACCTAAGGAAAATGGAATGGGTTTCATCAACATATTTTCATTATAAACATAAAGCATCCAATTAAATAATAAGGAAGGTATCCTTAGAACATATCCCTATTAAATTATATGTAACATCAAAACATTTTATCTTAGATGGAATATGATTTTGAAAGATCACTTGGAATAATTTTTGAGGAAAATAACTTTTCCATATTTAACTCAGTTCACTTTTTTAAGAAAATCACATATAAATGAAAAATCAAATCTTTGAAAATAAACTTTATTATGAGTAAAGTAAGATTTAATTCATTGATTTCATCATGATTGTGAGAAAATATGCCCATTTTGTATAGGTTAGAAAATATTATTTCCATATTTTTCGTGGAAATGACACAAAGTACCTCGTTTTGGAAAATGAAAAAAATATTCCTTTAAACCATTTTTTAAAAATTAAAAATGGGTAAAATATATTTTAACTTTTTTGGTAAGAAAAGTTAAAACGTTTTTGAAAACATTTTTAGAAAAAACGGACATGAAAGATAAATATTCCCCAATGTGGACATATATATAAAGACCCCAATGAAAATACTAACATAAAAAACATCAAATAACCTGAAGATAACATTATTAATGATATAAAATATCAAATGGTTATTATATACACCATAGAAAAAGAAATAAGTTGTGAATATATAATATGTCTCATGAAAGTAAAAGGTGGATGAGAAACCCTTACATTGAGTCTGACTCATCGAGTACATTATTTATCTTATTAAATACTAAATCTTGGGTAATTATTTACTTTATTAAGAAACTTTTTATATTTTATTAATCATTTTATCAAAAATATTACCATTTTATAACAATTACATATTAATTTATGTTCACATTGGATATTTTACTCATAATTGGTATATCAGTCCTAAATGAATTTGTTAGGTTGAATATGGTCAAATTATTCAATATTCCATCATCTAAAAAATAATAATTATAATTTTTTAAAATAAATTATACTTTTAAATCCAAACATTCAATATATTTGTGAAAATGATCTATGTTACAATCATAGAAAAGGTAGGTCATGCCAGTGCATGCGTAACGTTTCCATTTTTCAATGATCATTATGGAATAAAGTTATGTAATATTTTTTCTTTATAGAATGATCATATTATTGTATATATCATATTAATTCCCTAAATATGTATATTAGACATATGACGTGGTCATGATAAATGAATCACTTCACTTCTTGGAGGTGGTAGTCCATAAGAATGCACGAACGATGTTTTCATTTTTTGGTGCATGGATTAGTAATAAGGTAAATGATTTATTATATTTTTAGAATTATAAACATTATAATACTATAATATATAAACATTAATTCCATCATTATATCTACTCTTTATTGATGTTGAATGAATCTAATTACATCGGTTCTTGAGGCGGTAGTGTGTCCTACAGACGAATGGTGGTTATGTTTCCCATTTAGAAAAAGATGAGATGTATATAGGTTATTAAATTAAAATAATAAAGTCAAAATATATTTATGATACATCTTTATTATTTTTTCATGGCTGAATATGATTTTAAGGAGGAGGTGGAATAAATAAAATAGAAACACTAGACTAAAATTGATACTTCTTCTTCGGAAAAACTTCTTTTCTTATCATCTTTAGACCACTAAAGTTGGTTTTTTACCTAAACAAAGACAACTAGAATGAGAGGATGGATTCTAGGAACGTATTTTATCATTTATTGGTAGGAAAAATGGTTTTTTAACTGTTAATTAATGATAATAAGAGTCTATATTTTAAAATAGAGGGGAGTTTCACTCTTGGAATTTCCAGAAATATTAAATTTATATTAATTTATTTTTAATTCCAAATTAACAAAAAAATTATTTATTTATAAGATAGGATTATTATGGTTCAACATAATATCATCCAATAATTGTTTAACAAGTTAAGGATACATTTTACCCTTACCATTTGGTTTTAACACCTCATAAACCCTTTCTAAACTAACAGTGACAATAATGTTTTTTACTCTTTCAGGGTCAATATAATTAAAATACATGGAAAAAAGGACAATTAATGTACCATGGATGATATTATAAAATTATCCAAATAACGTTACTTAATATAATTTTTTTATTAATTTTATATAATTTAGTAAAATATTCATTATTTTAAAATATCAATAATGTCAATTTTTAGTACTATTCATTACTTTGAATTTAAAAATGTCAAGATAACACATATAATTCCAAAAAATATATTATATCTGTAAAATATCAAGGTAATATAAAATAATACTATGTAACATTATTTATCTCAAATTATATTTATTTTAATATTTTTAATATCATTTATTTTATTTTTCTCTTAATTAAATAATTACTGCATAAGTGTTATGCAAGCATTTAAGGTAATTATTTCTTAAAAAAAGATTAAAAACAAATTACCTTAATGAATAGAAATATTTTATATTTCAAAATAGTCTTTATATTAGAATATTTCTTCTAGATAACTACATATTAAAAATATTTTAGTCATTAAAAACAAGAGTGTGACATGTTTCACTTTTCTTGAAATAAAATACTATAAAGGTTATAATCTCAACCAAATGGCCAAAAAATGAAATCTAACCGAATATAAGATTAATATGGATGAAATAGACTCATCTAATAATATTATGAAATGTTTTAGTGTCAGTTTATAATCCTTAACTTTTAATTTTTAACTTTAATTACTTGATTTACTCTTTACCATGGTAATAAAATTTACTAACGTTACTATTCATATTGACCAAAAATAAGTGTCCAATTTAATAAATTTGAAACTAAAAATTAAAAATATTTAATAAATTTTTAAAAAATAAAAATTACATAAGTTTAAAATTTAATTTTAAATTAAACTATATAAACCTGATGAAAAACAGTTTTCTAGAAAAATTCCCTTTTTAAATATAAAATGTTTTTATTATTAATTAAAGTATAAAATAAATTTCATAATCTATAATTGGGATATTTTAAAGAAAAATTAACTTATTAAAACTCAATACAAATAAAAAAATAAAATTTTACTTTGGAAACACTTTAATAGAAAAATACAATTTCTAATTAAAATCATTTTTTCCCCATTCATTGAAAAATAGATTTGTTCATAAAATTTAAAAAATTTAATCATAGTATATTTTTGATATGATTAATTCAAAAATGAAATTAATTTTCTAAAATAATCTTTCAAATACTACTAAAAATTAATTATAATATTCACTTTTTAAAATATATAAAACTCTTTTTTATAAAGTCACATTTTTTGAAGAATATAATGACTTAAATAAAAATTGTGTGATTATTTTATAATAATTTTTAAACTAATCTATATTGAGTCTTACCTTTATATTTAATAATAAATCTGTTCATCTTATTCATACCTGCCAATTTAACAGCTTGGTTATAACCTTCACATGTAAATAATAATATTTCTTTGATTGTTCGAGCTCAATGTTGCATAACTTATACACTATAAATCATAGTATTGAATTTTAAAATATCATTATATCACACACACATAAATATATGGTACAAGGGAACTCATCCATGCATGTAAAATAGTTTTCCTAGGAAGAATAAGGGATCAGACTTTCTTTTATAGGATTACATGACGTTCATCTCTGATTCTAGCGCTCCTCACTTCTAACTATCTCTCACAACATGTCTCTTTCTAGGTATAAGTCATATCTTCTAGGAGTACACAACAATTAGGCGTCAATCTATCACTCTGAGTGACATCTGGTCAATCCCATTTACTCTATCATGTGCTCGTGTCTTATGGTTGTGCTAGTGTACATTGGTCATGCCTATGGTCATGGTCATTCACTTTCCTAAGTACAAAATGTGTTCCCAGATATAAATGGTTTGTGGGGTCACATGGAATCCTGGACATGAACTCTCTATGTAAACCATACTTACTAGAAAAGAGTCACACCATGTGTGAGTAAATCACATGATGTGTGATATTAAACATAATTGGTATCCCAAGCCTTCATTTAGAGGGGAAAACATAGCATGTGTTAATCTAAATTACATTAAATGTATATTTTAATTTCATGGAAATATTAGACTATTCTTGTGTCTTCACCGTTGTGGAATTGTGGCATTCAAGACCCCCGACAATCATGTCACAACACACAGAACTAGGTTGACTACCCACCATGGTCAACTAAGAGTTGAGTTCTAGTCAATCATCACTATAAAGACCATATTTGTTTCCATACTAGTGTACTAAATGACCTAACCTGTGTGGACCCTAATGTATACACCAACACTAGGGTGTATTCATCACTGGTGGCCAGATTCTAGCCACCCGTTGATCGGAAACACACATCGTCAAACTAAAGGAGAGATCTGCTCGATCCGGCTTATAGATCCACAGCCATCTGAACCATCATATGATTCCCTACACGACCTTCACACCTCGAACACATCTCTAAAACTCAAAAACATCCAGAGATCAATATATTTCATGCTAAAAGATGAATTCATAATGATCGTTCCTCTTGGGTATCATCAAATCATCATCTAACCGAAATTCCAATGATGGAAATTGAAGGATGAAGGGATAAATTCACATAACAAAAAATTTATCCTCGATCGATGGAAATGTTCATTTTTAAATCATAAATAAAATCTAATGAATAGTGGATTATTAAAGTAGGTAGAATCAATAAGAAACTAATCTCATATTTCTAGATCTATAAAGAAAAATCTTATGTTGAACAATCCAATGGAGATCGAACAATATATTAATTTTTGGGAGGAATTAATTAACATTTATCATGATCCATAAATTAATTTTAAACCAAAAAAATAAAGAACCCTTCCTCTTGTTTGGATCAATCACTGATGAAGAACATTTCTACATCGTTGTTGTAGGCAGGATCTAAGAGTTCCTTCATTGATGAAGATCCTCACAGTACCCAATCCTCGATCACATGATTCTATTCCAACATGATCTACTCCCAAGATCTCCATACTCTCATTCCCTATAGGGTTATATGGACAACCCTAGGGAATTATCTATAATAGGGTTTAATTAGTGGTGGAATTAGTTTAGTCCATTTAATAATTTATTTATTTATTTATTTATTTATTTATTTACTTATTTATTAATCTACCCATGGCCACTCTTAAAAAAATTCCTGATGTGGAAAAATATTACATAATGCCGAATGTAAATCCCATATTCCAAATTTAATGATGGCTCCATTTTCTTAAATGCAACACCATTCAAGTGATATTCCATTATTTCATAAAAACTTTGCGTGTGTGATGTATGTTATATGTTTTTTTAATATATAAACATTTAGGCTCCCAAGGCCCCAGAATCACATGGTGACTCCACTCCATACTCATAAAATAGTAATTGTAACATAAATTAGTGTTAAACGAAAATTTTGGTGTCAATTATAATCCATATCATCTTCCATGAAATGGGATATGAAACCATTGTCAATTTATATGATAGACTACCGACTTGTGAACTGATATAATTCATTTTCTATCACTACCTTTCATGGATGAATATAATGATGTATTATATATATGATATTAATGAAATAATAATAATTATATAAATATATTATATCTTCTATTTTATTACCTTTCCATCCATTAAAAAATGAAAATGTTGTTTGTGTGTGCATGTGGATTATTACCTTCATAAAGTTATGTGATTCGTTTTTACGCACCACATCACATGGATGGAATATTAAAAGTATTTAAATAGATAATACGGTAGTTATGATATAATAATTAATCTTTATTGTTATAATTATTCATTCCTTATTTCTTTTATGATCATTCAAAAATGGAAATGTTACCCATGTGTGTGTATGGCATGACGTCTCTATGATTGTAACATAATTTATTTTTCATAACCATATTTAAAGGCTGGTTTTAAAATTATCATGAATGTATAAAAATGATATTTATGCAATGATTATTATTTTAGAGATTATGGAAAAAATATCCCTTTCACCATGGTCAACATGCAAAATTCATTTTGAAGTTATCAATCGAACATCCTCAAAACACCCGACATAGAATTAACAGATTAAGTATCTAATATATCTTTAAAATAGAGGGAAAATAGTATAAGTTTATTTTATTAAATATATAAACTTCTAATAGGAAATAAAATAATTTATATATCTTTATTATAAAGGTGTTAAAGAAAAATCCTAGAACTTTTATACTCGATGTAAGGGATTTCATATAAATTTCTCTTCAATGAGGCATGTTTTATTATAATATAGAGAAAATTTCTTATATGGTGTATGTAATATATTTTTACATGTTATATAATGAATATTTCATAATTTATGTTATTTTATCTTAATATTCAAATTATTTTATCAAATCTGTTTTGATTGATATGTTACGAAAGTGATAATAGGTTTCTTAACACAATTTCTTTACATTGGGTTATATCACTTCTTTATTAACTATATTATTCCATGATTATGTGTATAGATAACTTTTTTTATTTATGTTGTATCTCCACTTGTTTTTTGTTGATTAATTTTT
The DNA here is from genome assembly GCA_963277665.1 of Viscum album. Lineage (NCBI taxonomy): Eukaryota > Viridiplantae > Streptophyta > Magnoliopsida > Santalales > Viscaceae > Viscum > Viscum album. The sequence continues at coordinate 109,733,063 of OY728161.1, forward strand.
CTTTCACATAATCAATCCTTTAATTAATTCTCAATTCAATTATATGATATTTGTAACGGTTATGCATCTCAAATCCTCTTTCTTTGGTGCATACCATTATGTTATATAACTTATATTCATTTATGAGGTACAAGTACTACCCATTTGAAATTTTATATCCTAAATATACTAATGTTCTTGATATTCAATTATGGATTTGATTTTATTCTTTCATGAGGCTTACAATTCAAATGTTACTGAAGTGGTAAGGGGTTTTCAATTCATTCCCATTTTTAAAAAAACATTTCTTAGGTATGAAGTTACATTGAGAAATTAAATTATACTTATTAAAAAAATAATAAATTTAATTTCCTTGGATTTTTTATAGTGATTATAAGTTTTCATTTCATTTTCCTCTCTTTAATAACTCAAGTGGCTGGAATATTTTTTTAAGGAAAAGGGACTTCATTTGTCTCTTTGCTCAATAATGCTTTTCATCCAAATCCATGTTTTATAAAAAATGTTATCTAGAATGTTATTTTTTAAAAATTAAGTATTTATTAATTTCATTTTAATGTATCCTAAATTTAAATAAAAATTTTTAAATATTAATCTTTCAAAAATATTCTGAATTTTTTTTTGACATTTTAAAAATTGTGAAAGGAATATTTTCTTTTAATGTATATGGAAAGAATATATTTTACCACTGTCATGACCATTATTTTCATTAAAGATTATTATATAAGATTACATTTCATTTTCAAAGAAAATATTTTATCTAATATTTTGAAAAAATTTATAAATTGGTACTTAAATAAAACGTTATTTTCATTTGTATTCAAAGAAATATTTTAAATGATCTTTTAATGTAATTTTCCTTTATGCCATCATAAATTAATTATTCATATACATTACTATTATTATGTTCTTATTACACCTCCCATATAATTTTTATCTATGGAGTAAGATGAATATTTTAAGGAGTTTATCGTAAAACCTATTACATTTCTATGTGTTAACCAAGTTATAAAAGAATGATGGTTATTTTAAAGGGTTTTATGTTGAAAAGGGAAATATTCTAAGTGTTTTATTCTATAATGTAACATGTACTATATTAATGATCATGGGTGAGAATGATATAGATTATCTGAGTGGGTGAGATGGATATATGTTATACGAGAAGGTGATCCCAATCATTTTATACAGGTGGGTGAGCCTGAGGCAACTTATTCGAACAAGTGATATTGATACAATTTATATAAACAGGTGATCCTGATATATATATCCAATGAGTTGGGTAGTGTTTCTTATCTTCAATGGAATTAAGGATGGAGTTTACCAGGGTTGTTTCTCAAATAGATTTAATTTGGATCCACATATTTCTGACACGGGTTATGTGGATAATTTCCAATGTACCAACACATTTTATATTATCATGGAAGGATTTTTAATGGTTCTTTTGATCATGATTGATATCACATGACTCATGATTATTTATTCTTATAAAACATTCCATTTTAAAAAGTTTATTTCATTTAAAATTTTCAATGATCCAGGTTTTTGTGGATATAAATTCTTTGATGTTATGATCGTGAACATTTATTATGTCAATATAACCTAATAATCATAATATATTCACTAATAAAATTGAATTTTTAATGCTTATAATTACACTTACTAATCATTTTAGCTCATCCTTTTATGTTTTAAATACCCTCTTGTTTTGTAGAATGATATTAGATGAATTTTTTCTATATTGGTTTCATGTGTAAATAATTTTTTGAGATATTTTTAAGACTTCATGTGTAATATGAAAATCTTGTTATAATGGGAAAATAATCATTTTAAGGAATGGATATTATTATAAAATATTTTTTCCTCAATTATCTAAAATTATAAACCTAAAATCTTATTAGGTATGTACATGATCCAATATTTCCTTTTATTTTTGTATGTTTTTATGGTTGAAATTGGGTTATGTCTATAAATATCAAGGATAGAAATGTAAATATTGTGTTTTTATAATTGGATTCAGTTGTGTAGGTTGAGGGCCCAAATTGTTGGTATTAGAGGAATGTTTTAGATACATTTTTTGATTTTAATGTTTTCATGTGAGGTTAACATAATAGTTATGGATACCATCATGGGCCTGAGTTTAATCATAAGTTAAAATTATTAGAAACCCCTTTTGATGTTTTATGTGATGTTGTTTTGAGATTCATTTTATTGGGTCAGGGTATATGTAACCCTAGGGTTTAATAAGAAATATTATTTTTGAGGAATAATGTTAAATTCTTTTGGATACAATATGATAGGCATGAGATAGCCTTTTAGGTGAAAAAATTAATTAATATTTAGGCTGTTGAGGTAATTTGGTATTTTTGTTTTTTGAAATTTTTTATGTTAAACCTTTGGTGTTTTTGATGAATTTTCTGGATTAATGTATTATTTATTCAAATGAAGGTTTATATATTTTAGATATTTTATTATCTTGGGTGAACCATTTTAATTTTGGTTAATATATTAATATATAATGAATTTATTTTTATTTGTTTTAAGATTATGTGATCTATTATAAGATTATTTTAGTGTTTCATGCATGAAAAAATCATCTTTAATGGTCATTGTTTAGATAAAACAATGATATTGTGGAGTAAATTGATTAGAGGATGAAATTATGCGTGTAAAGTATTCATATTTACTTATTTTCTTATTCAATATTGTAATGTAATTATTCAATTCTATTAAAAGAATATTGAATTCAAAAAAATTTATCTTATTACCTAATGGATCAATTGGATTTTTTTAATCACCTAGGTTTTTAGTTTAATAGCCATTAACTTTCTCAGGAACATTAAATTTCTTATGATCAATGATCTTTGTCACTATTCATACTTATTTGGACATTAATTTTACTCCATTTATATATTTTCACTTTTTGTAAGTCCCTCATATTTGAAAACTTAGTTAAGATTTATTCTATATAACATTCTCATCTCCATTTCCCTCTTCTCATGAGAAAATTTTATTAAACCATCATCTGGTGTGTGATTCAAGAAAAGTTATTTTCAAATGTCAAACCCTGTATTACTTTTCTCAAGATAAAATTTTGAGTACATAATTTATTATAGTGTAAAAATGTAATTTCTATATATTTTAAAAGAACACTATGTTTGATAGTGTTTATAACACACAACACCGACCATAAACGGATGGTGAAATCTTATAGCTATAACCTACTTGTAAAATTTGTGGGTATAAATAGTATTAAGCGCATTTTGAAATATATATAAAGTTACTATTATATAAAAATTTACTGATTAATTATTTTGAAATAAGAATTAAATTTTTAGTGATGTTAATCAATGATTTAAAAATACTTTTTCTTCAGAAAAACATTTTAATAATTTTTGTGGGAAAATATTGTAATTAATTTATAATGAATTTGAAAATTTTAGACTCTTTATTTTCTAAAATTTATTAAATTTTTAAATTTATAATTTATAAATTATCTTATGATTGTTTTTTTTTAATTTTTTAAAAATTTTGAATCTTCCATTAATAATGGGAAATATTTATTTTTAATAAAAATTGTATTTTAATTTAACGTACTTACAAAGTCTCATTATATTTTGGATTAGTTTTAAATTTTAATTATTTAATTTTTTGTAAACATAATCCAACACATGTTATTATAATCAAAATAACACTTGAATTTAGTTTTAAAAATTATACTTATAAATTTTTTCTAGAAAATCACTTTTCATCATGTTTTGTGGGTTTAATTTTTTAATTAAATTATGCCACATATATGAATTTAATTTGATTAAATGGATTTCAAATTATAAATAAAAATAATTAATATTATTTAATATGTCCAACATATGTTTTTTCAATATAAATAGTAACTTTATTATGTTTTTGTTACCATGGTAAAGTAAAAATGGGTTTATTTGGGTTAAGACTAATATGATATAGCATAAAATTCATTCAAATGCCTAACATAATTTAATTTGGTGATTATATTTCATCAATAATCATTTAATATTTTAATATATGACCTTTTTCCATTTATCTTTTATTTTTACCTTTATAAAATTTTTATTAAAAAGAAAGTCAAAATGTCATTATCTTGTTTTTAATGTCTATAATATTTTGTGATTGGAATAAAAACAAAATATGTTCAGTTATAAATGGATTTGTTTAATATAAATTATTTTTTTATTGTTTAAATATATTATTAATATTTAATGATGAAATTTTTACCTTAAATGCTTCCAAAACCCCGTCACAGTACTTGTGCAAGCTGTAGAAAATTAAAGTAAATGATTTTAAAAACATCAAAAGTAATATTTTGTGAATGGATTAGAGTTTCTCATGTATTTAATATTTAAAAATAATGTATTATTTATTTTTAAATGTATTATATTATAATTTTATTTCAATCATGTTGTTTTCAATGTTAAATTGTGTTAATTGTTCTTAAATTGACATTAATAGAATTTTATGGTTATTATATTTTATTAAAATTATCATAAAATAATAAAAATAATAAAATATGATAATTAGGATGATAAATGGTCAAAAATTTCATACCTTATACATTTGTAAGCCAATTTTTTGCATATAAATGAAATTATAAACCATTACTATTGAAAAATTCATTACTATGGTTTTGGCTAAATTTGGTTAGATAAGAGATTAATTCAAGTGATAAGATTTAAAATGATATCCAAACCTATAAAAATATTATTTTACGATTATATTAAGACCATATACTCCATATATTTGAATACATTCCTTTTATGAACCATTTTAAATGATTTAGACATGTATAATATTATAATATTTTATGTATTTTCCAAAGTGAAATTAATGATATTTATAACAAACGATATTTTATTATATAATTTGAAATTATGAAAAATTATATCATTATCCATGTGAATGTTATATGGTCTCAAATATCTTCCATGGTCCATTTATGGGATGTTTTTACATTTATATTGTCTTTATTGACCTTTAAAGAGATAAAGATATTGATATTGAGGTAATTGTCAAAGGGGTTAATGGGGGTTAAAAATAGAAAATGGTGAAAACATCACCAAAACTTGTCCAAATTTTTTCAGATGAGAAATTTTAGACACAAGACCATATTATCTTCTAATTATATCAATTTGGATACATTTTTACAAGAAAATTATTTATATTCATTTAATATTTTATGAAATTCCAATAATGCCCTTCCCCTCACTTTTAAAAGGGAACACCCTACCCTCCCTATCCACAAATAAATATCCACTTGGTTCAATTAATAACATAAAAATACCTTTAAAATTTATCTCCCCATTTAATTGAGTTATTATATCAGGAATAATACCATCTTTTAGGGAATAATGTGTAAAACAAAGGATGTTTTCTGAAGAAGAGGTATACATTAGAATTGCCTGTTTTCATTTTATTTCTTATTATTAATCCTTAAATTGTTATTAAATCAAGATTTAATAATAAAATAATTATATTCTGTATATTATAATGTTATTATTTTAATTTTATAACATATATCGACATTCACTTCCATCAAATGGGAAATTAAATCATCGTTCGTGTGTACGGCATACTCCCACCTCACAAAACGATTTAATTAAGTTTCCATCACCACCTCTAACGAATGATTATAAGGATGGGTTTTATGTATTTATATCACATTAATGACATAAGTATAAATATGCAAATATAATATATCAACTATTATCTTACCTTTCCATCCATTTAAAATTTATAATGTCATTCATGCGTCTGTGTGGATTACCACCTTTACAAAGAGATGTTATTAATTTTTCGGCTACACATCACATGGAAGGTATATATAAATTATTTAAATATTTTATATTACATTAATGATATAATAATAATTTTATAAATTTAAAATAATACTTACCTTATTTATTTTGTGATCCTTGAAAAATTGAAATGTAACATGTGCGTACGTACGACCTTCCATATCCATGATTATAATGTAGTTATTTTTTCATATGCTTATTTGATGGTTGGATTTAAAATTATAATGAATGTACATAAATTATAATTATTTCAATATTATTATTTGGGATATTATTTAATAAATATCACATTTACCATGTTCATCCTACCAAATTCTTTTTGATGTTATGAAAGGAACATCCTCAGAAAACTAGACTTAGTCTTAAAAGAAGTAATTAAATATGTAATTAATATAAATTAAATAAATTATTAAAGAACAAGGTAGTAAAAAATTTAAAATGTTCTTAATAAATAAAATATTATATATAATTTTTTTATATAGGGGTTAAATGACTTGCATAGAAATTCTAGACTCGAGGTAAGAGATTTCATATAAATTTATCTTCATTGGTACATGTTCTAATATATCACATAATCTTATTTATATGGTGTATATACTTCCACTTTTTATGTTATATCATGAATAATTAAAACTTATGGTTAAATTATATTAATATTCAAATTATTATATCTATGGGGGTTTGATTGATAAGTTACCAAAACTATAAGATGTTTCTTAACTCAATTTCCTTTAATTGGGTCATATCACATATAAATTAATTATATTACCCTAATATTATGTGTGAAATGAAATGAAATTTATTTATTTTTTATTTTCAAAATTTTCTTTTTTTTATTTTTTTATTAAAAACCCCTCCATTGATTAATTCCCAACTCAATGATCTAATCTTAGTAAATGTTATTCGTTTCAAATAATCATTATTTGGGACATAAATTTATGTGATAAACCTATCTTATTTTATATTGTGTATATACTTAGACATTAAAATGTTATATCATGAATATCCTTATTGTTATGATATTTAAAGATAAAATCAATATTATTATTTCATGGGTCTTATGATTCAAAAGTTACCAAAGTGGTAAGGGGTGTGTATTTCAATTCCTTTTCTAATCTAAATTGTTTGTTCTTGAATTCCCATTAATAAATTATATGATAATTATTTAAACCCATTTCATTTTCTTATAATATATTTATTTATATATATTACATGTTTTCATTTCATTTACCTCTCTTTAATAACTCAATATACTTAAAGACTATTTTATGTTAAACTAACTTTATTTCCCTCTTCATTCGAAAATCATTTTCTTCCGTACCCCTGTATTTTGAAAAACAATATTTCAAATAATATTATTACTTAAAGATAAATTATTTATTAAGGTCATTTTAAATTATATTTAATTTATTTGCAAAGATTTAAAATTTAAAATTTCAATATTTTTTTTGAACATGTTGTTTTTTGAATTTTAAAAAAATGTTAAGGAAATGTTTTCATTAAACATATATGACATGAATATATTTTACCACCATCATGACTAATATTTTATTTTAATATTCCTTTATTATTTTTCTTCTTTGTTTCCAAAGAAGATATTTTTTTCCAATATTTAGTATATTTTTACAAAATATTACACAAATAAAAGGGAATATTATTTTAATTTCAAAGAAATGTTTTAAATGTTATTTTAAGGGAATTTTCATCCATGTCATTATCCATTAATGATTCCTCTACTGTGATATTATTATGATCATATGATTTGATCCATGTTATTTTTCTATATGGACAACAATGAGTTTTTTAGTGAAATTTTCTTGAAACCCATTTATTTTTCATGGGTTAACCATAGTATAATGGAATGATGGTTTTTAAAGGCTGTTATGTTGAAAAGTGAAATATTCTAATGATTTATTAATGAATGGTACTTAGAAATTATTGATGATGATTAGTGACATAATAAAACTTATAAAAGTTAGTAAGATTGATTCATCTTATACAAGTGGGTCAGGCTGATACATATTATATGATTATGTGATCCTGATACATCTTATACGAACTAGTGTGCCAAATATAGCCTATATGAATGGGTGAGCATAATATATATCTCCAATGAATTGTGTAATGTTCATTGTCTTAAAATAATATGATGAAGTCAACCATGGTGGTTTCTCCTATGTATTTAATGGGGCTCTAATAATTTCTAACACAATTTATGAAAATAATGTTTCAAGATACCAGTATGTTTTCTTTATTCTTGAATTAAGTTTTCAGTGGTTTCTTCAATCAATATTGATATGAAATGGATCATAATTATTGATTCCTATAAATATTATCATTGTTAAAACTATATTCCATGTCACATGTTTAATGATCCAGGTTTTTATGGGTATTAATTAAATTATGTGATGTTCATGAACTTCGATTATGTTATCACACCATTATGCTCATATTATGCTCACTCATGAAGTTGAACTGTTAGTTCTTGTATTTACCCTTATTGAGAATTTTATCTCAACCTTCTTATGGTTTCAATTTCCTCAAGTTATGAAGAATGATTTTAAATGAATTAATTCTAGAGTGGTTTTTTGTGAGAATATTGTTATGTGAGAAATTTGAGACTTAATGTGTTATAGAAAAAGTGAGTTGTAATGGGAAAAATGCTTATTTGAAGACATAGGAATTATTATGTATGCATTTTTCTTAATTCTATAAAACTATAAACCTAAACTTATTGTGGGTATGTAAGTGATCCAATATTTCTAGTTGATATTTTTAGTTTCTGAGGGTTGAAATTGGGTCATGTCTATCGAAATCAAAGGTAGAAATTCAATGATTGTGTTTTTAGAACAAGATATTGGGGGTGTGAGTTCGAGTTCATTATATTCATATTTGATTGGTTAGCACGCGATGAACTAACTTGGTTGAATACTTGTTTGATTATTTATTTTCCCATCACTACAATCACTCACATATTATTGAAACACTTAAGCCAAAGAACCATTACTAGTTTCCTACTCAGTTATATACTCACACCTTATTTGGAAACCCTAGTGCATGTGAATTTATTTTTTTTGGGATCTAAGAAAAGGGAAATCCTTAATGTTATGTGATTGAGTAAGATTATCTATGTATTGTTAGAGGTGATATGATGCAATACATAGTGTTATCTTATGTCATAACCTACATTATTCATTTATTATTTTATTTTTGTGTGTGTATTAATCTATCACATGTGAGGATAACCCTTTATTTACTAACGTATTACATGGGTTCATTTTGATATTGAATAATATTTTATTTATATGGTAGGCCTACAGTTAGAATTACATATGGTTATCTTATTTTAAATTTTATACATGTTGTACTATTTTTTTTTGGGTGACATGATACTAAGGAAATAGCCTCTATAATATATGGTTCAAGACCTGAACTCTAGTCATCCTGCACTTCAATATGGGGAGGCATTCTAGAGGTTATGTGGTAATCGAACATGTAACCATTGAACCAGGATACAACATGACAAAGGTACTTATTTGGATAATGTGGAAAGATATAGAAAATGGATTTAGGCCCCACTTAGTAGTCGAGGGGTCTCAATGTGTAATGATTGGGTTCATATATTAATGGTACAATTCAAATAATAAGAATATCTCAAGTATGCTTATTAGTTTCTATAGTTTGGTATAACCAATTTTGTATAAGGTGAAATCTAATGGGAAGTGATTTTCCCTCTAATATATTTACATAGGTCATTAATATGATATATCCCCCAAAAAACTATATGGACCATTTTTACATAGGTCTATCCGAAAAAATAAACTTATCCTTATGGGAAGTAAATTGAAAACCTATTCTACCTTTATTTCATGGGTATATGATCTACCTATATAATAATTATAACAAGAACTGATATGTTCATGAAACTAAAAAAAGAATAATACAAAACATAGATTAAAACCATCTATCATATAGAACTAAAAATCAATTACATAGACAATTACACGTGAATCATATCAAAACTAAAGGGAATAAAAGTAAAGATCATAAAATGTTATTGGTAAAAATATAAACTAAATCTAAAACCACATCATTGTAGTCATTACCATGATTTGTTTTGTGATATTGTAAATTATTCCTTAGTGGGTCTCACCACATCTCAAATAATTACATGATAGAATATGTGTTATTAGATGGTGTATGTTGTTTATTTAATATTACACCTAATCTATTATGTTTGGTTTACTTATAATGTGATAAATATTTAAATAGTTAATTTTTTTAAATAAATTGATTAAAAATTAAAAAAAATCAATGATTTTTTAGGAGTTATAATGATTTCATACTTATGAAATCTGAATTATATGATTCCAATTAATAGAAAAGTTTATGAGAAACACTTGTAATACAAGGAGTCTTCATGGATGGATATATAAATAAATTCAACGATTTTCATTCTATATGAAATTTTAATAAAATTTCATTATATTAAACTATTTGAAATTATTTTATATTTTTATCTCATTGTATTGAATCATTTAACCAATGATTATAGATAACTATGGTTTGAATGTGATCCCTTCTAAGCATTGTGAGATTCACAAAGACCATGGATACCCTAGGATGATAGAGTCAGTTAATTAATTCTTAGTTATACCTGTTAATCTTGAGAAGGGATTCTTGAATGGATAAAATTATTAATGTCAAAGAAATATATTATTTATTTATTTTATTCTATCCAAAACATGTGGTTAAATATTGCGAAAATTAGGTTTTGGTTAATTAATTTCTCTTGTATCTGGAAATTTTTTTTCCAACCCAAAAACCCTTTAGTGATATTGGATTCACTTCTATATCATTTTCATAGAGTATTAAGATATATAAACAAAGTATATAAATGATTATTTCAAGTATATTGACGTGTTTTATGAAAACAATCTTGGTTATGGATGTTATTTAGAACCATACTATGAATTATGAAGAAAACTAGTATCATTTTATAAAATTAAAAAAACATCATTTTCATATTATATAAATGAGTGTTAAAATTTATTTTGAGAATAATGAATTGTAAATAATATAATTCTACATTTTGTTTTACTAAAAAAGTGCTTGTGGTTGGTATATAAATGTTAATTATATAAAACAACCATGATGTATTCAATATAAATTACATCATGGTTTCAAAATATAAAATTTTGAAATTTATGTATGAAATGAACCCAATTATATAAAAACATTAATAGTTTCCCTTGGAATGTGTTTTCATATGGGAGAAAACATGAATTAGTGTATATAAAATTATTTGTGGTTTTAGCATTTTAAATAAAACAAATTTTCAAAAAAATTAAAATCCTTCATCTCTATTGGGATGGAGGGATAGTTCCAGATTCAGGGGGGTTTAAATTATATAAAAAAGTGTCTTTGTAATTATGATCCAGGTGAAAATTGATTTTTCATGGTGAATGGATTTATAATGTGTTTATAAATTATAATATAATTCTAAATGTAAAAGAGTTTATAAATATTTTAAATATTTTATAAATAATAATATGAAATGTTCATATTAAAAGGCTTAACTAAGAAAATATTTGATATTTAAATTATGTAAAATATTTACATAATATATAATATTTTATATAATACTAAATGTTTTCATAAATACTAAACGTTTATAATATTATAGATTACATACTCAAGTCCATGTAAATTTATAAAATGATGTATTTCACATTAAAATAAATATGTAATGTTATTGTTTATTGATTTATAGATTTTTCCATTAATCATGTTAAATTATAATGTGTTTATAATTTATCAAATTAAAAAAAATTATAAATTTTTATCTCAAATATAGATTAATGAAGTGTTTATTTATTTAGTTTATTACTTAAAATATTATTCATGAATATAAAGGTATTATATTATGAATTAATTTATTCTTTAGTTTAATGCTTTAAAATCAATCTTATAAATGAAATTCCATGTATATATGGAGGTGCATGCTAGGTATAGAATAAATATTTAGTTAAATTCCACCATAACTGTATTTTTTTCAATTATAAACATGAAATTAATTTTTGGTTATGGTTTATACATATTAGATATTGAGATTCAATTGAAATTTAAATTTCTCTTGAGTCCATGTATAGTGAGACTTTGGGGTGTACTTCTCATTGAACTAGAGTATTAGGGTCTATTTATAAGCGTAGGAGTTTTTAACCTATTACAACATGCATGTACTTGTAAGGATTTTAGTTTTTATGATTCTATGTATTTAAATTATAGGTTACAATGTACCTTATTCATGTGAGGAATTTGGATATGTGTGAGTATAATAATATTTTACGATTAGGTTATTATAATAAATCGTGATTTGTATAAATAGTTATACATTTGTATAGTTTGAATATATTAATTTTCTAAAAGGTATAGGATACAAAAAAAATTATAATAATAAATATATAATTGGAATGCATGGGATAATATAGTGGAATTTAAATCCTTTTAGAAATACTAAGTGTTATATTATTTTTAAATAAAAGACTTGTTAAGACTTTGATCTTCCAAACATGTTCGGACATGATAATTATGTGTTTCCATGGAATATATTTTGTATGAAATGGTAGAAATGGATAATATTAAGAGTTAGTTAACCACATATCACAATGATCATTGGGTTACATGTAGCTTAGAAACCATATGAGATAGGATACTAGTGGAATATTTTTTGGACAACCTATATGATGGATTTGGATAAGGATCACCCTGATTAACTACTAAAGAATCATATATGATACGATTAACATGATGTTTAACCAAAATTTCAACATAATAGGAGAAATGCTGAAGATAAACCAATGTATAGTGAAATATGGATATTCGAAAGCACTAATGGATATTATGTAAATTAATAGGGGTCATCATATTTTTGGTAAAACATTTAAAAATTCAATTATTAAAGATTTAAATATAATATACTCATCAAAAAAATTGGCAAGTAAAATTTCATTAGTATCATTAATCCTAAAATTGAGCTCAATAATTGAAACAAATAATATTAATATAAGAAACTTTTAAGTAGTATTAAAATTTAAGAATCATTCTTAAACAAGAAGGATAATTTTTAGTGATGGAAAAAATTAACCCATATAAATATCTTAATAATGAATCTAGTTAATAAGATAATTGTGTTTAAATCAAAAAAAGTGTATATTCTCTTGAAATAAAATTTTTTATTCCAATTTTTATAAATCATATGTTTAAAAAGAAACATCTTAATAAATATTATTTTGGGGTTATAAAAACCTAAAAGAAAAATATAAATAATAGAGTGAACATAAGAGATATTAGTTTTTAAAAGAAGTATCATGGTGTATGAAGGTAGGGGGAACTTTATTATAAACTCATGTATCATTGATAAATTGGGGCCACCTATTAGGTTTAATTTATTCATGGAATTCATTCTATAATAATTTTTGGAAAGTTCCAAATTGTTTTTTATAAATTATAATATTAATTTATTCAAAAAAAATTACTTAATCTATTAAATATATTATATATTATTGAGAAATACATGGGAGGTGTAAGATAAAGAGAAAAAATGATGGTATAAAAAGAAATGTGTCACATTTTTGGTTCAAAGAAGAAGAAGTGAGTTCATAAAGAGACCATGAAAACTTCCTTCAAACTAAATAAAATATTTTAAAATGAATATAAATGTTTATAATATATTAAACATGTACATTAGAGATATAATTTTGAAGAATAGAAAAATGGATCGGAGAAACAAATTGAAGATTTCACATCAGGTATTAATCTTATAGAAATAAATTTTTCTATTTTAAAGGCTATATGATAAAAAAATACACTATAAAATTATTGTAAATATGTATTGTAATTTAACATTGACTAAGATTTTATAGTCATAAATTAAATTATACATTCATATAATGGATTAAAGTGTTTCTATATTGATGAAGAGGGTTCATTAGAGTACTTAAATGTGCAAGTTGATTTATAAATTTTAGAAGATTTTAATTTTTCATATTTTCATACTCTTATTTCATAAGATGATGTAGTGTAAAACAATTATGAATAAATGAGATGGTAGTTTTTATATACATTGTATTTATTTGATATAATTCTATATCATGTTTTAAAGAAGATAAGGATAAAAAAGTCTAGGATGAAAGAGTTTATCAGAGTTAATTTTTAAAATATAATGGAAATATTAACATCACCCATTCGTTGAATATCTTAATGAATAAAATATTATTTTTTGACTATTTCCACAACAATATATAAAATCATATAAGATAAAATTTCTAAAAATTTATTTTATAAATACTCCCACAGTGAAAATAACTTTTATTTTATAAAACAAAGTATTTTAATTATTTAAAATATGTTTTATAGAAAATATAGTTTCTAAGAGGCCAGTGGGAGAATGTTTGGATTTAGAGAAGTTCAGAGAGTGACTAAGAAATAATTATACCATTCTAATTAAAATTGAAAGTCACTTTATATCCTAATAAATTTAGGGAATTTTGTCGAAGAATTATATTAATATAAATAGTTATATAGAAATTTTGATAATAAATAATCTCAAATAAAAATGGGATGGAAAATTTACAAGATAATTATGATGAAATTAAAAATGTTTTTATAAATAAAATATAATATATTTACTTTTCTACATTAAATATTGTGAAGTAATAAAATCATAATATTACGTACGAGGAGAGTAATATAGGTATTATGAATCTTTATCATAACATTATTCAAATAGGTTTTATTTATAGATATTAACCATGACAAAAATTTAGTGTGATGATTAATCAGATGTTCAAATCAAGATGCGATAGGAATTATTATGTGGTGTAATTTTATTAAAAAACCCAAAAGGTTAAACAAATTTATGGCCTCTCTTGTGGTATATTCTATGGAATCTGATTAGGTGAGAATTTATATATAGTTTTCTACATTTTATGAAAGGATTTTAAGAATGTGAAATGTATTTTTTTATAAAAAAAAATTGATCTCTACTTTTTTATTATCTCATGTTGGTTGTATATATTCCCAGAAGTGTAATTATAATTAACCTCTGAAAGTATAAATTTGAGTTATCCCAAATTTGTGGTCATCATTATGTGTTTTAGGTTAGAATGAAATATGAAGAATGGTGTTGGTTAGGTTTCATATATAAGTATATAATTAGATCATGAGGAAAAAAAGTGTTCGTTGATGGATGGACCACTATATATACCACATAGAGTGTCATACTCTCTGCCTATGGTATACCAGGTTTGGAGTTTTAATATTAAATATTCTTACCTGAGTTTAAAAATATAAATAGAAAAAAACCTTAATACATTTATGTATTTCATATTCTATCCTTGAGGTTGAGCTTATCGAGGGGTGGTTGAGTATATTTTTGATCATGTCGTCTGTTGAAGTTTAACCAAGATTGGATTTATTCTCTAATATAAAATGTATAACAATTTAGAACTCAATTGAGATGGTATGAGGAAATTTATTATAATTCCTAGACATGTGACATGTATTATTCTAATATTTTTGGGTAAGGGGAATATAATGTTCTCATCCATCCAGGTTAATTACATGTGATGTGCTTATCCATATAATTAGTCTAGGCTATAGTATATTTATATACTCCATGTATCATGGACAATAAATGTCTTGCATAAAGAGATACTATGATAATGAATAAAAGTTTATGACATATTCAGTGGATATAGGCATAAAAAAATATGTGTTCGATGGAGATCATCTTAGATCCATTTATAGCTTGAGTGGAACTAAAACATTGTTATAAACCTCTCATTTTAGATAATTATGCATTAGGGAATTCATAATTTTTTCCTTCAATCTAGGCACCGATGGGGTAACAAATATTTTTTGTTTGAATGGGGATTATATTTTTTTATGATTTATTGTAAAAAACATTTTGATCTACACTAAAATTTCTTTATTGGATATACAAAAGAAGTTTTTGATGGTTTTTTATAAAATAACATAACATATAGGGAAATATAATGATATATTTTAGAAAATAATTTTTGAAATATATCCAAATATATTTATATGGTTTCATAAATTGTTTTATATGATGAAAAATAATATGAAATTCACCAATGTATCTATGGATTTAGTGAAATTAAAATATTTATAAAAATATACACAAATGATTAACCCTGTTTAGTGTAGTGAACCAGACCATAGTAGCTTGGATTCAGTGTTTGGTTTATTATATTGGTTGAAGATACAATGAATCTCATCTCAGTTGAATAGTTTATTAGTATTGGTACATTAGATACAAACTTGATTCTTTTATTACATTGAATAAACCAATTACAATAGATTTTTTTGAAGAATATCATTACTACCTCTAGTATATTCTCTCATATTAAACATAGTGCACATCATGGATTCCTAAGAAAGGAAACAAATTACGGTGAGCACAAATGATTAGTAAGGATTAAGTTCAGTAGATGCAATCATAAATAAAAAAAGAATATAAAAAGGTAAATAACTGAATAAATATTCCATTAAAATAACATAATTTTGTTAATAGATAAGTAAAAAATAAATATGGTAAGTTATATAACTAGGAAAACATGACGTCTAATCAATAAACTGAAAATGAAATTCATCCAGAGATAATATCATTGGGAAAATATCATTGAAAATAATAATTGAATTCTTAATGATGGAATTGATTAATTATTTGACATCATATCTTTCGAACATGATACTTATATTGTCAATACCTTTCACAAGATGGGTTAAAAATAATTGGAAGAAACCAATCTATTTTGGAAAACTATATCTCTATTTTTAAGAACATTCACAAGAAAATTTAGAATTATTGGGTAAAAACTCATAGGGTTTGACCAAATTATTTTTTTTATGAGACTTGTTGATGCATCAAGGTGATTCCTATAAATTTTACCCACCTATAACTATAAGTCCAAATCATTTCTAATATATTAAATAAAAAATTTAATTCATGAACAATGTGCCTTATCAAAAAATATTCATATTGGGTAAAAGAAACAGATTTATCAATATTTCCACAGCTAATAAAATAATTATCAAAGTAAAACACTATATATAGAAATGATATAACATTTAAAAAATAAAAAATATCCATTATAAATATTATTAAAATTTAGGGGAATTTAATTTCAACATGAACGTGAATAATTCAGGGTAATGTTAATGATAACAAAAATAAATCAAGGAAGTGGATATCAATATTTTAATTGGTCAAAATGATCTTAAACCATCCAGAGGAAGAATTATAATGGTATCAATACAATATATACCCATTGGAGTAAGAATAAAGTGTTTTTTTGTTATTGATGAATATTAATACCATAAAAATATATTTAGAATCAGTATTGAGTAAAATGTCCTTCTATTTTTTAACTTCAATTTTTTAAAATCATAGAACATTTGGAAAGTTCTTTTCATTGAAAATAAATTTTTTAAAACTAATAATCAATATAATATTAGGAAAAACGTTATTTACAAATATAATTATAAACCTGAAAATTATGTTTTAAATAAATGAGGTTAATTATGGTGGGTAATTTCATATATATTGTGCAAGTTAAAAAGAACATTCCTCTTTCACTATAAAATTTTATTAAAGTGACTTGTGTATAATTTGATGAGAATATTCCTTTCATGTATTTGGTAAAATCCAAATGGGAATGGTTTTGATAACAAAATAAGATTTATTTGAAAATATTTTGTAAAAAGAAAAAATGGGTAAAAATTAAAATAATAAATAATTTTTAAAAGTCTAAAAATATTTTTCAAAAGATATTTAAAAAATAGTTTTATAATAAAAATATTTTTCGACCGAAGGGGGAAATGAAATAGGATTTTCTTAAAAAAAATTTATCTAATATTATATGTTCCAAATAACTGTAAAAATTATACTATTATTTGAAAATATCTTAAATAACCATATGAGATGAAAATGAAATGTATTTATTTATAAAATCATCAGATAATTTCTTTCAAATAAAATTCAATAATTAATAATCTCGATTAGAATGAGATTTTAAAACAAACCCTTACAACGATCAAACATTGAATTAAGGATTAAAAAAATACTATATTATGTGTATAAACAATAAATACACATTAAAAAAGTTTAAATACAATATAACATAATAAAAATTTGATTCACACATAATCCTAGAATATCGAAGATGATGAAGATGCAATATAACCCAAGGAAAGGAAAATGAGTTATAAAATTCGTTATAACATGGTATATTTTAAATAAAATACAGTTGGATGAAATAATACAAATCTTAACCTAAAATAACACGATTTATTAATTAATCATGATATTAAAAGTCAAATGGTAAGAATATATACTATATAAAATAAATTGGTGCATAATATACAAACTTGCATCAATGAATATAATTTGAGATAGAATCCCTTACTCAAGAATACTTTTTATTGAACATTATGTAACCTCTTATATAGTTTTTTTAAATATTTTATTAAAATATTAAAAAACCATATTAATATTTATAATATCATATATGATCCTTTTATAATATCTTATCACTCATTTTTTAATACGCTTTCGTCATTTTTGGTGTCTTGGTTGTTAATTGCATTTTTTTCTTTTTCATGTTTCATCATTAAAGATCTAATTCATGCACATATTAAATACTTTCATCATATATAAAATAATAATCATGAAATTATTATCATATTTTTATATCAGTTTTACTTTTAAAACCACTCATTAAGGGTGTTTATGAAAAATGAAGTATGTTATAATCATTGAGATAGTTGGTTGTGTGTACACATAAGTGACGTTTCCATTTTCCAATGATCATTAGGGAATGAAGGTAAGTAATATATTATATTTACATAATGATCATAAAATAAAATATACCATATGATATACTTAAATATATCATCCATGTGGTTTGGTGATGAAAACATAGTCGCATCGCTTGATGAAGGTGGTAGTACACACATTCACAAATGATGTTAATATCATTAAGTGAGTGAAAATGTAAGAAAAAAATGATATATTATATTACAATAATGGTAACTATGTCATGACTATCATAATTATTTCAATTATATCATGTATATTGATTAAATATATCTATATTACATTTCATGTAAAGCCTTAGTGAAATACAAATAACATCGCTTCGCGAGGAGGTAGTCCCCAGTATATACAGGGGACGTTATCATATCTCCTATAAAATGGAAATAAAAAAATATATATTATATAATAAACCTAGATATATAATTATGTTATAAAAATAATATATATACTTTATATCCATCGTCATATCCAACTGTCAAAGGTGGTAATGGTAAAATTAATGATATTTGTATGCAAGGCGGTAGTCTGTCGTACAGGCGAATGATGATTTTATAACCCACTTGATAGAAGTGGATATGGATTCAGGAAATGAAATTGGAATAAAAAAATATTTTATTTTATATACTTATTTTATTATATCATAATGTTTTAATATCAATTAAATGGTATGAAGGATGAAATGATATAAAAATTATCATTGAAGAACATTACCTCTTATTTAGGTATCCACGTTCAGTTTTCACTAAAACCTTAATAGAATGTATTTAGTCATAAAAATAAGGAATCTAGGATAGGGAATGGAATTTGGGAAGTGATTTTGGTAGTTATTGTCTGAATCAAATATTTTCTAAGGTTTTCAGAATATATGAGAGTGGGTGACCTTTTAAAAGTGAGGTGAGTGGGACACATGTAATTGTTTGAAAAGATTCAATCTTACCCACATTTTTATCATGCCAAAAGCTTCCCAAATGGTCCATTATTTATCCTATAAGTGATACGGTATAAATATGGATATAAATTTGGTTTTTTACAAGTTTTTTCTCATTTATAATAGTTATCTCTTTAGTTTAACCCCCCCAACCTATAAAATCCATTTTTACCTTAACCATGGTAATTAATTTTCACTATTTTCACTATTCATTTTGATAAAACAATTTACTTAACATTATTAGATATTATAAATTATGATTATTCCAAATATTGAATCACTTTTTCAAATTCAATTTAAATAAGTTGAAAATTAAATTTACAATTATCTCATTGATGTGACCAAAATGAAGGTTTTAAAGAGAAACTGTTCAAAATTTTACAATATTTTTATATCAAAATCCTATATTAAAATTATTCAAATTTCATAAATTAGATTAATTGATATAAAATTTAAATAATATTACATTAGAACCAATTCCAAATATAATTTAAAATTATAAATTATTTAAATGAAATGGTAGTTTTCATTTAAAATTCATTATCTTTAACTATTCAATAAAAAATGATACTTTTCAGAAAAATAAAAACAAAACCACCATAAGAGAATTTGGGTGATAAATTTCAAAAAATTAATTTTAAATTTTCAAATAAATTTTCTAAAATTGGTTAAAAAAAATTAAATTATGTGTGCAAGGCGCGATTAAATCATATTTTATAAAAATAATGTTTTCTAGAGAAACAATCTTTTTATTTTAAATGATTCTTATTTTATTTCTAATGATTAAATAAAAAAATCAAAATATGAAAACTCAATATTTTCATAATTTAGTTAATCATATTCATACTCTCCATTATAATTAATTGTTGATAATTATCACATTAAAAAATAATATTTTAATAATATGTCACATTTCATTTAAACATGGTGTTTTATGTAACGCCAGCTAAACACATTGTGGCTTGTAATGCTTTCGAAACACAACTTGTGTGTAATTAATGATATTATATAGATTAAATTTATTTAAAAATTAATATGTTTTAATGTTTTTGGGGATTTATATTTTCTATAATTCTTGGTGTTGTGTATTACAAACGCTATCGAATGTAATGTTATTATTTTAGTATTTTATAGTCTTACATTCTCTCCACCTTAAATAAATTGCATACTCAAAATTTAAACTTGATCTCGATAATGATGGTTTTGATATTTGGAAATTATTTTGTTGAAAACCCATATCATAAAAAGAGTTATTAATATTTCCTCTTAAAAAGAGATTAGGGGGATTATAAAGATCATATAGAATAACACATAACTAGGTTTCTACCATGGATAACATTGGTGGTATGTGAAGATATGAACATGGGAGAAAAGTAGAAATATTTATAGAGATTTATAGATTTATTTGGTCATATTAAAGTTAATGATGAAAATTATTTTATGTTCCACAAAATAATAAATTTTTTATGATTTAAAAAGACAATCTGATTTAACAGATGTGAGTGTAAAAGAATAATTTGTTTTAATATCATTTTTGTAATATTGAGGAATTATTTCACAATTTAAAAATATAAGTTAATATAATTACCTGATACTTTTTTATTTTATAATAAAATTGTCATCATTTTTTTTTCTTCATTCAATTTCAATTTCTTTGTTTACAACATGAAATAAAAAATGAATTTTTTAATGCCGAAGCACTAAAATTCACTATTAAGTGATGGAAAGATCCATAAAAGAGTGATAAGTGTCTCAATTATTCCATAAATATTATCTAAAACTAACTTGTTTATTATAATTTATTTAATAAAATATATTAATCACTAAACCTCAAAAGTAACACCAATGGTTCATCATTAATATTTATTTTCAATTCATTTAACATAAAACAATGACATATTAACCCTGAAATCACATAGGCCATTGGTAGGCACTAAATCCTTATCAACAATTAGTCATGGGGTCAAACCCCAAGGCCTTTCTAGATGCAATGATTTTTCACCAAGTATCTGGGTTTTCCTTTTTCAAAAACTAAATTAATATAATTCCTATAATGTTCCCAAAAAATGATGGACATCATTGAAATAAAATTTATCATTAAATAACAATTTCTCTAAGGTTTTCAATATACCCTTTTTAAAAAAATATAATAGTCATATTTGACTATTATTATAATTCCATTAATGATCCTATCAACCCTAAAGGTTATCAATAAATTTAAACAAATGTCTATAAAATTTAAAGGCATTATACCTCAAATAACATTTTTGATAAAAATATACATTAAACAAATTCTCCCTAATTATCCTTAATCATATAAGAATCCCATAACATTAAACCTAAAAAAATTTAGGACTTTGAAATTCAAGTTAATATTAAACTCAAAAACCCATGATATTATCTATAACTATTATGTTAAGGATGAAATATATGATTATAATATTTAATACAATCCTTATATTTTTCATGATTCTTATAACTGAAAAACCATTCCTAAAGGACTTAAAAATTTTAATTTTTTAATCAATATTCCTAAATTATTCTTCCATTTTATTTCCAAATTGGTCCTTCTATAGTATAGGGTTTATCATTTATAAGATATAATTAACTCATACAATTCACAGGTTCTCCATGTTTAAGACAACGAACTATAAATGGGTCCTAAGGATGATATTTTTCCCCTTCCATCACACTCTTCATTTTTTTCTCATAAAATCATTGCATTATTCCCTTATTTTCCATATATAAAACATTTCATTTTCTATTGATCCACTCTCTTTCCAATATAATACACCTTAGGTTTAACCTAAATCATTAAATTTAAATATCTATACAAATCCTTCAAAAAAAATTGTAAATAATTTGGGAATTATCCTAAGCATATCGCTGATAATGTCAAACTTGGTGTGGCGTAAGTCATGTTTTTATACACTGGGTGATGATTGGGCCAAGCCCAATATTCCATTTTGGATTTATTTCCTATGGGTACATCGGTTCTAGAACCACATCCACTTATAGTATTCAGACTGGGATGTATTTTTATGAAAACCCACATGATCTCTATTGAAGAAAATCATTTGGATTTTTTTATATACTTATCCTCAATTTATATCATGAGGTTATGTTACATAATCTATTTATTACCATAATCTGGCTTCCAAGGTTTTTACTAAACTTTCTTTGATACCAAATATAGAAACCTTGACTCTAGTAACCTGAAGTCAATGTCACCTTTATTAAATTGGCATAATAAACAATGAATTACATCCTGATGGACCGAATAGTTTAGTAGTATAGGAAAATTAGATACATACTTGAGTCTTGCATTGAATTTTAATACAAAAGTCATAATATAAATTTTTTTAGAATATCATTATCACCTCTAGAATATCCTTGCATATCAAACATAGCATACTTCATGGATTTCTGAGAAAGGAATAAAAAAAATATTGTTGAGCTAAAATTCTCATTAAAGATTAAGTATTATGGATGCTACCATTAATGAATAATGAATAATCATTATTGGAAGGTAAATAACTGAAAACGCATGACATTTAAAAAACATTACTAGAGGAATTGATAAGGCATAATAAATATTGTAAGGTAATTTACTAAAAACACATAAAATTTAATTTATAAAATGAAAAGGAAATGCATCAAGAGACAATATCATTGTGAAAATATCATGGAAAATAATAAATTAATTATTAATTAATGAAATATTTAATTATTTGACATCATATTTTAGAAACATGATAACTCTACCATCAAGACCATTAAAAATATGGTTTCAAACTACTGAGTAAAAACTAATTTGTTTTCGCCAACTATATCTCTACATTCAAAACAATTTACAAGACTATTTAAAACTAATATATACAAACTCATAGGGTTTGGTCAACTAATATATCTTGTGAGGCTTGTCGATGTATTGAGGGTATTTCTGTACATGGTCCCCACCCGTAACTACATGTCCAAATCATTCATTTTAAATCAAATAATCAATTTAGTTCATGAATAGTGTTCCTTATAAACAAATATCTATTCAGAGTAAAGGACCCAGATTTATAAATATTTCCCCTATGAATCAAATAACTCTCTAAGTAAAAAATGATATGTATAAATGGTATTCTATTTAAGAAATATAAATATCCATGATAAATAATATTCACATTTAGAGGAAATTTAATTTCCATAAGAAATTGAATAATCCAAGGGAAAGTTAATGAAAACAAAAAATGAATCAAGTGAATGTGAATAATGTCATTTTTCAAAATGGTCATAAATCATATAGATGAAGAATAGGGACAGTATCAATATAATATATACCCATTGGAGTAACAAAAAGGGTTGTTGTTATTTATGAATAGAAATTCCATAAAAATATAATGAGATAAAATCTTGAGGAGAATATCTTTTTATTTTAAAAATCAATTTTCTAAAATAGAAAATATTTTAAAAACCCTTATCTTTGAAAATAAATTTTAAAAAACAAATAATCTGCAAAATATTAGGGAAAATATTTTATTTAAAAATATACTTATAAACATGTAAAGTAAGTTTCAAAAAAGTATTTATATGATGAAGTCTAATTTCATACATTTTTTACACGTTGAAAAGAACATTATTTTTAAATTTTAAAAATTTCATGATGGTGCCCTCTTTAGAAAATTATAGGAAGGTTCCTCTCACATTATTAGTAAAACCAAAATAGGAATTGTTTTGAATATAAAATATGATTACATTGAAATTTTTTTCTAAAAATTAAACTTGGGTAAAAATTAAATTAATAAATTATTTTGAAAATTTTAAAAACATTTTCAATTTTTTTTTGAAAAAATGGTTTTGGAAGGAAACTGATTTCCAACCAAAGATATTAATAAATCTGGATATTCTTTAAAATATTTTTAAGTACCAAATTTTAGAAAAATAGAATGATTAGTGTATAATATCATGAAAAACAAGAGTATAAGAAAATAAAATGGGTTTATTTATAAAATGATATAATAATTCCTTTTAATTGAGATTGAAGAATAAAAAATCTCGATTAAAAGGAGATTGTGAAATAAACCCTTTGAATCATAATAAAATTAATGTGAGAATTAATAAATGAATAGATTATGTGTATAAATTGTAAATAAACATAAAAATGATTAAATTCGATATATGATAAAAAAGATCATTTAACACATAATATTATAATATAAAATATGATAAATAAGTAAATAAATCCAATGAAGAAAATTGAGTTATTATATTGTTTACTACTTGGTAACTTTTAAGTCAAATCCTATAGGATGAAATAAATAAAATTAAAAAATAAAATACCATGGATTATTAATTAATAATGATAATACATGTCAATGTTTTAGTTTATAAACCATATAATAGAAATTGGTGCATAATATACAAATGTGACTCAATTAAAGGAAATTCAAACAAAATCTATTACCTCCAAGTTCTTTCTTATTGAATATTATTTATCCCCATGTAAAGTGGATTTAAAAATATAATTTACTTAAACCATAACCATTTAAATATTTATAATTTCATATATTTCCCTTTCGTAATATATTCTCACCCTTTCATTGATAATCTTTCATTATATTATTTGTTTCATGTGTTAATTGGCTTATTTTATTTATTGTGTTTGGTCTGTAATGGTCTAGTTATTCTGAATGTTACATAGATTCATCACCTATAGAATAATAATAATGGAATAATTATAATATTATTACATAAATATTACTTTTAAAAACTAAAATTAAATATTTTTATGAAAAATGAAGTATGTTACGATCATGGAGATGGTAGGTCGAACATACGCATAAGTAATGTATCCACTTTCCAATGACAATTATGGAAATAAGGTATGTAATATATTATAATTAAATAATAAAAATATTTTATATATCATATTATATACTTATATATATAATCCATAGGATGTGGTGATGAAAAGAGAGTCGCATCACATCGTGAAGGAGGTAGTCCACACGTACATAAACGATTTTATCATCTTAAGTGATTGAAAAGGTAACAAATAAATTAACATATTATATCTAAAAAATGATAAATATGTGATTAAGATCATAATTATTTCATTTATATCAAAAATAGTTTTTAAATTTAACCTTAATACATTCCATGTACAGTGTTAGTGAAAGACGGATCACATCGTTTCATGAGGCAGTAGTTCGTCGCACACACGAGTGACATTATTCTATCTCTTAAAGAGTGAAAGGTAATGTGTTTTATATGATATAATTAGTATATAGGTATAATTATATTATAAATATCATATATATAATTTATATCCATCATCATACCCAACCATGAGAGGTGGTAATGGAAAAACGGATAACATTGATTCACGAGGTGTTAGTCTACTGTACACATAAATGATGTTTTTATAACACATTTGAAAGAACTGGGGATTTTTATAGGTTATTATATTAACATAAAAACATATAATTATATTTATAATACTGATGTTATTATTTTAGCATGGATTAATAATAATTTAATTGGGTGGAGGAAGAAAAAAAATTGAAAACACCCGTTGAAGAACATTAACTCTTCTTCGGGTATCCTTCATAGGTTTGTAATAAGTCCTCCCTAGTTTGGATTACTTCCCAAAATAATGATTATAAGATTAGGGGATAGAAGTTTTTAAGTGATTTGTGTAACTATTTCCTAAACCAAATAGTTTTTAAGGTGTGAATAAGAGATGAGAGGGGTGGCTTTTATAAGTGCAGTGAGTGGCACATATGTAATTTTTTGAAAGAAATCAATCATACCGATTTTTATCATCACACAAGATTAAGAAATTGTCCATTAATTAAAATATAATAGATAATATGGAATTATTTATATTCAATGTGTGTTTTACAAGTAATTAGGTCATTTTAACCCATATCTTTTTAGTATAACCTCTGGTAAATCCTTTTTTACCTTAACAACGGTAATTAATTTTTACTATTTCACTATTCATTTTGGTCAAAAATTATGTTGAACATATTAGAAATTATAAATTATTATTATTAAAAATAATAAATCGATTTTAAAATTTTATTTCACATAATTGTAAAATTTTAATTTAAAATTAATCTCGCCGATATAATGAGAAAACAGGTTTTCAAAGAGAACATGTTCAAAAGTTTATAAAATGTTTATATAAAAATTAAATATTAAAAATGATTTGAATAAGTTAAATTAGTATAATTTATAAAAAATTATACTTATTTTACATTAAAACCATAAAAAAATATAATTTAACATTATAAATTATTCAAATGAAAATGTAGATTTCAATTAAAATTAAGTAACTTTCACTATTCCTTAAAAATGAAACTTTTCAAAAAAATATCAAAAATTCACCCAATGATAATTTTTATATTTCAATCTCAAAAATTAATTTTATCTTTTCAACTGAATTTTATAAAATTTGTAAAAATTAATTTTAAATTTGGTTTGAAAATTGCAATTAAACCATCTTTTAGAAAAAATCATTTTTTTTTATAAAACACTTATTTTTATTTTAAATGATTCTTATCTTATTTATAATCAATAAATGAATAATTAACATGTGTAAAATATATATTTTCATAATTTAGTCAATCATGTTCATACCCTCCATTCTAATTTCTCGGTGATAAATATTACATTAAATAATAATATTTTAATAATATGTCATGTTTTGTTTAAATTCGGTGTTGCGTGTAATGAAAGATAAAATCAGTGTTGGGTGTAGTACATGATAAATTCCATGTTACATATAAATAATTCTATTGAAGATATTTAATTTATTTAAAATCAAATATATCATAAATTCTTTGGGGTTTATATTATCTTCTAGGTTTGGTGTTTCATGTCGCATAAGCTATCAAATACATGTTCTAATTTTCAAAATTTGGAGTGTTACAGTGTATTGGTATTAAACATATCATGGTTTATACAGATTTAACCCTTGTTTTGGAAAACATTACCCCGTAAAGGTTATGTGCACTAAAAAATATGTGTTACACAGTAATGTATTTTTTAATTAATCTTCGACATAAGCTATCATCTTTTCTTAATTTTTATTTTATAATTATATTATAATTTTAAACAAATAAATATTTTAGTTAAGTGCAAGAAAAATTGATCATAATAATTCAACAACTGTTATAAACAGTTATAACTTATTAAATATTTATGAAATGTTTCTATTTAATAGATAAAAATTATAGAATCATTTTCATTATTAGGGACCTCCATAGATACTTATATAAATATTCCCCACATTTGTGATTACATGTTCTATTAAAACATAAGATTCTTATTGTAAAAATCCTTGAGTATTATATATAAATATGTTTATTTATTTTAAATAATTTATAAGAAAATTTAGTAGACCCTGTTTTGAATAGGATAATTATCAAGTATTGGAAGATTCACACAACCCATGAATAACATAGGAGGAAGAATTCTGTTGGATGCTTATCAGTGATCCTTATCATGTTCATGTGGATAATATTGAAAACAAAATTTTGATAATTAGAGGAAAATTTATGTATTATTTATTTATTCAATTCTTTCCAAAATATATGGTTTTATATTTTTTTTAATAAAAAATGTGTTTTTTTCATGTAAAATCATTTTCCTCGTCAAATCTATTTAGGGATATCTAAAAAGGAAACCCAAAATAACCCAAGATTTCCCCACATAAGGTATCCACTAAAGACTATAAAATTTCTATATTGAATCCATTCACAAACTCCTAAGATAAATTGTTTACATGTGCATTCCCTTTAATTGTATCATGGATAAGAATATATATACACTTATTAGGAACATATGGGAAGGGTGTGAGGGCATCATAACTAGGAGGTGGTTACCACTCGACCCCTACCTATATATCATAAAAAACAACTATATTTAGTATAAATACAAAGAAATTAAACTATCAAATTTAACAATCATCATTATTAAATATAAGAACTAAAAATAATTAGTAAACTTTTTACCACAACTATTGGTACCCATCAGCTATCTGACTTATAGTGGAACCAACCATGCGTTCTTTGATCAAAGCACATAGTATAAATTCATGGCTACATACAAGTTATGTAACCATAGTTTCTATCCAATGAGAATGGTGAACCAACGAAAAGGATTTAAGGAACCTGTATGTCCACCCCTTGGGGAAGGGAAAATTATGAACATGATTCAAGACAACTTGTGCCAATACCATCAATCATTAGATGTGCTTTTGTAACAACCTATTTTTCAAAGGCCTGGTACCTGCTTAAAAATATTATAACAAAATGTTTTTCTTTTTACCATGTTATATTAACAAGTAAATATGTGTGTGTCTGTTTGTATAAAATGACACAATAAAAGTATTAAATATTCAACTATACTATGAAATAAAATATAATACTGAACCATATAAGGAAAAATTCATGTCCTGAAAATAAAAAAAATAACTAGAATTGGGAACTTAAAACACACAACCAAAATATAATTTAGGTTAAAATAAATTTTAAGAAAACATTTAATTTAGAGAAAATGATTGGTTTAAGTCTGACTTAAAACATCTCTAAGATATATAATATCAGTATTCAACGAAAATATGGAACATATTAGGGGTAAAATACTAATAAATATATTAAAACTATTCTACAATCAAGGAAAAAATATTTATGCCCCCACATTATAGATTATATGAACCTGGAATATAATATTCTATAAATTTATTTTCTATATTAAAAAAGAAAAAAAATTGGAAAGGGAAATTCTAATCCCACCATTTATTCACTATGTTTTATCATATACAATGTATTGATATATTAAAATATAAAGAAATGAAACCATTTATGAATCCTATATGAAACATAATTTAGGACTTCATCAATGTCCTAAGGAGTAATAAAAAATAAAAAAAATAAGAAAATATCCCACCATTTCTTCACTAAACAGTTGATCATAATGTATTTTATAAACACTCTAGATAAAAATAATGGTTATCATTAAATTATAGAAGAATTCAATAAGTATAGAGTAATTAAAAAATATTAGCAGATGGATTTGAAGATAAAATATCAAATACATGGTTGAAAGGGTTTTTAAATATGACATAAATTGAAATATATTCAAACCATTTTAAAAAATATATACAATAGTACATTGGTTACCTAGTATAAACCATGAATTACCCAATGGCTATACCAGTATTCACTGTAGGACACACTAGGTACAATTGGTTACCTAGTACCCTTAAATTAGGTATTTAATTCTACCACTATATCTCAATTATATTTTATCTCCACATTTTTTCGCATCCCTCTAAAAAAGTTTGAACAAAAATTTCCAACACTTAAAAACTAAATATATGAAAATTAAATAAGAAAATTAACCTATAATGTTTTAGTAAATTAAAAACATTCCATAACCAGGCTTCTCATCCATGGGATTCATCAATGATCTTATTCAAGGAATAATAACATCCACTAAGCTTCACCATCTTCCTCACACTCCTAAGATTCATCATGATGCCTCCCATGTTTCTATTTCACATAAACCAAAAGAATAAACTTCCCCTATAGAACCTTATCACTTAGATTAATGATACAGATAGGTTTGTCCACATAAAATGCATCCACATTTAACATTATATCATCAAAATGTATTTCATGACAAGGATTTGGTATATATATCATTACTTGAAAAAGATGGAAAAATTATGCTTGAAATTTAATCTAGGAGGCCACACAATAATTTAGAAAGTTTACTAAGTTTTATTTATGATGTAAAATAGTTTAATGAACCTTGAATTTATATTTTCGTTCATTCCTATCAATTGGTGACCCAATAAAGGAGAAACATAAATAAATACATGATCATTAAACTTAAATTAAAAGGGTTGATGTCTATATTTGGAATATGATTTCTGATGGATTTTGGAATTAATAAATAATTTATGAATTTAAGTGAAATAATGATCCATATCCTAAACAATATTGGGTCCAATCAAGGATGGTCCTCCAATTTTAGTTTAAAATATTAGAGAAAAAATAAATAACATGGAGATCCTTAAAATAATCCATCTAAATCGAGGACTGATATTTATTATTGTGGAAAAACTCTACAAAAGAACTGTGATCTTTTAATGAGCCACCAAAGTCAAGGATATAGGCCCAAAATATATCATCCTATATACCAATTTTATACTCCATCTAATTATCTCTTTGAGGGTGATAATTTGTACTCAATTTTTCCCATGTACCAAGAGCCTATTATGACAATTTCCAAAATTAAGAAGTTAAACTAGGGCCTTAAATAGAGATTATATTATCCAACACCCTATAAATATTTATGATACCATCACTAAAGTAAAATAATAATAAATTATGGTAGTTTTTTTAAAATTGGCAGTGATTTTTACAACCACTCATTAAAATGTGGTTATTTAAAATATAATTATTAGTGTAAACCATTAATTAATAGAAATTATTTTCAATAGGTGACGTTTTTTAAAAACATCTTCAAATCACTAATAGGTGATGAATTTGGAACCATCATATTTTTTTATAAATATTTTTTCAAATGTTAGTTTCCATGTAAAATAGTATTTGTTTATAAACAATGTATTTTTTATGTGGAATTTATCTAAAAATGGTTTTAAAACATAAATTAGTTTCATTTTTAACCACTACAAGTTATCTAGTCATGGTTTCTCAATAATAAAAATAGACTTTCAGTAGTTTAGGGAATTCTTAACCACTTATAATATATTCATGGTGTTTATTTTATTTAATGGTGGTTCAAGTCACTTCTAATCACTAAAAAATTCAAAATGAAATAACTAGGATACTAAATACACTACATCGAATAATATAAAAACTACATATAAGAATACAGAATAAGACATATTTTTCATAAATCAGGTATATAAAACAAATAATGGGGACCATCATCATCCCTACTATATATTATAGAAAATAAATAATTAATCACACATCACTTTTTCTATATTTTAATATTATAAAGGAAGTATTCATGTATTTTCTCATAATAAAGGATACAAATACCATTAATGGGAACCAACTGACTGAAAATTAACTTTTTTATTATCAAAACACTTTTAAGGGAAAAGTGAGAAACCAAGATTTCCATCAAAACAAGCACAATCAAATGAAACAGAGAACAACCCCGAACAAACTACAGGATATGCCCCTTCCCAGCAACTGCGCCATGAAGAAGCCTCCACCAAAGCATGACCATTTGGAAAACAGTCCCATGCAGGAATGCACGGGCACAGAACTGATGGCAAAGCCATACCCTCTCGATTATCCAAATCCAAATGGCATGCCTCGGTAAAGGTTTTGTGCTCTGAACCTCATCAGAGGGAGATCCAAGTAGAGTTCTAGCATCATAGCCCCTCAACATGCTATCTCGTCCAAACATAAAGCTAAAGAAGAAGCGGTAGCGTACACAACACAAACCCATATTCCCCAGACCGAACAACAGAAACCAACCATAAAAAGGGGTCATTATAAATAAATTTGAGATTCCCTGAATCGGTTTCCTGAAACAATTTCTAGGATAAGGATGAAACATGGATGCCTGATGACTCCATCATTAGCTTTTCAATATCAGACGCCAGTCAGTCCCAGGACTATATGTACTCCCCAATGCTAATCTTTCTTTTATTGAAGCCTCCAACCATAATTAGGTATTTCTTATCAATCCATGAGAATTGATTCAATATAAATTGATTCATTCTTTGAAATTTCTATACAATTCACTCCCACGAGGATGAAAATTAATCAACTTAAGATATATAAAAATTCTCACATGCCAGCTACCATAAAATCTACTCCTATAAACCTCTAAAATCATTTTAGGCCCCCTTTACGCATCAAATAGAAACAATTAATAAAAATATGGCATAAAATATAAATGAACATACTGGATTTTTGTAAAAGAGAATAAGATTAATTATATGATTAAATAGGAGTTATGGAAGACTAAAAAAATCCATAAATAATTTCTATTTTGGAATTCCTTTTTCAAAAAAATACCATAAAACAAGTTATAATATGATATATAATATAAATAAAAAATGTTTTTAAAAATACTTTTATATTAATTAAATGAATGTATTCTAACTTAATTTCTGGTATGAATTAATAAATTTGTTTAAATAGGACTAAAAATATACTTAAGTAAATAATCATTAAGAATATTCATTTCCACCTCCACCATTAGAATGATTTCATTATCCTCCCCCTACCTTATATGACTGACCCCTTCAATGTCACCACAAACATATATAGTATGCCACTATTGTTTACGGGGTTCACATTTAAAAAATTATTCTTTAAATTCATCACCCATGTCATTCAAGTCTCTCAGTATCATATTGACTATAAGACACCACCCTTCATAGACATTTTCATTAAAATAAAATACTATTTCATCTTGTGAATCCAAAATCTTATTCTCCACCTTAACCAATATCAATGAAATGAGATATGTTAACATATGTAAAATATAAAGAATCCTTATTTATAACAATGTGAATATTGACTCACTTGAATTAAAACTTAAGGTTGTTAATATTATAATCATCACATCTCTAATACTATGTTAAAGGTCCTCAAGAAAAATATTTAAAATAATATAATATTATAGTTTGAGTATAAAAATTCATGATAATTATTAATTAATAGAAAAAAATTTAATGTTCATATATATAATTACATCAATATACTATGAATATGAAATTTATTAAGTTCATACATGATTAACAAACCAATAAATAAAATATTTTTTTATATTTTTTTTTGTTTTCCCATTTATAGTTCATTTTTTATGTTATCACTTCCTTCTACCTTAAATTATTTAATGAAAGGGTCTATAACAACATAGTTCATAATAACATATTTATGTTCTTAAATGAAAGCAATTTTTTCCAATTTAATTGATTATATTTTCCCAACATGAGGACCTATTATTGGAAAGTTTACTGATTTATTATAGTACGTGAGTTTATTTGTATCATCAATAGAACATAAAAATCTATATGATCCAGTCTAAATCCTCTCCAAATACCACAAATAAGAAATTAAGAACTCTTCAACCATATATCCTTCAGAAATAGAGCCTCTGGTTGAGATATGGTTTTCACATAAGACATTTATTGACCTATATACCAAATATAATGATGAAATATTGTAAAATTATTTCTATATTAATTTATATAGAAAAAATACAACTATCAATGATAAAAAAAATTAGGATGATGATACCTATGTATAGGATCCATCCAATGATAATGTATAGACCCTCCAACATAAACTTCCCCAATTAAATGCATAGTTAAATATAAACCCACCCAGAAAAATGATTGTGGAATTATAATCTATAAGTAGTAGAGATTAATTAAAATTCATTCTTGAAAATTTTCAAGCTCAATTAGAGTTTAATTTCTCTCTTTCAAAGTTATAAAGTATTTCTGAAATATGATTATGAATATTGATATTTTATTAAGTAATAATTTATTAAATTCTAAATTTAATCATTTCTCCATCAAAATATATGAGTAACTAATTCTAATACCATGTTATTTATTATTTTTTAAGTAAAAAATCTTTCAATATTACTTAAATATCCATTAGGTACTTTATTATTTTGCAATAATCAATGGAAAATATAATTTTCTTTATTTTTCAAAGAAACATTTCTACAAGATATATTATAATCTATTTTTTCCATAGATCATACTTTATATTATTTGATTTTGTTTTCTTAACAGAATTAATATGATATTTGGATCTTCTTTAGACATTCAATGTTTAAAAAAATGTTGTTAGAAACATTATTCTAAATATACATAACATCATGATTTTGATGTAATAACGGAAATTCACAATAAATCAGTTCAAAACATATCATTGATATTTAATAATATATAATTCAATATATATGTATGATATTTTAAAAAATCAATAGGATGCATGAGTTTTTTTTTATTTCACATCCTCTATAAAACTGCAGATCTTCATCTTCCACCAATTCATAAAACTTGTGTCATTATTGTGAGTTTATTCCCTATTGTATATCCATCTAAAAATTTAGTAATAAGCACCACTAACATGTCATAAAATTTATCATGTTATGATGTAGTTCCAAAATAACTACTAATTTTTTCCAGAATTTCATTATCCACTACTAGAGCCATATTTCTAGGGGTCTAAAGCTCAACTACGATGGTTTATATAGGGAAGTTGTTATTCATGGTGGGGGTGATTTGTGACCATACAGGTTCTATCATGTTGTCCTTAAGTGGCTTTGGTGGATTGGGGGACTCCATCACGGTGGAAGCTACAGTCATGCTCATGGGTCTTGAGATTTTTCACTCTCATAACATTCCCCTATACTGGGTGGATACAGAAGATATTTCTCTATATAATTCAATCCGTAATGAAATCATCACCCCATGGGTGATATCCTATCTCATCCGCAAATGAAAAGGACTGCAATGTAGCCACACAAATATGTGACATACATGGTGGGAGGGAAACATGGTGGATGACCTCTTGGCCTCCTGGAAAATCCCAAATAGCAGTTGTTCTATTTTTTTACTTCCCTTAGATCAATCCTATATGAGTGTGCTATCCTTTAAAAGGGATATTCTCTTGGCCTTAATTATTTTAGGCACCATTGAATTTTTTTGCCTTTTCCCATTTATCAATAAAATTTTATCAACGTTGGATGGATGGATTATGATAATAATCAATCCTCAAACATTATTATTTTTCAATTTTCTCTCTGAAATCCATTACACATATCCAATATTTTATGATTTCATTATCAATTGCATATAAACTTCATGATTTATTTATCATCATTGGAAAATATAATTCAGTCATGGATATTTTATTCTTCCATATATAAACTAATTTAAAATTGAAAAATATAAAAATCCACAAATCCCTTAAAAATGAATTGTGTTCATTTACCCTCTTATATGTATAATTACTCACAATAAATTAAATTCAAGGATATTAACCTAAAAGTTATGATCATGTTACAATGGAATATAATGTTAAGGTCTATGAGAATGATACTAGGGATCTAAAATGGACTGACGGTGACCAAAGGAAATGTGATGGTGGAGGAAGATGGAGTTATAGTGGTTGATGTCTGAAGTACATCATAGAACTAACTAAAATAATGGAAGAGGAGAGAGAGTGATGTTTTATTAACCAATATGGTATAGCATTCAAGGGATAAGGAAAATAAGGGTCCATGTGTTAGAAATAGGGTTTTATTAGGAGCATTTTGTTACTTTCCAACAAATTAATATTTAGGTGGTGGTTATATATAAATGCTATTAATAATATTATATATGATATAATTTAGATTTGGTTTACCATTAAAATGTGGTTTTTTAATCCCACCACTAATAAACTATTTCTGAACCCTATTTTTTTATATTTTATGAACATATAATTTTCATAACATAACCACTAAAAAGAATTCCCTTATTATTAAATAGTGGGTCATCTTGGTCAGGTGGTCCATGATTTCCCTAAGGACATCCTAATATCTAGTAAATATTTGAAAATGGCCATAAAATATATTTTTATCCCTTAGAATTTTCATTCTACTAGAGAAATAGGGTATAATATAACCACATGTCATTGATTTTTGGGAAACATTTATTGACAAGGTATCAAGAAATGAATCCAATTATATCTCTTTTTATCTGAGACCATGATAAGTGCCTACAAATATCATAGTAAAATTTAATAACCATAGGATAAAAAATCAACCAAGATAAGTTATGTTATCTCATCACTTTGACCCTTATTTTGGTAGGGTTTATAATCCTTCCATGAAGACAATGAAAATAGTTGGAGTCTAGAAACCAACCCTCAAGGATCTCCCCACCATCATCCATTTCAAGAAAAATGAAATAGTTATTAACAAATATTTGTTTTTTCTCAAATAAATCCATAATATATGTGTCAATATTTATTTGGAATAATAATATATGATCTCTCTACTCAGTAAAATCTAAATAAATCTTTTCCATAAAAGATAGCAGCCTCTAATCTTCGTTAAACTCTTAAACCATCTAAATTTAGATTTCATGACTAAGGGGATTAAAAAATAAAATTCTAGTTGCTGAAAAGTTTTAAATATGAAAAAATTAAATATATTAAATCAAAAAATTCTATCTCAAATTTAAATTACATATATAAAATATATACTTTGAACATTTTTGGTTAGGGAATCCCATAAATAAATCACTAAAAATATAGTTCTTTTATTACTTTAAGTCATAAAAACCATGACTGATTTCACAAAATGGTTTGGAGAGATCTTCTCATGGGACTGGATATTTTCAAACCCATAATCTACCACTCATTGATTCTATATGATTAAAAATCCTATACCTACTAAAATATTATCACAATAAAAAAAATTCTTCACAAGTTCATGCTAATAGTAGGAAAAGAGTAGTGCTCATCCTCATTTTCATTTCTAATAAGTTTCCTTAATACTATAAAAACTATATAACTTTAATACCTTATTTACCTAGACCATTGTATAAATACTAATATTAGAAAATACTTGCATAAAATGATGATAAAAACATGTAATCCTAATAAAAATTCTAATTTTAAACAAAGTTGTGGGATTTTTTTCGGACATTACTACTTTCACGTTATTAAGATCCACTAAAATTATAAATTTTTATATGGAATGAGAAAATATTTAACTATATAAATTTAGAAGGAGTATTTGTAAATTTTAGTATAAATATATTACTCTATCAGTGTCTCCAATTTGATTTGATGATGTATTCCATGATAATTTGGGTTTGATAGTATAAAAGTAATTCATCCACAAATACCACTTTAAAACAATATAAAAAATCATTAAATGTATACATAATTTGAGATTAAAACATTACTATAGAATTAGTAAAACCAAATTCCATCACTATTTACTCAAATTGATCATATCATCTTCTAAATTATTTCTTCATAATGGTATCCATTATCATTTTCATTTAATGATTTCCAAAAGATACAGTGATCCTTGATAACCACATGAAACTTTTAAATTGATCAAATAAAACATTTATTTGGTTTAAATGGTGTAATTTCTTCATAGTCACTTGATTCAAAATTCAGTATTCTACACTTAATCATTTATTGTTATCCCCTTTCTAGGTGAAAAGAACCAGGTCACCCCAAGGACAAGTATTGAACCTATAAAACTTATTTCATTTATTAATTCAAAAAAAAATTAAAATCAATCATATTAGTTGATTTCAAATGAGAAGATGGAATAAATGTCATTTAATTTATAAGACATAACATGATATGAAATTCTTCCTTCATCTTAGGAAGAAACCTTGAAACATATTTAGGGAAAACATCAAGGAAAGGGTCCACTTTGGTATTTAAGATATTTTAATCCATAGAATCAGCTACTTCAAGTATCAAAATTACCATTTCAATAGTAAAAATACACTACATACCCTTCATCTGATCTTTCTAGACCTACTTAAAATTCCCACAATTTGATAAAAGTATACTAACTACCATACATATAAGATAAAAATAATCTCATTAAATAGTAGTAAATGTGATATTATAATAAGTTTAACCACCCCATGCCCAAAATAACACCAAATACCGTTATATTAATAAATCCCATGTATTTCCAAAGGATCCATTGATGATATAATAATTGAATCATTTACTACATTTTCTCACATGATTTTATTGAATAATATGAAAGATAAAATTATTTAAAGACACATTATCTTTAAAACCAATAAGATATTCTAACTGATCAAATATAAATTAGTGTGAGACACCAATATAAAATAAATTATAGTCTAATATATAAGATACTATCATATTAAATCAAATATCATAAATACCTATCTAACATTAGTGGTTTACTTCTCCATTTTATATACACTACTTTCAACATTGAGCTGACCCTAAATCTAAAAAACCTACTCATAAGAAAGTATATATGATTATAATTTCTAAAAACCTTACTTTCCAGTTTCACTTGGTCTCTTATTATATCATCAATTATCCTTGGTTAAAAATCTAGTAGACTAATCACAAGATTTATCGGTATTATAAGGTCTAAAATCAACAATTTTTTATATATCCATCCTATAGAATATTTAAAGATTCTAAAACAAACCATTTATTCCTTACTTGAAAAAGAATAATTTCTATTAGTTTGAGCAAGGAATCAACACACGTATCATTGGATCTGAGATATCACTAGTCTTGTAATAAATGGAATACTTCTACCCACACATTCCTGTACAAATCTATTTATGCTCATCTAATTGAGGAATTTATTATTCCCGTTATAATATCCCTCACTTATGATTTATCCAGGCAGCGATACACAATCCCTTAGACCTCCCTTGGAATATGTATTATTTCTTTACACTTTAAGAAAATTATATAGAATAAAAAAAATAAACTAGATCTTTAATGATTCCTTCAATCCCATCTCAAATAATCTGGATTTTGATTCCTCAACTCTAATAAAAAATGATAAAATTAGTGAAAATAGGGAATTAATAAGAATATTAAATCACAATCATTTCCCATTTCATAGGATTTATTAACTCTTTTTCTAGTTATGATAAAGGGAATCAAGGTAAAATATCATGATTAAGAGATCTCTAATTCCATTCCCATCTAGACACTTTATTTTCATTACTTAAACTCTACAATCCCATCATTTAATAGCTACTCTTTCAACTGTATAAATAGAAAATAAAACCTTTTGTTTCTCAATATTCTCACTACTATAAAATATCTAATATATTTTTTAGTCAATTCTTTTATCTACTATTCTGATACATTTCCATAGTAGGTTGGGGTGATGGAACTAAAATTACCATATAACATCATTATTTTTGGGTTACCATCAAGGTGTCCATTTCTATATAGGCTTCACTAGATAAGAAATCCCTTATATGACCTGTGTATCAATGATAATCCAAGTGGATGGGCATCATTATCAGCTCATTTCTGTATAGATGATAGGGTTTGATGTGAAAACATACATTATATTAATGTTAAATAACATTAGATACTTCCTCAGAGAAAAAATAACATTTCAATTTAAAATAATGGAGTATTTATCAAGTTATAGAACATACCCCTCTCTTATTTTTTATTTTATCTATTAATTTATACTTTAAATTATATTTTAAAATATTTTAAAACATACTTTGATATAATCATGGAGAATCTAGTACATAATAATAATAATGAAAAATTCTTAATCAAATTAATCAATAGAATATTTATATTAACCAAATCATTAACAATAAATATGTAATAAAACACTATTTATTATTATTTCTGTTATAGTTAATATAAAACTAAAATTTATTCATATAGTAAACTAGAAAATCATATAGAATCAAATAATATTCCATATTTCCTTACATATTACACATATATATTATTATTGATAATGCATGAACTTGATGGAATAAGTATAAGTAAGAAAAGAGACCAAAATCAAACCCAAACTACCCCAGATAACTCGATCATCCACCATAATTATAATGGATGGGAAATTTTATAGCCTACTTCTTGAGTCCCAACAATCTTATCGTGTTTATATTCTAAAAACCAAACACACTAGATAAGATCTGATGTGATTTTTTTAACAACCCTGTATAGATCCTTAGGGTCCAACCAAAGTCACTACAATACCTCATGCATTCTTTCTAATCACTAAAGGATGGTATAAATTCAAAGGGATAATATTTGATCTAATAGGAATAACTTTTTCCTATTCTAATTTTAACAAGGTCATTAACAATATATATTTTTATGGCAAATCAACATGACTCATTCACACATAAAAATATTTTTAAATAAAGAGAATTATCCTCTATGGAATTAAATTTTAAACAAATGTCACATTTATTCCAATATTACTAATTATTCCTATATAATAATATAAACATAAATCTATATGTGTATGAAATTGAAAATAATAATTCATAAAAACCATATATGTGAAATAACTATGTAAGGCCTGGGATAATGATGTTTGTCCATTGAGTGGGTGATGAATCATTAGTCCTTAAAAATAAAACGTTCAATCCAATTTTTTCCATTCCAGTTAAAGTATAGTATTGAAAAAAACCAGGATATCAATGATGATGAGAGATAAAGAGTGATTAAGAATACACATGACATTATAAATTTTTAAAAGGTTCACTCAACATTTTATATGATATCCAACACTTAAATTTTAACAATTTTAATCCAATTTCCCATATCATTTTATTATTATCAATGAGGAATACCGAACAGAACAAGAACATTTTTTCAAACTCCAGTATAAGAAATAATAATAATAAGTACTAATAAGTTAATCAATATGATACAATATTCATCAATTTCATCCAATTAAGGATCAAGTTTTCACTTTTTTTATTCTCCAAAAACCTGACAAATATTCTCTCAAGATTACCCATTAAAGGATTCACTTGTCAAACTAATGTTTCATCTCACTTATTCAAATTAATATCCTCTTTTTAAAGACCCTTCAAAATTCATAGTGTAACACTATGAATTGAAATAAAATACATTTTCAAATTTAGATCTAAAAATTAAGGATCATATCCAATAAACATAGGAATAAAACCTTTAACCTACTGGATTATCTACAAACTCTATAAAAACTACAAGATTACATATAATTATTACAGTATAAAACTTTTTCCAACAATTTTAATAGTAAATAATATTTCTATACCATGAAATTTATGAATTTAAATCAATATTGTATCATGCCTCTAAGATAGAGGCATGATCATCACTTGTAAATGTCCACTGTTACACCATACTTTTCTCCTTCAAACCTACAAACCCCATATCCATACAATACAACATTCCACATGTATTTGTGTGTTGGGTTGATAAAAAAGGAATAAATCCTGATAAAACATATTTTTATTATGGAATAATTTTCATGTATTTAAAATTCTATTTATTCCTTCAATGCATTTTGGTTTAACAATCCTCATGTCATTACATAAATTTCTCAATCACCTGAATTATTAATTCCACTATCATCATTATCACTCAAATAAATCTAAAAATCACTCATTATCATATTAATCATAAATAAATGTAACATCCTAGCTTGGTTTGACATGACACGTCACCCTACCCAGCACTCCATAAGGCATGAAGTTCTTTCTTAATCGCCATGGGATATAGATAAGAACTAGGGTATCAAAACACAATCATTGGGAATGATTTTTTTCTTAAAAAAATTAGTCATGATATATATTCAACCTTGAAATGATGAATAAAATATGTATACATTGGAAATCTATGAACTAAATCAATTGTTTCTAAATAATATTAGTAATCAATCATAGTAAAATGAACCATGAATAATAACTAAATACCCAAAATAAATTTGTAACTTGAAGTAATGTAATTATCCAACACCAAAATATAACAAAAAACTATAAAATATAACTAATTTTAGTATGTATGACACATAACAAAAAGCCTAAATCTAAAAATAGGGAATCCCCCAAAATACTCCCACTGGTCTATATTTATGTTCTTAGTAGTAGAAACTGATCCAAAACCAAAGATACGTATGATGACTTAAAGAACCAACACGATATGATGTGTCTTCATTCCCATTACCATATTCTATCATAATCAAGTATACATAATCCCAAAGGAAAAAAATCAAGGTGTAATTCATAGCCCAGTATGATACCACCATTAATAAATATAGCATATTTCATAGTTTAGACCAATAGTTCTAGTTTGAACAACATTAAATTTTGAAATACTCACTTTATTTTATAAAATATTATGTTATAAATCATTCCAAAAATACAATGGTTTTTATAAAAGAATCCAACATCCACAAACATCTTGAAAAATACAAATAAAAAACATAACCAATGGAAAAATAGAAGAATCAACATCAAAATATCGAAAAATAATAAATAGTCATAAATAAAAATCATATCTCATCCAAACACAACATACCCAACATGGAGATATTTCATCTAGTCCTAAAGATAACTAAGAATTTATCTTATTAGACTAGTTAGCATATGTGAACCTCAAAAAATTCATGAAACTCTCTTAGTCTCAATAGTTCTCATATCCATCTCATTTTATCCCTCGGTCTAACTAAGTTACAACCTCATCTAACACACAATCTACACAAGGTTATCACCCGTCTAGGTTACCAATAAGCACCCATGGTCTCCCTTGTGTAACCTATATTCATTTTTTATAGTCTAAAATATCAAATAGAATAATTAAACATTTCATTATATAAATTTGTGTCCAAAATTCAAGGTAACGTAATTAAAAACATAATTCCCTTCATAATATAATTTTGAAAGTACTAATGGAAGAAAAAAATACTTTTAAAAAATTCCCCATGCATTTTCCAAATGAAGAGAATATTTTTAAAGAAAATCACATGAAATCACCATTTAAGAAAAAATAAGACAGGAACATGATCAATGATTACATATCTTCACCCAATAATTCATTTTAATCATATTTACATAATCAAAACCAAAAGAAACCTAAAAAACTTATTTTTTTCATAGGTAAGATGTAGTATGTAGAAACAACTACATTAGATACATTGTAACTACATACCATTGTTAAAATCCAAAATAAATTGGATAATGGATAATCACAACCCTATACACACATGAAATTTTGTTATACACCCATACCAAGCCCTAATTTTAGCCTCCATCGCCAATTAGGTGAAAATAAAAAGTGATATCGGGATAACACAAAAATATAAGGGTGGAAGTGTATAAAACAACAAAATATCAGGAATCACTATGACAAAATAATTAAAATTAAAGGAGAGGACACCTAGAGATACGTAAAAGTAGTATTCTTTGGATGAGAAACCCTGTATCGTGAGAATGGGGGGAAATGAGGGATATTTGAACACAAAATACATTAAGGTTTTTATGTTATTTAAAAGTTTCTATGAGTCTGGGAATTCCCATACATTATGAATCCCTCTAGGAAACAATGTAGTGCTCCCCCACTAATACATCTATGATGTATCCATCAATGTAATTTTTTAAAGGTTTGGATTTTCTGAATCAATTGGAAACAGAATAAATTGCACTGGAAAATAGTTATTCGCATCGTAAATGGCCTATTCATAATGTGAGAATCGATGGGAATTCCTGACATGAAAAAAATGTGAAAAATGAAACCCATAGGATTATGCTAAAAAATAGTAGTGAAAATATGTTTTCCACCATGAACATTTCTAACAAGAAATACCAAACTCATCAAACTCTAAATTGAAAAC
Source organism: Viscum album (assembly GCA_963277665.1). Classification (NCBI taxonomy): domain Eukaryota; kingdom Viridiplantae; phylum Streptophyta; class Magnoliopsida; order Santalales; family Viscaceae; genus Viscum; species Viscum album. Next base: position 109,777,122 of record OY728161.1, read on the forward strand.
CTAAAGGTGCACCATTTGACTAAAAACCGCAATACACACTCAATATTGACTCATTATTATCATTTAACATATTAATGGAGGATTTAATAAAACTAGATTTATTTTTATTCCTCTAAATTTAAGACCATGGTTCTGTTTTATAGGATCATTGATTCATAAGTTTGATCTTGGGGAAAGGTGTTGTGCTACTATAGAGTATTTCATCATTTCTTCTACACTATTTCTATTTTGTACTCTTTTCTTTTACCCTTATCTCTCACTCATTCATGAATAGAATGAGTGTGTAACTCCCAATCTGTATAAGGTTATATATCAAAAGGGGTGGATTCTTTGAATTGTACTTATTTTATTTTCTTCATGTTTTGGGTTCCCCCAATCATAATTCAATTACAATTTCCTTACTCTTCCAATATTATAAGCAATGAAATAAGAGTATGGAAATTATCTTTTTAATTGTGTATTTAATTACTCTAAATTACTCATGAACATTCAATGGTTTAAGATAATTATGTTTAAAAATGGTATCAAGACAACTTAATTCATTAATACCCTAAAATACCTAACCATGGGAAATGGAGAAATATTATATTAAGAATGGGGTACCATGATGAAGTATCTCCATCATAATGACTCTTATAATAATCATGACCAACAAATTTAATTTATAAATTATTTTTCACCCAAACCAATAATGTCACCAACAATCCAAAATCGACCCAGAACCGGTCACCTGAGATGGTCTACAACATGGCCTGAAGGGCGTTCTCAATCCCCACTGGATGAAAACTAGTGTTGGGCATCAAGTAATGTAGTTGAGAATGATTTAGCCAGTAAAAAAAGACAAAAAATAAATAAATACTGATAATAAAAGTGAAAACTATCTTCGGAATGAAAATAAAATTGTGCATACCTCCTTGTGACCATATAGGTCACCACCAAACTCAGAAACATGTTCTCCCCAAGAGCGATCTAGAACTAGAAGAACGTGAAACTGAAAATGATAGAGTAGCAAGGAGCCCCAAAATTCTTAGTATGAATGCCAAAAACACCATCTCTGATACCCAACATCTAAAGTGAAATCCATTTTCTTTCTAGTTTGAAAATATGATATATTAAAAAAAGGGTTTCATTATTTTAACAAAAACATTTACAGGATTCTATTTACATGAAAACCCCCTTTCAATTTCTATTTTTCCAAAATAATTTCCAAGGAATATAATTCATTTCCATAACTTCATTTAAATGACCACTAGTGCTGAAATAATTGTTTTAAATATGAAAAATAAGTATAAGTTCCAAGAAAAAAATAGCCCAATGTTTCATGAAAGAAATAGGAACATACAAGTATGAGATCATGGGTGTGTCTTAAACAGTCATAGATTGATCCATGGATGTACCCTGTTCGGAACCACTTGTCGGCGTATGGTGAAGAACCTAATTCTATAACCAACTGGTTGCCCTAAACTAGCCAATCCACTGGAACATCCCTCCTGGAATATCTACAATCTCAGGGGTACCAACCCGTCTAATCTGGGTTGATCAACAACCATTACTCAATCCCCTTAAAGACACTCAGGAATCCCATGGTAATAATATATTGTGTAATTAAGAGTCCCTCTCACGTGTGACCCAGATTACTGCCCATCACAGCACTTGCCTACCCTTAACACGGACACCCTAAATGATAACCCATAAATGGAAATCCCTTCTATAGAGGATCCCATCATATATATATATACATACACAAATCACATCACACAAGTTTCCAACTGGGTCATCATATAGATAATACACTAAATCATTTCTTAAAACATTTCAAAGGGACAATCGAGAATTACCCTTTCAAAAACACATTCCATTCCCAAACATAATGTAAAGTTAAAATAGGGCCTTCTGTGGTTTCAATCCCAAGATACCACACAATATTTCCAAATATTTTACAAAATAACCTAAAACCACTTTCATGTTAACAAATAAAAAGAAGCCCTTAAGATGTATAAATATCACCACCATTACAATATTCTTCCAAAACCCTGAGTAAAACATGCCATGTTATAAAATATTCGAAACGGTACCTATTCAAAACACACACCCAAATCACCTCTTAATTATTAAAGAGCCAAACATTTTAAAAACGACACTTGAAACTATTTTCAGAAATCACACACAAAGAAACCAACGCACCATTTGATAAACCAAGGTTCATGAAAACATCACTTTAAGGTACCATCTTCACTTGAGTGCACATCAATGTGTGCACATTTCACACCCATTGATGTGAAATCATCCAATGAAATACTCTAAATATCCATGGAAACAACCCAAAACCATTGTCAAACCACTAATTATCTATATAACCAAACCCAACCATCCCACAAATTTGAAAGGGTATAATTAACCTTATTTTGAATCCATAAGAACCCTTTTTGTAATCATTTTCAAAAAACCCCATGTTCATTCTAAAACAACACCACCCCAATTGTCAATCCATAAAATACAAACCAAGTCATAGAAAATTAAATGACCGTGCACAAAATAAAATTTACCCATAATGAAATAAAGGAGATATATCACTATAATGATCAATTCAACTTTTAATGAACACAAATACTTTTATCAAATGAAATGGGTGCACAAATACATATTTCTAATCACAGAATAATTTCAAAGACTATTTTTGACAATTTTTATCTACACAAAAAACACCATAACAAAAAAACTACAAAAATTATAAAGTTGTGAATCATGTTTTAAAATTAAGTAGAACAACTCAAGGATCAGTATATTTCATTAAAAAGGAAAAGGGATGGAAACACCAATGTGTATATATAAGTTTATATATATATACCACATAAATATAAAAATACTCTTTTGAAATGTTACTCAATCTGAAATTCAAATTAAATGTGTGAGCATAAAGAACCTAACTTAAAATATGGTGAAGCCAACACTTTCTAACTCATGAAGCATCCCACTCACCTACACATACATCCATATATATATATATATATATCCTTAACCCAATGCACATATTCCCTACATCATGAGGGAACATTCACATGGGAGATATATATATTTATAAATATTCATACCTAAGTGTATATGTGATCACACCACCAAAAAATATTTCAACGCCCTACAAAATAAAACATGGCACCCATAAACATCTTAACACTCTCAAATTAGGGGTTTGAAACAATTAACCGGTTTACAAAATTACCCCAAAACAATGAAAGTGGAGAGAATCGACCCAAAACTTCTAGCCTTTGCCGGTAGTTCCCGAAACACAGACCGATGGGTCCTGAGACACCCTCCACACAACCCTAAATTCCAAGAAAAATGGATACGGGTTATCCATAACCCTAGGCGTACATCCAAACTCCACCAGGAAAAGAATAACTGAAAACTCATCCAAAAATAGGGGTAAATGTACTGGAGACCTTACCTCGATGCTTTGCAGGGAAATCACCAAGAAATCCTGTCGGAATTGGGAGAAACTGAGGGTGCCCGAGGTAATGGGAATTGGTTTCCATATGGGAGGAACCGGTGGGGGAGGCACGCACACCGGATGAGAGGCCACCATTGAGGGAGGGGTGGCCGGAGAGGGGCTCCAATGAGTGGAGGGTAGCCGAAGAAGTGGTGCACACAATGTAAGGGGGTGACAAGCATGGTGGAAGCGAGGGGAGGGTGATTAAAAAGGAAAGGGGAGAGGGAGATTAGGTTTGATTTATTTATTTTTTTAATTAATTCCCTAATAAAAAAATAGATTAATATTAATAATAATAACATAATAATAATACTAATAATATAATAATAATAATCTTAATAATAAAAATAATAAAAATTGTAACAACAAAATTTTAATAACAATTATAATAGTATTCATAAAAATATTATTATTATTATTCATAATGAAGATATTTTTATTATAATTATTATTAAAAAAAATTCCCTTTTATTTTATTTATCTCTCATATTGTTTTATTTTTCCTTTAATTTAATTTTTTCATTTAATTAATTTGGCAATTGTACGGTCCACATATGGTAACCTACGACCCAAAGCACCATTGAGAAAGTCGAGCTCAAACCGCACCACCTGGTACATCCCACTTATAGAGCTGTGTCATACGCTTGTCGCATGGTTTAATAAACCATGCGCAAGTTGTGTGCCACAACATAGACCCACCTGGGCACACGAATGGGCACTTCACGATTACCCCCAACCGTGTGGCCTAACCGTGCAACCATAAAAGGGATTCCAAAAAAAATTAAAATTTTACCTTATAATAATTGAAACTTAAAATAAAGACTAAAAACAAATAAAATAATTAATTTATAAGGTTGGGGTGTGACAGGTATCCCTACCACTTACACTTTCTACAACATGATATTCACCAAACTCAAAGATAGACAAAACCCGAATGCATGCCTAGTCAAACCAAAGAGAAACTGAGCACCTTGGGGTGACCTTTAACTCTACAAGTTGTACCCAACCAACCTAGAAGAAACCAAAGCACAATATAATGGGAGAACACTTGATAATTCTCCCCACCACAAGGACTATACTAGCATGGAAATATAAAACTCAAACACACCACCACAGGGAGGGTCCAATGTGGGAACTCCCAACCGATCCAAACCAACATCTACAACATGAGTGAAACCACTCCACCACTAGAATTAGAATATTTTCACATACCCATAGAACCCCCAATGTTATGGGAAGACTCAACAAAAGAAACTATGAACAAAACCCCACACCGAACTGGATCAACATTCCACCAATCTCACAAAACTCCACATCTCCAAGAGACAATGCATGATACCAAAACTCAAACCAACCCACACTAGTAGAAAACACACTTTAACAAAAGTTAAGGGTTCCAAAAGCAACATTAAAACAAACAAGAATTCTTGGATTATAATAGAACAAGTCCATTTGAACTTCACAAAGAAATGATGATATTTCAATGATGGAAAAACATTAACAGCATAAAAACAACAATTAAAATACATAAAATGTTTTAATCCCAACATGGAACACAAAACTAAACCAGAGTTTCACACCCCCTAAAACTCCTAACTTTGTGTGAGATTTACCTCGAGACCTATGGTTGGGGATCTAATGGTCGAATCATGTCTTTCCTTATAGTCAAGCACTAGAATCCTCTTGTCACATGGTATTTTTAAGGTGAAGCTTCCCCCAAAATTTCTCTAGATGACCCAAACATCGTCAATGATGGAACATATTTAGAGGGTTGTGACAATATAGCTTTGAAGGCGTGAAATGACCACATGGATGGAGCACAACTAAATAGTCTGATGAACTGGAAACCAAAACCATTATAAATAACTCTTTAGAAATATGTCCCTTTGGTATGAGATGCTCACTAGATGGGGAACCTTCATGAGATCCAACCAACACTTACTACACACCAAGAACTAGCTCATCCAAAAATGCCTCATCCATCAACGTCTAAAAACATGTTCCACCCAATGAGAGAACCTTCCAAGAAATCTCAAGAAGAATAATCCCAATGAAAATAGGAGTTTTCATTTGATCTTATGACATTGACTCTAATGAAATGGGAACTAGCTCTTTAAAATGGTCAACATAATATTTTACTGACCATTGGCCTTACCTAACATCCAACAACTCAACTACCTACTTCAACCTCACCTCCTCATCTATGAACCCTTGGATGAAGGTGGCCTTAAAAACTTCCCATGTCATCCCAACTTGCATCACATATGGGGAAACCAACTTACACTGGTCCAAAGTTGGGCCCTCAAACAATCCACGAATCTCACAAACCCTGACAGCCTTGAGAGTTCAAAACATCTTGAAGACATGCTCCACTTACTCATGCCACTCTACTGCATCTAATAGACCTTGACATATAATAAGGAAAGGTAACATTTGAGAATAATCATAAACTTGTAATGACTCATCAGAAATATTGGGTTCCTTTCTAGGAGGAATTCTTCGAACAACACAAAAAACATAAAATAAAATTCCACATTAATCCAAAACATAATCGGAAAGAATATATCAACCCCAAAAAACTGGCTAATAATCCAAAAAATATATTTTTAGACCAAGTACTCTCAATTTTAAAACCCATATAATGAATTTAAATCCATTTAAAAGATAGATTTTTTTATTTCAAACACCCTTTTAATTTTCAAATATACACTTACAATATCAAGAACCATAGAAAATGATAACTTGTAAAAAACTTTCAGAAATAGGGACTATTAGTTTTGCTTAACCCGGTGACATGGTAGTGATACATGCCCCATGTAAGAATAAACAACAAGGACAAGTTTAAACTGTGTACCCAAATTCCACATGGGTCACTAATCCATGTGAAACCATGATGTAACATCGACTTGCCTCCATTTTCATCCCTCAATCTAAAACAATAACAGAAGACTCAAATCTCGGAATACCCTTGGAAACTAGAAGTTAGGAACGAGCATGGGTTCATGACTCCCATCCCTCAACTACCTTCCATGTCCCAATAGTTCTAATCTCCAACTAACAAAAACCCGAAATGATAAGGTCCTCCTTCGATGTCATTTTTCCACAAACCATCCTAGGTCAATCCTAAATCGATCACCTGATCCAGTCCAAGATATGTCCCAAAGGGCATCCCCAGTCCATACAGGCTTGAAACTAGAGTCGTACATCAAAGTAAATTTGATGGGAATGATTTTTACCATAATAAAAAGACAAACAAAAAATTAATAATGACGATAAAAAGGAAATCTAGTACTGAAAAGAAAATAAAATTGTACGTGCCTCAGTGTGACCACATAGGTCATCATCAAACCCAAAACCATGTTCACTCCGAAAGTGATCTATAACTAGAAGAACCTGAAACTGAAAGGATAGAGTAGCTGTGAGAACTGAAATGCTTTTTAGGAATAAAGAAGATAAACTACTTCTTATTCCCAACCTCTAAAGTGAAATCCCTTTTCTATCTAGTTCGAAAATAGGATATATAAAAATAAGGTTCTCATTATTTTACCAAAACAAGTAAGAGACATCTAATTTCAACAAAAACCCCATTATATATCAATTTTTCCAAAATAATTTCAATGGAATATAATTCATTTCCATAAATTCCTTTAAAATACAACTAGTGCTGAAACAAGTGTTTTAAAAATGAAAAACAAGTTCAGGTTCCCTACAAGAAAACAGCCAAAAGTGCCACAAAAGAAAAAAGAACAAATGAGTATGCAATCATGGGTGTTTCCTAAACATCCCTAAAGAGATCCATGTATGTACTCAGTTCATAACCACCTTACAATGTATGGTGAATCCCCTAAGTCTATAACCAACTAGCCACCCTCAACTTTCCAATACAGTGGAACATCCCACATAGGCTATCTATAATCCAGGGCTACTAACATTTCTAATTAGAGTTGATTAGCAACCATCACTAAATCCATTAAAAGACACCTAGGAATCCCATGGTAATAATATATTGTGTATGTAGGAGGCCCTTGCATGCATGACTCACCTCACTTATTGTCACCACACATGCCTACCCCAAACACAGTCACCCAATATGATAACCCATAAAGGGAAATCACTTCTATAGAGGTTCCCATTATATATATATATATATATATATATATATATATATATATATATATACACACATCACATCATACAAGGTGCGAACCGAGCGGTCACACAGTTCATACCCTAAAGCATTTCCTTAAAAATTTCAATGTGTTAATCAGGCGTTACCCGTTCAAAAATACATTCCATTTCCAAACACAATATAAAGTTCCAATGAGGCCATCAGTACTTTCAAACCATAGATACTACACAATAGTTCTAAAGCATTTAAAAACCTAACATCGAATTCATGTTAACAAAGCCAAATGGGCCCTTAAGATTTATAAATCTCATTAACTTAACAAAATTCATTTGAATCCTTGAGTAAACTATTCAACTTTATAAAATATTCCAAACTGGCCCTATTCCAAACACGCACTTAAATCACATCCCACTTATCAAACAAGTCAAAAATTTAAAAAATTCACATTTGAAACCATTTTTTGAAATCACGCACAAAGGAACCAACAAACCATTTGAGAAACCAAGGTTCCTGAAAACATCAATTTGAGGTGCATCTTCACATGAGTCCACATTAATGTGCGCACCCATTTTTGTGACATAATCCAATGAAACTCTCTAAATCCCCATGAAAACAGCCCAAAAACATTTTCAAACTACCAATGGTCTTTGGAACCAAATCCAATGATCCCATAAATTTGCAAGGGAATAATTAACCATCTTTTGAAACCATAAGAACTATTTTTTAAATCATTTTAAAAAGATAACCATTTTATTTCTAAAACAAAAGCACCCCAATTCTGAAGCCATAAAATCCAACCAAATCACACATACTTAAAATTATTCAAACTAAATAGAATTTAACCAAAATGAAACATAGTTGAAATATCAAAATAATACTTAATTACAATTTTAAATAACACATAACATTTTATCAAATGAAATGTGTGCACAAATACATAGTCATAATCAATTAATCATTTCAAATACTATTTTAAAAAATTTCTATCAATGAGAAAACAACGTAATAAATTAACTACATACATTGTGAGGATTTGAATCAGGTTTAAAAAATAATTGAAACAACTCAAGCATCAATATATTTCATCAGAATGGAAAAGTGATAGAAACACCTATGCATGTGTCTGTGTGTGTACCACATAAATATAAAAACACACTTTTGAAATGCAAAGAAATCAGGAAATTCAAATTAAAGGGGCAGGCATAGAGAACCTCCCTCAAAATATGGCCAAGCCAACACTTTCTAACTCGAGAAATAACCCACTCACCCACACATACATCCATATATATATATATATACCCTTAACCCAATGCACGTATTCCCCATTCCATGATGGAATATGGACATGGGATATATATATATATATATTCATACCTGAGTGTATATGTGTTCGCACCACTATACTAGATTTCCGCACCCTACAAATAAATCATGGAACCCATAAACTTTTTAACACTCTCAAATTTGGGGTGTGAAAAAATTCACTAGTTTAGAAACATACCACAAAAAGAAGGAGGCATATAGAATCGACCTAACCCACCTCACATTTGGTGGATGTTTCTAGAACATGGACTAATGGGTCCCGATGCACGCTCCCCACAACACTGAATTGAATGAAATATGAAAACATAGTTATCCCAAACCCTAATCATTTAGACGTACTCCACCGGGTGATGAATATCCTGAAAATCTCCCAAAACCAGGGAGGAAAGGGGACCAGAGACCTTACCTCAAAGCCTTGAATGGAGATCACCAAGAAATATGTCCAGAATTAGGAGCAACCGAGGGAGCCTAGGGTAGAGGAAATAGCGTGCAAGAGGGGAGGATCTGATAAGGGAGGCACACATGTCAAATGGGAGGCCACCAGTGATGGAGGAGCTGCTAGAGAGTGGGAACTAGTGAGAGGAGGGAGGCTAGATTGGTGGTGTTTACTGGGGAAGGGGCGATGTGCATGGTGGAAGGGAGGGGGTGACACAAGAGGAAGGGGGAGAGGGAGCTTAGGGTTGTTTTATTTATTTATTAATTAAAACCCTAATAAAAAAATAGATTAATAATAGTAATAACATATTAATAATAAAATAAATAATATAATTATAATAATCTTAATAATAATAAAAGTTGTAACAACAACAACAAAATTTTAATAAAAATTATTTTAATATTCTTAATAATAATAATAATACTAATAATATTAATAAAATAAATAATATTATTATTATTATTATTATGATATTTCCCTTTAATTTTATTTTTCTCTCATTTAGTTTTATTTTTCATTTAATTCCATTTATTCATTTTAAAAACTGGTAAATTGTGTAGTCCGCAAACGGTTACTTGTGCCCCGACACATAGTTGAGCACGCCGTGCTCAAACTGCGCCACCTAGCACTGCCCACTTACAGAGCCAAGCCACACGTTAATCACACGATTTAATAAACCATATGCAAGTTTTGTACCATAACTCAGACCCACCTGGCCACCTGCATGGGCACCACATGGTTACCCCCAACCATGGTGGTTAATTGTATAGCCATAAAATGGCATCCATAAAAATATAAAATTCAACCATCCAGCAAAAGAAACTAAAAATAAATACTTGAAATAATTAAATTAATTAAATTAATTAATTTACAAGGTTGGGAAGTGAAATAGAATCTTTAAAACTCTAAAAAATTCTCAATCTAATTTCAATATGATTTGTTCTCTTGTTTCTCTTTCTTTAAAAAAATCAATCAATCCTTTTTATGTTTCGAAAAATATAATTTCACCATATCTTAGGTTCATCCTCCAAATTTAGGATTTTCTAAAATTATTAGTTATTCACACTTTTTTGAGTGTTGATAAATTATTAAATTTCCCTGTCACCATAGGAAATTAATAAAACCACCTAGGCTATCAAATTGTGGTGGTTGTTGGTGAGGATATTGACCATATAGCTTATAATTTTTTGTGATTTTTTATTACTTTGTTTTAATTTCCCCATTATCACTACGTGATCTAATAATATAATTTAATTCATAAATAAATTTATATATGATTAATACACATGGTAAAATAGAAATAATTTCTTGAGGTTGATCTAGATATTGAATAAAATCAGAGTAAGAAAAATGTAGTTATGACCATGGAAAGTGAAAAATTAAATTAGGTTATTGGTGGTGTGAAACAATAATATTCTAGAATACGACGGCCAATAGACAACTACAGACCACAAAACACCAAATAATAGCTATGCATACTCATACCACTGGTGTCTTTAATGCTCTTCAAGATCAAACTGACCAAAATTCATATGATTTCTAACATGGTAAAATTATTGGGACTAAATCCTTAAAATATAAACACACATCTAGTGAACCTCTTTGAAATATATGAAACATATTAATTATATAACATTTAAAGTGATGTAGTAAGACTACAAATTTTTTAAATTTTTTAAAAGAGTGATCTTGAGAATAGATTCAAAGATTTCTGGGACATTCCATCACCATATGGGATGAGTTGGAAAGACATTTTCTCACCCGATTATTTCCTCCATATAAATACATGACATCTAATTCAACATCCCAAAAATCTATCAGTGAGAGGATTAGACAATATATAGATCGTGGGATAATATCAATGACTTATTTAGAAAATTTCTACATCATGGTATTGATAATTGGCTAATACAAACATCTTATAATGGTATTGTATTTGCTAATTGGTTATTAGTTAATGTTGCAGTGAGTGGATCATTGATGAAAAAGTATCCTGAGGAGAGCTATAATTTAATAGATAAAATGTCTAGAAATAGATTCCAATGGAAAATGGAAGCAACATAGATGAAATTAAAACATTTCGTTAATAATAAAAACATGATGATGGTTTAGATGGAATCTCTCAACAAAAAGATTTATAAAATAATAGAGAAGAAATAACCCCAAGGTACATATATAGAAGAGTTAAATTACACTAATTATAACAGTATAAGTCAATTTTAGGGTTGATGGATGCAACAATAGTATGTTCAGGGGTATCATAAGAGAGATTTAGTCTTCCAAATAGAACAAGGACTATTACTGCATATCCATGTCCATATATTATGGGAGAACTGACCACTTTCATGAATACCATTAAATATGGCATCAACGAACTATCTACTAATTCAAAAGACCATGTAAAAACTATTAAAGAGCTAAAGGACGATTCGAGAGGCCATAAGACTATGATTTAGAACATAGGATTTCAATTGGGAAGCATTACATAGAAAAATAGAGAGTGACCATGAGGAACACTTCCAAGACATCCTGAAGTCGACCCATGTGGAGAACTAAAATTCATAACCCTCAAAAGTTTTAAAATAATATAACGAAACCCCTAAACAAGTGGTAAAAAATCAAAAGTAAAAGATGAAAAAGAAGAATATATGCTTGGGAAGGGTAAGGAGAAAGTATTTGTGAAAGAAGTAAGAGAATAACCCCCACTATTCAAGATGAAGATACCTTTTCTGGATATGATGGTTCAAGGGAGAATTAATTTACAAAAAGGTACATTTCTAGAATATTTCTAGAAAATTAATATTAATATTCCTTTCAATGAATATCTCACAAAAATGATTATATACACTAAATTCATTAAAGATATTGTATTTAACAAGAAAAAATTAGAATAAATTGGCGCCATTAAACTCACACAAGAGTTTCTGGTAGTGGAATCAAAATACATACTAAATAAACAATAAGACTCAAGCTATTTTTCAATTATTATTAATATAAGGTATAAAAAATTATAAAATAACTATATGCTATAGGTTCCTGCATGAACATCATGTCATAAAATACATTCAAGAGCCTTGGGTTAGAGTATAAAATAATACAAGAGTCTCACATTAATAGGTATATTATATGGTAAAATATCCCTAGGAAATAATTGAAGACATAATAGTCAAGGTCAAAAAATTCTCCTTCCCAGTGGACATTTTAGTATAGAACATCGAGGAAGAGAAGAACCCACTCAGTTTTGAAGACCATTCTTGTTATAGTAAGACAATTTATATATGGGAAAATAAGGAAACTATTCCTTAGAGTTAATAGTAAGGAATTATGTTTCAACATTCATTGGGTGATGTAGAATTAGGATGTGAAAGTTGAAGATGAGCTAGAAGAGTAAAACATACCTAAAGTTGAGCATATATAAGGAATCAAATCAATAAAACTATAGGATTATCCTAATCCACTAAGTTTAAATTGGGCGAGCTGGTATGGATGCTATAAATATCCCATTTAATTTTTCTAGATTATAGAAACACTAATAGATCTGTTATATGAAGGTTGAGTAGGTTCTTCCCAAAGGAAGAGTTACACTATATTTATAGTACTAACATGGTTTCATCTATATGGTAAGTTCACAACTAAGTCTATTTTTTGATCCAAACCAGATAAAATATTTCCCATATTTTATCTCCTAAGTTGAAGAGGTAGGGTCAATCTAATGATATTAAATAGAAGAAATTCTAGGAGGTACACTTAGTTTTTTATGATGTTTATTTTATAATTTTTGGTGTAAACGCTCTCTCCCAAATATTTTAAATTTCATTGATTTTTTTTCTGTAATTTTGATATAATATTTCAGTTTTTAGGGCCAAAATTAAGTCACTAACAAGAACTATGAAGTAAATTGAAGAAACAACCCATAAGTGATTCACATTGTGAGATGGTGTTGAAACTCATGAACCGGAACATAAAAAACCTACATGAATCATTTATAAGTATCATTATATGGGGAGTATATGTTTCAATTCCTTACTTTATTTTACCCCTATAATTTTTATTTTTTTATAATTCTTTTAATTGTAAATTGTTGGACCTTCCTAATATATTACTTTAATCACTAATCTAGGAGACAATATTTACTTAGGATATATCATCATGACATATTTTTAAAACTCTCTTCAAATAAATTTTAATGATATAATTGGGGAAAAATAATGAGAGGTAAACATGTGGATTTTTATCTGACAAATCATGATTTAGTGGAACTTATCAATTTTTGTAAAATAAATTTTTGATATTTTCCATGTATTAAATTTTTTATATTTGTTATATTTTTTTAATTATTTTTATATATTTATATGAGTACTTTTTCCAACATTTTTTCCTCGTTACTGGGAATTATATAAGACTAATATCTCTAATTCTTTTCCAATTAATGTTTATTAAATGAAAATAGTGCATTATTCTTCTAGAACTTTATTCTCATCTTGTTGAATCTATTCTTGTACAAATTAAAATTTAATTTGATTGAGAAATATTTCTTATTATCCCTTTATCCTTGGACCCACATTTACATTAATCCATTTTAAGGCCATATAATCCATGAGGATACTTGTTAGGGAAGAGTCACATTACAAGCCTACTTTTCCCTTTCCTACACTAATCTAAAGATTTTTCATAATTATTAAAAATGAGTGTGGGGGATATAGTCACATGGTGTAAGGGATACACATCTTGTAATGGATATGTGTGGGTGTTCTTTTATGTGGATTGAGGATGGGTTGATGATTTTTATTCTTTAAACTTCATTTCTCACCCCATTAAACAAATTGAAAATCAGGTTGTGTCTTAGATTGTTAAAAATAACCATTTACTATAGCGTCGATTTTTTTCATTTTGGTTTGTTTAGTGGATGTGATAATTTTCCCATGTCAACTTTTTAAGAAACAATGAAAATGATAAAAATACAAGATTATGTTTTATTTTTTTTTTCCTTCACTGATTAATGATCCTACTTTGATCTTTTAATGAAAAGGGGGTATGAAATGTGTAGATGATATTTCAATTATACTACTTTTAATTATCACAAAAATCAATTTAGATATTAAATTATTTTTTTATTTGCATATTTTATGTCACCAATCAACTAACCTTGAATCCTTATGGTAATTAGATCACAACAGTGATGTTTTCATGATTATTTATGAATTTGTATCTATGGAGTAGATAAATTAGATGCATTCCAAGACTATGGTAAGGATAATAATTCATGTTATGAAAATAAAGTCAATTTAATTTATTACATTAATTATTAATGAAAATAATAAAATTGAGGTAGACAAAAAATGGAATGTGTAATGAAAATAAATTGAAAAATATAAATGGAAGGATTAAAAGTTGTGGTAAATTTGAAAGGATAAAGAGTAAAATACATGGTTGACTTATTTCACTGAAAAAAGATGATTTTATGAAATGTTTCTATGTCATACTTGGTTATTTAATACACCATTTTATAAATTCATTTTTATGGACATTTCATTTAATCCATGGTATGGTGAACTTCCATTGTGTCATGTTGATATTTCATTCTATAGGAAATTTTTGAATTATAGTGTGGGGGTGGTGATGATTACATTACATGAAAATGGCTTTTTATATTTAAAATTGGGATTATTTTCATTTAAGTTAGAATTCTTGATGATATATAATTGATGGATTTATTTATGACAGGACACAATGATTGGTGTAAAATGAGAAAAAAGAAAAAATCATACCAATATTTTCTTCATGAGAATTCTTTACTTGAAATGGGGTGTCTGTGGAATGTTTTAAAGGCTGATATTTTATTAATCAAGTGTAAAATGAGTGAAAAACTAAAAAAAAATATTCATGCCATGAATGACATATTCACAATGTGGGAATATAAAGGATTTCATGATTTGAACATACTATGTGAATAACCACACCCAGAGGAGTGGGATGAAAAATTGTAACACCCCGAACCTAGTTGTAAAGACCCGTAAAATTCAAGGGAAATGTTTTCTTAATTTTTTTTGGGATTTTAAAAGAACGCAGTTTGTGACGGCGCCTGATTCCGAGGCCCGGTGTGCCCGGAATCAATTTATGAAGTTTAGCTCGGGTACGTTCAGTGAACGAACGAGCGGGTTTTCCTAACTTTTGAACCGGTGCTCGGAATCCAAATCTGAGGGCACAGATGGAATCGCAGCCCCGGTAATTGCTTAGAAACACCTTTTCCAGAGTTTTGTTTGCTCAGGTGTCGTTATTAAATTTTTTTGGGTTAAGTAAAGGAATAAAATAAAAGTGGTGCAACCAATTTTATTTTATTTAAAGAAGTGTTAACCTAAGCTAAGTGGATGAGTGGGACCCACATCCTAACTAATCCACTAGGTAGGATATTAGTGGGGTGGGGCCCACACGAGCCCCACCCTTTCATCTTCCTCAACCCCTCCTTAATTTCAGTAACGCACCCGCACCCCCCCAATTAATTAAAGTCAACTTGTGCATTTATTTAAATATTAAACGCCTCTATTAATTGGGTGGTTTAAATGTTGAAATTAAATTCAATTAATTGGTTGATTCAATTTTTGAATTTCAAAGACTTTGTCTTGTGTGTTAATAAAATAAGACAAGTCTTATTTTATTATGGTTGGGCTTGTTGTGTTGAGTTTTTGGGAGAAAAAGGGGAGTCTTGGAGTTTTTCGTTCTTCGTCGAAGAACGTGAAGAACGCACCGCCGCCGACGATGAACGCTGACCTCCAACGACAGAAGACGGTGAGAGACGCCTTTCTCGGAGATCGACGACGTGACGCCGACGAATCTTTTCTCCACGACGTGACGATCCTCCTTCCGCGACCTCTCTTTCCGCAACGATCAATTCCGCGACATACCTTTTCGCGACAAACCTTGTTTGATGACTACGCTTGAGGTAGGGGTTTAATTTGAGAATATTAATAATATCATGATTGTTTTCCTTCTAAAACAAGAATGTGTATCAACTCATTATTAAGTTGATCCGCAAAAGTTTTTGTTTGCGGGTTTGGAGTTCTCTTTTGATTGTGGAAAACCCATAGGGAGATTATTACTTTTTGTTCATTAATACTTTCTTCACTGTTTATCTTTATTATTTGAGCCGCCTGATATCACAATAACGGGAGGAGGTCGGACCGCACGAACACGACCGACCCTCCTCCCCCCGTGGTTGTTTGATTTTTTGCGGCACGTGTAAGGTTGAACGGTGTCCTTGCATCGCGCGGAAGCTATGTGTTTGGGTGAAGAAGTGTGGAACTGTTGAAGTCGAACAAGTCACGGCGTCGTCGCGCCGCGCCGGGGAACCTGGAATAGATCGCGGCTGGAGCGGGGCCGCGGCGGAGGGGCACGGCGCTGTCGTGCCGCGCCGGACGGCCCAAGGCCGCAGCGGAGTAGGGACTGGCGGCCAACTTCCGACCGCCGGCGTTGAAGCAGGGGGACCGGCCCGCTCCGGTCCCGTGGTACAGCAGCCGGCCAGCCAGAGTGGGCAGGCTGGTCAGAGGAGGAACCGGGGGTTTGTAACCCCCGGCTGGCCAAACAGCAGCGGTCCCCACGTGGGGGCTGCGTTTATTGAGACGGGGGGGGGGGGGCAGCGCATCCCCCCCCCCTTGACCACCCAGCTCGGTGTAACCGAGCTGGCCAATGAACTGCCAGCGCGCCGGGCTGGGACGCCCAGGCGGGGTCGGGCCGCGCCTAGGCAGGCCGGACCCGGACCCGGGTCGGGTCGACCCGGTTCGGGCCGACCCAGGGTGTCTCGGGCCGGGTCGGTCCGGGCCCCAAACCCCCAGTTTCGGACCTATTACGGTCTTTTGCCCATATCATGGGCTACAGACCTCCGATCGATGCACCGTCAGCTGCGATGCGATCCTTGGATCGAGACGGTCATTTCAGTATATTACACTCATGGTTTTGAATAACTTGGAGTATGGCCGGGTTGGTTCGGATACGAAACCAACCGGGCCCTCGGAGCGGAAACGCTTATATCTTGAGCTCTGGACGTCCAATTGATGTGTCGTCGAATTTGTTGGATTACTCTTGATGAGACGGAACTTTTGGAATACTTTTCTTGAGTTTTGGATGCAGTTGGATAGTGGCAGGGTTGGATTGTACCGGAAATCCAATTAGACCCCTAGAACGGAAAAGCTGATAACTTTCAAACCGGACGTCCGTTTGTCGAACCGTCAGTGGCGTTGGTGTTCACGTTGAGAAACAATCCCTATGAGATTAACCTATGAGAGTTAGGGGTACAGTTGAGATATGGATGGGTTGGTTCGCACACGAAACCAACCGGGCCCCTGGGACGAAAAGGCTAGTAACTCACAGACCGGGCGTCTGATTGACGCACCGTCTATTGCGTTGAGACCCCTATGATGAGGCGGTCCTTTGAGATACTTCTTCGTCGGACTTTGAGATATGTGGAGTATCGACCAGTAGCTCGTGGATCGGACCCTTCTGGAGATGAGTGTGCGGAGTACGGAGACCGTGTAGCCGACTGAGACCTGACGACTACTTGACCGACTCGACTTGGAGTGAGTCGAATAGCCCAGTGGACGGAGCACTACTTTATTTGGGTTCAGACCCATGGTGGACGGAGCACTACTTGTTTGGGTGCAGACCCGCAGTACTCATCCGGAGAGTACCTCTATAGGCTATTAGGGGGGATGCACCACTGTATTTGGGTGGCATACCCCGGTGGGAAGCACTACTGTGTTTGGGTGGCTGACCCGCAGTACTCGACAGGGGGAGTACCTCAGCAGTCTTAGGATAGTGAGAAATACCTCAGAGTCGTGATAGGATCACTGTACACTCCAGAGACGGGGCTCTTCAGCAGTTATGGTTTCGATAATGAAAAATCCTGGTTTCAGCTGAGTCTATGACCTTTGTGTTTACCTCATGATTGAGATGGGTCACTTGATAACTTAGGTATATGTATGGGAATATACCAGGGTAGTGGTTATCTGTTGATTTCATAATCATTGTGTTTCCTCATGATTGAGATGGGTCACTTGATAACTTAGGTATATGTATGGGCTTATACCTGGGTAGTGGTTATCCGTTGATTTCACAATCTTTGTGTTTCCTCATGATTGAGATGGGTTACTTGATAACTTAGGTATATGTATGGTCATATACCTAAGTAGAGGTTATCTATTGAGATCTTATTTGTGGTTATCCCTGTTGGTTTTAGTGAGACCTTGAGGGTCTCGGGGTCCCTACTAAGTATCGTTATACTCACCCCTGCACGGGCTATGCACGCACCTCGTTGTGTTGGTTGCAGACGACGGGCAGTGCTGACAGAGGCCGAGTGTTCGAAGACTGGACGATACCCGGAGGTGGACCTCATGACGAGTCAGTATTAGGAGGTGGAATTCACGGAAAGAAGATACTCAAAAGAGGTTGACAGGCAGGAGAGTTGTGGAGGCTGTCTGTACCGACCCTTCATGTAGGATCTGTGGTGGACGATCCAGGAGCTGCGCTATCTGTACCTACCCTTCAGGTAGGATCCGTGGTGGACGATCCAGGAGCTGCGCTATCTGTACCTACCCTTTAGGTAGGATCCAAGGAGGACTTCCTAGGAGCTTCTTCCTTTCTTCCAGCTGTTGTATTTTTCTGTTGTACTTTTGTTCAGTTGTAGCTGTACTTTCGATTGGGTTTGTATTCTGGCCCACTTACTTATCAGCACTTTATATTGTTCTTAGTGTATTACTTCCGCTTGTACTCTGTGTTGTTTTGTTTACTTTTATAAAGGCAATACCCTCCTAGTTATCAGGATTTATGCATTTGGTGCTAGTCTCCAGCCCCTGGCCTTTGAAGGCAGGCTTGGCGTAGTCACAGCACGGGCCCCGATGACAGGTCGTGACAAATTGGTATCAGAGGAGTTCGGTTCTACCACAGAACTAATGACTCTGAAATTTTTCAATGTGAAGCAATAGTGTTAAGGGTACCGAGTGTGGTCTTCAGTTCAGGGAGTCCATTGTTAGTGCGGCGGCTGACGTATCCGTACACCAGGACCCTGACTTCTGATTTTCGACTTTGTGCACGAAAAACACTGATTGCGTGTGTGTTTCCAAAGTTTTAAAGTCAACTCAAACCAGGTCAGCTCACTAGGTATAAATCGTTTGACCGTGTCACGTATGTTCCTTCTAGGATGCCTTTACACGGATGACCAGCTAGAGCCCAGAGGGATGTGTGTACTGACAGCCTATCGAGCGATGGGGCTTCGGTATAGGGCCCTCTTGCAGTAGGGGCACCAGCAGAGGCACCAGCGGTACTACCATACGTTGAGCCACTGATGCCACCAGCCCCAGTCGTTGGTGATGCACGCCGCTTGAGCGTGCTGCACGAGTTCCAGCGCCAGAGGCCACCCAGGTTCTGGGGAGAGACGGACCCGCAGGCAGCTGAGGATTGGCTGGAGGCAGTGGTGAGAGTCTTCAGGCTAGTGGGGACGCCAGCAGATTTCATGGTGATCTTTGTTGCCAGCCTCCCTCAGGCAGAAGCAGGAAGGTGGTGGAGCCACTTGTTCTAGTTTTGCGAAAGGTTGACCTTCACATGGGAAGACTTCAAGACCTTCTTCAGGGTGGAGTTTGTGCCAGTAGCTCTACACCCCGAGCGTGTACAGGAGCTGCTGCCTTTGCAGTAGGATTTTAGATCAGTAGTTGAGTCATATATGGGTAGTAGACAGATGATGAAAAGGTCCAAGAGGACCAAAGCCAGCCGTACGAGGAGCAGGAAGTGTTATGAATGTGGCAGGAAGGGTCACCTGGCACGTGACTGTCCGACCCCCCGCACAGTTGATCTGAAGGCTTCGGAGGAGCCACCGAGGCAGAAGCAGCGGCAGGCGCTTGAGCAACAGCCGAGCAGTGGACAAGGTAGTAGAGCTTTGGGATCAGGTGGACAGGAGCAGAACTAGTGGATACGTCCATTGTACTTCTAGTTCCATGTTGATGTTGTATTCGTGTCTTTTTACTATGAGTTGCTATAATAAAAGACACTTGTCTTTGTGGTGTTTTCTTTCCTATCCTTTTGTTCGGTTGATACTGAGAGGTTCTGGTTAAAAACTGTTGACTTGACCCTCACTTTCAAGATTTCTACTCGAGGAGACCCTGTGACCTCACACTGATGTAGACAGTGTGACTCGACCCTTGGAGGCGAGAGTGACAGTTGGATCTCTTGGTAGTTACGTCGAGGCCTTATGACGTCATCCATGGCATGAATGCATCATTCAGGTCAGGATTGACTGTATTAAGAAATGGGTGTGGTTCATCCAGGGGATGAGACCGAGTTTCTCTTTTCGGAAAAGGAGAAATATTAGCAGCTCTTACTGATCGTAGGCAAAGAAGGTGTAGATCATCCAGGAGCGGATAAAGACTGCACAGTGCAGTAAGAAACAGGAAGCTGGCGCCAGTCTTAGAGACTCAGGCGTGTTAAATGTTTCAAGAAGCGGAAGCTTTAAGGAGAGATGATTCTGCGAAGCAGCAGACGTGGAGGCAGATCTAGGAGAGTAGGATGAGGTGGTGTACATTTTAACATGCTACAACCACCCGCCTTAGTTGTCCCCACTAGGCTCAGGGAGCTGGTGGGCATAGGAAGAGTGCGGCAGCATGCGGTCAAGGAGGGTGACCCAATGGCTCTATGAATGATTTGAGGGACAGTTTGTGTCCACTACTTGTTTTCGTAGTAACAGACGTTGATATGAATCATTCCTTACTTCCATGAATCTTGTCCCAGACCTAGAGTTTCCGGTAAGCTGTGGACTTGACCCTCACATCTGGAGATACCTTGGGAGGAGACTCAATAATCACACTTACGCTGACAGTGTGGTCTGACCCTCGAGGTGAGAGTTTCGGTTGGAATCTCTTAGTGGCAGCGTCGAGGCCTTACGACATTGGTCTCGGTATGGATTGGATTCACAGTTCATGCTCAGATTGACTGTATTAGGAAAAAAGGTTGTGGTTTAACTACGACATCGGGATGGGTTTTCCTTGGTCGGCGAAAAGGAAATCCCATGCAGAACAGGATAAACTCATGCATAGGAGGGTGCGGCCGATCACCCTTGAGTCGGTCAACCTTACCCTCATGGCAGTAGGAGTTTTGAGTTTCAGTTCTAAACATGAATTGGAGGCCTCTTGAGTTCGAGGATGATGATCACGTCCTTATACAGATCTCAACTTGACGAGGTTTATGGAGATGTGGCTGAGGCGACAAGTTATCTCCGAGGTTCAATGGACCTTTCTAGGTCCTCAACAGGGTAGGCGAGGTGGTTTACCGCTTGACCCATCCACCTCAGTTGAACCAGGTAGACGACGACTTCCACGTATCTCAACTGAGGAGACACATGCTTGACCCAATGCATATCATCGACCATGGGGATATGGACTTGGGCGATGGGGTGACTTTCACAGAAGATCTAATGGGGATCGAGGATCGATAGGAGCAGATCCTACGAGGATGATCTATTCCTCGGGTGTGCTTTCACTGGCAGTACGGGAACCTCCAGGTGAGCACATGGGAGCGGAAGGCTCAAATGTGTGCTCAGTACCGCTTTTGTATCCCTAGTTTGTGTTAAAGCTTTACGGGAACATAAAGCCCTGAGGTGGGAGTAATGTAAAGACCCGTAAAATTCAAGGGAAAGTTTTTCTTAATTTTCTTTGGGATTTTACAAGAACGTAGTTTCTGACGGCGCCTGATTCCGAGGCACGGTGTGCCCGGAATCAATTTTCTAAGTTTAGCTCGGGTACGTTCAGTGAACGAACGAGCGGGTTTTTCTAACTATTGAACCAGTGCTCGGAATCAAAATCTGAGGGCACCGATGGAATCACAGCCCTGGTAATTACTTAGAAACACCTTTTTCGGAGTTGTGTTTTCTCAGGTGTGGTTATTAAATTTTTTTGGGTTAAGTAAAGGAATAAAATAAAAGTGGTGCAACAAATTTTATTTTATTTAAAGAAGTGTTAACCTAAGCTAAGTGGTTGAGTGGGACCCACATCCTAACTAATCCACTAGGTAGGATATTAGTGGGGTGGGGCCCACACGATCCCCACCCTTTCAACTTCCTCAACCCCTCCTTAATTTGAGTAACGCACCCGCACCCCCCCCCCCAATTAATGAAAGTCAACTTGTGCGTTTATTTAAATATTAAACGCATATTTTAATTGGGCGGTTTAAACATTGCAATTAAATTAAATTAATTGGTTGATTCAATATTTTAATTTCAAGGATGTTGTCTTGTGTGTTAATAAAATAAGAAAATTCTTATTTTATTATGTTTGGGCTTGTTGTGTTGAGTTTTAGGGAGAAAAAGGGGAGTCTTGGAGTTCTTCATTCTTCGTCGAAGAATGCGAAGAACGCACTGCCGCTGACGAAGAACGCCGAACTCCAATGACGGACGATGGTGAGAGACGCCTTTCTCGGAGATCAACGACGTGACGCCGACAAATCTTTTCTCCCGACGCGATGATCCTCCATCCGCGACCTCTCTTTCCGCAACGATCAATTCTGCGACGTCCCTTTCCGCGACAAACCTCGTTCGATGACTACGCTCGAGGTAGGGGTTTAAGTTGAGAATATTAATAATCTCATGATTGTTTTCCTTCTAATACAAGAATACGGATCAACTCATTAGTAATTTGATCCGCAAAAGTTTTTGTTTTCGTGTTTGGAATTCCCTTTTGATTGCGGAAAAACCGTAGGGAGATTTTTTCTTTTTGTTCCAGAATACTTTCTTCGCTGTTTATCGTCCTTATTTGAGCCACCTGATATCACAATAACGGGAGGTCGGACCACACAAACACGGCCGACCCTCCTCCCCCCTTGGTTGTTTGATTTGTTGTGGCACGTGTAAGGCGGCGCGGTGCCATTGCACCGTGCAGAAGCTATGTGTTTGGGCGAAGAAGCGCGGCGACGTCACAGCGCGCCATTGAAGTCGAACAAGTCGCGGCGCCGTCGCGCCGCGCCGGGGAACCTGGAAGAGATCGCGGCCGGAGCGGGGCCGTGGTGGAGGGGCGCGGCGCCGTCGCGCCGCGCCGGACGGACCAAGACCGCTGCTTTATGCCGCGGCGGAGCAGGGACCGGCGGCCAACTTCCGGCCGCCAGTGTCGAAGCAGGGGGACCGGCCCGCGCCGGTCCCGTGGTGCAGCAGCCGGCCGGCTAGAGCGGGCTGGCCGGTCAGAGGAGGAGCCAGGGGTTCGTAACCCCCGGCTAGCCGAACAGTAGCGGCCCCCACGTGGGGGCCGTGTTTAATGAGACAGGGGGGCAGCGCGTCCCCCCCTTGACCGCCCAGCTTGGTGTAACCGAGCTGTCCAACGGACCGCCAGCGCACCGGGCCGGGCCGGGCCTCCCCCAAGCGGTCCGGACCTAGACCCGGGACGGGTCGCCCGGTTCGGGTCGACCCAGGGGGTCTCGGGTCGGTCTGGGCCCAAAACCCCCACTTTCGAACCTCTTACGGTCTTTTTCCCATATCTTGGGCTACAGACCTCCGATCGACGCACCGTCAACTGCAATACGATCCTTGGATTGAGATGGTCGTTTTGGTATATTACACTCAAGGTTTCAAAGAACTTTGTGTACGGCCAGGTTGGTTCGGATACGAAACCAACCGGGCCCTCGGAGCGGAAACGCTTATATCTTGAGCTCCGGACGTCCGATTGACGTGACGTAGACTTTGTTGGATTACTCATGATGAGACGGAACTTTTGGAATACTTAGCCTGAGTTTTGGACGTAGTTGGATAGTGGTCGGGTTGGATTGTACCCAAAATCCAACCAGACCCCTGGAACGGAAAAGCTGATAACATTCAGACCAGACGTCCGTTTGACGAACCGTCAGCGGCGTTGGTGGTCACGTTGAGAAACGGTCCCTATGAGCTTAACCTATGAGAGTTCGGGGTACAGTTGAGATACGGCCGGGTTGGTTCGCACAAGAAACCAACTGGGCCCCTTGGACAAAAAGGCTAGTAACTCACAGACCGGGCGTCCGATTGACGCGCCGTCTGTTGCGTTGAGACCCCTATGACGAGGCAGTCCTTTGAGATACTTCTTCATGTGACTTTGAGATACTTGGAGTATCAACCAGTAGCTCATGGAGAGGACCCTCCCGGAGACGAGCATGCGGAGTACGGAGACCGTGTAGCCGACTGAGACCTGACGACTGCTTGACCGACTCGACTTGGAGTGAGTCGACCAGCCCAGTGGATGGAGCACTACTTTGTTAGGGTGCAGACCCACGGCGGACGGAGCACTACTTGTTTGGGTGCAGACCCATTGTACTCATCCAGAGTGTACCTCTGCAGGCTATTAGTGGGGATTCACTACTGTGTTTGGGTGGCATACCCCAGCGGGAAGCACTACTGTGTTTGGGTGGCTGACCCGTGGTACTCGACAGGAGGAGTACCTTAGCAGTCTTAGGTTAGTGAGCAGATCCTTGGAGTCATGACAGGATCACTGTACACTCCATAGACGGGGCTCTTCAGCAGTTACAGTTTCGATAATGAAAAATCCTGGTTTGAGCTGAGTCTATGACCATTGTGTTTACCTCATGATTGAGATGGGTCACTTGATAACTTAGGTATATGTTTTGGCATATACCAGGGTAGTGTTTATCCATTGATTTCATATTCTTTGTGTTTCCTCATGATTGAGATGGGTCACTTGATAACTTAGGTATATGTATGGGCATATACCTGGGTA
This sequence comes from Viscum album, assembly GCA_963277665.1. Taxonomy (NCBI): domain Eukaryota; kingdom Viridiplantae; phylum Streptophyta; class Magnoliopsida; order Santalales; family Viscaceae; genus Viscum; species Viscum album. The sequence continues at coordinate 109,802,222 of OY728161.1, forward strand.
GTGGTTATCCGTTGATTTCATAATATTTGTGTTTTCTCATGATTGAGACAGGTTACTTGATAACATAGTTATATGTATGGGCATATACATAAGTAGAGGTTATTCGTTGAGATATTCTTTGTGGTTATCCTTGTTGGTTTTAGTGAGACCTTGAGGGTCTCGGGGTCCTTACTGAGTATCGTTATACCCACCCCTGCACGGGCTATGCCCGCACCTCATTGTGTTGGTTGCAGACGACAGGTAGTGTTGATGGAGGCCGAGTGTTCGAAGACAGAACGATACTCAGAGGTGGACCTCACGACGATTCAGTATCAGGAGGTGGAATTCACAGTGAGATGATACTCAAAGGAGGTTGACAGGAAAGAGCGTTGTGGAGGATATTTGTACCTACCCTTCAGGTAGGATCTATGGTGGACAATCCAGGAGCTGCGCTATCTGTACCTACCCTTCAGTTAGGATTCGTGGTGGACGATCCAGGAGTTGCGCTATCTATACCTACCCTTCAGGTAGGATCCGAGGAGGACGTCCTAGGAGCTACTTCCTTTCTTCCAGCTGTTATCTTTTTCTATTGTACTTTTGTTCAGTTATAGCTGTACTTTAGATTGGGTTTGTATTCTGGCCCACTTACTTTTCAGCACTTTCTTTTGTTCTTAGTGTATTACTTCCGCTTGTACTCTTTGTTGTTTTGTTTACTTTTATAAAGGCAATGCTTTACTAGTTTTCGGGATTTACACCTTTGGTGCTAGTCGCCATCCCCTAGCCTATGAAGGTGGGCTTGGGGTAGTCATGGCATGGGCCCCGAGGACGGGTCGTGACACTAGTTACCCAGAGTCGGTGCATTATTACATAACATTGGCATGATCACAATTTATCAAGTCTTGAAAGACCAATTTTTTTAGTAGCCTTTGAAGTACTAGATACATATATAATTTTTTTAATACATTATCAAATGAAAATAAACAACATTGTGTCTCCTTTGAACACACTTTTATCCCTTAGCATATTCCTGCAGTTCAGTCATAATATAATTATTCACATCCTGGGGAAAAACAAAGAAAGGGGTCAGCTCAAATTCTTAGTAAGGACAACAATATAGCGGAAACTATCATAAATAGTCGTAAAAGTTTAAGGTAATGTATAAGACTAAAACAAAATCATTTTAAACATAAACTTCAGAATAATATGGAAAATGTTGAGCCCTCTGGAAGATTGTTGATTTCATGGTTATAATTGATGTTTTAATAATCACAAATCATCACAACTCATTAATGCTTAATCTGGTTTGATTTCTCATAAACATAACTCCAATCTGTTAATGAATCAGTTATCATGTTTTTAACTATGCTTATTGACTTACAAAGTATGTTGGAAGTCTTCTGGATTCAACATCCATCAGACGCACCGATCCATCAGAATCACCGATCCATCAGACTCACCGATCCATCAAACGCACCGATCCATCCGACTCACCGATCCATCAGACGCACCGATCCATCAGACGCACCGATCCATCAGACGCACCGATCCAAGGACTCACCGATGAAAATGAGTCACCGATGCGAATGACTCACCGATCAGATGACAGACTGATGCTGATCAGAATGACTCACCGATCAGATGACAGACCGATGCTGATCAGAATGACTCAGCGATCAGATGACAGACCGATGCTGATCAGAATGACTCACCGATCAGATGACAGACCGATGCTGATCTATCTGAGTCACCGATCATCACTCTAATACTGATGACCTACCGATCACTTGAACAGTCATAAACAACTATTTGAATTTCTTTATCTTTATCTTTATTTAATCTAACCAACGGTCATATTAGGTATATTTCAATGCTCTGAAATACTATTAATAAAGGTTGTCGGATGTCAGGAAACTGTACCTCATACCTGCGGAAAGGAAACCTTTTATGTCCTACGGAGCACGTGACATAAATACAAGAAGACTTTGCTGAAGAAAGATACAATACAGAGACAACAAGGAGAGACCACACACAGAGACTTTGAAGATACACGACTACTCAAGAAGAGCTCTGTGCATACAAGAAGAACCAAGCAAGACAGAATCATATATACAATCAAGCCTACTCAAGAAGAGTTTTGTGCATACAATAGAATATCAAAGAGCTTCATCGACTACATTTCACTGCCTGTGAACCTGAAGCATATGACACTCTACTTCTCAAATAAAATTGAGAAGAGGACTCAGAATCACTTCTGATCAATTCCAAAACGAGTCCAGAGCTACACTGAAATCACTAGAGTCATTTCTAAACTCTACATCTCTGCTCTGTGATTTATTTATTCTACATATTGAGTAGTGTGTGTTATCTGCTGCATTAAACACACACTGACTCCTGTACTTTCACTGGAGGATCTGTAAATCCTCAACAAACCTTTTTACAATTCATTTCCCACTGTGGATAGTGGTAGAGGTCTTGTGACCTGGACAGCTGGCTGTTGTTGTTTGTTTTCCCACGTAGAACTGTGGTAGAGGTCTTGTGACCTGGACAGCTGGCTGCTGTTGTTTGTTTTTCCCACGTAGAACTGTGGTAGAGGTCTTGTTACCTGGACAGTGTGTTCACTGTTGTTAACCCCGATCCAGGGTGTGGATCATTTTTCTATATAAACTTTTGAGAGGACTAAGTCTCGGCTTGAGACTGAACCTCTTGGTTAATTCTCTGTGTTTGTAGTTATACTCTATATCCATACTATACATATTTATTTCATATTCCGCTGCTATTACTTTGAAATATAATCTATCTTCAAAGCTAATTTGATAATTAAATTCGCAAGTGTTTATATTTATTATAAATCAGTAAATTAGTTTCAAAAGTTAATTTAATCATAAGATTAAGTTAACTGAGAACTAATCAATCTTTGAGAAGCTAATTGAACCTTTATAATCTATATAAATTCACTACAGTTTAATTTGTTTTTGAAATTGGGGGATTTTAATAGAAATTGTTTTTAACAGAAACTTTAATTGGAACTCAATTCACCCCCCCCCCCTCTTGAGTGTCCACTCCGACCAACATTTGGTATCAGAGGGTGTTGAAAATACTTTCTAAAAGTACTCTGCTTTTGAACTGTGATTTTAGTTGTATTTTAAAGTTCTTAAAATTTCTGTTATATCTAAATTTTTATCTCTTTAAAATTTTCTCATCATGGACAAAAGACTTGAGGGTGCTGCTACTAACCGGCCACCTTTCTTCAATGGAACTAACTATGCTCAGTGGAAACTGAAAATGAAAATTCATCTAGAAAGCATAGGTTTTGATATTTGGACTGCTATTGAATCAGAATACAAAATTACCACTACTGCTAGATCTACTTGGGATGAACCTACAAAGACTGCTTACAATAACAATTGTAAAGCTATGAATGCTCTGTACTGTGCTCTAGGAGATGAAGAATTTAATAGAATTTCTGCATGTAAAACTGCATATGAAATTTGGGATACCTTAGCTGTTTCTCATGAAGGAACAACTAATGTTAAGGATATGAGATTGAATACCTATACTATTAAGTATGATAATTTTAAGATGAAGCCTGACGAACCCATTTCTGATATGTATCTCAGGTTCAATGAAATTTTCAACACAATGACTTCTCTGGGAAAGGATGTTCCAGCAAAGGAACAAATTATGAGAATTTTGAGATGTCTACCTGATAGATGGAGAGGAACCTCTGTCTCCATTAGAGAATCATGTGACATTGCTGCTCTACCTGTCAAGGAATTAATTGGTAAGCTGATGATGTATGAAGAAGAGCTTAAAGTAAATAAAGAAGAAGATGATGAACCTAAAAGGAAGTTTATTGCCTTCAAGACTACAATCTCAAAGAATAAGGATAAGGAAAAGCTTCAAGCTATCAATGAAAGTTTAAGCACTGAGGAAAGTGAGAATGATTCTGACAGTGATGATGAGATGGCTCAAATAGCCAGGAGATTCAAAAAGTTTTATAGGAAAAAGAAATTCTTTAGGAAACCAAATTACAAGGGAAAGTATGACCAACAAGGCAAATGGAAAAAGGATTGGAAGAAGGCTGACAGAACTGATGAAGTTGTCTGTTATGAGTGCAAAAGAAAAGGACACATTAAAGCCGACTGTCCAAAGCTGAAGTATAAAAAGAAATATGAATACAAGGATAACAAGTACAAGAAAGCCATGAAGGCTACTTGGAGTGCTTCAGAAGACAACACAAGTGAAGCTGAATCTTCAGACTCTGAAAAGAATCGGGCCAACATGTGTTTCATGACAAACACTTCTGAGGTAACATCAGAGACTCCTATTTTTAATTCATACTATTCTAGAGAAGATTCTGACTCAGAAAACATGTCAAAATCTGAATTGTTTGAATACTGTGACATGTTAGAAGAAACTTGTAATGATCTTAAAGATAAATATAAAGGTCTAAAGAAACAGTATGCTTTAAGTGTTAAGCATGAATCTGATCTTGATATAGAAAAGGAAAAGAATGCTCAACTACTTAAGGAAAATACAGAACTGAAACTGTCAAATGAGCAACTCAAGAAAGACTTAGAGAAGTTCACCAATGGCAAGAATACTCTAACACAAATGCTAGGAAAGCAAGTTGCACCTAGATACACTACTGGTATAGGATACCAACCTGGACAGAGAAAAGTTGCCAAAACTAGATTCATTCCTAAATCTGGACAGAAGATAGTTAATTCTGGAACTTCTTATGCCTCAACCAGTTATATTCATAGTTATGAATCTAATAAGGTTTATCTTTCAAAGAATGTTATTTCTACAAGTTATATGAGACCCATTAGACAAATATGGGTACCTAAAGTGTTATTGGCTAACCTGTCTGGACCCAAGAAGATCTGGGTACCAAAATCATCTTCCATCTAAATCTGTTTTGTAGGAGACCTACCTGAAGAGCTGTCACAAGAAGATATGGTAATTAGACAGTGGATGTTCAAGGCATATGTCAGGAGACTTTTCATGTTTCAAGAGCTTAGTAAAAGTTGATGGAGGCTTTTTCACTTTTGGTGATAATTCAAAAGGAAAAATCATCGGCTTAGGCCAGATTGGTAACACTGACTCAGTATTAATTTCTAAAGTTTTATATGTCGATGGACTTAAATATAACCTGTTAAGCATTTCTCAGTTGTCTGATGATGGTTTTTATGTGAAATTTAAAAATGATTCTTGCAATGTTTTTAACTCTAAAAATGTTTTAGTATTTTCTGCTTTAAGAAATGAAAATGTCTATGCTGTTGATTTAGATTCTTTAGCTAAACAGAACATTCCTTGTTTAAATGCTTTTCATAAAGAGTCTTGGCTTTGGCACAGAAGATTAGGACACTGCAATGTGCACTCACTTAGAAAACTTTCTAGGAAGAACTTAGTTAGAGACTTACCCAAACTTGAATTTCTAGCAGACAAAGTTTGTAATCCCTGTCAAAAGGGAAAGCAACATAAAAGTTTCTTTTAAATCAAAGAAAGAAGTTTCGACTTCTCAACCACATGAATTGGTTCACATGGATTTGTTTGGACCATCAAGAGTTTCTAGTCTAAATGGGAAGCATTATGTCTATGTTCTTGTAGATGACTTTTCTAGATATACTTGGGTATACTTTCTAGCTCACAAAAGTGAAGCTTGTTCTTACTTTGTTAAATACTCCAAGTCTGTAGAGAATCTTAGTGGACTTAAGATTAAGACCCTGAGAAGTGATCATGGTCGTGAGTTTGAAAATCATGAGTTCGGTTCTTACTGCTCACACAATGGCTATAGTCACAATTTCTCTGCCCCTAGGACACCCCAACAAAATGTTGTAGTAGAAAGGAGAAACCGAACCCTTCAAGAAATAGCTAGAACCATGCTCAATGAATATGAACTGCCTATTTACTTTTGGGCTGAAGCTGTAAATACCGCTTTTTATGTCATTAATAGAGTCTTGATCAGACCAGTTCTTAAGAGGACTCCGTATGAGTTGTGGAACCATAGGAAACCCAAGGTTAACTACTTCAAAGTTTTTGGCTGCAAAGTCTTTATTCTCAATACTAAAGACAATCTTGACAAATTTGCATCCAAGAGTGATGAAGGAATTTTCCTAGGTTACTCTATCTCTAGTAAAGCCTATAGAGTTTTCAATAAAAGAACCAAATGTGTGGAAGAATCTGTTCACATCAAATTTGATGAAACTGATCCACATGAACCTAAAATCCTTCTTGAGGATGATCTCTCTGGTTTGAATCCCAATGATAAAAACAATGGACCTATAGTTAAAACATCCAGCACTGGAAATTCTCCAGAACCTGATTCTGTTGAACCTCAATCTGTAGATGAATCTGAAATTTCTAGCCCTATCTTTTCAAGACCATCTAGGACTTTAAAGAACCATCCTTTAGATGCTGTAGTAGGGAATCTTGATAGAGGAACACAGACTAGAGCTTCTCTAAGAAATCAGGTTGAACATCAAGCTTTTCTTTCACAGTTAGAACCTAAAGATATCAATGATGCTATCAATGATGAATTTTGGGTAATGGCTATGCAAGAAGAACTAAATCAGTTTGAAAGAAACAAAGTCTGGAAATTAGTAGAAAGACCTAAGGACACTTTGACTATAGGCACAAAATGGGTGTTTAGAAATAAAGTAGATGAATCTGGAAATATAGTTAGAAATAAAGCTAGGCTAGTTGCACAAGGTTACAATCAATAAGAAGGTATAGGCTATGAGGAAACCTTTGCACCTGTAGCCAGATTAGAAGCTATTAGAATCTTACTTGCATATGCATCACATCTGAATTTCAAGTTATATCAAATGGATGTCAAAAGTGCTTTTTTAAATGGTGTTATTATTGAAAATGTTTTTGTAGAACAACCACCTGGTTTTTTAAATCCTCATTTTCCAAATCATGTTTTTAAACTTTCTAAAGCTTTATATGGTTTAAAACAAGCTCCAAGAGCTTGGTATGAAAGGCTTTCAAACTTTCTTATCTCCAAAGGATTTACAAAAGGAGTAGCTGATCCCACTCTTTTTATAAAAAGGATTTCAAAAGATGTTTTAGTTGTACAAATATATGTTGATGATATTATTTTTGGATCCTCTAAACACTCTTTATGTACTGGTTTTTCAAAGGTTATGCAAAATGAATTTGAAATGAGCCTAATGGGAGAGCTTAAGTATTTTCTTGGATTTCAAATCTTTCAAAATAAAGATGGCATTATTTTAAATCAAGGTAAATATACAAAGGATCTTTTAAAACGTTTTGGATTGGATAGTATTAAGGAAATTGATACACCTATGAGTACTACCTGTAAATTGGATGTTGATGAGACTGGGAAACCAGTTGATCAAACCAATTACAGAGGTATGATTGGAAGCTTACTTTATCTTACTGCTAGTCAACCAGATATTATGTTTAGTGTATGTATGTGTGCTAGATTTCAAGCTAATCCTAAAGAATCACACTTACTAGCTGTTAAAAGGATTTTTAAGTATCTTAAGTATACTGTAAATTTAGGTTTGTTTTATCCAAAAGGACAATCATTTAATCTAACTAGCTATTCAGATGCTGACTTTGCAGGCTGTAAGTTAGATAGGAAGAGCACATCTGGAACATGTCATTTGCTTGGAAAATCCCTAGTATCATGGTGTAGTAAGAAACAGAATTCAGTTGCATTGTCTACTGCCGAGGTAGAATACATAGCTGCTGGTAGTTGCTGTGCACAAATTTTGTGGATGAAACACACTTTATTGGATTATGTATTTGATTTTAAACATGTTTCAATCAACTGTGACAACACTAGTGCAATCAACTTATCGAAGAACCATGTATCTCACTCTAGAACTAAGCACATTGATGTCAGACATCACTTTCTAAGAGATCATTATCAGAAAGGTGATATTTCTCTAGAATTTTTTAGTTCTGAAAATCAATTAGCTGACATCTTCACAAAGCCCTTATGCTCTGAAAGAATGAAATTTATTAAACAAGAGTTGTGTATGATTGATCTGTGAAACTGATCTGTGAAACTGATCTGTGAAACTGATCTGTGAATGTAGAGACCCGAATCTTGACGTACATGGACATTACATTACTTTTGCGGAATACTTAGTACATAAAAAAAACACACACACACAGGGATCGTAATAGTTTAGTGTCTTTGGAAACTCGGAACGTAATCTTCTAATTGTGGTGAAAGATCTTCAATATCTCCCATAAAGATCTTCCCTTTTTTTACCTAAAACCTTTCTTTATATCCTGGGGAAAAGAAAACATAAAAGGGTGAGCTCAAATGCTCAGTAAGGGTAAACAAAAGAAATATAAATCTCATCGTATACACAAGCACATAACTTTTGGAAATCTTAACCTGCAAAAGAGATCATAATTTCATAACATGGGATAAATCATGGAAGTGAAATGTAATCACAATAATCATAATTTAAACATGAAACTTTGGGGCATTCACACATAATCATAGAGAATCATTTCTTGTTAGTCAAGACTCATTGCCAAGACTATCTTAGTGGACTAAGTCCCTTTCTGAATCGAGTAACCCTCGTTTCAGTCTTGTTTCACTGAACCGGTATAACCTACCATTCCAGCCATGTCTATCTCATGAGATATAAAATCTTTACCCAATGCATTGGAGGGAGATATAGGTCCCACCCATATTATAATGAATCCTTTCTTATGTGTGCCACATAATCATAAATCATACATCATCGCATAACACATGTAACAAAAATGGGATTCTTGAAACATCATGATATCATAAAACAAATCATATAAGGTAAATGACTTCATAAAAATAATTTCCTCAAAATATAATCAAATCAATGTAATAATAGGGATAAAAACAGAACCCTATATTATCTTAGATGGAAAATAATTTTGATAAAACACTTGAACTCCATTCTTGAGGAAAATATCCTTTCAACTTCAAAAACACTTTTCCTTTCTTAACATGTCATAAAGCTCTAACTAAAAGAAGTTGATTAAAAATAAACTTGAAAACTTGTAAATGAAGCTTCTTGGAAATAAGGTTTTAAAAATCCATTCATGCCGTATAAGTTAAAAAAACATTCTTCGTACTTTTGTTGGAAAAGTCAAAAATTACCTCGTACGAAAAACGACAAAAGATTCCTTTCATACATATTACTAAAAACTCACCTAAGGGTAAAAATGGATTGAAACAATTGTAGTTGGATGGAAATAATATTACATATTGATGAAACATGGATGTGGATGATAAAATACACCCCAGTAAATACTTACGAATAAACAATCTTGGATAAAAATGAGATTGTGATATTTCCCTTACCTTAGGTATGATTTGCTTTGTACGTGTCCGAAGCTCCTGTATAATGGTTTAAATAATGTCATTGACTTATTACAGAATCATATTCATTGTTATGATATCATATATGGTTCACTTATGACATTATATTACCCGTTCTTTTGTAAATTCCATGTTAAAGAAGTGTTTTGGGTAAAATCGTTTCATTTATCGTAGGTGTTTTGACTTGTTGTTCTTGAAATTATTATTACTTATATCATGATTTACTTACTTCAAGAATATAAAATATGATTTATATATCATATATATTCAGTATATATATATATATAATAGATAGATAAATGAAATGAAAAACACCGTTCATGGAGACGGTAGTCCGTACGTACGCATGAACGCTGTTTTCCTTTCCTTATTGTCTTGAATGGAAGTAAGTAGATGACATACATATATATACATAAATCCAGTAGCTTTATAATGTCATATATTTCATTATTATTTCTTATATATACTTTATAATCATTCTTAAATGGTTAACATGGAGAATGAATCTCATCGCGTCGTGGAGACGGTATTCCGTACGTACGCACGCGCGGTGATTTCTTTTTCCGTAGGATGGATAGATGGTGAAATAGGGTTGTTTCATACTTATAATAACATATCAGTATATGAGTGATACTGATGTTATTACTTCATAATGAAACAACCTAAGAAGAAGAAGTGGAAAAAGAAATAAAGATGAAAGAATTGGTAACGGTAATTACCTCTTCTTTGAAGCACCTTTTGGAGACCTCCTCTTAGGGAACTAAAATTGGTCTTTGAGGAAGACCATAACCTCTAGGATGTTTCTAGGGAAGTGGAGAAGAGATTTTGGCAGGGTTTGGCCGATCTTGAGTGCTCAAATTGGTGTGAGGAGGAGGGGGAGGAGGTGTCCTTTTATAAGGGAGGAGAGGGGCACCTTAGGAATACCTCAAAATATTATTTTATATTAAAGTCAAAATCGGTTTATAATGGTTCCAAAGGGTATTATTTCGAAGCTAAAGTGGGGAAGGGTCGAAATCCTATCAACAAATAAGATTTAGACAAGTTTAGGTTATTATTTTAACCTTATCAATTAGATTTAACTCTAAGTTAAATAATTTAACTTTTACCGTGTCTTTTTGTTTTCTTTCACTATATGGTTAATACACTTACTATAACATGCCAAACGAACCCCAAATTGTTTATTAATAATATATATATCCTTATCTAAGTCATTTGGCCGAACCTTAGATTTTTAGGAATAAAATAACAATTAATAATATAATATTTTATTTAAAAACTATTTTGTGTCAATTTTGACACTATTTGATATATGATTTTTGTGAAAGTCATAACAGAATTATATGTTCGAACCAAGTTGATTAAATAAACACTAATATATCATAGTAACCTAGAAAATTAGTTTAATTCATAAAAAGTCTCAAATTACATTTATTTGAGAATTTATAACATCAATTATGTTAACATTTCCTTAAAAGAGTAATTACTGCATCATCGTTGTGTCATAAATAAATTAATTTATTTAAAGTCTAAAAATTATAAATAAAATATCATTATGTAGTAAATCTTTTTATCTTTCTAATGAATATTTATAGTCGAATTTATCTTATGTATAACCCCATATTAAAAATGTTTTAGTTATTAAACTTTTATTTTAACTATTTTAACTATTCATTAAATAAAATAATATTAAATGTCATAATCTAATCCAAGTGGACCTAAATGGTCATATTATATTCATAAGGTTGTTTTTGGTCGAATTACACCTATCCAATAGAATTAGGACATGTGTTAGGGTAATAGTAATATCATATTTACCCTTAGTTACCCTATTTACTATTAACCGTGGTAAAAAAAAGTAAAAAGTTACTATTCACCAAAAATTATTTTCATCTCATTGAACCACATTTTACTTACTGACATCAACCGTGTCTCTCGGATTTTTGAAATTCCATTCACAGAAGCGGTAAAATTATGTTTTATGAAAAATTCAGTTTTTAACCTACCACTTAGTGGTTTCACTATTCATCAAAAATTGAAAGTTTTCAGAAAAATACCAAAATTTCATCCTAAGCTATATTTCATATTCCGAATTCAAAACTGAAGTCTATTTTACCAAATTCATAACATAGAAGTTGAATTAATTAATTTTATAATTAAATCCCGCTGTTAAAACAAATAGCGTGTTTTTAAGAAACAATATCTACCAAAAGATTGACACTTGATTATGTCTGGTTTAAATGTAAAATTACATCCAATGACCAACATTGTATTAAATTGTAAAAATATATTCTAAATATACTTTAAAACCACTCAAATTAATAATTTATCACTATTAATTATTTTGATTAAAAAAAGTTGTTTTTAATTATAATTTTGTAATTTTCACTATTCATCAGAATATGAAAGTTATCCGAAAATCACCAAAATTTCAACCTAAGATAATTTCGATATTCCTAATCCATAAATGATGTCCATTTTGAAAAATAAAATTTACAAAATTTCAAAAAGTGGTTATTACTATTCATAACAGCTAGTTTTAATAATATCTTAATAGCATGTCGTTGTTTAGCGAAACTTGGTGTTGCGTACAACACACGCTATCGTGGAAGGTCGCGATTGTGTGTAATGGAAGGAAAGTAAAGGATGCGTGTTGTGAAAGCTCCTTTTGGTGTAGCGTACAACATAAGACATTAATGAAATTAAAAAGAATATTTTTCATAAAATCTTGGGCTGTTACATTCTACCCCACTTAAAATGAATTTCGCCCTCGAAATTCGTCGGGGTTATAAATGGTTTACTGTTCGAAAGTTTCTTTAATAGAAACCCACATCGTAAAAAAGAATACCAAAACTTGGCTTTAAAAACTAAAGTATGAAATGTAACGATTACCCAAATAAACTAATCACTGGGTTTCCACATAGGTGAAAATATGGATATGGAAGAGAAATCTAACCATCATGTTCTAATGGAGAGTGGTAGAGAACATGGCTATGGAAAAGCCAGTAATCACAAATCCATATATTTGTGATGATATAAGGTACCAACTGATTCATCAGGTATAAGATCACTAGGACAACATTTTTGGTTTTCAATATCATTTCCCTAAAGTTGAAGAATTTGAATTAGAATAAATACTTACTTTATTTTGGTACAATCTCACTGTTGTTCGTGCCTTGAACAATTTCCACTTCATCTCTTAAATAAATGAAGTTGAATTTGTTATTCGTGAAGTGTTAGTAGATCATGTGATAGAATGACGGGTCATTCCATCTGTCTCAAACAAAAGGTTAGCAAAAATTATATACATAAGTCGATCTATAGTGATATTAATCATATATGGTTCCTAAAATGGACTTATACTTCATATATCATACTACTTAATATAATAAAACTAGTTTCTACTAAACAGGGACTTCCTGTAGGCCAGTGGTAGGTGATAAAGGCCAGTCTCACTTCGGTTGTGAGTTCGATTCCCACAGCCTTGTCCGACGCGATGGGTTGTCGCCCGTCCTGCAGTTTGTCCTTTTTCTAAAGCTATTTTACTATAACATCCCATCAATAATACTAACTTATGTCCAACATAAACCATTCCAATCTTTAGGCTTATCCATAATACTGTCATCCACTCTCAGAGATTTAATACCATCATTGATCCCCATATATCATAAGATATATCTTATTGGTCACATTCCAAACATTCAAAGGCCTTAATCTTGTACTCTCTTGAATACCCATTGAACCATAGTGAAAACTTGAATGCAGTTAAAAGTTAACACTTTCCATATACAAAAATCCCCAAAATTCTATATACTCAAACCATGATATCACTTTGTCCTTATATCAATCATGAGCTCATGAATACTGTTAAACATTTCATTTTCTCATTTTCCATTCATTATGTGCATATCATCTTATTTCCAAAAATATCTCAATCACTTTGAATACCACATTAGACCAATACATAGATATTCCAATACTCCATGATACAACATTATTTTGGAATCCCATTACATAAACACTTAATCATTCCACCACATCGTTGTCATATTCAACATCGCCAATTGTGATCGCATGTGACTTCCCTTTGTCCTTTGCCTTAAGTTGTTGCTCATGTCGATCATCACTAACCCTTGGATTAGGGCATTTATTGGCATAATGTCCCATCTCCTTGCACTTGAAGCATTGAAGTGTTGGTGGCGCATTCTCTGCAGTGTTTTCTTTATTCACATCATTAAAAACCCTTTTTCCATTACCTCGACACTCAGCTGCTCGATGACCTTCTTTTCCACACTTAAAACATTTTCTAGTCCCTTTAAGACAATCTCCACCATGCTTCTTTCCACACTTTGAGCACAAGGAAACATTCATCTTCTTTTCACCATTATTCTGAGAATTCTCCTTGAACTCCATCTTTCGTTTCTTGTCAAAACCATGAGATGGATATGTAACACCAACTTCCATTTCTACCTTGATAGCACAACGCACAATTTCTTCATAGATACTGAAGTCTCTTATAGCTAATGCCCTTCGAAGACTTGGTTTTAAGCCACTGAAAAATCGATCAACTTTACTTTCAGGTTGGATGATAATGCCAGATGCATACCTTGCAAGTCTTGTAAAATTCGCTTCGTATATACCAACAGATTCATCATCCTTCTGCTTCAGCTCAAGAAACTCCTTTTCCATCTTTGTTTGAAGAATACGAGGGAAGTACTTACTGAAAAACAAGTTCTTGAACTCGTCCCATTCCATGGACTCAATTTCATCTCTTGGCCTCGTATTCTTGATAAGATTCCACCATTGATCAGCTTCACCTTCTAAACGATATACTGCTAAGATGACTTTATCATGTTCAGAACATTGAAGAACTGAAAATATCTTTTCAGTGGTACTGATCCATTGTTCAGCAACAAGTGGATCGGAAGTCCCACTGAAAGAAGGTGGACGTTGCCTCATGAAGGACTCAATAGAATATTGTTCCCTTCTCTACTCATTTGGAAGTCCAGAATGATTCATAGCTTGTGTAAGTATAGCAATAAGATTTTTCACTCCATCTCCCATAACATTTGTTTGTTCAGGAGGGAAATCATTTCATTGTCCATTGCATTGATCAACACGGTTCCTTCGGGTTCCAGCCATCGTCTAAAACCCAAAAAGAATAGTGTGAGAGGAAAAAATCATGCTAGGGAAAACAACATAATAAAGGGGGAGTACCTTCAATATCTAACATCTTAGGTTTAATTATATGATCGTTAGCGTAATTATAGTACTATAACCTATACGTATACTTAACCTTAGAGACATCCCTAGACACACCTTAGAAATATCTCTAGGGATCTCACTAAAGTTCTCGCATCCTAGTTTCCAAAGGTTGACTAAACCTTTCCTCTGATACCAACTGTAGAGACCCGAATCTTGACGTACATGGACATTACATTACTTTTGCGGAATACTTAGTACATAAAAAAAAACACACACACAAGGATCGTAATAGTTTAGTGTCTTTGGAAACTCGGAACGTAATCTTCTAATTGTGGTGAAAGATCTTCAATATCTCCCATAAAGATCTTCCCTTTTTTTACCTAAAACCTTTCTTTATATCCTGGGGAAAAGAAAACATAAAAGGGTGAGCTCAAATGCTCAGTAAGGGTAAACAAAAGAAATATAAATCTCATCGTATACACAAGCACATAACTTTTGGAAATCTTAACCTGCAAAAGAGATCATAATTTCATAACATGGGATAAATCATGGAAGTGAAATGTAATCACAATAATCATAACTTAAAACATGAAACTTTGTGGCATTCACACATAAACATAGAGAATCATTTCTTGTTAGTCAAGACTCATTGCCAAGACTATCTTAGTGGACTAAGTCCCTTTCTGAATCGAGTAACCCTCGTTTCAGTCCTGTTTCACTGAACCGGTATAACCTACCATTCCAGCCATGTCTATCTCATGAGATATAAAATCTTTACCCAATGCATTGGAGGGAGATATAGGTCCCACCCATCTTATAATGAATCCTTTCTTATGTGTGCCACATAATCATAAATCATATATCATCGCATAACACATGTAACAAAAATGGGATTCTTGAAACATCATGATATCATAAAACAAATCATATAAGGTAAATGACTTCATAAAAATAATTTCCTCAAAATATAATCAAATCAATGTAATAATAGGGATAAAAACAGAACCCTATATTATCTTAGATGGAAAATAATTTTGATAAAACACTTGAACTCCATTCTTGAGGAAAATATCCTTTCAACTTCAAAAACACTTTTCCTTTCTTAACATGTCATAAAATTCTAACTAAAAGAAGTTGATTAAAAATAAACTTGAAAACTTGTAAAGTAAGCTTCTTGGAAATAAGGTTTTAAAAATACCTTCATGCCGTACAAGTTAAAAAAACATTCTTCGTACTTTTGTTGGAAAAGTCAAAAATTACCTCGTACGAAAAACGACAAAAGATTCCTTTCATATATATTACTAAAAACTCACCTAAGGGTAAAAATGGATTTAAAAAATTGTAGGTGGATGGAAATAATATTACATATTGATGAAACATGGATGTGGATGATAAAATACACCCCAGTAAATACTTACGAATAAACAATCTCGGATAAAAATGAGATTGTGATATTTCCCTTACCTTAGGTCCGATTTGCTTTGTACGTGTCCGAAGCTCCTGTATAATGGTTTAAATAATGTCATTGACTTATTACAGAATCATATTCATTGTTATGATATCATATATTGTTCACTTATGACATTATATTACCCGTTCTTTTGTAAATTCCATGTTAAAGAAGCGTTTTGGGTAAAATCGTTTCATTTATCGTAGGTGTTTTGACTTGTTGTTCTTGAAATTATTATTACTTATATCATGATTTACTTACTTCCAGAATATAAAATATGATTTATATATCATATATATTCAGTATATATATATATATATATAATAGATAGATAAATGAAATGAAAAACACCGTTCATGAAGACGGTAGTCCGTACGTACGCATGAACACTGTTTTCCTTTCCTTATTGTCTTGAATGGATGTAAGTAGATGACATACATATATATACATAAATCCAGTAGCTTTATAATGTCATATATTTCATTATTATTTCTTATATATACTTTATAATCATTCTTAAATGGTTAACATGGAGAATGAATCTCATCGCGTCGTGGAGACGGTATTCCGTACGTACGCACGCGCGGTGATTTATTTTTCAGTAGGATGGATAGATGGTGAAATAGGGTTGTTTCATACTTATAATAACATATCAGTATATGAGTGATACTGATGTTATTACTTCATAATGAAACAACCTAAGAAGAAGAAGTGGAAGAAGAAATAAAGATGAAAGAATTGGTAACGGTAATTACGTCTTCTTTGAAGCACCTTTTGGAGACCTCCTCTTAGGGAACTAAAATTGGTCTTTGAGGAAGACCAGAACCTCTAGGATGTTTCTAGGGAATTGGAGAAGAGATTTTGGCAGGGGTTGGCCGAGCTTGAGTGCTCAAATTGGTGTGAGGAGGAGGGGGAGGAGGTGTCCTTTTATAAGGGAGGAGAGGGGCACCTTAGGAATACCTCAAAATATTATTTTATATTAAAGTCAAAATCGGTTTATAATGGTTCCAAAGGGTCTTATTTTGAAGCTAAAGTGAGGAAGGGTCGAAATCCTATCAACCAATAAGATTTAGACAAGTTTAGGTTATTATTTTAACCTTATCAATTAGATTTAACTCTAAGTTAAATAATTTAACTTTTACCGTGTCTTTTTGTTTTCTTTCACTATATGGTTAATACACTTACTATAACATGCCAAACGAACCCCAAATTGTTTATTAATAATATATATATCCTTATCTAAGTCATTTGGCCGAACCTTAGATTTTTAGGAATAAAATAACAATTAATAATATAATATTTGATTTAAAAACTATTTTGTGTCAATTTTGACACTATTTGATATATGATTTTTGTGAAAGTCATAACAGAATTATATGTTCGAACCAAGTTGATTAAATCAACACTAATATATCATAGTAACCTAGAAAATTAGTGTAATTCATAAAAAGTCTCAAATTACATTTATTTGAGCATTTATAACATCAATTATGTTAACATTTCCTTAAAAGAGTAATTACTGCATCATCGTTGTGTCATAAATAAATTAATTTATTTAAAGTCTAAAAATTATAAATAAAATATCATTATGTAGTAAATCTTTTTATATTTCTAATGAATATTTATAGTCGAATTTATCTTATTTATAACCCCATATTAAAAATGTTTTAGTTATTAAACATTTATTTTAACTATTTTAACTATTCATTAAATAAAATATTATTAAATGTCATAATCTAATCCAAGTGGACCTAAATGGTCATATTATATTCATAAGGTTGTTTTTGGTCGAATTACACCTATCCAATAGAATTAGGACATGTGTTAGGGTAATAGTAATATCATATTTACCCTTAGTTACCCTATTTACTATTAACCGTGGTAAAAAAAAGTAAAAAGTTACTATTCACCAAAAATTATTTTCATCTAATTGAACCACATTTTACTTACTGACATCAACCGTGTCTCTCGGATTTTTGAAATTCCATTCACAGAAGCGGTAAAATTATGTTTTATGAAAAATTCAGTTTTTAACCTACCACTTAGTGGTTTCACTATTCATCAAAAATTGAAAGTTTTCAGAAAAATACCAAAATTTCATCCTAAGCTATATTTCATATTCCGAATTCAAAACTGAAGTCTATTTTACCAAATTCATAACATAGAAGTTTAATTAATTAATTTTATAATTAAATCCCGCTGTTAAAACAAATAGCGTGTTTTTAAGAAACAATATCTACCAAAAGATTGACACTTGATTATGTCTGGTTTAAATGTAAAATTACATCCAATGACCAACATTGTATTAAATTGTAAAAATATATTCTAAATATACTTTAAAACCACTCAAATTAATAATTTATCGCTATTAATTATTTTGATTAAAAAAAGTTGTTTTTAATTATAATTTTGTAATTTTCACTATTCATCAGAATATGAAAGTTATCCGAAAATCACCAAAATTTCAACCTAAGCTAATTTCGATATTCCTAATCCATAAATGATGTCCATTTTGAAAAATAAAATTTAAAAAATTTCAAAAAGTGGTTATTACTATTCATAACGGCTAGTTTTAATAATATCTTAATAGCATGTCGTTGTTTAGCGAAACTTGGTGTTGCGTACAACACACGCTATCGTGGAAGGTCGCGATTGTGTGTAATGGAAGGAAAGTCAAGGATGCGTGTTGTGAAAGCTCCTTTTGGTGTAGCGTACAACATAAGACATTAATGAAATTAAAAAGAATATTTTTCATAAAATCTTGGGCTGTTACAGTGAAACTGATCTGTGAAACTGATCTGTGAAACTGATCTGTGAAACTGATCTGTGAAACTGATCTGTGAAACCGATCTGTGAAACCGATCTATTTTCAATTACTTTTTATTAATTAGTAAATTACTTTTTTATGGAAACCCTAAGTGATAAAATAAATGATACGCGGCTATTTATTCTCCCTAAACCTTTGACCTTTCATTTCCCGCCGAATCTCTCAACATCTCTTCCCCTCTACTTCGAACCTTCGAACCTTCGAACTCCTGCCTTTCCAAAATCTTCAAATGACTAAGCAAAAGAGACCGACCAAAGGACCAGATAGCCCTGTACCTTTAAAGCGTGCTCGAGGCGAGTCGAGCAGTACCACTCAAAGATCAGTAAATCCGAACCTGGCAACTCGGATTGTTACTGTAGAAAAAGAAGTCAACTCGGCGTGGCTTCTGTCAAGTAAGTCACTGTTGCTACAAGTTCTTGAATCACAAGGATGGATAGACTGGTTTTCGAACAACACCCGAATAGATTACCCGAAGCTAGTACATGAGTTCTACATGAACCTGAAAATCACTCTTGATGGTGTGGAAGCTGCTAGGATGTCGTCTGTTGTAAAAGGAAAGAAAATATCCTTCTCATCTAAGCAGTGGGCTGAATGTTTAAACGTACCTCATGAAGGTCGATATGAGGATTATGCTGGGAATATTCCTCCAACATCTGATTACTTCTCTTATGAATTAGCTCTGGAGCTTCTGACAGGAAACTGAGAGTCACGAAGAATCACAGCTTCAGAATTAGATGGTGAGTGCAGACTTCTTTTCAAGTTTATTCAGCACCAACTTTGCCCTCGAAGAGGAGATTTTGCTGCTGTAAAGTATCAGGATGTTTTCCTGTTGTTTCTGCTCAAAACCCATGAAAAGATTAACCTGTGTAGATATGTGATGGTCCACATAGCTGGTATGTTGAAACCATCCAAGAAAGCCACTTCCCTGTTTTATTCAAAGATGATATCTACTATGCTCAAGAATCTAGAATGTGTTGATGAAAATGATGAAGTTGTTGAAACAGAGCGCACCTTCTGTCTTAACAAAGAGATCTACAAGAGGATGAAAATAAATTGGAATCCATGGAAGATGTGCTGGGTTGCAGATGAAGATAAATTGTATGAAGCCTACAATCCCATAGATCATGGCAAGAGGCCAAAAGATTTGAGAGACCCTGGATTAAAACCAGATGAGGAACCAGTTTATTCTGATGATGATGAGCAAGAAGAAGCTGTGACTGCAGAAGGAAGTGTGTCTTCTCTTGATGATCGGAGTGATCCTGACACTGCTAGCCCCAAGAAAAGAATAGAATTTGGACCTGCAAGTCCACCCTTAACCCTACCAGAGTCAGAACCTATTCTTGGTGATGAAGAAGATTCTGATACTGAAGAATATCATAGTGAAGCCTCTGAGCCGAGTAATAATAAGCAAGGTGATGCTGATAACAATCATGATGGTGATGATGATGATGATGATGATGTTGAAGCTGATGTTGATGGTGTTAACAGATCGGTGGATGGTCTTGTTGTGGATCAAGTAGAACAACCTCAGTCAGTACAAGAAATCCATGTCAGTGGCAAGGATGATTCACCAAAAATCAGTGGAACAGCAAGCTATGAGAAACCAAAATACACCCTGTGTGCTGCTGTTTGGGATGACTACCCTGGTTATGCTGTATTGGGCTTAGAATATTCTGAAGACGAAGAAGCAATGCCAGAATCTGCTGCAGCTGTGAAAAGGAACCTCCCACGAGAAGCAAGGTCTGCTCCTACTGTTGATCCTACCAATGTTAATTTACCTGGTTCTGGAATCAGTCAAGATGATCTTGATCAGTTTAAGTTTGAATTTATAACTGCTGTGAGAACCATAGTTAGAGAAGAAGTTTCTAATGCTCTTACTCAAGTGTCTCTACAAGTTTCTGAAAATTCTTTGGAAGCCTTCTCACAAAGAGTATCTAATGCTGTGAAGCCAGACCTAGCCAATACTGGTGACCTTATTGGTAGGCAAATAGCCTTTTTGAATCAGACCTTGAAGGATCTTCAAATTGGCTTAGTTTCTCTATCAAATGAGTTCAGATCAACCATCTCTGGTATGATGGAAGTTTTAAGAAATCTGATTGAACATCTCAACAAGTCTGACCTGAGGAAGTTGAAAGCCGAGTTAACTCACATAGTCGGCCAAGCCAGTACAGGCAAGGCAACAAAGATCACTACCCGTGAGATAGAAGCTCTAAGACAAGTTGTGCATGAAGAGTTAGCTGCTGTAAGACAAATTCTTGATTTAGAATCCTTGAGGAAGATGAGAGATCTCTATGATAACAGTCATAAGATGGCCTTGGTATATTCAGCAGATGCTAAGAAAGCCCTGCAAGAGATCAAGGAAAAAGTTGATACTTACTTTTCCAAGATTTATACAAAGCATGAGATGGCTGCAAACTTCAAAGTCTTGGCAGAGAATCTAAAACTACCTCCAGTCACTCAGGCCTTCAACACTCAAGTTCACCAATTGCAAGATTTTACCCCAACCTTAGCACAGTTCATGGAGAATAAGGATGATTTTGAAAAAGCTATGAAGTATGGAGCAGAAGTCATTCAGGACTTCATTCATCTGTTGAAGCCTTACTTGGATGCACAGGCCACTGCAATTGTACTCCCTACTTCTGAACCTCTCAGTGCCTCTGATGTAGCTCCAAATCAGCTGTCTGTTGCCCAAGCTCTATCTCAGTTGCGACCAGTCTCTCAGAAAGCATCTCAACCAGCTCCTGCTCCTTCTCACCAACTCTCTATGGCACCTCCACCTGCACCTGCCAGAGTTGTCCTACCGCCCCTTCAGCTCTGTGAACCACAGCCTGCCTCCAAGCCTTCCACCTTACCTACTATTGATCCAAAAGACAAAGGGAAATCCCCTTTGCATCCCAACAAATAGCCATGTATTGTTTTTGATGGGGTCATCTATGTATTTCTTATCCTTTTCTGTGACTTTATATAATTTGTTTTTTCCTTTGTGTTATCTCTATACTCTATGCACCCTGCTTCTCCTTTCCCTTATCTGTTTTCCCTCCTTTTTGATTATCCCAAAGGGGGAGAAAGATGGGAGGAAGATATATATAATGGGAGAAAGATATATATAATGGGAGAAAGATATATATAATGGGAGAAAGATATATAAGGGGGAGAACGATCGATATATCTATGAGAGATGTGAATATCTCAGAGGGAGATCAATATCTCAGGGGGAGAAATCTAAATATTATATATATGGGAATGTTAATTTAAGAGGGAGATTTATATCTCTTTACTTTTATTCTCATTATGTTCTTATTATTGATTGATTATTTTTTATATATATATGAAGATTTGTGATTATCAAAAAGGGGGAGATTGTTGAGCCCTCTGGAAGATTGCTGATTTCATGGTTATAATTGATGTTTTAATAATCACAAATCATCACAACTCATTAATGCTTAATCTGGTTTGATTTCTCATAAACATAACTCCAATCTGTTAATGAATCAGTTATCATGTTTTTAACTATGCTTATTGACTTACAAAGTATGTTGGAAGTCTTCTGGATTCAACATCCATAAGACGCACCGATCCATCAGACTCACCGATTCATCAGACTCACCGATCCATCAAACGCACCGATCCATCAGACTCACCGATCCATCAGACGCACCGATCCATCAAACGCACCGATCCATCAGACGCACTGATCCAAGGACTCACCGATGCAAATGAGTCACCGATGCGAATGACTCACCGATTAGATGACAGACCGATGCTGATCAGAATGACTCACCGATCAGATGACAGACCGATGCTGATCAGAATGACTCGCCGATCAGATGACAGACCGATGATGATCAGAATGACTCACCGATCAGATGACAGACCGATGCTGATCTATCTGAGTCACCGATCATCACTCTAATACTGATGACCTACCGATCACTTGAACAGTCATAAACAACTGTTTGAATTTCTTTATCTTTATCTTTATTTAATCTAACCAACGGTCATATTAGGTATATTTCAATGCTCTGAAATACTATTAATAAAGGTTGTCGGATGTCAGGAAACCGTACCTCGTACCTGCGGAAAGGAAACCTTTTCTGTCCTACGGAGCACGTGACATAAATACAAGAAGACTTTGCTGAAGAAAGATACAATACAGAGACAAAAAGGAGAGAACACACACAGACACTTTGAAGATATACGACTACTCAAGAAGAGCTCTGTGCATACAAGAAGAACCAAGCAAGACAGAATCATATATACAATCAAGCTTACTCAAGAAGAGTTCTGTGCATACCAAAGAATATCAAAGAGCTTCATCGACTACATTTCACTGCCTGTGAACCTGAAGCATACGACACTCTGCTTCTCAAATAAAATTGAGAAGAGGACTCAGAATCACTTCTGATCAATTCCAAAACGAGTCCAGAGCTACACTGAAATCACTAGAGCCATTTATAAACTCTACATCTCTGCTCTGTGATTTATTTATTCTACATATTGAGCAGTGTGTGTTATCTGCTGCATTAAACACACACACTGACTCCTGTACTTTCACTGGAGGATCTGTAATTCCTCAGCAAACCTTTTTACACTTCATTTCCCACTGTGGATAGTGGTAGAGGTCTTGTGACCTGGACAGCTGGCTGCTGTTGTTTGTTTTCCCACGTAGAACTGTGGTAGAGGTCTTGTGACCTGGACAGCTGGCTGCTGTTGTTTGTTTTCCCACGTAGAACTGTGGTAGAGGTCTTGTGACCTGGACAGTGTGTTCACTGTTGTTAACCCCGATCCAGGGTGTGGATCATTTTTCTATATAAACTTTTGAGAGGACTAAGTCTCGGCTTGAGACTGAACCTCTTGGTTAATTCTCTGTGTTTGTAGTTATACTCTATATCCATACTATACATATTTATTTCATATTCCGCTGCTATTACTTTGAAATATAATCTATCTTCAAAGCTACTTTGATAATTAAATTCACAAGTGTTTATATTTATTATAAATCAGTAAATTAGTTTCAAAAGTTAAGTTAATCATAAGATTAAGTTAACTGAGAACTAATCAATCTTTGAGAAGCTAATTGAACCTTTATAATCTATATAAATTCACTACAGTTTAATTTGTTTTTGAAATTGGGGGATTTTAATAAAAATTGTTTTTAACAGAAACTTTAATTGGAACTCAATTCACCCCCCCCCCCCCTCTTGAGTGTCCACTCCGACCAACAGAAAATATAAATCAAATAATTCCATTTACTTCTTCACATGGATATTCTACTAGTAGAATAATCACAAGTAATATCAATATCTAATTTCATAATGACGGAATGCATAATGTCGAACATCATAACCAAATTTTCAAGGCCACATGCCAAGACTACAAATAAAGATTTTGTCAAGGCCTTATTCCAAGACACTAGTTTGTCTCACGAGACCTACCAATGCATCGGGGAACTACAGAAGGCTCCACCCTTCACTTACTATGTCCAATTCATTCCTCGTATGAAGAGGTTGTAACAAAATCTAAACATTTTTATTAAAACTACCATATGAAATGTCAATATTTTAACCATCAACCATGAATGGTATAAAAATACCACGTCAACATTCAAACATAATTCATTAAATACAATATGAAAGATTGTATTATAATAAATCAACCTCAATAAATAATAATGAATGATATTGACATAGATGAAAATATTAGTAATACTATGTGAGAAAAATATACCTTTTTCTTGAAAACATTTAAAAGTATCACTATTTATGAAGAAGCTATTAAAAATAGATTTTTTTAATCAAAGTGTCCCATACCACTTTGAAACTTTTAAAAGGAAATTTAATTTTAAAACATTAATGTCCATATAAATAAATCTTTACAACAATTTTGAAAACATGGACATTAATGAGAAAGATTTAGAAGAATAAATCATTAAATCATTTAAAATGATATTTTAGTTAGAGTTACTAACCAAATGAGAGACGCTTGAATTCAAATAATTGTGGTATTAAAAACATTATAATATCATGAGAATATATTTATTCAGGATATACTATGTCAAATTATAGTATATACACCATATAAATGTGAATTGGCGCATAACAATAAAGAAATATCAATGGAATGTAAATTGAGACGAAATACTTTATAAAGAAAATATCCTTATATTAAAGATAAATCAATGAAATAATTATTTGTGAAATTTATATATAATCCCAAATCGATAAGGGAATTTTTAATTTTAATTTCCACTCATTGTGTTTTACGCACACTTCATTGATTATTTTACTCCAAGATTATGTGTGAAATCACTATTTATTTATTTATATAGTAATTTCCACTCTCTTGTTGTGGATATACTTTGGATAAAAATAATCCATCCATTGATAAATTCTCAATTCATTGATATGAACATGATAAGGGTAATCTTAACTCAATTTCCATGGGAAGTACATACACCACACAGATGGTAATAGAGGAAAATATATTATGAATCTCACGGGAATACATGTGATATGAAAACCCCTTACCACATTGTAATCAATTGAGTCATATGACCAAAAGTTAATAACCACCAATTGAATCACATAATACCTTGAATAAAAATAGAATCAAGACAATATATATCAAATGGCAGTACACAATACACCACATGTAATAAATAAGTGGGGAATAATGGAAATCTCATGGAATTAAAAGTGAGATAAAAACCCCTTACCTAGTACTTTTCCTTAGTTGAGGGTATATTAACCTCCTTTATTATGGTGAAATAATTGTTATTAAAGTATAAAGGAACCATATAAATAAAAATGATATCATATATGATCTTTTAATATTTCTTTTTTAATAAAACTTCAGTAGTATCATTGTTTTAGGTGTTAACTGATTCATTTATTTATATGTTTTGTTATGTAATACATGTTTGTTATGGATATGATGTATTTAATTCATATCCAGAATAATATTATGTTATTAAACAATATTGTTTAATCATAAAATGATATTTATTCTTGAATGGATGTGATAGGGAATAAATCTCACCGCATTCGTGGAGACTGTTATCCATACGTACGTACGGGCAACAATATCATTCTATTGATGATGAAATAGTATGTAATTGGATGTAATTTCATATATACAGAATGATTAACATGTTATATTTATTATTTAAATCAATTATATAGATTATTATACCCGTCCAAATAATTAAGTTTCGCATAACAAACTACACCACAACATGGAGACGGTAAGCCGTACGTACACACGTATGGAGATATTGTCATTCATAGAATGGATAGAATAATGAATTTGGTTGTACCATATTTATAATAACATTGAATAATGTAGAAGTTACTGGATTTATTATTTTTTCATGGAAAAAACTAAGAAATAGGAAGATGAAGAAGAAAAGAACATTGAAAGAGTTGATGAAATAATTACCTCTTCTTCAAGTGCTTCCTTTTCATTTGATCAAAATGGGTCCTTAGGTTGGCTTTATGATAAAATTAACGACTCTAGGTTTAATTTAAGGTATTTGGGAGGATATGAGATCAGGTTTTGGAAGAACCAAATGCCATTGGAAGTGTGATTTTTAGAGAAGGGGATGTTCCCTTTTATAAGAGAGGTGAGGGTCTCTTTAGGAAAAGCAAGAAATGTTATTTTATTATACAATAATATTCGGTTTATATTGGCACCAAAAGAATTTATTTTGATTATATGGTGGTTATGGTTCGATGAAATATTAACCAATAGGTTTTAGATAGGTTTAGGTCACCATATTAACCTTATCTTTTAGATTTAACTCTTTGTTAAATAGTTTAACATTTACCATTTCTCCTTGTATTTTTATAATATATGGTTAATAAACATACTATAAAATGAAAATAGAACCCCAAATGGTTCATTAATGACATAGATATTATTATATAAGTCCTTTGAGAGAGACATATATTTTTAGGACTATTATATCATTTAATAATATAGTATATGTTTTAAAAACTCATTTATGTCAGTTTTGACATTATATAGTATTTGGTTTTTGTGAAAGTCAAAAACTCTGATTTATTCTAAAAAATTAAATTTAATAAACACAAAAATTTCATATTAATCTATAAAATTATTGTAATTCATCAAAAGTATCAATTTACATTTATTTTGATATTTATAGTATCAGTTATTTTAATCCTTCATTAATAAGGTAATTACTGCATCATCAATGTGTCATAAATAAATTAAATTATTTAATGTCTCAAAATTATAAATAAAATACCATGAAGTAGGAAATATTTTTAAGTTTATAATTAATATTTATAGTCGAATTTATCTTATGTATAACCCTATATTAAAAATGTCTTATTTATGACAATTTGAATTTGACACTTTTAACTCTTCTTTAAATAAATTGATAATAAATTTCCTAACCTAATCCAAGTTGACCAAAGAGGATAATATTTTATTCCTAATGTTTATTTTGGTCTAAAAAACTTATAAAATTGAATTGAGCCATGTTTTAGGGTAATTATAATATCATTTTTACCTTTAATTGTCCTACTTACTTTTAACCGTGGTAAATAACAGTCAAAAGTTACTATTCACCAAAAATTATTTTCCTTTTATTGAACCCCATTTTACTTATTGATACCAACTGTGTGTCTCGGATTTTTGAAATTTATTTCACAGAAGAAGTAAAATTATGTTTTATGCAAATTTGCTAACGTGCCTAGAAGGTGGGTAAAAAACGTTAAAAAAATTTCAATAACTTTTATTCATCTAACTTTATTATAAAATGACTCCTATGAATTACATTGAAATAACATAGGTATTATGTATCTAATTTGACTTAAAATTAATTTAATAAAAATAAATAATTATTTAAATAAAAAGTTGGTTTTTAAACAATAACACGGTGTTTTTTACAATTCATCAAAAATTGAATCTTTTTAGAAAAATACCAAAAATTAATCTTAAGATAATTTTGATATTCCAAATCTAAAAATGATGTATATTTTACCAGTTTCAAAAAATAGAAGTTGAATTAATTAATTTAAAGTTATTTCCTATTGTCAAAACTATAAGGCAGTTTTTTGAAAAGTAAAAACTATCAAAAGATTGATATGTGTTTATGTCTGGTTTAAATGTGAAATTACTCTTAATGACTATAATTGTATTAAATGATAAAATTATAATCTAATTATAATTCAAAATCATTAAAATTTATAATTTATCACTATAAACTATTTTGATTAAAAAATTTGTTTTCAATTAAAATTTAGTAACTTTCATTATTCATCAAAATATGAAAGTTATCATAAAAACACCAAAAATTTATCCAAACTAAATTTTTATGACCCGTTTCTATAGAATAATTTAATTTCATCAAATTGAATATATAAAAGTTCCAAATATTGGATTTATAAAGGTTTCTCCATTAAAAGGCATAAAAACTACATTTTTTTAAAAATACTTATGTTATCAGAAAAAATGATTTTGCCCTTATATTATGTCTAAGAAACAAGAAATACAAGTGTTAAAATTTTATGGGATATATATAAAATTCAAATTTTGGTTATTACTATTCATAACCACTTTCTAAACGGCTAGTTTGAATGGTCGTGGTGTGCTTCAACTCGGTGTTGCGTACATCGCACACTGTTGTATTATTCAAAGAGAAGTGTACCATGGAAGCTTGGGGTGTTACAAAAATCTTGGTGTGACACTATGTGTCCTGCTGAGAACCGCACTGATGAGAAATTCTAGACTCATCAAACTTCAAATTTAAAATTTAAAGGTAAACTATTTGACATGAAACCTCTGTGATCCCCTAGTATTGAATTAGGATTAATCAATGACCACATTAAGATATGATTAAATATAGCCTAATTATTTTGATTCCAATAAATTTAATATGAGGGTTCTGATATAGGGGATCATTGATTCAAATATCAAATCTTGGGAAAGTTGTTGCACTACTACAGATTCCTCCGCCAATTATTCACTTACATTTATTTTCTATATACTTTTCTTTTCTCCTTCCCTCTCACACCCTCATAAGTAGAACGAGGGAGTAGATTTCAATATTCACTCAATGAAATAGACAATGGGGGAGGGTTTTATGAATTTTCTTTCTTTTTTTAGGTTTTTATTTTCTATAATAATAATTTAATTTAAATTTCTTTCATCTTCCTATACCAGGACAAATGATATAAGAAAATGAAAAGTATATTAATAATTGTGCAACTAATTACCCTGAATTACCCATAACTATTTAATTTTATGGGTAATTATGTTTAAAAATAGTATCCATACCACTTTATTCATTTACACCCTAAAATAACTAACCCTAAAAAAATGTATAATTTATACGTTAAAGAGAGGATACCATGAAAAAGGATCACCCTCATATCAACTCCAATAAAAATCATGACTACCCTATTTAATTTCAAAATTATTTAGAACTAGAACATGGAATATATACAACTTTAAGACACTTTATCTAAATGATTTTAAAACAATCCATTCTCTCAATTATCTTTCTTTAATAAAATTTTTATCAATCCATTTAATTTTCCTTAATATTAACATTCACCATATCTTGGGGTCTACCTTGAACTCATTTCATTCTGTGTTTTTTTAGTTAGTAGCATTTGTTTGAGTCTTTTATAAAATAAAAAATTTTATTTACCCCATATTAAATTACTTACTCCCCTATGATATCAAATAGATTTTGCTTATAACTCTTTTCTTTGATTATCCATTACATGAAACAGCTACTAAAAAATTGTGGAATTGTGTTGTAATTATAATCCTACCACTCAATAACATGATATGGTCATGAATAAAACTTATTCCATTGGGACACATGAAACACATCACGAATAGTGGTCAAATAAAATCATAACTCTAATGTTTATTCAACATTATAGATACATTCTACAATTTCAAATTCACAAACATAACGCAACATCAACTTACCATGCTTACCCAATCGATGATATCACAATCAAGGGGAAACTATGAAAAAACACCCAATCACCAATAGATAATTTCAATGGTTGATAAAAATAGAATGTGTAAGATTTCCAGTGACTATAATCAATCACAAACCACTTTTTAATCACCTAAATCATACAATCTGTCACCTAAAAATTACTTGGAACTAATAATATATTTTCACCCAATATAAACTAATACAAATGATACTGACATAGAAATATATTTTTATTAAAATAGATACATATTTATTTTGTTTTGATAGTTATTGGTGTAAAAACCACTCAACCAATAATAGATATGTCTCTAATGGGCCACTGAAATATGACACACTTTCCCATAGTATATCATTAATAATTTGAATATCCCACTATATATGTTGATATCATTGTAAAGGATATGATATTATCAGGTTAAAATGAGGACCCATCACTTCTAGAAGCCCCATCCAGAATCGAGAATTAAATAATGGGTATTGATTAAATACAATCTTCAAAGTCACACAATGAATCATAAAAACCTTCTAGATATAGAAATTTTTTTATCTCCTCTACCTTAATTAACATTTTAATGTTAAAGTAATGGAATGATTTCATAAAATTTTCAAATAATAAAAAATATATAATTCTAACCACTATGGGATCAAGTAAAAATAATAATAAAATATAACGAAATCTCATCCCATTTCTATACTAAAATAGGAAGAGGTTATAACAAAATTGTTAGTTTCTAGTGCTTGACATTATTTATTTTATAACTAAGGACCCATGGCACAAAATACGAAATTTTACACTTCATCATGGCACACTAATTCAAATTTATTTTATTATTAAACATCTTTGTTGGCTTAGGGTGAACTACCCTACTATAATAGTGATCGACCACTATCACTTTTTGACTTAACTCAAATGGAACCATAAAACGCTTCCTAAAAGAAGTAGAACCATTAATAGATTTAAACCAATCACTTGAGGTATCCCTAACATTAATAATTCCCCTTATACAGTGATAGTAAAGACTTGATTCCTACTCAAGATGAATTGGATCGTCCACAGAGGGTGTAACTTGTATAGTGGAAAAGAATACCTGATCATCCTTCTCTTTTACATATAAATGAAATTAAGAAAATAAAATCATCAACTATAATTCATCTTTATATTCTTTCACTACGTGAGTGGTAAATTTTCAACTTAAATCACTATTTACCACATTCACTTTACATAGGGTGATGGATATATCAAATTTGAAATCCTAGAGATAATTTATCCATCACCTATATCTAAGATTAAGACCTTTCTATGTGAAAATATACTTTAGATTTTTATGATAATAGTACACAGGGAACCTTTCCTCAAAAAGGCAGTGTTGAAAAGTAATAAAACCATGAATCAAAATCACCAACTCATGTTCAATGGGTGGAGTAATTCTTCTGATAATGGTGTAAGTGGTGGGAGTTATAAGCCACAACATATTCATGCTAGATTAAAAAACCAAAAAATATACCTAAATCATCAAAAAAACATTTCATATTCTACTACTAGCTCCATAAGAATCAAAATAGGAGATAAAATCAATATCACTTTTATTCTTCAATGGATTTCATGAATTTCTTATACATGTCAAATTTAACTCCCTTTCATGTCAAATATACCAAGGGAGATGCCAACTAGGAGAAGTACGGAATTAAATTCCTATAGTATCGTATTATCCCCAATAATATCCTAATCTTAAATAAATTTATTGAAATTTCCCAATACATCGTGTCTTGTAAATTCTTAGGACCCATAAAAATTATATTCTCAGATACCACATAGCCCAAAAACATCACTTCCTAGATCCAGAATTGAAATTCAGACAAAATTGTATACAAGATATGATCCCTTAAGGATTAAAAAATGATTTCTAAATGGTCCCAATGCTCATAAACATCTTATATTGAACCAGGATATCATAAATAAATACCTCAATAAAGGTTTTGAGTTACCAATGGAAAATTTGGTTTATCAAAGCCATCAAAACCATAGGGAAACTAGTAAGGAAAAATAACATAACCAAGTATGCATATTGAACATAATTTCTCTGGAATGTAGTATTGGGAATATCCACTTCCCTCACCCTTACCTGATGGCCTCTCAACCATAGGTCAACCATTGAAACCCATATTTCACACTTAAGTTAGACAAACATATCATCAATCTTAGGTAAAATGTACTTATTCTAAATGTTCACCACATAGAGATTTTAGTGATCAATGGAAAGTTATAGAATCTAATCTATCTTCTTGATAAGGAGAATCAATGATGCCCATAGTGACGCTTTAGGGTGAATAAAACCCTTACAGATGAGATCCACTATTTAAACCATTAATTATTTCAATTTTTGGGATTCATTCAATACAATGGTAAAAAGATGAGACACATCCATGAGAGAATATAAATTGATAAATATACATTATACTAGGGAAGAAATATAGAGAATCCATTAGGAAAGGCCATGGGGTATCTACCAACTACTAATGTAAATTGACTATCTAAACTATACTCTATATAATCAAAGAAAAAATTGGAGATATAACATGAAAAACATTGAATATCTATTTATGTGGGTTTTTACCTTCCAAATTTTGGATCCCACTCGCCTTGAAAGAGGTGATTGATTCCATTAGAAGGTAGGAACAAATCATTTTGATGGTAATAATCAATGTAACCTATTTCTTTATCCATCTAATCCATTAAAAAAAGATATCAAATATATCTTGTACAAGAACTATGAAATCCCAGAAAAACCCCTCAACATCAATAATGATCACATGGAACATAGGTCACTCAAACCCCTTCTATCTCCTCTTACCTAAAATTGTAAAGAGATCTATCATATATATAATCAAATTAGTTCATGAACCCAAATAATAAATAAACTTATAATAAATAAAAGAAGGGATGAACTTTTACCACACAAAGACAAATTCGTAGAAGAATCAATAAAAATAACACATATCATAGTCAAAGTTTTGCATAAAAATCCCATAGAAGAGGCCATACAATATATATATTCCTAGATTCATAACATCTTAGATACCTATTAACAAAATTTGAATGTAGTATTATCTAAAATCATGATCTTGTCCCCTTAGATGCTTTAGACCACACATGAGAGCCTCTATAAAAAGAAGTTCCAACATGATTACCCTATGCCAGGTTTCTACAGAAGCACTGAAAATGGATCAAATTCCTAAACTGGTGGAATGTTCTTGGGTTCTATTATCTATTAATTTAGTGTATCCTATATTTCCACATGGGAAGCACACTACCATCTTACCCCTCGAATATGTCATTGATACTAAGTCAGATGAATGATTCACACTCCCTCCATCACTATAATTATATTATTCATGATTTCTCTTCAATATGGATTAAGAACTTTAACTTCCTCAAATAGTAGTAGAGGCATACTGAAACCAGTCATCTATTCCATAACATTATCGACCATCTGTTCTTTATAAACCACTTCTGTATAATTCTGTAAGTAGAGAATAATAATCCTCAACAAAATATCTGTCTTTAACCCCATTTTAAATCATCTGTAATTATTGTAATAATTTTTGAATATATTTAGGGAAAGATGATCCAATTATATTAATATAGTGTGACATTCCATCACTGTTCAACTGTCATGCTCCATATTCTCAAATTTTTTGGCCTTTACATTCCTTAAGGTGTTTAGGTAAAACATTTTATTGGATGTCTTCTTAAACATAACCCAAGTGAGATCATAAAGAATCTTTATCTACATGATAAACTCCAATCACATATTTCTAGGTCATTCCGACATATATGTGAAAATTATAACCTTACAATTCTAAGGGTTTTGAGGGAAACCTCAGATAAATTCGATATTCTCTGTCAATTCTTCATGATCTTGAGGCCTCCGTTAATCCTGAAAAATATGTGGAATATGCCTATTACAATATTGATCTTGATTCACTGGTTAGGATTTATGTTGGTTACATCCTTGACCTAGAGATTGGATGGTCTTGATCACTGAATCAATGATATTGGTTCTGGTGGAGGGTTCACCTACAATGTATGCTCTGCAACATTCTCTCTTTGATTTAGGGGAGACTTTTTAGTCGGCGTGTTCAATAATTCATAAAACACATAACTCGGTCAATACATAAATCAATACCAATAACATGTATGAGTCAAAAACATTTCACCCAAGTACTCATAAACATTCACCAATATTAAATCATGTCAAATTATATCAAATTTTTCAAGTATAAAGCTCAATTCCATGAGTCAGTTCCAAAAAACCCATGGTATCTTAAGGTTCAACATGAAGAAGATCTGGACAATAACTTTCCTGTGTACTTTTTTTAAGGCATGAAAACCCTATCTATATAACACCATAACCCCCAATAATAATAAGGGGCACTAATACTACATTGTAATGAAATGGAATGGGTTAACCAAACATTTCACCCATCCCAACTCTCCACAAGGGCTAATGAACATTCTAGATCTCCATAGAATGGGGATAATCACCGGGGTATCAAAATACAATCATTGGAAATGAATTCACCCTCAAAAATAAAATAAGGGTGATATAGATTCCCCTAGAAATATAGAATAAACTATCCCTTAATTTCATGTCCATGTAAAAAATAAATAGCTTCTAAATTATAAAAATAACCAAACTATTTATAATGTTTCATAAATAATTACCAAATATCTAAAATGAATTTTTAATCATAATTAAAGTGAAAAACTGACACAAAAATATTGTATAAATCTGTAAAATATAACGAAGGATATTATGTCCAATATATAACCAAAATATGATGCTAATAATGTAGAATACCCTTAAATGATAAAATAGAGCCATCCCTATGTAACTTATGGACATTACCAATCCTAAATCATGGAGTGTGATGGAGGAATAAATAAGTTGTTTGATACGATGAAACTCCTTTACCTTTACCTTAATTATTCATAATAAAGTATGTTATTCCTAAAGGCGTATACAAGGTGTGAGGAAAATACTAATAGAATACCGTCATGAATTTATATAATATCATTCAAAATGTAAACCAGTAGCTCTATTTTTTTAAAATAATAAATTTTAAAATAATCATTTTTTCCATAAAAATTTAATTTAGATAGCATTTCCCAAATCCTTTTGTTTTTATAAAACAATCCTTGTTATAAAAATAACATGAACAATATAGATACACAAAATAACCAAGGGAAAATGGAATTATCAATATAATAATATCCAAATAAAATAATTGTTCATAATAAACAATATATCTAAACAAAGTAAAATATATGCAACATGTGTATATAACCTATGGGCCTAAAGGTAACTATGACTCTATCTTGGAATAGTATCCAATATATATAAACTTGAAAAAATTATTGGAGATCTCATATTCTCACTATGCCCCATATTAATTTATGTTATCTCCCTCAGTCAAACTGGGCTACAACCCCTATCCTACACAAAATCTATAATATGGTATCACCTTTACATCCTACCAATAGGTATCCAAGGATAACCATGTGAAACTCACTTTAATTTCATAGCCCAAAATATATAATTGCATAATCAAACATTACTTTATATAAATCCATGTCCCAAAATTAGGGAAACATAGTTCACAACGTAATTCCCTTTTTAAATCAACATTAAATCATCATGTCGAAGTAACCCCCCCTCCCCCCACACCAACATTTTCTCAAACACTTTTCAAGCACAAATATAATTTTTAAGGAAACCATATAAAATAACAATTTAATCTAAAACAAGATAAAAAATCATATATCTGATATCATCCCTTAACAAATCATTTTAATCTTATTTTATCCAAAAAACCAAAGGAAACATGAGAGACAAGAGTATGCCATATGGAATTTGTATTGTGTAGAAGCACATACCTCTAATTAACTATAACCACATCACCTTAATTAATATTCAAAACAAATAATGATAATGGGTCCTCAAAAACTGAGACACCGAATAAATTCCACTAGATACCCATCCCTAGACTTGGGTTTAGCTAAAGTGGACAACTAAGAAAAAATAAAAAGAGATAGATGAAAAAAATGGTAATGGAATGGGAGAAGAAGATAAATCCACCAAATATTGAGAGATACCTCGAATAAATATAATATAATATAAGGAAAACATATCAAGATCTAATGGGAAGAATAAGTCCATGGCTAGGTAACCCTACATCCAGAAAATGGGGAGAAATTAGAAGAGTTAGACTTTAAATAAATATGGGAATTTGGGTAAATTCCATGTTTTAAAGAATATAGACAGACCCCACCATAGAGTGACCCTCTAATCCATGGTTTAGAACTCCCTCACTAATCCCTCTAGGGAACCACTATCCAAGCTAAAACATAGGGATCTTATTATGGGAAGAAAAACTAAAATCCAAAATCCAGGCCCCTATGAAATAGCCTCCCTCTTTGATGGTGGAATGTGCCTCTACTGACCAGACTCCATTTAGTAACATCTATGACCATTTTTTTCATCCTTCCCCACAAAAATATTATTGAAAAAATCTTTTAAATAAAAGGTCCCATCACAACATTATTCCTATGGATAGGGAATGACCTGTTGTAATTCAAACTAAAGAACTCCAAAATATCCAAAAACTATTGTAAGGATGAGGAGATTGGAAAATTGAAATAAAATAAATAAATAATAAATTTTTTACCTAAAAATTATATCACATGTATAATAATAAAACATTAAAACAACAAAAATTATCAATAAATTAACTCAATATATCAGTCTTAAAAATATACTAATGTAATGGTTGTCTAAACATCACACCATTGAATAAAATTATTTTTTATTAAGTTAATTAAACCTTTATGTAAAGATCAATATTGTATTAACTAAGTCTAAAATTGAGATATTTTTATATGCCCATTGGAAAATTTATTTCTTGAAGGTTATCAAATCTCAAAGGTCCCTTCGATCTTCCCCCTTTGTAATTTACAATTAATTACTGTATTTTATATAATGTATTTAAGTAATACCAATAAAGTATCATGTCTCATAGTATAAGGAAACACACATAAACATATTCTCCACCTTTGTCTTCACCTTAAATAATTAGAATCATTCACCCTTCCTATAAATATCTCTCAAAATATTATCTTTCTCTTTCAAAAAATAAAAACAAATAAAATAGGGAAAATAAAATAGCGAACTCATATGTATTTTGGGTGATAATTCACTCCCAAAAAGGCTCTCATTTTTTAAAATAAATCATTAATAAATGGAGTTTTCAATATATTCACTTATTTTTATTTCATTTAAGCATACTAAAAATTCATCCAACCACATTCCACCTTCTCTTTATTAAAGTGGATCATGACATGAATATTTTTTTACCTATAATGTTTTTTCAAATTCTTTTTCAAGTTGATATCACTTTGATTATTTCACCTAAGAAAAAATGAGAATGTAATTTTATTTTTAATGTATTAATGTTGTGATTTCATCAATTTCCTTTGAGATGTATCTTGTTATTCCAAAACAAACATACCTTTCATTATACTAAGTGTCGCTAGTTTTTTTCTTAATAGTGTGTAAATAAATGAATTTTCCTCTAATAAAACTTACACCTATATAGGGTGATTTTAAATCTACTATGTAACCATCCTAATGAAGATTGATAAAAACAATGAATTTATACCTTAATCCTTGGAAATTTTCTCCTTTGATATAACACAAAATCCAAATCTATCCCATAAGATATGAATCTATAAATTTACCTTAGAATTGATCATAGAGTTTAATGGAAGACATGATATTTGGTATTAACATTTTTTAGGTAAATTGGGTTTCTAATTAGACTTAAAAACTCTTTTTGGTACATCCTATTTGCTTCATCATCTAATGATATCCTAGTTCCACATGAAATAGAAGTTACAATTTCTATTTAATATTCTATTCCAAAACCTTTTAATAATAAATGAGGATACATTTGTTGAAAAATTAGATTATTATATATTGTTTTGTGACTTGAAATCCCAAAAAAGAATTTCATTTAAACATCATCAACATTTCAGAAAGTATTTTCATTTGAAAAAAAGTCCTCAAAAGTCTTAACTTAATTCTCAAAAAAATGATGTCATCATAAAACATAAACATATTGTGTTAGTTTTTTTTATCTACCTTGATGGAGATATTCCATATATCCATAAGTATATATTTTTTTCTTATTCTATGTCATGTGGTGTTATTAACATTATATAAAAGGTATATTTTTAATCTTAGGGCATGTTAGTTTTTATGATATGATTATACTGTATTACAATAATCAAATACAATAAAATTTTATGATTTATCCATATATTAAGGAAATGTAGTAAATATTTGTATCATATGATTTATACTAACACTCTATAATTGATACTTTCTATCAAAAATTATTTTATAATGGTCAAATACATTACCTGATAGCTATCATTACCTATAAACATTTTATAAGATTAAATATGTGTGGCATAGAATGTGGTGAAATGTTAAGTGCATGAAAGAATGTTTAGAGATGTTTTAAATGTATAATATATATCAAATTTTATATAGCATTTGAATAAATAGAATAAAACACTAAAGAGTTTCTTAGATATTATATAGATAAACCCAAGTCATTGATATGGCATTCGTTCAAGTGAAATCATGTTATTTCAATTATACATGAAGATCTATTACACCTTTTTCTATTCCTCATGAGATACTATATTCTCATGGATATTAATAGGGTCCTTCCTAAACATCATGTGATTCAGTTAGACATTGGATACACCAAGAAGGGAGAACCTAATTTATTTCTCCTCATAGATCTTAATAATCTCCTATGATTGAATAACAAGAGTAGTGGTTATCATCCATTAATTGTACATGTTATTTATTCTATAAATACATGGATTTATTTTTTCATAGAATGGTGATATTGGGTTTGAGGATAATATTGCCTTATACTACACTAAATAAATTTTATTTGATACATATAAACTTTCAATATCTTGAAATAGTCATTTCCATCAACCTTTGTTTTCCTAAAATAAATTATCTTTAATCCACTACCCAACATTTCATACCATGCTTGAAGTACTTTTTTAATCCCATAAGGTTCCTTCTTCAGATTAAAAAATTAATATCCATCAATATCATGGATACAAATCATTGGTTCTTAAATATTAACCTCCCCCTTGAGTTCCTCATTCAAGAACATTGACATTACATCAATTATAACTACATTATAATTTCTATGTGAAAAAATCAAAAGAAAATTTTGAATCATTTAAATCCTTCTGATGAGAGTAAAAGTATCATTAAGATCAATATCCTTAATTCCAATGTATCCCTTTCACACATAAAAATATTTGTTCCATTCTACGCCCCCCTTATCAATGATATTATTTATAAAAACCCTTTTTATCCTAATCACGTTATTGTTTATAAGTCATTAAACCAATTCCCATGTGTCATTATGCTCAATTTTATTTAAATCATTCTCAATGTCTATTATTAAATTCCAATATTATAATGATTCTTCAATATTCATTGGTCCAACCAATTAAATCAAGATATCATGATTTGAATTTAACCAAATCCCCCAAGTTTGAACACCCTTACTTATATCTCAAATAATTGTTTCACCCTATACACGCTTTAAAAGTATTAATAATAGAGAATCTTCTTCTTTTGGGCCTTCCGCATTAGAAATAATTTGATAATAATCATAAGAAATTTTAAAAACAAATTTTATAATTGAATCTAGTTCATTATTAATATTAAAATCTATTTGTGATTATCCAATCTCATCATCGATGGGAAATTGTGTCTACAAAGCATCATGGTACACACGGATAATAACATCATAGTTTTCATTGTCTTTCTTGAAATTATATATATAAAACTGGTAACCCCTTTGATGGGTGTATGTTCAAGAAATATCCCCTCATCAACTCTCTCATCAATTTTTTCTAAATTCTACATTTTAATTTTGAAACACATACACAACCAAATCCATTAAAACTCTTAAAGTTATGTTTCATCTAAAAAATATCTCATTAGGAATGTTAAATAAATCAAGGTAAAAGAATAATAGATTAAAAATTTAGATATCCACTCTTGTGAATGGTAACCAAAATAAATTTTGGGTTTCATTATCTGTTTACATAGTTTTCCTCATGTCCACCAAACTCTTGTTCATCCTTTCTGCTACCCCATTTTGTTGAGGTGTGTATAGAGTGATATATTTATTACTTATCAAGTTCTTTCCATGACATGACTTAAAATATTAATTATTATACTTGGATTAATTTTTAGAATAAAATCATCTCATAGTACATTTTATTTTATTTTCAAAATATCTATGAATATTATTAAATCTATTAAGATATTTTGAAGAAAATGACATAAAATAGATATAAATCATATGAGTAAACTAGAAAATAAAGATATTGAATTGGTTTTAGTCATTTGTGGAATTCAATTTTATATTTACACACACATTTTAATGAATCAATTCATGTAGAATCCTATTTTTTATCTTAACAATCTTGTGAATTTTTTTCACCATATTTTTTTGACACACATAATGAGAATTGATCTTCTCATCATTCATAATTGGTAGATTTATCATAGATTCATATTTGAAATCTTTTATCATTTTTTTAACTCAAATAGCTATGTATTCTATACCAAATCCCATTATTTTCTATTAAAATCATGAAACTATGTTTCTATCATTGGAAATATAAAATAAATTATCACTTGTTAATTTTCAATTTTTAATTATTTTTACACCATTAATCATCCTAATTATATATCAATTATTTTGAAAAAATACCTCATTTTCATTATCAAAAAATTTATAAATCCTAAATAGATTAGTCATCGATATATCGATATTGAAAACATCATTTGAGTAAAGAATAATATCAAAAAAATTGGTGTCTAAAACTCCTTTAACATTTAAAAAATAATTATTTTTTAAAATTGAAAACTAATCCATTGTACTAGTTAATATCTCCCAAGATATTATTTTTATCTATTATTTTTTATGGGAAACCATTATAATTGATCTGAAAAGTTTCTCATTGTATGACACTTAAACTACCATTTCTTGATCTTGATCACTCCTCTTCTTTTTTGATTTGGATTTATA
The DNA here is from genome assembly GCA_963277665.1 of Viscum album. Taxonomy (NCBI): domain Eukaryota; kingdom Viridiplantae; phylum Streptophyta; class Magnoliopsida; order Santalales; family Viscaceae; genus Viscum; species Viscum album. The sequence goes on from OY728161.1 coordinate 109,843,224, forward strand.
ATTTTATTATATATTCTTCATTATCATATTGATACACTTTAGGGATTTATGTTGTCATTCACAACCCCTAATGCAAGTATTCCTAATAGTATCAAAATAAATTTTCAATTTCATATTCTCTCTTAGATACTATCTTGGTGGACCTATCTCATCTTTAACTTTTATCCCTTAAAATCATAGTCTCTTTTTTATTGAGGGGATTACATGTTATACTAACACATATAATATTTAGGTTTCTCACTCTATAGAACCAACATCAGAATTAAAATCGAAATATCATCATTATTTGAAATTTTTTATTCCCAAAATCATATCATTTAACTTTCTTTTCTTGAGTACCTCACTAATTTTATTTAACTTTTTTATGCAGATAAGTTCCCTTATACAAATTTTATTTTCCATTATGATTCACCTTTAATTTCTTCTTTATTCAAACCTAATTGTAATTATTATTTTTAGAATTATAATTACATAAAATAAGGAGTGTTTCAACCTTATTAGGAGATGATTTAAATTTCTTCACTTATTATTGTTGATTCCATTAAATTGATTTTATTTACGAGTGTCCACGATGAGGGTTCACTGATTATTTTAAACATCATAAATTTTCTTTATGGACAAAAAAACATTGTACTCAGATTTAGAATATTATCCTACTTCCATGATTGAATATTTTAACTCATTTGAAATTTCTTCAATATTTTTTCAACTTTATGAAATTTTACCAGAAGGAATTTAAATTTATCATTCTTAGAAACCATATTTGTTTTGGTAGTCATAGAAATCTTATATATTTCTTAAATAATGTAATTAAGTTCACCCATCTTCTTTAAGAACTACATTTTCATCAAAACAAATCTCTTTAAATTTTAATATATCAAGGTTCTCCTCCAAAGATTCATTCTCCCCGATTATGTATGAATTTTTACTTTCATTCTCAACACTTTAATTCAACAAAACCATGGGAAAAATTCTCAATCACAATTACAAAAAGTTTTAATTCATATTTATTATATTCTTCAATACTTCTTTTTTATTTGTTAGAAGATCCTTTAGAATGTTTTGAGTGATCTATAAAATCATAATAACCTTCATCCAATATGTTCTCTTATTATCTTTTACATTATCCATCATAAAATTTCATGTCATGTTTTTAGATAAAAAATATTCACTATCTAGAAAATTTCTTTTCCTATCATTCAGATAAGTTCCACCACATTGATCATTTTCTCATTTTTTTTCTATGATACTTTTTTTTATTTATCAACTTCATCATTTTCCTCATTATTCTTAATTTAACATGCTAAAAGGTTCCTAATAATTCAATACATAAAACACTTGAAGGTAGATTTATCTTAATAATTACCTTTAAACATTACATTCGTTTGGATAAAAATGATACAAAGTTAATTAAATTAATTTAAGTACCTTCATATTTTAATTTCTTATGATGAGACCTTTTATATTAAATGATGGTTAAGTGATTATTGACTTTGAAATAAATATAATTTTAAAAATTTCCATTCCTCTTTAAGGGTTGATCCATTTTTTCTCATAGTATATCATGATATTGTTATGTTTTTTAATGATAAACTCATCCAAGCCATGATCCTCTAATTTAGAGATTTTATCATTGAAATCTTATAATAGAATTATTTTCAGTTTATTAAAAAATTTAAAGTCTTAAAAACATCATTATAACTCCATTTAATGTTGATAATTTTGTTCAATCAAATAAATAAATTATCTATCAATTCATCTACTTTAATCTGAATATCTTCAAATTGAGTGTGAAAATTTTTTAATCGTCAATTCTTGACCTTATTAACTCTTATAAATATCCTGATGCTTTCTCTATATGGAATTCACTATTATAGAACTCATCATTCACATCAACACATTCATGGAGGGGGTGATAGAAATATGTTATACTCTCTCTCATTGTATTAAATATTCTTTTTTTCTTTAAATGTAAATGTTATCCTAAATTTAGGGATATATAAATCATTTTTGATAATTTCAATAATGCAGAATCCAATTGATAAAAGATATAGCACAATCCTATCTTTCCATAGAAGAAATAATTTTCCATAAAACATGGGAACACATTTTTTTATATAATTCATACTCTATTTTGAATTCATTGAAAAAATATATATATATTAGTAATAAATAACAGACTCATATCATCCAGAATACATAAAATCACTATTATGAAAATAAATAAATAGCTTTAACTTCATACCAAATGTGGGTCCCATGTGAAATATTCGTAACCACTAGTGGGTGAATCAGTGGTCCCCAAAAACAAAAAATTCAATAAAATTATTCTCATATTGGTAAAATAACACGAAAAAATGAATAAATCTATATTGTAGAGAGGTAGATTGAAAAAGAATATTTGTACAAGGTACCATCACTCTGATTGTCTAGTGTTTAATCCTTAGTGCCCAATGATTGTGATTCCACTTCCCACATCCTTATTTTATAATCAACAAGGAATAAATTATGGATCAATAATAGGGTATTTTACTTTGGTATAAGAAATATCACAAAAACGTGTCAACAAGATGAAAAATCATATGTAATCATCCTCTGTTTCCTCTAATAATGGATCAAGTGTGAACCTTTATTACATTCCTAAAAACAAACCAAGATTTTAGAAAAAAATTTCTTCTAAATGTTTAGAAAACTATATCAAAGTTTCATCATTCTTCATTGAGTGAATCTTAAATTTTTAAAAACCCTACAAGAATCAAAGTATAGAACCATGAATTAGGTAATTATCTCTTGAAAAATCTGGATCTAAAAATCTTTGATCATATACCATAGTATTTAACTTAATTATTATGGTCCCAAAATTCTCTATATATTTTTATCATATTACTATATTATATAAAATACAATCATTTAAAACCTTGTACCTATACAAACCTGTAAAAAATATATGAAACCAACATGGAATAACTGTTAATTATTATGACATGAAACTCTCTTTAATTTCAGTAATGAATAAAAATTATGCATCATATAGTATTACATTATGAAATACATTTTTTGTCTCAGAATATGAGACTGTGGAATGATGATCCCATGGTAATGCCCAAAAATAAAGCAATATTTTCTCATTAAAACCTACAAAAACCATAAACATTCATTATTGAATTAAAACTTGATATGAGTGATTTTGTGATAACTCATGAATCAACCACAACACAACTAATTCACATTGTATCATGATTTCAACATATTTTTAATAATCCTTCTTCCTTTAGATAATTATGAAATAATGGGTATCACATCATCACATGATTTGGAAAAAATCAAGAATTCTTATTTACATTATCATCAAGATATCTCCAATTAATCTCTAACTCACCCATGATCTTGTGAATAATAAATAAAACATGAAAATAAATTTAGAATTATTGAATTAATTTTCTCAAGAATTTATTCATGGAAATAAGATAATATTAGAGTTGTCTAAACACTACATCATTAGATAGAATTATATTTTGTAGAGTTATCTAACCCTTGGTATAAAGATCAATAGTATATTGACCGAAAATTAATTTTTATCTTCTCATACCCCCTTTTTTAATTCACTTTAAGATGTTTTTTAATCTCAATGGATTATATATTATCAAAATGCATTGAAACACAGTAGATAAAATGTAGGGTCATTAAACTTGGTTAATATATGTGTGTGTTTGTGTGTTTATATAATAATAATAGTAATATTAAATCCCAAAACAAATTTCCAGGAAATAAATAAATATTTACTTTAATTTCATATGAAACAAGTTACATGGTTTAAAAACATTTAAATATTTTAAAACATAAATTTATTTTAAAATCTTGAGTACTATTATGCATGGTTTACAAACCATGCATAATAACAATGAAACAACTAAAAATACATCCTTAAATATTTTAAAATGGGTTTTCTATTCCCCATGGACTTATTTTTCTCCCTCTCATGTAAACCTCTCCCAATAGTATATCCTATGTTGTTTTCCATGGATTATCAAATCCTAAAATACTTTTATTTCATTATTATTGGGTTTTTTGAGCCTTGGAACGAAGGTATGAATTCTTAATCACTTAAAATCATTTTATCATTTCTATTTTAACCTTTATTGAAACCTCATTAATGAGGATATTTTCTCTTATAGAATAGTCTTACATGAAGAGGTTTATGTTTTCTATGATTAGGCCTTAGAAAATAGTTCGGAAGGATATAATTTCTTCTAAGCAAAATCATTCATCGGTATTGATTCTAAGGTAGGTGGATCCAATATTATCTCTTTTAGTGAAAAAAATTTATATTTTTAAATAATAATTAGGTAAAACAATTTTAAAGTCCTTAATCATTAATTAAATAGTTTTGTGGTTGTTTTATATTAAATATTGTAATTATAAGTTTTAGATAATCATAAAGTTGGTGTGGGTGTTGTATTTAATCACTAAAAAGGTTGTTTGGAAAATATTTATTTGATTTCAACAAAGGATGTGTTTATCAAGTTTGTTTTTAAATTTTTATTTATTACTTATCATGAAATATTTGATATGTGTTTAGTAGGACAATGAGGGTAGTGTGATTTTAAATATGTTTTTAAATAATTTAGATCATATCCATGAGATGCATGTACTTTCATATTAAGAATTTTTATACTCTATCTTTGAATGTAGGAGTTGGATTTATTTTCTTCCTATCGTGTTATGATATGATTCTATTAAATTTTTAGTTAGTTTCACTCATGAGATTTTCATATTTTGTATTGTGGTTAGTTTCTAATGATATTTATATCACGTTAAAAATGATATTATATTTTGATATGGGATTAACCAAGTATAGATCTATTAGTGTTGGATATCTAACTTGAATAATTTATTTAGTATGTTAAACTAGTGGGTTTTTTCTAATATAATGTTTAAAATATTATTTTTAGAAATATTAATTATTTTCAATCATGGAATAGAGCATGAATTTATTTTACCTTGGAATATATATGTACAGGTTTCAGAAGCATGACAAATAATTATGATCGTAATGTAAAATCATATTATGTCTACTTTTCGCATCCTCTATATTCATAACTTTGGTGATAATATATAAATTCGCTATTATGATTTCAAAAAGGAAATTTTTCCATATTTATTAGTGGTAGACTCTATTCACCCATGTATATCAACATAGAAGGGGTTGTATGAGAGTGACATTCAGTAAACCCCAGTGAAAATTTCATTATTTTTTTATCTTAGTGGCATGGCCATGTAGCACCCCTTTATTATATATTTATATTTTTATATAAATTTCATAATGAAGATTATTTTGTTATGAATTATTTATATTCTATTAATTTATCTTTCCTTTTAAGTGGAATGCATTTAATTAGTGTGTTATGATACATATAAATAATTTTGTTATTTGAGATTTATATAATGAGTTTTATGTGTTCCCTAAGAATAACTAGGTTAATGTATTGTGAATTTTATGGTTATGTCTAAAATAAGAACCCTTCATCTTGAATTTTTTATAAAATTTTTATTAAGTGGGATTTTATTTGTATTAATGTGTATATTTCCCTCAAATTTTTATTTATACTCTCAAAAAAATTACCCTCTAGTGATCTGGTGGATGTGTCTAAGGCCATGTGATGACCATGAATAAAGTATTCAGTTTAATATCTATGTTAGGGAGTTATTGTATTCCGTCCAATGATATAACAATATCACTAAAAGTGATATGGTTATCTATATTTCAAACTCAAACAAACCATATTTTACCATAAAACATGTTGATATAACAATCAGGATGCATTTACATCATATAACAAATAGAGATTTTTATATTATCATCTACGATGTACTTATTCTTTATATATTTATATATTTCTCTTATAACTATATATTTATTAAAATTGTATTTTATTGTATATTTTACCACTAAAGGGTATTTTAGAGACCTAATATGTCAAAACATTGTAATATAATATTAAATTTCAAACCATTATGAACCAAAAAACATCTAGAATAAGTAAAAAAATGAAAAACATGAAGAAAGAATCATTTACAAAATAAACCATACCATTTTATTCAAGGAATTTTATGAAGATATATAATAAAAATCTATAAAACTCTTTACAAAACAAAAAATAAATTGAATAATCTAATCATTATTCATAATTGTAAGATATGCCTAGTCATTATGTCATGTCAATTAAATAAAAAAGGTATTTGTCACGACCCGTCCTCGGGGCCCGTGCCGTGACTACCCCAAGCCCGCCTTCCATAGGCCAGGGGCTGGCGACTAGCACCAAGGCGTAAATCCCGATAAAAAGGGAAGGCATTGTCTTTGTAAAGTAAACAAGCACCATAGAGTAAGCAAGCGGAAAAGTAAACACTAAGTAAAAACAGAGTACAACTGAAGTGCGGAAAAGTAAATGGGCCAGTATACAAACCCAACTAAAAGTAAAGTACAACTTGAAAGGGAAAACAACAACTGTAAAGTAAAAGCCGCTACACCGAGCTGTCCATTGGAAATCCCACCTGAAGGGTGGGTATAGATAGCTCCAAGGCTCCTCGGTTCCCGCCGTCCGCTCCGAGCACGTCCCGCCCAGTGGTCCACCTCCAGGTACCGTCCTGCTCTACAAGCCTCAGCCACGATCAACGCTGTCTGTCGTCTGAAACCAACACAACGTAGTGCGGGCATAGCCCGTGCAGGGGTGAGTATAACGATACTCAGTAAGGACCCCGAGACCCTCAAGGTCTCACTAAAACCAACAAGGATAACCACAAGAAGATCTCAACAGATAACCTCTACTTAGATATATGCCCATACATATACCTAAGTTATCATGTAACCCATCTCAATCATGAGGCAAACACAAGGTCAAAAGTCTCAGCTCAAACCAGGATTTTCATCATCGAAACCGTAACTGCTGAAGAGCTCCGTCTATGGAGTGTACAGAGGTCCTGTCACAACTCCGAGGTACTGATCACTAAATTAAGACTGTTGTAGTACTCCACCTATCTAGTAATGCGGGCCAGCCGCTACCACCAAGCGCTCCCATGTGCCGCTACAACCAAGCACACCTCTGTCGTGGGTCTGCCACTACAACCAAGCGCTCCCATGTGCCGCTACAACCAAGCGCACCTCTGTCGTGGGTCTGCCGCTACAACCAAGCGCTCCCATGTGCCGCTACAACCAAGCGCACCACTGTCGTGGGTCTGCCGCTACAACCAAGCGCTCCCATGTGCCGCTACAACCAAGCGCACCACTGTCGTGGGTCTGCCGCTACAACCAAGCGCTCCCATGTGCCGCTACAACCAAGCGCACCTCTGTCGTGGGTGTGCCGCTACAACCAAGCGCTCCCATGTGCCGCTACAACCAAGCGCACCTCTGTCGTGGGTCTGCCGCTACAACCAAGCGCTCCCATGTGCCGCTACAACCAAGCGCACCTCTGTCGTGGGTCTGCTGCTACAACCAAGCGCTCCCATGTGCCGCTACAATCAAGCGCACCTCTGTCGTGGGTCTGCCGCTACAACCAAGCGCTCCCATGTGCCGCTACAACCAAGCGCACCTCTCTCGTGGGTCTGCCGCTACAACCAAGCGCTCCCATGTGCCGCTACAACCAAGCGCACCTCTATAACACACCGAGTCGTTCGATCAGCAGTCGTCGGGTCTCAGTCAGCTACACAGTCTCCGTGCTCCGCCCGCTCGTCTCCGGGAGGGTCCGCTCCACGAGCTACTGGTCGATACTCCAAGTATCACAAAGTCCCGCAAGGAAGTATGTCGAAGGACCACCTCGTCATAGGGGTCTCAACGCAACAGACGGCGCGTCAATCGGACGCCCGGTCTGTGAGTTATTAGCTTTTTCGTCCTAGGGGCCCGGTTGGTTTCGTGAGCGAATCAATCCGGTCGTAACTCAACTATACCCCGAACACTCATAGGGTATACTCATAGGGACCGTTTTTCAACGTGATCACCAATACCGCTGACGGTTCGTCAAACGGACGTCTGGTCTGAAAGATATCAACTTTTCCGTTCCAGGGGCCCGGTTGGATTTCAGTGCGATCCAACCCGGCCACTATCCATCTGCATCCAAAACTCGGGCGGAGGATGACAAAAGTTTTGTCTCATCAAGAGGAACTCAACGCAAAAGACAGCGTGTCAATCGGACGCCCGGTCTGAGAGTTATTGGCTTTTTCATCCTAGGGGCCCGGTTGGTTTTTAAGGAAAAACCAACCCGAACGTACTCCACTTGCGTCCAAACCTCGGGCGGAGTGAGCCAAAAGATCCGTCTCACTAAGAGGAAACTAACAAAGCTGACGGCACGTCAATCGGACGTCCGTAGCTCAAGATATGAGTGTTTCCGCTCTGAGGGCCCGGTTGGTTTCGTGTACGAACCAACACGCCCAAACCCAATGTATTCCGAAACTTTTAGTGCGATAAACCGAAACGACCGACTCGCTCCAAGGATTGTGTTGCCGCTGACGGCGAGTCGTTTGGAGGCGCGTAGCTCAAGTTACGGGCGTTTGAACGAAAGTCGTCCGAAGACGGGGGGTCCGGGCCCGGGCCGACCCGGCCTGACCCCCCCTAGTTGGCCCGAACCGGGTCGGGTCCGACCCGGTTGGCCCGGCCCGGCCCGGCCAGGGCCGGTCCGGCTCGGCTCGGCCAAGCGGCCGACGCGGGGGAAAGCCGCCGCCACGCGTGACACCCCTGCGGCACCCGCGGGGTGTCGGCCAGACAGCCGGACGCGCCGCGTGACAACCCCGCGACACCCGCGGGGTGCCGCCCTGGACACCCGCGGGGTGCCGCGTGACAACCCCGCGGCACCCGCGGGGTGTCGCCCTGGACACCCGCGGGGTGCCGCGTGACAACCCCGTGGCACCCGCGGGGTGTCGCGCTGGACACCCGCGGGGTGCCGCTGCCTCCGGCCGCCGGCGCCGCCGCGCCGGCGTCCCGCGCCGCCACCAACTTCTGCGGGCCGCCAGAGTCGCTCCGGTGGCCTGTTTTCCTTCCCGTCTGCGCCGTTGTTCCTCCCGGGTTCCGTTCTTTACTTCGGGATCATCAAACATCCGTTGCGGCATATAGCATCCCGCCTTTTTATCACATAAACTTTCATTACATTTTACAAAACCGAGGATCATTAAAGTTTAGTGTCTTGGAAACCAGGAACATAATAAATGAAACAAAAAAAAATTCTTCTTAAACACTTGAAAGGCTTCTCCTCTAGTTCATCCTAGGTTCATTACTGCATCTCATAACCTGGGGACATACATCAAAAGAAAGGGTGAGCAGAAGGCCCAGTAAGAGAAACCAGAGAAACATTTTACATGTGAACTTGAGATACTTCAATAAGGTCATGAAAATAACATTAAGGCATGAGAATGAAATCATGAGATACATCATAATAAAAATAACATTTTTTTATAACTTGAAGATGTGGCTACAACATTTAATATTGAAAATCGTTTCATTTCACCAAGGTCCATCCCCAAGGTGTCGTTAAAATTACCAAGGTTATTCACCAAGGCGTCGTTAAAATGGTCATCTCTAGAGATTAAGTCTTTACCCAATGAATTGGAGCGCTATCAGGGCGCACCCTTAAATTTTCCTTTATTATAATGTGATCCACATATATCATCATCAAACATTTCATAAATAACCCATATGGCATAAAATAAATGGGTTTCATTTCATAATCATAACATTTTAAAAACTACATTAAAGACATGATCTTTACGTCACTTTAAACCCACGGAAAGGGAAAGAGGGTTTCATTTATGTAATTCCCAGAATTTAAAATAGAACATTTTGATATATATGTGAATACCCCTGTATAAATAAGAGCTTTGCGTATTCACTTTATAACATAAAATAATTTTTTGAAAAGAGAGAGAGGCATTTTGAGACGAAAATTTTGCAGCATAACGGCTATGTTACAATGTTTTAGAAAACATTGAGAAGAGAGGGGACATGGGTCAAACATTCATAAATGACCCATCAAACTGTAGAGGGAAAAAATATAAGGGATTTAAGAACATGGTAATGAAATTTGAAAATATACCATATGAAATGAAGAACATGAAAGGAAGAAAAAAAATATTTCTCTTGTGAGAATTTGGCAGCCAAACGGCGTCACTTAAACTTCAACAAAATTGAATTGACAAGGTCAAATAGGGTATCTCATCATATGAAAATAAGAGTCCAGTATGATAGATATGGAGGTCATACCCCAACATAATAGAAAGGAACTTGAAAGAATTGACATGAGAGTAGAACTTCAAAACGAGAATGGTGAAAAACCACTTCAAAATTCGGCAGCCTAACGGCGCCACTTAAACTTCAACAAAATTGAATTGACAAGGTCTAATAGGGTCTCTCATCATATGAACATAAGAGTCCAGTATGATAGATATGGAGTTCATACCCCAACATAATAGAATGGAACTTGAAAGAATTGACATGAGAGTAGAACTTCAAAACGAGAATGGTGAAAAACCACTTAAAAATTCGGCAGCCTAACGGCGCCACATAAACTTCAACAAAATACTGAATTGAAGATATCAAATGGGGTCTCTCATCATATGAACATAATAGTCTAGTATGATAGATATAGAGATCATACCCCAACATAACAAAAAGGAACTTGAAAGAATTGACATGAAAGTAGAACTTCAAAACGAGAAGGGTGAAGAACCACTTAAAAATTCCGCAGCCTAACGGCGCCACTTAAAACTTCAAAATACTAAATTGAAGCGATCAAATGGGGTCTCTCATCATATGATCATAAAAGATCAGTATGATAAATTTAGAGATCATACCCCAACATAATAAAAAAAAGAACATGAAATACTTTACATGAAAATAGATCTTGGAAAATGAGAAGGGAGAAAGAATCTGTTACAAAAATTTCGGCAGCCTAACGACGCCACTTAAAACATCATAAACCGAAATAATGAGAGTATGAGGGGATCTCTCATTATATGAACATAAAAATGGCAGTAAGAGGAGTATAAAAGAACATCCTCCAACATAAGAACATGTAGCATAAAAGGAATGACATAAAAGAGATTACTTGAAATGAAAGAGAGAGGTCGGATCCCTTACCTTAAAATGTAACTCTTAAACCTAAATGGATGGGACCTTGAGGGCTTGGGGGCACCTTGGGAGGACTCCTTGGGAGGTAATGAGACCCGAAATTCGTTGGGGAAGAGTGTGGAGTCGAATTGATGAGAGGAGGGCTTGGTATTTATAGGGAAATTGAGGGGACAATGCATTAATGGCCAAGGGACACCTCACATGTGCTTTTCTCAAACCCATGTGCTCTCCCTTGGCATTTACCATGGAGTTAGGCCACATGGGGCCCCCACAACAATAATTAATCACCCTTGGCCGGCCAACCCTTAAAATATCTCATGACATCATCATGACACAGCTATGATGTCATTAAACATACCGAAACCCTAAAACTGCATTTTTACTATTCACTGAAAAGTTCATCTTTCTCAGAAAAATCCCAAAATTTCACCTTAACTAAATATCAATGCTCTGATTTCAAAAATGAACTCCATTTTATAAAAATAATTTTCTAAGTATTTTTAAATTTATTTTTAAATAAAAACACTATTCACCAAAAATTAATTTTTTCAGAAAAAACCCCAAAAATTACAATAACATAATATCGATGCTCTGAGTTCAAAAATAAAGTCCTTTTTATAAAAAAAATTTCTAATTATTTTTAATTAAATTTTTAATTAAAAAACACTATTCACCCGAAAAAAACTAATACTTGAATAATAATTTATGAAACCGTTATTTAACCATTTTATTGAATCACATTACATAATCAAGGTGCCTAGATTATTTTAAAACTTTCTTTAAGTGAGATTACTAATCCATTTGGTCATATTACTAATCCTAATCATAAAATCACTATTCATAATTTACTATTCATCAAAAAATCAAGTTGATCTTATTAGACTCTAAATTTCGTACTGGACATAATTGTAGAAGACCATTTTTTGAGAATCATTACACATTTTAAATTATTTAAGGTTTACACGAAATTTTTTTTTAAAATATCCTTTAGAAAATTCATCAAAAATATGCATACTATTTTTATCTAGTCATTTGAAAATTCATTAACATCATCATAATAAGAAATCCTAATTTTTATTTAAAACAAGGATTACACAAGGCAGTTATGGTCTCATTACATAGCCCCTTATAATACCAGCATAGGACCTAAGAGTAAGGTGTGCTAGGGTGATAGAATCTTGGGGCGGCTCAATCAACATTGCCCGAGTAGTAATTTCTATCAGTTTGAACTTCTCGCGAAGACGATTCCGTTCTAGCTTCACATGATGAAGTTCAGCTTGGATTTGGTCCAGAGCAAAGCCCAATGGTGCTACCTCCTTCCCAAGCTCTGTTAGATGGGCTTCGATCGGTCCAAGACTACTAGGTGACGCCATCAAATCTTCTTTCTATAATAGTTAACCAAGATTACTTATATTTGGAGACAATAATCAAAACATTTTGTTCACAGTGGTCATATTGACCGATGGTCATATAACAGTCAAAACCCACAGGTCTCATTTTAATTATAATCATGTTTATCAAATAAAACATTTTTGTTGAGTATAAAAATAAAATAAAATAACACATGAATTTAGGGAACAAGATTTATTCAAAATTTCGGGCCGTTACACGGCATGTTCCGTCGTCGCCCACCAAATCCGCACAAAACGAAGAACGGCGGAGGGTCGTCGGGCCGTGTTCGTTTGGCCCGCACCCTCCGCGTTAGAGATAATCAACGGGAGAAAATAAAATGTTCAACACATGAACCAACAATTTTAATAAAATAAAATTGTTTCTTTGATTCCGGTTCTTTAATTTTTAAAGAACGTTCACGGAAATAAATAAAAAAAGGGGGGTAAATCCCAAAATAAATCCCTACCTCGTTGATCGTCGTGCGCGGGCGTTCTTCGCGGAAAAGATCGTCGCGGAAGAGGGGGATCGTCGCGTCGTCGCGGGAAGGCGTCGCGTCGTCGCGGAATCCGGCGTTGAGTCGGCGAGCTCAACGGACCAAGAACAACAGATTTAAATTATAAATAATTAAATCTGTGTTTAAAACCAAAAGAAAAGAACCTTGCGAGGAAATCCGAAATCACTCACCTCAACGGTCGGTGATCGGAGATCGGAGTGGGGAAGAACGTCTCGGACGGAAGCGTCGTCGATTTCCGGGTTCGTCGTTCTTCGCGTTCTTCACGTTCTTCGCGTTCTTCGCGTTCTTCGCAAGGGAGAAGAAGATACAAGGGTCATCTCAAATCTTCTCAATGCGCAAGTAACCAGAGGTCGAGCGTTGGCCTTATTTTATTATTACGCCAACGAATTTGAAAACTGGTTAAGAAACGATCCATCAATTCGTTGAATTAATTCAACGAAAGAAACAGCCCATTTAATTCACAAAATAAACCGCCCAATTAAATGGTCTGTTAAGATTTTAAGAAACACGTCAGTTGACTTTCATTAAGACGGTTTTTCGCGGGTGCGTTACTTAGCGGAAAGAAACGACGGGGCTCATGCGGGCCCCACCTCACAAATATCCTACCGAGGGGGTAGGATATTTTCTGGATAGCATCTTATCTGGATCAACTCAGTTTAAGCCGCTTTTAAGTGGCTTCAAGTGGCTTCCAAGTGGCTTAAGTGAAATAAAATAAAGTTGTCGTAAAATTATTTTATTTCTTAACTTTAAGCCCGAAAATTAAAAACCACACTCAAGCAAACGCAACTCCGGAAGAGGTGTTTCTAAGCGAATACCGGCACTGCAATTTCATCGGTGCCTTCAGAATTCGATTCCGGGCACCGGTTCAAAATTTAGAAAAACCCGCTCGTCCGTTCACTGAACGTACCCGAGCCAAACTTCTGAAAATGATTCCGGGAACACCGGGCCTCGGAATCAGGCGCCGTCAGAAACTGCGTTCTTGTAAAATTCCAAAGAAAATTAAGAAAAAAATTTCCTTGAAATTTACGGTTCTTTACATTACTCCCACCACAGGGCTTTACGTCCCCGTAAAGCTTCAACACAAACTAGGGATACAAAGGCGGTACTGAGCACGCATCTGAGCCTTCTACTCCCATGTGCTCACCTGGACCTTCTCTGTCGTGGCCCGGACCACCTCTGGTCCCACTAGAGCTGCCATGATTTCTTCCTTGCCGATAAGAGAAATCTGGTCTCATCCCCTGGATGAACCATGTTCTCCGCCTAATACGGTCAATCCCGACATGAATGATACTAATCCATACCAAGGATGACGTCGTAAGGCCTCGATGCTACTACCAAGAGATCCAACCATTACTCTCGCCTCCAAGGGTTGATTCACACTGTCGGCATCAGTGTGTGGTAACTGGGTCTCCTCCAGTAGATGTCTCACAAGTGAGGGTCAAGTCAACAGTCAAAACTGGAACCTCTTAGTAACAACTCAAGAGAGGACAGGGAAGTAAATGCCACAAGAAAAGGTGTCTTTTATTACTGCAGCTCAAGTACAAAGACACAAAGCATCTACAAACATACATCAACAAAACTAGAAGCAACATGAACAAAAGTCTCTAGGTCTGGAGCTAGTCCCGCTCCTGTCCATCTGCTCCCGGAGCCCCATGATCGTAGGCCTCAACTGCCTGAAGATGGGCTCTCCCATGTCCTCCTGTCCCCTGCGGTCGGGGTGGACCGCCTCGTGGTGGTGGTGGCAGAGCCTCAAAGCGTCTCCCACCACCTGCTGCTCGGCCATCTCCTCTTCCTCGTCCGCCTCCTCCCTGCGGACCGCCACGGTCGACCCTCTGCCTCTGCCTGGGTGGCCCCTCCACCGTCTGCTGCTCCTCGGTACGGCGGGTTGGGCAGTCACGAGCCATGTGGCCCTGCCCGCCGCACGAGTAGCACTGCCTGCCTCTCGGAAGGCTGGCATCGCGCTGTGTGCCCCGCACTGCGGAGCCAGTGTCCCGAGGTCGTCTGCCGGAACCCTGAGTCATCCGTCGGCTACCTGCTGCCGAAAACTACGCCACCTGCCGCCCTGCGGTAGGCCTCACTGTAGACTCAGCCAGAAATCTCTCGATCAGAAGGGCTCGCTCTATCACTCCTGCCTGGGTCGGGATGCTGAGGGAGATCAGCGATGCCCTAATCTCGTGTCTCAATCCCTGCTCGAAGTTCCGGGCCCGGAAGAAGGGGTCCCGTACCATGTCTGTCGAGTAGCGAGAAAGGTCGGTGAACCTCGCCGCGTACTGGGCTACCGTCAAGCTGCCCTGCCGCAGCTGAAGAAGCTCCTGAATGCGCACCGCACGGAGGGTGGCCGGGACGAACTCTGAGCGGAAGAGGCTCTCGAAGTCCGTCCAGATAAGGGAGGCCTCATCGTGCAGATGGAGCATCAAGCTCCACCATCTTCCTGCTGCCGCGTGCAGGAGACTCACTACGAGGATCACCATGAGGTCTGCTAGTGTCCTCAATAATATGAAAACTTGAACAACTACCTCCAGCCAGTCCTCGGCGGCCTGAGGATCCGTCTCCCCGCGGAACCTGGGCGGTCGTTGGTGCTGGAACTCATGCAGTGCACTAAGGCGACGTGTATCGTCAGCGGCTGGGGCTGGTAGCATCGGTGCCTCGGCGGGTATAGGTACCGCCGGTGCCTCAGCTGTCAAAGGGCCCTGTACCGAGTCCTCGACGCTCGGTGGGCTGTCATCACGCTCCACTCTCGGAATCCTAGCTGGCTGTCGTCGTGGGGCCATCCTGAAAGAAACAGGTGCGCCACAGTTAGGACAGTATACCTGGTGAGCTGACACAAGTAATCACAAGGAAAACTTGAAACACACATACAATCAATGTTTTCGTGAATTAAGTCGGAAATCAGAAGTCAGGGTCCTGGTGTACGGATACGTCGGCCGCCGCACCAACACTGGACTCCTTGGATTGATAACCACACCCAATACGCTAAACACTATTGCTTCACATAGAAGAAAGATCAGAGTCCCCGGTAGAACCGACCACCTCTGATACCAATTTGTCACGACCCGTCCTCGGGGCCCGTGCCGTGACTACCCCAAGCCCGCCTTCCATAGGCCAGGGGCTGGCGACTAGCACCAAGGCGTAAATCCCGATAAAAAGGGAAGGCATTGCCTTTGTAAAGTAAACAAGCACCATAGAGTAAGCAAGCGGAAAAGTAAACACTAAGTAAAAACAGAGTACAACTGAAGTGCGGAAAAGTAAATGGGCCAGTATACAAACCCAACTAAAATTAAAGTACAACTCGAAAGGGAAAACAACAACTGTAAAGTAAAAGCCGCTACACCGAGCTGTCCACTAGAAATCCCACCTGAAGGGTGGGTATAGATAGCTCCAAGGCTCCTCGGGTCCCGCCGTCCGCTCCGAGCACGTCCCGCCCAGTGGTCCACCTCCAGGTACCGTCCTGCTCTGCAAGCCTCAGCCACGATCAACGTTGTCCGTCGTCTGCAACCAACACAACGTAGTGCGGGCATAGCCCGTGCAGGGGTGAGTATAACGATACTCAGTAAGGACCCCGATACCCTCAAGGTCTCACTAAAACCAACAAGGATAACCACAAGAAGATCTCAACAGATAACCTCTACTTAGATATATGCCCATACATATACCTAAGTTATCAAGTAAACCATCTCAATCATGAGGCAAACACAAGGTCAAAAGTCTCAGCTCAAACCAGGATTTTCATCATCGAAACCGTAACTGCTGAAGAGCTCCGTCTCTGGAGTGTACAGTGGTCCTGTCACAACTCCGAGGTACTGCTCACTAACTTAAGACTGCTGTAGTACTCCACCTATCGAGTAATGCGGGCCAGCCGCTACCACCAAGCGCTCCTATGTGCCGCTACAACCAAGCGCACCTCTGTCGTGGGTCTGCCGCTACAGCCAAGCGCTCCCATGTGCCGCTACAACCAAGCGCACCTCTGTCGTGGGTCTGCCACTACAACCAAGCGCTCCCATGTGCCGCTACAACCAAGAGCACCACTGTCGTGGGTCTGCCGCTACAACCAAGCGCTCCCATGTGCCGCTACAACCAAGCGCACCACTGTCGTGGATCTGCCGCTACAACCAAGCGCTCCCATGTGCCGCTACAACCAAGCGCACCTCTGTCGTGGGTCTGCCGCTACAACCAAGCGGTCCCATGTGCCGCTACAACCAAGTGCACCTCTGTCGTGGGTCTGCCGCTACAACCAAGCACTCCCATGTGCCGCTACAACCAAGCGCACCTCTGTCGTGGGTCTGCCGCTACAACCAAGCGCTCCCATGTGCCGCTACAACCAAGCGCACCTCTGTCGTGGGTCTGCCGCTACAACCAAGCGCTCCCATGTGCCGCTACAACCAAGCGCACCTCTCTCGTGGGTCTGCCGCTACAACCAAGCACTCCCATGTGCCGCTACAACCAAGCGTACCTCTATAACACACTGAGTCGTTCGATTAGCAGTCGTCGGGTCTCAGTCAGCTACACGGTCTCCGTGCTCTGCCCGCTCATCTTCGGGAGGGTCCGCTCCACGAGCTACTGGTCGATACTCCAAGTATCACAAATTCCTGCAAGGAAGTATCTCGAAGGACCACCTCGTCATAGGGGTCTCAACGCAACAGACGGCGCGTCAATCGGACGCCCGGTCTGTGAGTTATTAGCCTTTTCGTCCCAGGGGCCCGGTGGTTTCATGAGCGAACCAATCCGGCCGTAACTCAACTATACCCCGAACACTCACAGGGTATACTCATAGGGACCGTTTTTCAATGTGATCACCAATGCCACTGACGGTTCGTCAAACGGACGTCTGGTCTGAAAGATATCAGCTTTTCCGTTCCAGGGGCCCGGTTGGATTTCAGTGCGATCCAACCCGGCCACTATCCATCTGCATCCAAAACTCGGGCAGAGGATGCCAAAAGTTCCGTCTCATCAAGAGGAACTCAACGCAAAAGACGGCGCGTCAATCGGACGCCCAGTCTGAGAGTTATTGGCTTTTTCGTCCCAGGGGCCCGGTTGGTTTTTAAGGCAAAACCAACCCGACCGTACTCCACTTGCGTCCAAACCACGGGCGGAATGAGCCAAAAGATCCGTCTCACTAAGAGGAAACTAACAAAGCCGACGGCACGTCAATCGGATGTCCGTAGCTCAAGATATGAGCGTTTCCGCTCCGAGGGCCTGATTGGTTTCGTTTACGAACCAACCCGCCCGAACCCAAAGTATTCCGAAACTTTGAGTGCGATAAACCGAAACGACCGACTCGCTCCAAGGATTGTGTTGCCGCTGACGGCGAGTCGTTTGGAGGCCCGTAGCTCAAGTTACGGGCGTTTGAACGAAAGTCGTCCGAAGACGGGGGGTCCGGGCCCGGGCCGACCCGGCCTGACCCCCCCTGGTTGGCCCGAACCGGGTCGGGTCCGACCCGGGTGGCCCGGCCCGGCCCGGCCAGGGCCGGTCCGGCTCGGCTCGGCCGATCGGCCGAGCGGCCGACGCGGGGGAAAGCCGACGCCACGCGTGACACCCCCGCGGCACCCGCGGGGTGTCGGCCAGACAGCCGGACGCGCCGCGTGACAACCCCGCGACACCCGCGGGGTGCCGCCCTGGACACCCGCGGGGTGACGCGTGACAACCCCGCGGCACCCGCGGGGTGTCGCGCTGGACACCCTCGGGGTGCCGCGCTGGACACCCGCGGGGTGCCGCGTGACAACCCCGCGGCACCCGCGGGGTGTCGCGCTGGACACCCGCGGGGTGCCGCCGCCTCCGGCCGCCGGACTCGCTCCGGTGGCCCGTTTTCCTTCCCGTCTGCACCGTTGTTCCTCCCGGGTTCCGTTCTTTACTGCGGGATCATCAAACATCCGTTGCGGCACGTTCCGTCGTCGCCCGCCAAATCCGCACAAAACGAAGAACGACGGAGGGTCGTCGGGCCGTGTTCGTTTGGCCCACACCCTCCGCGTTAGAGATAATCAACGGGAGAAAATAAAATGTTCTACACATGAACCAAAAATTTTAATAAAATAAAATTGTTTCTTTGATTCCGGTTCTTTAATTTTTAAAGAACGTTCACGGAAATAAATAAAAAAGGGGGGGTAAATCCCAAAATAAATTCCTACCTCGTTGATCGTCGTGCGCGGGCGTTCTTCGCGGAAAAGCTCGTCGCGGAAGAGGGGGATCGTCGCGTCGTCGCGGGAAGGCGTCGCGTCGTCGCGGAATCCGGCGTTGAGTCGGCGAGCTCAACGGACCAAGAACAACAGATTTAAATTATAAATAATTAAATCTGTGTTTAAAACCAAAAGAAAAGAACCATGCGAGGAAATCCGAAATCACTCACCTCAACGGTCGGTGATCGGAGATCAGAGCGGGGAAGAACATCTCGGACGGAAGCGTCGTCGATTTCCGGGTTCGGCGTTCTTCGCGTTCTTCGTGTTCTTCGCGTTCTTCGCGTTCTTCGCGTTCTTCGCAAGGGAGAAGAAGATACAAGGGTCCTCTCAAATCTTCTCAATGCGCAAGTAACCAGAGGTCGAGCGTTGGCCTTATTTTATTATTACGTCAACGAATTTGAAAACTGGTTAAGAAACGATCCATCAATTCGTTGAATTAATTCAACGAAAGAAACAACCCATTTAATTCACGAAATAAACCGCCCAATTAAATGGTCTGTTATGATTTTAAGAAACGCGTCAGTTGACTTTCATTAAGACGGGTTTTCGCGGGTGCGTTACTTAGCGGAAAGAAACGGCGGGGCTCGTGCGGGCCCCACCTCACAAATATCCTACCGAGGGGGTAGGATATTTTCTGGATAGCATCCTATCCAGATCAACTCAGTTTAAGCCGCTTTTAAGTGGCTTCAAGTGGCTTCCAAGTGGCTTAAGTGAAATAAAATAAAGTTGTCGTAAAATTATTTTATTTCTTAACTTTAAGCCCGAAAATTAAAAACCACACCCGAGCAAACGCAACTCCGGAAGAGGCATTTCTAAGCGAATACCGGCGCTGCGATTTCATCGGTGCCCTCAGAATTCAATTCCGGGAACCGGTTCAAAAGTTAGAAAAACCCGCTCGTCCATTCACTGAACGTACCCGAGCCAAACTTCGGAAAATGATTTCGGGCACACCGGGCCTCAGAATCAGGCGCCGTTAGAAACTGCGTTCTTGTAAAATTCCAAAGAAAATTAAGAAAAAAATTTCCTTGAAATTTACAGGTCTTTACAGTATTGGAGATAGAAAAAAGTAGTTTTATAACCCCATGGAGAATAAATATTTCAAATTATGTTAGAGTGAATCATGGAGCCCATATATAGACATCATTCAATAAATTAATGAGGCACTAAGAGGTTGAGAATTTTTTAATACTCTTTTATTAATATAATAAATTAGTATGTTTAACATTATATGTTACCATACTAACCAAGATTATCATTAAACATTAAATATTTAAATAATTAATGAAACATATTTTAAGTCCATGAAATACAAAATTTATTTATGTGATAATAATTTCAATGATATACAGATATGCTAGAATTTGATAATGACAGGTATTTCATGGTATACATAACACTACAGTTCAACTAGTATATCAAATTTTGTGATACACTACACTATATATCAAACTTTTATATCAAACAATTGGATATGATATTTAGAAAATTATATCATTAACAACTTAATTGAATACATCCTTGATTATTATTCATTATGAATACCCAAATCAATTTACCCATAACATATACATTTTTACTCATTAAAGATAAACTATAAACAAATAATTTTACTTACCTAGGTTTTAATTTTTTTATTTTGAATTTGTGTATAGAAAATATAAAAAAATATATAGTATTTATAGCTTGGATATTTTTCATCCCACATTACTTCAAATATTTTAATATTTTTTAAAATTGAAGGACACTAATTGTTATAGTGAAAATCAAATACTGCAACCTTTAAACAAAATACATTAGGTATTTAATAGCATGTAACTTACTTCCTACCCATTTTAGTATCATTTATTTATTTTTTCAAATAAATATTTTTTTGAGTTTTCCCTAACTATCTTATATCTTAGTAATTTTTATTCATTTAAATAATCTTCAATTTTATTTTATAAAAATTCAAGTTATTATCAATTTGAAGAGTTCTTAACATATTACTAATTTGATGTTCCAAAAATTATTTCCAATAATTAAAGAATTTATATGCTTTTGTATTATTTTTAAGTATTTAATGGTATGAAATACTAGAATAATAAAAAATAATTGACATAAAGTAACCTACTACTCCAGGAGAAATAACTCTTGCAAGACACTAAAGATGTGAATGAAAAAGGACAAGAAATTAAATAACTCATTGGATCCTTTAATGTTTTACCTTTTTTATTTCCCATTGATGTAGTCTCTATATAATAAAAAAATTTGTAATTATATACTTTAATGAACATTATTTCTCAAACTCTTCCAATTATATCTCACTCACATGGCACAAATTGTTTATGTCATGATAAGGTCTAGTTTTGAGGGATTGTATTAAAAACATATTTTTATCTTAAGTAAGTATTTCTCATCAGGAGATCAAAATTGAATATTGTAATTAATTTGGAAACATTAATTTGGTCCACCTTAAAACTAACAGAGTATATATATTTATCAATTATTCCTAAAGATATTTAATTTACCTTTAGTTTGGGTACCCATTTAAAATTTTGTATCATTTTAGTTTATAAGATCCCAAACATCCATTAAGGTATGTTTTTATTTAAATTTTAGTTCAAATCTCTTAAAAATGTTAATGAAAGGCTTCATGGGATTAGGGAAGTTTGTGTTGTATCCCCAAAAAACTATTCAAACCATGTCCCTCTTCGACAGAGGAGGCCACACTGTTGGTTCACCATTGGGAAAGTCGTGTGGCCGAACCTTACGACTCTTAAAAATTTAGAAAAAAACCCTTTTATCCTATCGAAAATAAATGGTTCTCCACATATGTTTCACACCATTTATTCTTATGTTGGATGGGGTGAAATCCAGACCCTCCAAAATCTTACAAGGATTAATCTCTGTCAATTCTTATGCTTTTTTAGAGCCTTCTAGAGAAAATCTAAGCTCAGAGTAAGTAACTAACTCGGTTTCCTTCCATTTTCCTTGATAAATGTTGTGGGTTATTTTCTCTTCTTATAAAGCCCCTAAACCCTAATTTATATAGGGAGTCCTTACATTGGTTGTTAGTGGTTATATTATCTCAAACTTAGTTCCATGTTTGGGGGAGTATTTTTTTCTATGATCTTGAGTTAAGTGATCCCCAAGATTTATCCCATATTCATGATGTTATTATGGTGTATGTGGTTGTTTCATTGCATTATCATGCCCTAATTTTGTGTTCTTGACTAAGAAAAGGAAATTTGGATTTAAATTGATGTGTGACGACCTTTACGTAAACCTTTTTCTCCATAGATGATTATAAGACAAAGACTAAGGTCACCCATGGGGTTAGTTAGCCCTATAATAATGATGAGATAAGATAATGATTGGTGAATTAGAGATTTCATGAGATTAATCTATTTGTACATGATGTTTGGAATGTTATAATGATATAATGGGTTTTTTATGACATGTTAATTAAATGTTTTAAGATATACTATATGGAAGAAGGGGGTAAATGGTGAACTAATCATATTCTTGTTGATATTTAGTTTTAAAGAACCTAAAAGGTTGGTTTATGTGAATAAATGTTCAAATGGACTGAATATAAAATTTGTATAAAGGAAATGATAGTAACAGATCATAGATTAAATAATGAATTAAATAGGATAACATGGTATACCAATGAATGTTGCATATTGGAAAGAGGTGCACCCTTATTGTTATGTTGGTTACAAAGATCAATTATTCGAACCGGTAAATGGTTTTTTGATGAAACAGTTTTGGATGTAGGAAAATGAATTCTACACAGATGATTAGGTGTTGGACATGGCATTCAACACCGATTATTGGGTGTTGGGAATGTCATTACACATAAATAATTAGGGTCATGGGACATAGAATTCCTTGCACTTTGGTTGGTATGTTGTGTGTGGAATTCCAAATAATTGTGTGAGATAGATGAACAATGAATTATGAATCCCCATTTGGAAAACCAAGATTCATACTCCTTGAAAAATAAAAAGTTTCCCTTAAGTAATATGGTTCATATGACCAATTTGTGTTGAATAAGATTTGATGGCATCGTGTGTCACTTGAATCTCAAAGGAAAGTGTTGTTAAATTTAATAATGTTTAAAAATTAAACTTTTTTTACCTAAACACTTTTTTACTTCTTCATACAATATTTTTAGAATGGATATTTCAATATAAATTGCTGGTGGTGGCCTAATAAGTTTTACTCACATCTAACATGGGCCGCCATTGTTACCCGAGTAGAACTCATGGTTGTATATGAGCCTAAGGGATAAGTCCCTATATTAAATCAATGATTTGGGATACAGGGTTGATCTTAGATGAGGGGACAAAACTAATGCCATGAAACATTTTTTGAATTTTTAGTGAATCTTTATTTTTTGAATTTTTTTGACAATTGACACTATTATGAAATGTAATCTATATTCTTTTGGTTGTTGGAATTTTTCCCAGTTTTTGGAAATTTTATTGATTATTATTTATTTATTTATTGTGTGTTTTGATTTTTTATTGTGATAATCTATTAAAAAGGTTTTAGTATCCCTAAATTCCTTTTCTGATCCTCACTTTTATTTTGAAACTTCTAGTATATGGGGATGCTTGATTGAGGTTATGTGACACACCAACTCGGGGAACTGATTAAGTGGAACCTAGGTGAGGATGTTATAAAGTGGTATTAGGGAGGTTTACTTTTCTATTGTCTTACTATTTCATAAAGGAATATAATATATTAAGATGTTTCTTTCCATTTGAATGTGATCATGAATGGATTATATAACCCATGTACAGAGGGAAAACCAAAGTTCCCCATGGTGAGATTGTTGTTATTGATGTTCATTTCTTATGGTTGTATGTTATTTCACCTTAGGTGAATCACATGATGAGTTATTTTATTGATCATAAGGTTTTAATCATGGGTATTCATTGAATGGTATTTTGTATGAATCCATCACTTTAGGCACTCAAGGATTTATGTGACATGAAACTTGTTGGTAACACACAAAACAACATGCAGGTTATGGGGAAAAAATTCATTTCTTTTTATTTTGTGATTTAAAAGAATTATTCCCTAATTAGGAAGGATTAATTTCATAAATTGAGATTTTTAAATTAAAATTGTTATGATAGTGCATAATTATTAGGTTTAAACTATTGGGAAACATCAATATGTTTAAATGTTGTCTAGTTTAAAGTTTGAAATTTGGAAGTTTGGTTTACCTTGTGTTAGCCATGGACCTGGATAGGGATGATTGAGGTAAGTGAAGTTAGTATTTTTCTGAAAATATGGACTATGTATGTGGATTAGTTTTTTATAGTTTTGACTCATATTTTATAAAACTATGAAATAAATATTTACATTCAATGAAAAGTGCATTTAGAATTTTAGAGAGATGCCACCATGATGAAGTTTACCAATAGGGAGATAGGAGGTAATTACTGAGAATGCACATTCTGTAGTGGTACAAGAACCCCTTTTGGTTTTGGTTGATATGGGGAAGATCAGTTTCATGAGAAATTTGATAATTTAAGAAATATAAATAAATAACTACGATGAATTTCATTGAGTATGTTTGATCAGATGAGAGAGTTACAGTTGCATCAACCTCTGATGTTCACTAGAGATGGTCGACCTTAGGTAGCTGAGTTCTAAATTTAGTCAATACAGACTATTCTGGATCACTTATAGACTCCTCTAGATAATAATTTGAGGTTAGAAGCTTACATTCTATGAGGGTTAGTGAATCACTGAAGGGATATTAAATCTTGATCTGAGAAGTTTGAGAGGTTGGCCTGGAATGATTTCCAAGTGAAGTTCATCGAACACTTTTACCTTCAGACCTTGAGGCAGGTAAGGCTCATAGTGTTTATTTGGTTGAATTACAAACTATTTTAGTTATTTATTATGTTGGATGATTCACCGACTGGTATTATTTTTATACATCTTCAACAATAGATGAGGCAGCTTTGGAAAGATACTTTTAGGACTGACAAAGATGTGAGATAAAGTCCTAGGTGAATATATTTCATTTTAAGAAGATGTACAATATAGTATATTGATCACTTATTTCTAAGGGTAGACTAAAGGATCCTTATAGTGGTGACTAGATAGCATCAGTTGGGAGATCTGGTGGTATGCCCTCTTATAGTTGGAAGCGTCATTATGAGAAATTTTACCAAGGAGGTGGTGGAAAAGGTATCTAGGGAAGATGATCATTATACAAGGGAACTGAGCGAGTGTTTTGTTATCAGTGTGGAAAGATAGAACACATGTTCAATCAGTTTATCCAACCACCAATGGAGTGTTGAGCTTTATGGAAGAAGGAAAATGTATAGAGGTTCAACATGATCCCTTAATAGATGGGTAGTGGTGAAGCTCCTAGGATGATACAAAGAACATATAGGGTATCTTATACCATGTATCCATTTGAAAGTTGGAATGTCACTGAAAATACTGGATGAGATGAAGGATGTGGTATTTCAAGGATTGAGTGTATGTATTAGTAGAGTAGTGAAGTGCACAGAATTCAGACTGGAGCCCAAGGTAGTCGAACAAGTAAGTTACATGAAGTTTAGATTGTAACTATTGGTAGTGAGGTTGCTTTGTCCACTATTAGATGTGCGATCCACATAGCTTTTATGCTCTAAAGTTCTTTTTTTATACATTATATACATATTATTTTAACTGTTAATAGTTGTAAAAAGATTTTAGTCTAGTTTTGGAGTTCAAATATGTGGTTTTATCAATTAACATGGCATTGGGGGTTTGATCGTAGGGAATATTTCATTATAAGAGCATGCTCGTGTGGTTGGAAATTACAGTATTCATTTGTATTTGTATATTCTTGATATTTAAAGTTTTTATATGATCCTGGTTAGAGATTGGTTGGATCCATATTAAGATCATGTTGATTGACATTGTAGGTCAGTTACATTTACATCTCTGGAGGTTGAAATTTATTTTCAACATGGAGAGTGGGATGTCTAGATATGACATGAAGGGAATGTTTTTCAGTGTTTTGGTGAGCTCATAGCCTAGGATTCAAGTATATAACTTGATGGTAAGGGAGTGTAGAATTATTTTTTCCCTCTAATGGTGTAATGATTTATGGATATGTTTACTGAAGATTTCTCAAGTCTTACACATGAGATAGAGGTTAACTTCACAATTGAATTTATGCCCGGAGCTGAGAAAATATATATTCCATCATAAATTATGGAACCATTAGATTTGTGAAAGATTAAGAATCAACTGGTGGAGTTTTAGGATAAAGGTATTATTTGTAAAAGTACATCACCTTTTCGAAATCAGTTTTTTTCAAGAAGGCTGATAGATCCTTCTATTTATGTGTTGGTTAACATGAGTTGAACCAGATGATCATTAAGAATGGGTATCTTCTTCAGCTTATCAATGGTATTTTTGACCATCTTCGGGGTTCCTATGTGTTCTCTATGATTGACATTAGATCATGTTTTTATCAATTGAGGGTGAGAACCTCTGATAAACCACAGACTACATTCATAAGTAGGTGTGGTTTGTATGAGTTCTTCATGATTCAATTTATATTGATGGTTTATACTATTTTTTCATAGATTTTATGAATTGGATCTATCACCCATACATGGATTAGTCTGGGTTCATTTTTTCAATGACATCTTAGCGTACTCTCAAACTCATGAAAAGTAAGGAAAAACATCTTGAAATTATCCAGAGTACACTAAGAGATAATCATCCTTACCCCAAGCTATCTAAGTTCCATTTATGGTTTGAAATGTGAATTTCTTATGTCACATAATCTCAATTGAAGGTTTTTTAGTGGACCCTAAGATGGATTGAATGGTTTTTTCTTCATATATGCCAATAATTTTTTTTCTGTATAAATATTTTTGGGATTTTTCTGTTACTACAAAAGGTTTATCAAGGACGTTTCTCACATATTAGTTCAATTTTCATGCCATTAAAATAAGTGTGTAAATTTTGAGTGGTTTTGGGAATATAATAATAATTTATAAGAAAAAATATGCCTTTAAACACAACACTAATTCTGATATTACCTTATCAAGGTGGAGAGTTGACATTATTTTATAATACACCATGAGATGGACTTGGGGAAGTGATGATGCAGGGATATTGAGTTAGGTTTTATGGTTCATTATAGTTTAATCCACACGAATGAAACTACCCTATGAATTATATTGAGTTATTCATGGTCATTTATACATTAAAATGATGGCAGCATTATCATATTGGTGAAAATTTTATGTTTTTTACCAATAATAAACACCTCAAATAAAAATTTTCCCAACGTGATTTAAATCTATAGAGAAAAATATGGGTTGATTATATTCCATATTGTGACTTTGATCTAACTTACATGTCAAAGAATGGAGAAATAGTGTTGTTGATGCCTTGATCTAAAAAATGTAGGCTTAGATAGTTTAGGAGTCTAGTTTTGAGTGGATGATAATGGCTTTGTTCACAAATATTCACATAGGTATTTAAGAGGAGTGATAGAATATAACGCTTATGTACTTATGCATTTATTCCACTGTTATGAGAAGGATAAAGGAAATTTTGTATGGGGATCTAGGATTCCTGGAATTAAGGGATAGATTTGATAGTGGGGAGATTCCTATTGACTTGACCATCAATGATGATGATGAGATCATCAATGTTCAGGGACTTGTGATTATGCCAACCTGTATTAGGGAGGACTTAATACATTAGATTCATGATTTAATGTGGGAGGTGCACTCTGGTTTTGGAAAAATATATCATTAAAATCATAGACAGTGTTTGTTTCCTTGAATGAAAAAGGTGATTGCAGCTTTTATGACATGATGTTACACCTGTCAGCAGGTGAAGTTTGAGAATCAGTGACATATTGGAATTTTACATACATTTACCATTTCAGAATGGTATTTTTTGATGTTACAATGCATTTTATAATGGTATTACCTAGGACTCCTAAAATGAATGATGTTATATGGGTGATTATGGATCAGATGAGAAAGGTATCTCATTTCCTAATGTTTCAGAAGACATTCACCATCAATCAATTTAGTGACATGTTCGATAAAGAAATATTATGTTTACATAGGGTTCCTTGGATTATCATTTCATATCAGGACTCAGGTTTTACTTCATGATTTTGGAAATGGTTTAGAAAGCACTGGGTACACATTTACTTTTGAGTACACATTTTCACCTTTATATGAACAGGCAATCAAAACATACTATTTAGGTGATATAGGACATGCTGAAGGCATGCATCCAATATTTTAATGGGACATGGGAGAGGCATTTAGAACTTTTTGAGGTCTCCTATAAAAACAGTTACTAGGAGACTATCCATATAGAACTGTATGAGGTAGTATATGATATTCCATGTCAATCACCTTTGTGTTTGATGGAAGAGGGAGGATAATTTTTTTTGGCATTGAGTCTCATGTTTGATATGTTGTATCATTTTCAGTTGATCCAGAAGTGAATGTCTATAGCACATAGTAGATAGAATTAATATGATGGCCAAAATCATTGACATATTGAGTTTATTGTGGGTGATAGTGTGTTCCTTCAAGTGTCGTGTAGATTAGGTTACTGTCAGATTTAGAAATATAGAATGTTGGTACCTAGGAATGTGTGACCATTTGAGATTTTGGATAAGATTGGACCACTAGAATATCAATTGGCTCTTCCCTAGTCATACAGTTCTATGAAATATGTTTTCCATGTTTCACAACATTGGTAGTATCACCCAAAACATATCATTTGATTAATGATGATGATTTTCAGCTTGAGATTGATACATCATTTTAGAATAATCTAATTCACATTATGGATTTCATTGAAATTTTTTTGAAGGGTATGATCGTGCCATTTTTTCGATTGATGTTGAATCATAGCCGGGTTCATGAAGATTATAGGGAGAGGGAAGATGATATGTGATCCCAGTGGAATAATATATTTACCTTAGAGGTTTAGATATTCTTAGGAGAGTGTATCGAGAATGATTTGTTATAATATTTAGAAGATTTACGATCATGAACTTATTTGTCATTTGGAGTGTTTTCTAGTGCGAATCAATGCTCTGGTAAGTCACTGTATCTGTTTTCTTCTATTTTCTAAGAGAACCATTGTAGGTTATTTTATCTTCTTTTGAAGACCATAAATCCTATTTTTCTAAGAAATCATTTGTTTTGAGGTTTTAATTTGTTTTATCAAGAACCAAGGTCAAATTTGGGTGATTATTTTTTCAACTAGCTTGAGGTAGGCGATATAAAAACTGTCTCCCATAGTCGTGATGTAATTCATGTGCATGTGGTTGTTCCATTATGTTATTATTCTATGATTTTATCTTATTGGATAAAAACTTAAATTAGGCTTGAAAATTTTATGTGATACCCTTCATGGACATCATTGGGATCATTGTTGACTATATGATCGAGCCTATGACCATCCATGGGGTGATTTATCCCTTTGAAAATGGTGATATGACTTGTTAATTGATGAATTAGAGGGGTGATGAGATTAAACTAGTTGTACTTGATGTGTGGTATGTTATCATAATATAAGGGGTTGTTTTTATTGACATGGTAATTAAATGAAATACAACATAAAAAAGGTAGGAAGGAGTAAATGGTTAGTGGATGATATTCTTCATAATATTTGGATGTAAAGAACATCAAAGGTAGTGATATGTGAATGAACAATCAAATGGATTGAATATGATATTTTTCTAAAAAAAATAATAGTAACAGGTCATATAAATAATTATTAATGAATGGGGTTAACACGTTATATTTTATAAAAGTGTAATATTGGAAATAGGTGAACCCTTATTGTTATTTTTCTCACAGATGTCAAGTGTTGGACATGGGAGATGGGATATTGATAAAATGGTTTGGGATGTTAGTCATGGAATTACCCACTAACGACTGGGAATTATATGTATCATTACACATCAATTATTCTATTTATTGGACATGGAGTTCCTTACCCCTTGTATGGGATATTGTACATTGTGTTCAACATTGTTTTTTGGGACGGTCGGACATGGTGTTATAAGTTACCAGTTTTAATACCTATAGTGATTCTCATATAAAAATAAAATTTTCCCCTATTTCATATGGTTAAAATGATAATAAAGGGCCTAAGTAGGATCAATTTTATTGGGTGTCACATGGAAGCTGATTAGATTTCATAGTTTCAAAATTATATAAGGGAGAAGGCCCTATTTTAGATGGATGATTTGGGATACGAGTTGGATCTTGTATAAGGGGACATGACTGATGTCCGGAACCATATTAGGGATTTTCAATGAATAATTATATTGTATATTTTGTTTACACATGACACTATAATGATATATAATCGATACCATTTTGGTTTTTGGAATTTTTCCACTTTTGGTAGTTTATTACATCACGCATGGTTATTGATTTTTATTTCTTTCGTTATTGTTTATTGTGATTTTTTCTATTTTTTTACTCTTGTGAAGAGGATATAGTATCCCAGAATACCTTATCATAACCAATTTAAAGTAATTAAACTCTAACATATGGGGAAGCATGTCGTAGGTCACATGACACACCAACATGGGGCATCAGTTAAGTTCCACCTGGACTGCGATGTTACATAATTGACCTATCATGAGTTATTAATTATATATTTCATAGAATTGTGATTTTACACATATTATTGTGTCTTAAAATTAAATTTCATCCACTCATATATTTTTATTTTGTGAACCATTTTTCAAAAATTACACATATCTGAATAGAAACCAAATTTTAAACCATATTCATTACATATGTTTTGATTTTATACATTAAATATTTATGCACTGTCATTTTATTTTTATTTGTTAAAGGATACATCATTACTAAGTGGTTGTTTCTATTTTATGAAATTATTTTTATTGGTTGAATCACATTAAAAGTTACTATTATTATGATACAAACCCCAACATGAATTTTAACCATTTGTCTTAAACCCATTTCATCTATTTTTGATGATTATGATTTGAGTATATTTCTTTTCTATTTATCGTAATGACTAACTTTCCCCCAAAAAAATAATTTATTGTGTTCAGATTTACTGTTTTTCATCAATTTATACACCTTATAATAGATGTTAAATTGAGCCTCCTCTGGGATTAAATTTTATTTCTCAGAAAATATAGTTATTTTAGTCTTACGTTAGTTGGACGAGATATGAGAGAAGGATAATAATTAGATCTTCATCATTTAATTTAATATATTTGATCTCAGAATCTAAAAATCCTTTAAAAATTGATCATGGTTGTTCTATTTACATATTTTAATCCATATTTTAAAGGTGTACGACTATGATTAATTATAGATCCTTCCTATAATGGGATTAGCCAAATATATATAGTGTGTAGTTTAAGTCATATTATACTAAAATCATGGTTCATTAGTCACTTATCTTTAGATGTTATCCCAAAAACTTAGAATGATAATTTTTTATCTTTATTCAAATTCATTGGTGGAACATCATCCATAGTGACAATATCTCTAGGGGATTTTATCATATTTTTAGTCTTATAGTGACCATCTTCTAGCCTTTTGTAGGTTTAGAATTTTATCATGTTTATTCTCTATTTGTTATCCACTTAGATGATTGAATTTTTCAATATCATATTTTGTAAAAGTAAATTTTAATATACATCTTAGATATAAATAGTGATGTGAAAAATATGTTCGACATTCTCATAAATGGATGAATCATATTATATTATTCCTTTACATCATAAGTCATGATATGCATATTATGCAAATCACAGGATATGATATGGTTATATAATTAAAGGCGTATGATCCCTATATCATATTGTATTATTCGGATTATAACATATGATACTATGATAATTTCAACTGTTGTATATTCCATATGGTTTTATATTAGTTATGAATCAAAGAGTTGATTCATTTATAAAATGATAGATATATTGTGAATTTTGAAATTTTCTATGTTCATAACACTCCAATGGGAAAACTTTTTGGGTAACATATGTCAGCTTTTAAACTTTTGGAGCTGATGCTCAGCTTAATTCATTAAATAAAGGGAGTCTATATAATGGATTGGATCGACCTATTGTGGGTGGTTTTGAAGACTTCATTCAAAATCAAAGACCTCTTCTTACATGTTCTACATTTTTCTTTAATGGGAAAATGTTAGCACACATTTTGATTTTGAGGGGTCCTCTCATAGCATACAATGATTCTAGAGGTTGGTGTACTTCTTGTGGAGGAAAGATCCTGGGTTTTGTTTCCTAGTGATCTTCCTCTAACATACTTCATCTTAATAAATATGTTTTCTTATTAGTTATATTCAGATGCTAAGATAATGAGATGTTCCTAAAAAATTCATATGTGGTATCATAGAAACCTTTATCATTGAATCAGTGTGTTTTGATAGTAACTTTACTAAGAAAATTTGTAGCGTAATATGATTAAAGAAATGTCATAAGTTATGATATGTCATGTAAAAATATTATCCATTGGATGAATCTACGGTTTTTTATGATATAGGATATCATAACATGTGATTCGGGGTTCTTATTAGTTATAGGGTGTGATTGGATGTATCATTCTATATGATTCCTCAAAACTGATGATTTCACACTATTTAATTTTCTATGATAAGAGTTATCATAGGATATGACTAATTTTATAGGTTTCACAAAATAAAGGGTTGTTTTGTAAATATGTTAAAGAAAATATTGTTAAAAACAAAAGGTCATCAACAATATAACATATCCTATGTTCTGATCAGATCATAGGGTATGATAGATAACATAATTATCTATTAAAAATATTATATAGGCTAAAATGTTAAGAAATTAATATTTTTTGACAAAATGCTTATAGGTTTTAAGTCGTTTATAAAGGATAATTATTAGGCTGTATAAATGGAATATCATTATACATTAATAGAATATTAAGTGTCTATATTATTACCACATGTTTAGTAAATGAATAAATTTTTTTATATTTATTCTAATTTAAATATTAATTTAAATAAAATGACAATATGATATGAACATTATATATGATTTAATTTATATGATAAATAAATTCTTATGAATTATCATACAATTTATAAATATCAAAATAAAATTTCAGATAATAAAGATTTCTTGTCATATAATAGTTATAGATTTATTATGCATGTGATTTATATTAAAATAGTGAGACTAAGAAAACGGCTCAAATAGTAAATGTGATATTGCTTCTCAATAAAACCCTTTTAAATAATTTAACCATTCTTTTCAAGTGACCCTAACCATCAGGATCCCATGAATTTTCTTATGGAAGGAATTTAGGTTATAAGTGACCTTAACCATGAAGTTCCAATATTAGATGTATGATTTGGGTTTCAGTTAACTAGGAAACACTGACCATTAGGATAAAAATTGAATAGATTTGAGTTAATCCATTTGATAGATTAGGATAATTTTTTATCCAATTAGTCATCCAAGGGTAATATGTGATATTATTGACATGATTTTCAACCATATATAGTCATGGATTTTTTTACAAGTTTAGCATAGATAATTCATGACAATATATGGATCCCATCTCACTAAATAGATATCATGCATGAGTTAATCATTTTTAGTCATATTTTCTTCATTAAAAGTTATTAATGAAAATATATAGCACGTTATACTCACTAATAGATATATATATTTGTTTTAGATTACAGAATACATCATGATTATCATTTTCAGATATATTATAGGTTTAAACTATAGAGTAATTTTAGATCGCTATATAAGGATGATAAGTTTCCTCAAAGAGAACCATTCTGATTATATGTATTTGAATGTTATAGAAATAAATTTCTATAATTATGACTCATGAATATTTGGATTACAGGTGTACATCACACATTTGTACTGATAAATAAAAACATATAAATATGATCTAATAGATGAAAGGGGAGGTAGATCTATGTGTTGAAAATGGGTAAATTGTTCTATTAATAGAGGTTGTCACTTGTGATCTAAATCCACCAAGTATATTAGTTCTAGAAATTGAAAAAAATTGTTTTTTCCATAAATATAAATTTGATTTATATATCTTATTTGGATATGATGGGGTTTTTATTAATTATTAATCATAATAGTAATTTTATGGGATTATTAGGGGTCTATTAAAACTTAATAAATATAATATATGTGATTATAATCCCAATACAAAGATCTACATGAATTAAAAAATGAAAACCTATGAACTTGAAATGAAGAATAGTATAAATTAATGCATACCTTTACACTAAAAATATACTAAATCATCCACAAATTCCTTCAAATATGTTCATGATGATCAAATAAATGTAAATCAGGGGATTCCAACCTCCAGAGGTATTCAAAAACTTATTAGAACACAAATCGTATATTTGGTATCTTCTACCCACCTGGACATGCTAGTCTTAAATCATATAAATGTGGTAGGAAAAAAGATCATTGAGGATTGGGAGGCTTGGTCAAGAATCATGAAATAATCTACATGGAACTCCCATCACATTTTAGTGGTCTTGGTGATACTCATTAATGATCCATGCATTATAATTCATGATTTAATGCCTTCACTTGACCATGCATCATAATCATGAATGAAACTTAACTCTTTTGTTAGATATCATGTAACACCTATTAAATGATAACCATTATTGAAGATTTATAACAATGATAAATATTAATCTTTATGTATGAAACTATTTTCACTCTGATGTGGATCCTTTTAATTTGTTCTAATTATATATTGTGGACTTAATATGGATTCCTAATGAGTTCATAATGTTTTTTGGTGTGTTTGGGGCTTGTTTGTAGATCCAAACTCCGACTGATATGTAAAATTGACTAGCTTTGTAGTTAGTAGAAACCATGTGAGGTAGGCCACATGGTCTCTTATAATCGTCTGGTGCTGGACAGTGGGGTAAAGTAAAGTGAACGTTTTTCCCTAACAATGTTTTATGAGCCACAAAACTTTGTGAAAACTACATACATTATTCCAGAGGTGTTTTCCATGGTTAGTGCATGGTTTACCTTACTATGGATCCTAACCATGTGAAATTCCCCTTCCAATGTAATATGGAATATGTTTGCCACATGGCTTTTCCATATGTTCAACCAAACCATGTGATTCCTGTTGTCGGGTGATATTAACAAAATTCCCTCAAAATGTTATAATTTAAACCCTCTTGTTTCTTAATTCTCTATAGTAGACATAAGAAGCTCCATCCTCTATTTTTTAATCTCTTTTTACCTCATGGATAGTTTTCTATCATGATCATCCATTTAGAGTCTAATTAAATAATTTTTCATCTTGTTAGATCTGTTATGGTACGTTATTTATTCATTTTTATTTGTTCATCTTTCTTATTTATATCGATAAATCTATTTAGATCTAGGTTTATATGCAATATTTTTAGGGCGTTGTCCCTTTGTTAATTTATCTTCTAATATAGGATGAACTAGAGGCTGGTAGTGGATGAAAAGAGTCATGTTAGTATGAGTTAGGTTGTCTATAACTCATCCCTCAAGATCCGTAATTTTATAAATTTTCATATGTGCCTGATGACTTCATTGGGAATCAACTGTTTAATTAATGTGACATTCCTGTAGTCATTAAAACCATATTCTAAGAATATTGTTTAATATGTTATCCATCGTTGGGGTTTGTGACCGCAATCATGACCACCCCATGTTGGGTGTTTTCCATAAATGGGATTTTAATTGTATGACTTGTTTTTCTTCTCCACCATTTGGTTGTGTCACTTGAACCTACTAATATTAACCCCATTAATTAGATGAATTATTAATTGATAAATGGATAACACCATGTTAATCTCTTTCTTGACCCTTCTAAGGTAAGTTCTTAAAATTGTTAAATGAATATTTAATGGAAATGGAAAGTATATTGTGTGGGTATTACTTATCCTAATTTAATATAATTGAATGACTTGGTTGCACCTCTATATCACAAATTTCCACTTATAGTTTTATGTATAAGAGTGAACCTTATTAAATTGATTGTGACTTATATAAAATAATAAATGGTTTCTTGTCCTTCAGATCCCATGTCAGTTGTATGTAATGCATTGAATGAACCTCTTAACTTACAAAAAAGAATTACAATTACATGTCCTAGTTAATTAAATGAATCAACTATAAGGTTACATATATACAAAAATTGACATTACTATTGGAGTGGTCAGACTCGAGTTGTACTTGGATTCTATAAGAAATTCCTTGGGCACTCATGGAAAACATTACAATTCCGAGATGTCGGCGTCCAATGGCTATACACACCATGGAACCTGATCTTTGTCTACTTATGGATGCCTGGTATAACACCATATGATTCCCCTATTAATGAGTAGATATTATAATTCCCTAGATATACTCCTTGGATCTAGTATGGCATCTATGTACATGAGGTTCCACGGTTACAACCATTAGTCCCCATTTTTTCTTACCCATTTTACCATGTAATAGATCCTTGGACATGGATATATTATTATTGTGGACTACCTTGGATGATGATCCTTGGATTACACTCTTTCCCCTTATCCAGGCTACAAGATACAACTAATTTGGCTCAACCCCTGAGGTTATGGATGCTTTGGGGATTACCTTGGATCCCTTTATTATTAATAACATTATAAGATTACTTATTATACCTTGGATACCTTCATTCGTATTATCATTACATGATTCATTATTATATATTGGATCCTTCATGATTATTATTTCTGGAATTTAGTGCTAGTATTATCTCATGTGACTTAATTATATAAATTTAACTAACTAATTAATGAACTAGTTTCATGTTTAGACACTAAGTGAGGGATGAAGTAGGTACTTTGGTATTTACGTTACGGTAATGATTTACTTATATACATGTATTCTTTCACACTTTTTTAGTCTATATTATATAGAATCGATGTTATAGATTCCATTTGTGGTGGCATATTAAAATTCATCTCACACCCTATCTGAGCCACCATTGGTACCAGGTCAGATTACATATATGCAGGTGTTGAAAAAGGTAAGTGTACCACTTTAGACACTTTATTGCTTGATTGCATTATGATGGATCTTGTTAGTAAATGATCAAGGTGGATATTGGGATGCTTGTACAGTTTTTGGATTCCTTTTTGCTAATTTTGTATAGAATTTATTGTCTTCTACTTTTTATCAATGTTTTCCATATTTATAGATACATGACATATATATCCATTGGATTTTGTATGTGACTATAAATTTCGTTAGTTATTTATTGTTCATGTATACTTCTGTTGGGCTATCTATTTATTATACTCCTTCATCTATTTACCTGTTATTACTTTTATACATTCTGTTGCAATCTAGTAATGAGGTAATAGTCTCCCTACAGATACACCCTACTCCACAACTTCTATTCAGTAACTACTAGCATTCAAAGAGATGTGCTTGAGGCCATCTATCCCATCCGGCTTAGGGAACCTCTGAGTGGAATCTGGGACCAGGACATCACAATGTGGTATTATAATGGTTCCTTTCTTTCTTGACTATTTAGATACAATAGAAAAGTTAATAGAATCAATATAGAACTTTATTATGAGCCATTCTTGGGTGTATCTAACCCATGTTTAGGGTAAATGTCGAGTTACCTAAATTATAATTGTGCATCTATTTTGTTCCTATTACAGTTGATAAAATTTAAATGTGTTTTGATTAAAATTTTGTGTTGTGGTTATTATTATTGTTATTATAATTAATTATTTTTTTCATCCTTGGCCAGATGATATGAGGTCAATATTCACTATCATATGTATCATTATAGGCACCTTAGATTTACATGTCATTCAAATTTTCAGGCCATATATGATCATTTCACTAATTTGTTTTCTTAATATTCATGTAATTATTGAGTGATCCTTTTTTGTATATTTTTATTATGATATTCCTTGGCTATGATTGAGTGATTTATTATTTCAGTCCAATAGGTTTATGGGGCCTCGTAGGTTAGAATCGGTAGTTTATATGGTTAATCCATCGTATATAACACATTACATTCTGAGACCGAATGTAGAAGTGGTTAAAATGAAATTAAATGGGTGCCAATTTTAGTTATAAGGTGTGTGGGCCCTGACTTAATTGGTATGGATATCCATTTAAAATTAACCTTGATATATGAATATAAGAAAATGAAAACTTAAAAATGTGAAACATGACTTATGAAATGAAATGGTTGCTAGTAATTGATGAGGTAAGGTATTTTTTACCCTGTCATATACTAGAACCACTTTAATTTATACATTAGAACATACCAATACATTGCATTATATGTGGGATTTTGGGGTTTTATACCATGGGTAGTGATCCCTTCCCTTTCATTCTAGTTTTTCTATTGTTATCTATCATCTACCTCAAATTCTATCTATCTTCTTCGAAGAATTTATAGATGTGTGTTCTTGGAATTTATAGACCAATTCATCAACTACATCCTTGTGTCGTGTTCTAGGAGGGTTGTGATGACCATGTTTCAGAAAATGTGGGCCCTGAGCCTCTAGTCTTACTGTTAGGAGTTCCACTTAAGGCACCACCTATTGTAACTAATCTTGGAACTGATGCTAATCATAATGATAGTTTTATAAATCTGATGCATTCCAAGAAGGGTTCTCCATGACATGCCCCTATGATGGATGATTTATCCCATGAGTTCTAGTAGTATCGTCCTCCTACCTTCTTAGGGGATGGCAGTTCATAGAATATTGAGTCTTGACTTGATCCCACCTTTTCTATCTTTTAATATCTTGGTATTTATCAAAAGATGATGGTCAAGTTCTCTATATGATTTGGCCAAGAGATGGTGGGATGTGATTACCTAGGCTGGTCCCCAGGAGGGCATGATATGGTTTGATTTCAAAATCACCTTTTATAATCATTTCAATCCTCAGATTCTGATATCTAACTTAGAAAGAGAGCTCATGCATCTTGAGTAGTGTTCCATCTCAGTTATAGAGTATTAATCGTGTTTCCATATGTTATAGTAATTTTCACCACTTCTAGTCGGTAATGACCTTCTGCGTGCTAGACTCTTTGAGGATGAGATTGTGTATTCCATCTATACTTAGATAAATATATTTCTCCACCCTACATTATATGATATAGTCAATTAATATCTTATCACTGACCACAACCAGAGGGTATGAGATAGTACCGGGCATTAAGGATTTCTTCCCTGGTAGGAATTAGTTCTTTCGGTAGCAGGAAACGTTACCTTGAGGCTTATTATTAGGGAAGTGGAATACAGAATACCCTTTATGGTAGCTCAATGGTGTGCCATTAGTGTGGACGATAGGGGCATATGAAGCCTTAGTGTGATAGAGAATTTCTAGATTATCGATCATGTTGATGTATATGTCATCTTCAGATATTTTTTCAGACCATTCCATCACCTTCCGGTATAAGAGGATCTGTATTGGATCCACCTTCAGGGGAAGTTTATTTTACACCATGATATGTGGGGAGTTGGATTAGCACCAAGAGAACTGGCTATGGAGGATTTCATGTCAATGGAATCTAGAATCTGGATCACCATTATAACCAGTAGAGCTATCATAATTAGGGAAGTCAAGTTTTAGCACCGGGTCATGGATCATGTCAATTGAATGCGCTATAACCAATCCTCGATGATCAAAACAAAAAACTATCTATAGTATAAGGAACTATTATAGTAGACTCCATTATAATATCTTCCTAATTTAATACTGACCCGAAGGCCTGGGTGTCCCGAAATCCTTAAGGACTCCAAGCCCAAACTAGTGGCCCAAGGTGAAAGGGGGGTTATCAAAAATCAATAAAAATGAAGACCTTCGAGCCATTTGGGCATTATCTACTAATATATCATTGAAAGTATTAAGAAAAAAATAAAATATTATTATGGTGTAATGAACCAGGATATTCCATTGGAAG
This sequence comes from Viscum album, assembly GCA_963277665.1. Classification (NCBI taxonomy): domain Eukaryota; kingdom Viridiplantae; phylum Streptophyta; class Magnoliopsida; order Santalales; family Viscaceae; genus Viscum; species Viscum album. The sequence goes on from OY728161.1 coordinate 109,883,405, forward strand.
TACTATTAGAGGGCGTATGCCCGTGTAGGGACTTCCCCCTTGAGGTAGGCAGTTACCCTTTCTTATGGTACAACATTGTTCTCAAGATGATGTCAGTTATTCCATCAGACATACCTTATATATATATTTTTAATAGGTATGGTCTGTATGTGTATCTTAATATGTCATACAATTTTACAAATTTTCCCGCAGTTTTGATGGATCTAATGAATAAGGATTCCCATCCCTATTTGGATTCTTTTTTCATAGTCTTTTTGAATGACATCTTGGTGTATTCTCACACTCATAGAGACCATGATAAGAACCTTGAGATCATTATGATTATACTAAGAGATCATCAAATTTATACCATGATTTCTAAGATCCACTTCTGGATCGAAAAAGTACACTTCTTGTGATATATTATCTTCGAATTAGGAGTCTTTATTGACTAAGAAAAGGTGAGTGTTTTGGTTTCTTTGGAGAGGACCAAGATCATGTTAGATATATGGAGTTTCATAGGGATGACCGGATATTACAACTATTTCATAAAGGAATTATCACAACTTTTTCACCTCTCAATAGTCGTAAAAAGAAGGGTATTAAGTTCTTGTCGTGAGGAGAGTGTGAAAATACTTACAGGAGTTGAAAGGAAGGAAGGTATGGTCACCTATTATGATTCTTCCATAGCCCCAAAATGGCTATAAAATGTTATGAGATGCATTAGAAATTGTATTGGTATTAGTGATGATAATGGTGGATAGATTCATTTCATAAGGATCTCAATAATTGAGTCCTAGTGAAATAAATTGCATGATTCATGACCTTGAACTAGTTGCAGTTGTCCATTCCTTACATTGATGGTGACACTATCTATTGTGTGAGTGATTTCTGGGGTATATGGACCATAAGAGCCTAAAATATTTCTTTAAATAGTGTGAAATGAATCTCAGACAGGGTATATGAGTCGAATATCTCCATTCCTTCATTTTTGAGCTTGCCTATACACCTAGAAAAGGCAATACAGTTGCAGATACGCTGAGTTGGAAAACTAAGCAATATGATGTATGAGAAACCAGCGATGAATAGATATTGATGGATCTATTTTCTTAGTTGAATATAGAGTTTCATGATACTCACGATCTCTATTAACTATGAGCCTTGATAGTTACCTCTTCTCTCCTTGAGAAAGTGAAGAGCAAGAAGTCTTCAGATCCTGAAGGTGTGGTTCTCCATTAGAGTATTTTAAAAGATGAACCACCTTTGGATTGGTCTATAGATAGAGACGATGTTCTTTATATACAAGGCCACTTCTGGGTTCCAACATATAAGAGAGAGGAATTGATTTGAGATCCCCAGGCTTCTCAGTGGGTATTTCATATAGGCATCTCAAAGTTGTATCCAGATATGTGTTCTATGAATTGGTGTCCTGAGATGAAACGTCATAAAACATGCCTTATTACTAGTTCTTCCACCGATCTGTTGGTGAAGGTGGAGCACCAATGACCCGCTGGCTTGATACAACTGCTTCCAGTCCCAAAATGTAAATGTGAATGTGTTTACATGTATTTTTTATTGGCTTACCTTGGTCTCATAGAGGTAGCGATTCAGTATACATAGTCATTGACTGATTGATGAAATCATCCCACTTCCTTTCTATTTGGGAGAAATTATTAGTTGATGATCTGGGATTATTTTATTTCAGTGATATCAAATGACTACATGAGGACACTCATACTATCATTTCAGATAGGTATTCTCGCTTCACGTCACACTTCTAGAAGGGTTGGTAGAAAGCTATGGATACGCATGTGCTTATGAGAACATCATTACACCCTCATACCGACAGATAGTTAGAATGAATAGTATATGTTCTATAAGGCATTCTGTGGGAATGGTTTCTTGATTTTGGTAGTACTTGGTAGAAGAATATCCCTCTCGTCTATTTTTCTTATAATAACAGTGTTCAAGATATAATTCATATGGATCCTTTTGAGGACTTATATGGTTAGTCATGTTGTTCACCCTTGTTCTAGATAGAGCAAGAAGAGGAAACCCTACTAGGTCATCATTTCATGCAATAGACTTCAGAGTATGTTTAGTTAATCAGGATGTGTATGTCTACTGTTCAGTCTATAAAAAAATCTTATGTCGATCGCCACATATGACCTCTAGAGTTCAGGGTTGGGGGTTGTGTTTTCCTATGGATATCATCCAAGCTTGGGAATAGATAGACACAAAGGTAATGGAACTTGTATCCTCATTATGTAGAGTCCTTTGAGATTTTAGAGAGAGTCAGGCTCATAGCCTATCAATTTCAATTACCTCATTTGTACCATTCCATGCACGATGTCTTCCATATTGCATTTCATCGTCATTTTTAGGCCGGCCCATGTCATATTTTCAATCCTAAGGAAGTTGATCTTTTAGGTCAATTTTTTATTTGAGAATTATCATATACACATTTTTGACCCAAACACAAAGGATCCCTGAGGCCAGTCTATCCATTTATTATGGGTGCTATGGAAGAATGGTTGTGTTCAAGACAAGACTTGGGAGTGGGAGGCTGAGGTACATGCCCAGTGGCCAAAGTTTTTCACATGAGGTATTTTTTCACCCTTAAAATATGAACACAGGGATAAGTTCCATTAAGTTAGAGATACTATAAGAACCTAGTTTTTTTTACACTGGTATGGATCCTTTTAATTCGGTCTAATTATTTACTTTTGGATCTAATATGTATTTTTAATATGTTCACGAATTTTTGGAAGATATATTAAAATTTATTATCATTCCTTGGAAGCCATGGATGAATTCTAAAACATAAAAAGGATCTTCATTGGGACTACACCTATTAAGAATTCCACACCACCATCCATAGTAGGAGTCCTTTCTTTATAAGGGACCAAGATTAACCATCTTCTAACAGTGGATCGGGTTTCCCCATCTTCCCACAGTGGATCAGATTTCTCCGTCTTCTGATAGTGGATTGGGTTTCCCCACCTTCCAAAGTTGATCATTATCGTAAAATTGTTTACATAATTATATCATGAGATATAAATATTTACACAATTAATTGTAGGGAGATATAATTCCAACCACACACATAATGAAAACCATACATATGTGTTCCACATGGACAAAAATCATTTATCATATCCGAACCCATGAAAACAAATGAGTTTCATAAACAGTTCATCAAAACGCTCCTCATATAAAATAAATAGGTTTTATAAATATCATTCCGTAATAAAAATAAACCATACAATGATAGAATATGAATGGTATCCTTGATTAATATCCCCAGTAAAACATAATTAATATAAGAAATACTGTCTTATATGGGAAATTATTTTGAAATATCACATCAAATAATTCTCGAGGAAAATATCCTTTCCATTTTGAAAAGTTATTTTTAAATCAAAAAACATTTAAAAAACCTTTTTCATAGAAAATATATTTTAAAACATATAAAGTAATATTTGAAAACTATTTTAAACATCTTTTAAGTCCCTTTTTTCTTAAAAATTCCTATAACATCATTTAAAATACTTTTAAAACATTTTTAAATAACATTGATTTGATAGAACACAAATTTATAACAAAAGAGAGAATAAATTTACATGGAACATATAATATAATTAAAATAAATATATTCATGACAATATATGTCAAATATAATTATACAAACCATTAAAATAATTTAGGTACATAACATAACAAATTTTGTAAAGAAGGAAAATTGAGTCAAAATTCCCTTACCCATTTGGTTACTTTTGTACCATAAACCCCATAAAAGAGAGATCATAAAATATTTATGTAAATACCCATAATATTCAGGATAAGATTCATAAAATATATTCTTGGGAAATATAATCACCACATATAATAAATTATTAGTGAACATTAATTTTATCTCACAGAAAATTAAAGTGAGATGGAAATATCATACCTTATAACTTGAATTTCATCGTACTTGTGAATACATCCTATATAATAAATATATGTTTATTATACATATATTAATAAAAATTATTCATGTATATAATATTATATAATATTTACTTATGACATTATATTACATTCTTGTTAACCACTCCATGTTTAAGTTAAGTTTTGTGTAATACCTGCTTTGTTTCACGTACATGTTTTGACTTGTCATTCTTGGTCCTCATGCTTAGACCATGATTTCATTATATACTGACTGATAAAAATGATTTAAATATAATATATATTCATTATATATATATATATATTTATGCTTATCTATAAAATTTATAAATATAAAATGAAATAAAAGTTCATGGAGATGGTAGGTCGTACATACACTTGAACGCTGCTTCCATTTCATGTCATATTGAAAAAAGGAAAGTAAATTCCACATATATATATATATATAATATAATTATAATCTAATTATTATGTATTTTTATCATATACTTTCTCAAAACTCATCCTTAATACATTACATGTAAATTGTGAATGAATCACATCGCTTAGAGGAGGCGGCAGACTACACATTCACCAATGAAGTTATCGTATTTACAAAAATGAAAAGTATGAATTTAGGTATTTTATAATAAATAAAGAAGCATTAATAAATAATAAATATAACATATTCCATATTAAAATAGAGATTAAATTAGTATTTCCAACCTTGAAAGGTGGAAATGGTAGAATGAGTGACATTGGTTCATGAGCCGATAGTCCGTCGTACACACGAACGATGATTGTGTATCTCATTTTATGGAAGTGTGTGAGAGTGTATGTAAAAACCTTAATATAAAAAACATATCAGTATAGTTAGGATACTGAGTTTATTATATAAACTTGAAATAAAAAAATTAAAGGGTTTAAGGAAGAAATAAATCTAAACCACTCATTGATGAATGTTACCTCTTCTTTGGGTATCTTCTATTGATTTACACAAAAGGACTTATTTGGTTGGCCTTATTCCCAAATGAATGATTCTAGTATAAATTTAGTTATGTTTTTATAAACTTGGGATAGATTTTGGACGAAAAATAGGTTTTGAATTCTTAATATAAGAGAAGAAGAGGTTCCCTTTTATAAGAGAGGGGGAGGGCACTTTTGGAATTTTACAAAAGATTAATTTATAATAAATTAAATATAAAAAAAATATCACCAAATTTACATTTAATCGAATATAAGATATGATAATGTTTTAATATCACCAAAATATATATTTTTGACATGTTTTGGTGTTATTTTAATCCTTATCATTTTGATTAACCCTTAGTTAAATCATTTTAATTTTCACTATGGTAACAAGTTTTTTGATATTAATATGATTAAATTATTACTTATAATGTTTAAAATAAAACATAAATAGACATTTTTTGATATTTTAGAACATATATCATCCAATTTTTTCTTATTTAATTTTTTAATGATTTCAAAAAAAAAATAATAAAATATTATTTTCATAAAATATCATAAGTGTGATTTTTGACACTCCTCATTAATTTGACATTAAGAAAATCAGTAAAGAAATATAACATCAAAAATCATTTAATACACCCCAAAAATGTAATATTAACCTAAAATAATCATATATAGCCTTAATTAAGACATTATAATTTCTTTTAATACTTATAATATCTTTTAATTGATTGTTTCATTAATTGAATAATTATTCCATCATCATTTTGTAATTGATTATTACAATTATTTATTCACTAAGATTTAAAAATAAATTTTGATTATGTATATACATATTTTACCATTAATTATAATTTATATAGTTTATCATATCTTCTATTTAACCTCATAATAAAAATAATATACTTATAAAAAGTAATAGTGAATTTTTTTCATTCCTTTTGATTTTAACAATATTTAAGTAATTTTCAAGGAACATTGTCTATTCAATTATGATATTTAGATAACTATGCGTTAAGTATATAATAAACTTCATCCAATGAAATTTGGGAATGTTTTAGGGTAGTTTTATAATATTTGTAACATTATTTTTACCCGTAATTATCTGATTTACCCTTAACAATAAAAATAAAGATTACTAATGTTACTATCCATATTGTACCAAAATAAAAGGTAATTATATAATAAATTTGAATATTATGATTAAAAATTTGGACTCCATTTATCCAATTAAGTTCACATAACTTACATAAATTAATTAAAACTTAATCTCACAGACGGGATGAAACAACAGGTTTTAAATCCAAAAAGTTCAGAAGTTTGGAATGTATTTATATCCAATTTAATGTGAAATTGATTCTAATGACCTAAATTAAATTAAATAATATAAATTTTATCTAATTATACTTTAAAAAATAAAAAATATAATTTAACACCATATGCTTTTTTAATGAAAAATATTTTTCAATTAATATTTAGTATTTTTTCACTATTTGTCAAAACAAGAAACTTATGAAAAAAATAAAAAAATTAAACAAAAGAAAATTTTTAAAAAAATATTTCAAAGAAAATTTTTATTTTGTCAAATATAATTTATAAAAGTTTCAAAAATATAATTTCAAATAAGTCAAAATTAAAAGTGGTAAGACTGCCTTTTTAGGAAAATACTACTTCTATGTGTAAAATAATATTTTTCTTATATCTTGTCTAGAAAACACATAAGATGAATTCTAAACATTATATTGAATATTATATATATATATAATTCATTAATCTATTTCAAAAATATTTATTTGTCCATATATTGGTATAAAATATACTTGTGGTCTTTTAAGTAATTTTTAATAAAAACAATTCATTTTATTTTAAAAATGGGGTTACATTCATTTATAATTAATTAGTCGAAGAATTATGTGTAAACCATAATTTCATAATTCAGTTAATCATTTTCATACCAACCATTCTAAGAGCTAGGTTATAATTTTATTTTTTAAATAAGTATAGTCATAAAATAGGTTTTTCATAGAAAATTTGTGTTGGGTGTATAGAATAATAATCTATAGTTTCTTGTAGATAAATCTTAAATTGGGGTATAATATAACACAAACATCAGAGAAATTTAATTTATTCAAAAAATAGTGCATAAAAACTTAGGGTGTATCATTGTAATACCTCGATTTTTTATGAGAATATTTCTCAAATGAATTAATTTTCAATGAAGTCTTGAAATTACTCTATTTCAAACATTATTTTCATACAACACCGACTTCACATGCACTACACACAAAACCAAGTTTTCGTGCGTTACACACAACATTGAGTTTCTACGAAACATCATTTTATTGTTATAATAATTTATATGAGAAATTTATAACCTAGAAATTAAATATAGTGAAATTAATAGAAATAAATAAATTTAAAATATTTCTTATAATGGTTTTATATAAATATAACATGTTTAAAATGAAATATAAAATTTTCGGCAAAGTTTTTATAAGTTTAAAAATATTAATTTCTCTAAAGAACTGCTTTTTATGTCCTTTTGTGAACAATAATAAAATTAATTTTAGACATATTTATAAATTCCATTTGATAATATAAATTTAATGTTTTAATTCATAATTTAAAAATTATATTAGGGTGAATATTTGGGATTTCTCAGAGAAACTTCATTTTTCGATGAATAGTGAACAATACTAAATTTTAATTCAAAACATATTTTTCATAATGTTTATTTAAATAGTTAAATTTTATTTTAATTTTTTAAAAAGTTCAGTTAGACCAATTATAAATCTATTAATCCAATTTATTTCATTATAATCTTTTAATATTGAATTTAGATATAAAAGCTTAATGATCTTTTGAACATGCTCACATTAAAAACCCGCTTTCTCGCCACATTTGTGTGATTAGCATTAAAGTTATTTTTCCACTTCTATGTATTTAATATCAAAAAATGTAAAAAAAAAGTTTTAATAAGTATTATATTTATATTATTATTACATCAACTTAATTTTTTCCCAAAAATATTAATGAAACTAATTAAGATTAATTACAGTGATTAAGGTAAAATTAATCTTAATAGAGGGATAAACCTTAAACATAAGTTGTAAAATGACCTATACACTTCTAAAACACACATTATTTGAAAATATTTTATCTATAACCCTTCAATTATTTATTTTATTTGGTTTTTGATGACTTTTGTTACGTAAAAACATGGGAACACCTAACTAGTTTCCAAAAATGCCAATCCCCCCTCACCCTTCCCTATAAATGGATACCACATATCCCCCTTATTCACACACATTAAGCCACATAGGTTATTCCAATATCATCCAAATACACTTCCCAACATACCTCACTTACTCATTGAATCCTCCCTTTGGTCATAAATCCATCGAAGGAAACTCGTTGGTGCAAACCAAAAGGAGTTACGCAAAGAAGTGGTAACACGCTTCCTGAAGCTCCTTTCCTTTATATTCCTTCTCCACCACCTAAATTATTATTATTTCTTTAACACATATTATACTATGTATATATAATATATGGATATATTTTAATGGAATTTTTTATACATACACATATATACACTTCCAACTAATGGGTAATGAACTTACCATTTATGGGTGCAGCGAACTACCGCTGCACGGAATGATGTTGTTTTTTTAACTTTACCACCTATTATGGTTATAAATTATGATATAAAATCTCTTTTTACATGATATATATGATATTTAATATAAATTTTTACTTATTTATTTATTATATAATTCCTACCTTCATTCTTTATATATTGTGTAAATATGATAAATTTGTTTGTAGAAGTGTGGACTACTGCCTCCTCAAAGTGATGTGATTCATTCACACTTTACATGAAATCTATTAAGGATGGGTTTATTAAACTTATATGATATATATGAAATAATAAAAATTCAATAATTATTTTATATACATATATACGTATATTTTATTTAATTTCTCTCTTTCAATAAGCCATGAAAATGGAAACAATGTTCATTCATATGTACGACCTACTATCTCCATGAATGGTGTATTCAATTTCTAATATCTATATTTTCTATATTATTATAAATTATTATATATTGAATTTATATGATATAAAAATAAGTTTTTAAATTACATAAATAAGTAAATCATTATTTATGTAAGAGGATCAAGAATGAAGAGTCAAAAAACATACGATAAACAAAGTGGTTATTACCTGAAATGTTACATTAACAAAATAATTTTTAATAAATGGGTAATATAAGTTAATAAGAAAATCTTATAAGGTATTATGTATATGAATATTCATTTGTGATAAATTTATGAAAAACGTATACTCATTATATAGGAGTCTTGTATGCATACGAAGAAATTTGAGACACAAGGTAAGGGAATTTGATCTCACTTTTTTATCTTTGAGATACATTCCATGTTCACCACTATTTTCTTTTGAGTAATATATATAATACCCATTAATTTATTCTATAACTATTATACTAAAATTTATGGGTATTTACATTCCCATTATATAATCATTCTTTCAGCGGGTTTATATTTTAAAAGTTACCAAATCTATAGGATAGTTTTTTTCTCAATTTTCCTTCTTTGAGCACCTATTCTGTTATGAATGGATATTATTTTTAGAGGTTTATTTGACAAGTTATATCAAAAAAATACTTATTTTCATGATATTTTAAGATTAAATTAATATAATTTTCTTACATAGATATTATTATACCATTTAACCATGTGGTATCAGTTTATTGAAACAATTTCATCATTTATGGATATTGTTTAGGATTGTGATTTAATTTTCATACATAGAGAGTATGATTCCATGATACCATGTTACCATGTGGTATCAGTTTATTGAAAAAATAGGGTTTTAAAATCATCGTTTATAATTTTTCAGAATTATTTTCCAAGAAAAATATTTTCAAAAATGTCTTATGTTTTAAAAAGTGGTTTTCAAGGTAGAAAGGATATTTTCCTCAAAAAAATTTTAAAAGAACATTAAAAATTATTTCTCAAATAATATTACATCCTTTGGTGTTACTAATGATTTTATTGGGAAATTATTCATTGCTTCCATTCAAAATCATCCTCTAAATTGTTTATTTTTTGATATCATTATTTTTATGAAACTGTTTTTTCTTGCACGGGTTATATGATTTTCAAACCTGCTTCTTTTCATTGGATACACTTTTTATGAAATGAATATAAAACATTTATATTTTCCAAATTTTATGATATGATTATAGTTTTGTGACACAAATTTCATTTCATGGGTTATGATACTCTTTTTTGTGATCTTGTGGAACATGTGTGTATGATTTCATTATGATATGGGTGGGACCTAAATCTCTATCCAATGAATTTTGATAGAGATTTATATATTATGAGATAGACTAAGATAGTATTAGGAGTGAGCCATGACTACTAAGATGTCCATGAGAGTGATACATGACTACTAAGATGGTATGGGGAGTTAACTCATACTACTAAGATGGCAATGGGAGTGAACCATGACTACCAATATGGTATGGGGTGTTAATCCATACTAGTAATATGGCCTCAGAAATGATTCTTTGAATAATATGGTAATAATTTCATGTGCTTATATTTCGGCCATAGATTCATGTATTATTCCTATATTATGCATTCATGGCTTATGTTCATTATGATTCATGTCTTATGAACTTCAAAGCTTATTCCATGATTCATGTTTATGATATTATGATATGTAGGGTATGATCATATAATGTTATGATCATGTTCTCATACCCCTATGCTCATGTTTATGCTTCCATGTCTCCCTTGTTTACACTTACTAAGAATATGATCTCATCCATTTTTATATTTAATTCCCAAGGTTATAATGATATGTATTATATTTTATGTCTCTTATAAAGGTAATAGTCAAGTAGAAACTAGTGGCAGATAATGTAGCTCGCTTATTTTCTAGTGTTTATGTTCCCATGTTTCCAAAGTCACTAGACTAATATGGTCTTTAGGCATCTATTTGCAGAATGTTTTAAGTATTCCACAAAAGTTATATGATATAAATTTATAAAAATAGTGGTTCATTAATGTTGGTATTATAGCAAATTTTTATTTAGCCTTTGGAAGCTAGGATTAGAAAAATTTATTGATAACCCTAAGGGCATGTCTACTGATAAGTCTAAGGAAAAGGAAAAGTGTAGTAAAATGTCTTGGAATCTTGGTAAAGGATAGAGTGAGAGTTTTTCTATAAATAAATCCATGTCTAGATACTCTAAGTGGATGTGGCTCTATCGTATATGTACCTAAGAGTAAGAACTCCAACAAGGTGTGTCGTGCCTGACATGGTGTAACCTAGTACATGAGAATGGACCTTGTTGCACACCTGGTTTGACACTCCCAAGGGATATGCTTTGGGAATTCACAAAATCTTCATGAACCGTCATAAAAAAAATTAAATATAAGTTAGCTATGAATAACCTAGTATAAACCTAAGGTGACACAGATTAAGGAATGTTTCCAAATTTAGATATCCTATAAGTGATTTTTCATGATTACCCAACTATGATAACAATTTCTTACTCTATGATTTTTAGTTTTAGTTCATGGATGGAACATGAGGGTACCGTGTTACTTGTCGTTGTGATAGAAAATTCAACGATTTTACTCTAGAGAAACCGAATTCTATGGGAACTGGAATGCAAAATTATTTTTCTATGCTCACCCATATTTCTCATGCAATGAATCATACTGGACTTCCAAATGAGAAAAAGAGGGAACACCATTCTATTGAGTTCTTCGTGAGGAAACTTCCACCTTCTTTTAGTGGGTCTTCTGATATACTTGATTCTGTACAAAAGATCATTACAAATGAAAATACATTTTCCTTCCTCGAATTTTTGGAACATTATAAAGTAAATCTTGTTGTATATCATTTAAAAGATGAATCAGACTAGTGGTGGACTCTAGTCAATAATATGAGGAAGAAATATTAAATTGAATCCATGGATTGGGATAAGTTCAAGAATATAGTTTTTAATAAGTACTTTCCTTGGATTCATCATAAAAACTTGGAGAAAGATTTCCTTTGAGTTGAATCAAAGGGATAATGAATCAGTTGGAACCAACGAGGATACTTTTACAAGGCTTGTGAGGTATACTTCAAAAATTATCATATAAACTGAAAGTAAAGTTGATAGGTTCCTTAGTGGTTTAATTATAAGTCTTAGAATGGAATTGGCCATAAGAGACTTTAATATCTATGAAGAGATTGTGTGTTGTTCAAAAAAAATTGAATGGATGTTGGAGACATGTGTCAAAATCATGGTTTTGATAAGAAATTGAAAATAAAGATTAAAGAAAAATCTAAAAACCATGAAGAGAATAAGATGATCTTTCTTTTATGATCTAATTGTTGTAAGAAGAATGGAGTAAATTGCCTTAAGGGGTCTAATGAATGTTTTAAGCCTGGAAGGGGAGGCCATCATGAATTTTATTTCTGAAGTCATGGGAATAAGTTATATAATGGGGTGAATGGAGAAAAGGTGGCATAGAATGGACCTCTTGTGCTTCATTTCTACAAGTGTAAGGAGAATGTAATTATGATAACTAGTTCCCAAACCCAATGGATGGTGATTATTATTGACTTCAACAACCTCTTAATCTAAGGGAAATGTTTAAATCTCATGAAATTTCTATTTCAAATGAGGTTCTTAATAATGATGTGGTGAAATTTACACTTAACATCCACTATAAAACAATTAATTTCGTATTTGATTCTAGATCTACCCACTCATTCATATCTAAATAACATTAAAAGTGTGTTATAATTCCACCAAAATGAGTAGATGTGGAATTATCCCTGAAAAACCCTAGTTTTATAATGATCATATCCCAAGTATATGATTCCACCATCATTGACAGTTTTGGGAATGTGCTTCCAATAAATATTTTTATTCTTCCTTATATTGAATTTAATGTCATCTTAGGCATTGATTGGATTTATCTTCATAAATCCCACAGCAAGATTCATGTAAGGGAAGTTAATATTGATATTTCAAACCCTCCTATGATATTTCTTTAATGTGATGATAGGTATGAACTTATATTGTAGATTAAATCTAGTGTATGGGTATTAATTCCCATTCAAAAGGGTTGTTTACCTCAAATGATTGGGGAGAAAATCAACATTGATGATATGCCTATTTTTATGGAATTTTTGTATGTATTTTCAGAAGTGATTCTTATCCTTCTAACAAAACATAAAGGAATGTTCTTAGTATAACTCATACCTAGTTCCCCTAAAAATTTTAAGACTCTTTATAGAATGGATCTAATTGAATTGCATGAATTGAAGAAGCAACACCATAAAAACTTTGATAAGGGATTTATTTATCCAAGTGTGTTACCTTGGTGTGAACCTATTATTTTTGTAAAAAATATATAAGAATTAATGATACTATTCATTGATAATCAGTAGTTGAACAATTTAACAATCAAGAATAAGTGTCCTCTATCCCAAATTTATGACTTTTTTTATCAAAAATGCGGAGCATAAAACTTTTCCAACATTAACCTTCCTTTAGGATGTCATAAATTGAGGTTAAAGAAAGAGGATATACCCGACATGCCATTTTTTTCAAGGTATAAAAACTATAAATATATTGTGATGACTTTTTCTTACTAATTCCCCTGCTATCTTCATAAATTTAATGAATAGAGTCTTTAGAGATTACACTAATCAGGTTTTGTTAGTCTTTATAGATTAAATTCTTATCTATTCAAAGTGTAAGTAATTGCATGAGTACATCTTTTTAATTGTACTAAATACCCTAAAAAATATAAATTACTTGAAAAATGTATAAAGTGTGAATTTTGGCTGAAAACGGTTTCATTTTTGGATCATATAATATCAAAGAGAGGGTATTGTAGCAGATCCATCAAATACGGAGGCTATTGAATGATGTCGTAGACCAAACACAGTGACTGGGATCCATTGTATTCTTGGTTTAGTTGGATATTATTGACAATTTGTGGATAATTTCTCATGACTATATGATCATATGTCCAAGTTAACTTGATAGGGTGTCAAGTTCTTCTAGACAGATGAATGGGAGTAAAATTTCAAGGAACTAAAGTGAATTTGTTTTAGTAAACTTATGCTTACATTACCCTATAGTAGAGAAGATTTTGTAATATTTAGTGTTGCATAAAAAATGATCGAGATGTGTTCTTATGTATAAAATCATGGTTATGGACAATGCCTCATGGTAGTTTAAGATTCATGAGAAAAAAATACCCAACTCATTATTTGGAGTTAGAAGTGGTAATTTTTTCATTAATGATATGGAGGAATTTTCTTTATTGATAAAACTGTGATATATATACAAATCATAAAATATAAAATTTATATTCACATAGAGATTCTTGAACATGCACCAAAGAAGAGTGTTAGAGTAGATAAAGGACTATGACTGCTCAATACATTACCACCCAAGGAAAGTAAACAAGGTAGCTCATTCTTTGAGTCAAAAGGATCATGATACTTATACATGATGAGGATAAAAAAAGATCCAATATTTCTAGATTTTTAAATGATGGATTTGGAAATCCTGAAGGAGGGGATAAATCTTATATTTCTCAATTGAATGTTAAACCCTCTATCCAAGTGAAGATTAAATTGGAGTATAAGGAAGATATAGAGCAGTAAAAGAATGTTATAAATGTTCCGGATTTAAACCTTGATCAAGATAGTATGATAAGGTTTAGGAATCGTGTATGTGTTCTTTCCATACCATATTTAAAGATGGAGTTGTTATAGGAATATTGTAGTTCTTTATTATCTATTCATCTTGTAATTATGAATATGTATAGGTTTTGAAATAATAAATCTAGTGGGATGGAATTAATATATATATATATATATCACAGATTTAGTATCTTGGTTTTTGGTATTCTAGAAAGATAATTCTAAAAGAAAAAAGTATACAGGGATATAGAATCAATTACCCATACTAGAATGGAAATTAGAGAACATCACAATGGATTTTTTCATTTTACTCCCCAAAACCTCTATGGGTTTTAATGCTATATGTGTGGTAGTTGATCGCCTTACAAAGTCAGCACACATAATAAATTTCAAAGAAGACATCTCTTTAGATTAGCTTTCCATGATATACATTAATAAATCGGTAAGGTTTCATGGAGTAATACATTCTGTTATATCATATCAGGATCTGAGGTTTTACTCTAAGCTCTCATGAAGTCTTCAGCAAAAACATATATATATATATAAATTGAGTTTCAACTCTTCTTATCATACTCATAAGGATAGTCAGTCTAAAATATAAATTCAAAACCTATAGGATATGTTACAATCTTATTCATTAGATTTAAAAGGTGGTTGGTATCAACACATTCCTCTAGATGAGTTTTCTTATAGTAATAGCTTTCATTCAAGAATCATATTCCACATTATGTTGCCTTCTATGGGAATGAATTTAAATCTCAAATGTGCTAGGATGAATTTGGAGAAACAAAGCTATTGGGACCTGTGATCGCTGAATAAATGGATGAGAATGATTGATCCATTTAGAAGCATAACAAAGAAAATGACAGTTGGAAAATAGTTATACTGATAACCATCGGTGTGATCTATAATTTGAATTTGGTTAAAAGTTGTTTCTATAAATCTATCCATGTAATAAGGGTTATGATATTTGTGAAGAAATGAAGCTAAGCCTGAGGTATATTAGTCCATTTGAGATTCTTGTTCTTATTAGGATAATTTCTTACCTCTTGGAACTTACTTCAAATATCTCTCAACTCCATGATTTATTTCATATATCTGTTTTGAGGAAGTACATTTCTAACCCAGGACATGTACTGAACTCAGAGGTCATGCTACTAGAGCAAGATCTTTCTTATGAGGAACAACCAATTCAAATTCTGGAACATATAAAAAAATTTCTACAAAAAAATACCACTCACTAGGTCAATGTTTTGTGGATAAAACACTTATTAGAGTAAGCTATGTTGGAACATGATAATATGATGATTTAAAATAATCTTCATTTTTTTACCCGAGTGATGAATTTCGAGGATGAAATTCATTTTATGGCTGGTAGAAGGTAACACCCGGGTTTTTATGGACCTTTTTTTAAATGAATTAATTTTTATTATGTCTTTCAATTTCAATCATTCTTACATTCCTTTAACATGTCACCTAATTGTCATGCTCTATATGCAACATCAACTTAGTGAATGTTACACAAAATAATGATTTTCAATAAAATATAATTTTATTATTATAATTATTCAAACAAGATAGTTATAACCTAGCCGTTAAACATAGTTTTATTAATAGTAATAAATATTTTTAAAATATTTTTTTAATGATTTTAATTAAAAATAAAATATTGATAATGAAAAAATAAATTTTTTGAAAAGTCTTTATTTGTTAAAAATGCGTTTTTCTCAAAGGAACTGCTTTTTAAGTCCTTCTTCAAACAATAATAAAATAAATTTTAGAAAATTTTAGAAATTGAATTTTATTAAATAAATATCATTTCTAATTCATATTTTATAACCATTATTAGGCTAAATTTTGTGATTTTTTTTGAGAAATATCATTTTTTGATGAATAATGAAAAATACTGAAATTTAATTCAAAACTATTTCTTCATCAAATTTTTTTAATAGTGATATTATATTTTATGTTTTTTTTAATTCATGTCATATAAATTATAAATTTATTAATAAAATTTAGGACATTGTAATCTTTTTATGTTTATTTTAGATATAAACTCTTAATGAACTTTTGAACAATCTCATTTTAAAAATCCATTTTCTTGCCACATCAGTGAGATTAGCATTAAACGTAATTTTTCATCTTATGTGAATTGAATTTAAGAAAAATAAACATAAATATTTATAATTAGTACTGTATTTATAGAACAATAATATAAACTTAATTTTTTAAGGAAATTATTAGTGTAAGGGATTAAGAATAATTACAACGATTAAGGTAAAATTAAGCATAATAAGGGATTAAACCTTGAAATTAAGGGCCCAAATGACCTAAAAACTGGGAAAAAACCCATTTTATACAAATAATTTATCCATAAACCTTCCATTATTGATTTTTTGGGTTTTTTATGACTTTCTTTAGGTAAAACGTGGGAACACCTAACATGTTTTCAAAACTGCCAAGTGTGTATGCTCCCTTCCCTATAAAAGGCCCTCACATCTCACCTTCTTCACACCTCTCATGCCACATAGGTTCAGAAAATATCTTCTCAAAACATGTCCCAAAATCCATCCCATACTATTTGAAGCCATACTTTGGGTATAAATTCATCCAGGTAAACCTTTTGGTGCAAACCAAATGAGTTACCTAAAGAAGAGGGAACATCCTACCTCAATATCCTGTAATTTATTATCTTTCTACTCTACCTCAATCCTTCTTATTTAAGGAAAAAAAATATCCTAAGAATCCTTAATATACTAATATTTTTATATGCTAAGGGTTTTACGTACACTTAAACACACGTACATCTAATGGGTAACGAACATACCATTCTTTTGTACAGCGAACTATCGCCTCACGAAATGATGTTGTTCGTTTTACCTTTAACACCACTTATGGTAGGGAATTAGGATGTAAAATTTATTTTTATATTTTATATATGATATTTATTATTTATTTGTACTTATTTATCTATTATATAAATCCTAACTTCATGTTTTTCATTTTGTGTAAATATGATAACTTGGTTTGTGGAAGTGTGTACCATCGCTTCCTCAATGCGATGAGATTCGTTCACACTTTACATGGAATTCATTAAATATGGGTTTAGTAAAATTATATTATATTTATGAAATAATAATTCTAATTTAATCATACTATATAAATATATACATATATGTAATTTTCTTTCTCTTTCAACTCACCATGAAAATGGAAACAATGTCCATGCGTGTGTACGACCTAACGTCTCCATGAATGGAGTATTCCATTTCACATATCTATATTTTATATATATTTCATAAATATTATATAATGAATATATATGATGTATAAGTTATTTTTAAATTCTCTAAATAATTAAATCATTATTTAATTAAGAGTATCAAGAATGAAAAGTCAAAACATGTATAATAAACAAAGAAGTTATTACACGAAACGTTAATTTAACATGGAATTGTTAACAAATGGGTAATATAAGTTCATAAGAAAATATTTTACGGTATTATATATATGAATATTTTTCTATGATAAATTTAAAATAAACTAATACTTACTATATAAGAGTCTTTTACGTGTAAAATGAAAGTCAGGACACATGGTAAGGGAATTTCATCTCATTATTTATATTTGTGAGATACATTCCATGTTCACTACTATTTTATTTTGTGTAAGGTATATAATGTCCATGAATTTATTGTATTATTATTATTCTTAAATTTATGTTTATTTACATATCCATTATATTATTCTTCTTTCATACGGTTTATGTTTCAAAAGTTACCAAAATGGTAAGATAGTTTGGTCTCAATTTTTCTTCTTTGAGATGCAATTTTTTTATGCACTTACATTATTTTTCAATGTGTATCTAACATGTTATATCATGAAACTTCTTCCTTTTATGATATTTTAACCTTTTTATATTTTTATTTTCTTACATGGAATGTAAAATCCCAATTTACCATGTCGAAGAGTTTATTAAAATAATGTCATCATTTATCAAGGTTGTTTGTGATTATTCTTTCATTGATTAAATATTATGATCCATATCTCAATAAAACTCATGATGTTTCTTCTCATTTGGTTATTAGTGATTTATTCACATATCAGTACCATTTCATAAACTCTTGGGTACTAAATATAATTAAGAAAAAGTTTCTGAGAAAAATCTGACTGTATTTATCTGTTCGTTTAGAAATCTGTTTTGTTTCAAAAACCATGTTTTCCAAAAAAAAAATTAAAAAAAATGCTTCAATATGATCTTTGAATATAATTATAATGGAATAAAATATTTTAAAAATGTTTTATGGTTTTGAAAACATCTTTTATTGGTTTTAAAATCCTTTATTTAAGAAAAATATTTTCAAAGTGAATTATTTTTTAAAAGTTAGTTTTCCATGCAGAAAGGTTGTTTTTCTTAAGAATTGTTTTTAAAAGATATTTAAAAATTATTTCCCATATAATACGACATCTTTTGGTTCTTCTCACACCTTTCTGGGGGAATAATTCAATGTTTCCATTCATAATATTTCTCTAAATAGTTTTTTTATCACTATCATGATGTATATGAAACCCATTTCTATTTCATGGCTTATATAATTTTGAAACCTACTTATTTTCATGAGTTATTATTTTTATGAAATGATTATGAAACTTGTATCTTCTTCCACATGTTATTATATTATTACATGTTTAAGTTACCCATTTCATTTCATGGGTTATGATATGCTTTTTATGATCTTGTGGAAGATGTATGTATGATTTCATTATGATATGGTTGGGACCTATATATACCTAAATTGAATTGGGAGAAGATTTATATCTCATTATATTGAATAATATGGTCTTGGGAGTGAACTTTATTGAACAATATGTCCATAGAAGTGAACCATGACTACCAATATGGTATGGGGTGTGAACTAATACTTCTAAGATGGCCATGGTAGTGAACCATGACTACCTAGATGGTATGGGTAGTTAACTCATACTATTAAGATGCCCATGGTAGTGATTATTTGGCTAATATGGAAATCATTTTATATTGTTATGTGTCTTCCACAATTCCAAGTCTTGTTCCTATGTTATACATTAATGACATATGTTCTTTATGATTCATCTCTTATAAACTTCTAAGATTTATGCCATGATTCATGTTTATGATATTATGATATGAAGGGAATGATATTTTAATGTTATTATGACATTATCATACCCTTATTCTCAAATTTATGCTTACAGGTCTCCCTTATTTATTGTTAATGAGAATCTGAGCTCACCTCTTTTCATGTTTCCTTTCCAATGTTATGAAGATATGTATTATGTTTGATGTTTCTAATAAGGGTGTTATTAAAGAAAAAACTAGTGGGAGATAATTTATCTCACATATGTACCAAAGTTTATGTTTTCATGTTTCTAAAGGCACTATACTAATATGGTCTTTGGGTATCTATATGTATACTTTTTTTGTATTTTGAAAAAGATATGTAATTTTAATGTATGAAAAGAGAGGGTCATTGTATACATTTTATCCCACTTAAAATGATTTTATCCCTAAAAATTCACCATTCTAATACAAACAAATGAGGATACCTCTACCTCCTAGTATCCTCAAGTTATCACGTATCTTCCTCTAACTGCTGGTTTTCTCCAAACATAATTAACCAGGTGAGTGGTCCTATTTTGTAGAACTGTAACTCTGTGATTCAAAATCTCTATAGGTTTATCTTCATTAGAAGGATCTTTATCCATACGTATGACCTCTGAGTTTAGAACATGTGAAGAATCAGGTATATAATTCCTCAAAAAAGATACATGGAACACATCATGAACAAGAGTGACATTTAGTACAATTTCAAATGGACGGGCTACCATTCCAATATGATCAATTGCATCCTTTAAATTTAAAATTAATCTCCATAAATAAAATGTGTATGTTTGATAATTTCATTGTTGGAAAACCACATTGTAAAAAGGTTCAATAAAACTTCCTCTAAAATAGAGAAAAAGTAAAAGGCTAAGATCACAACATAACTAGGATTAGTAAAAAGTGAAAAAATGGACATGGAAGAGAATTTCAACTATCATGTTCTAATTGAGAGTGATAGGGAACATGTTCATTATAAATTTAATCATTATATAATGATAAATTTGTTATGATCTATGTGATTATTTGATTCATTGAAAATGAAGTTACTTGGATAAAAATTTGTTTCAAGATACTTTTCTCAAAGTTTAATAATTTTCATTGAATATACTTACTTAATATCATTACATTTATTACGAACAATAGAATCCATCAGTTAGGCCTTGATCAGTTTCTGCTTCATCTCTTACTCCAATAAATGAGGTCAAAATTTTAATTTGTAAAGAACTAGTGGATCATAAGATTCATAATGAGATGATAAGTTATTTCGTATGGATCTAATTATCATAAAAAAACTAAATTTATCACATGTTAACCAATATACATCAATCTAAACTTTAATCTCTAAAACCTCATCCAAATTTCAACGTAATCGATTTCATAAATATAGACCCTTATTATCCTTTCAAAAGAATCAAATCCAAGACTTTATAATGAAGGTAAATAAACATAAAATTTATCCCTCAACAACATGATGTATCTCTTAATTATAACATACAAAACATGTTAATACCATTATCATGTTTTCTCTTGAAACATTATAATAACCCTAATTACCATGAAAAATCAGTGAAAACATGATTTCATTCAAAAATTAACCCTTTCCTCATACCATTAATACAAAAATTATATAAACTCAATCCATCATATCATAAACCACCTTTTCATCTTATCATCCCCATGTTCATCAATATTATCCCATTTATTATATCATAATCAAACATATATGTATTTTATTATCCCATCATCATACACAGTTTAACGGGTTTTCTACACTTATTCTTGTGTTTTCCAGATATATCACTATACCGCCTGAATCACTTTTCATGGTGACCAATACCATTCATCATATATTGTTAATATTTTGTAAAAACTACATTGGACCAATAAATAGATGTTTAATTATTATATAATACCATAAAAGTAATTATAAAACATTATTCTTGAATTACAATACATAAATAATCAATCATTTCACCACTTAGTGGTCACAATCCACATCACCAATAGTGATCGCATGAGATTTCTCTTTATCTTTGGATTTAAGAGGTTGTTGATGTCGATTGTCTTCATTAACCCTTGGATTTGGGTTTTGATTAGAATAATTACCATTTTCCATAGACATAAAGTAATGAAGTGGGAGGGGGGTTCATTTTGAGTATCCTTATCTATATTCACATCATCTACTAACTTTTTCAGGTTACATTTTTATTCATTTTCTAAATGGACTGCCTTTCCACACTTGAAACATTTACTAGTCCCCTAAAGACAATATCCACCATGATTTTTCCCACATTTTGAACATAAAGGAAAACCCATCTTCTTTTATCTATGGATTTTATATTTTTCTTTAAACTTTTTCTTCCTTTTCATGTTTAAACTATGATATTGATAGGTAACTCCAACCTATATTTACACCTTAATGGAAATCAGATCATTTATTCATAACTACTAAATTACCTTATGGATAACTCCATGTAAAGATATGGTTTTAAGCCACTGAAAAATCAATCAACCATACATTTAGGTTGGATGATAATACTAAAAGCCTACCTCCCAAGTCTTGTAAAATTTTCTTCATAAGTTCAAATAGAATAATTATACTTTTTATTTTACTCATGGAATTCCTTTAAAATTTTTATATAAAGAATATGAGGAAATTACTTGTCCAAAAATAAGTTATGGAACTCCTCCCATTCCATGGAGTCAATTTCATCTCTTTAACGCATATTCTAGATATGATTACTCTATTTATTTTCATCACCTTCCAAATGATAGACCACCAAAATGAATTTCTCATGTTTTGAACATTAGAGAATTGAAAATATTCTTTCAGTGGTACTAATCCATTTCTGTCACGACCCGTCCTCGGGGCCCATGCCGTGACTACCCCAAGCCCTCCTTCTATAGGCCAGGGGCTGGCGACTAGTACCGAAGGCATAAATCCTGATAACTGGGAAGGCATTGCCTTTATAAAAGTAAACAAACACACAGAGTACAAGCGGAAGTAATACACTAAGAAGAAAATAAAGTGCTGAAAAGTATGTGGGCCAGAATACAAATCCAATCGAAAGTACGGCTACCACTGAACAAAAGTACAACAGAAAAAGACAATAGCTGGAGGAAAGGAAGCAACTCCCGGGTCATCCTCCCCGGATCCTACCTGAAGGGTAGATGCAGATAGCCCAGCTCATGGATCATCCACCATGGATCCTACCTGAAGGGTAGGTACAGATAGCCTCCAAAATGCTCTTGCCTGTCAACCTTCTCCGAGTATCATCTCGCTGTGAAGACCACCTCCTGATACTGACTCGTTGCGAGGTCCACCTCTGGGTATCGTCCAGTCTTCGAACACTCGGCCTCCGTCAGCACTGCCCGTCTTCTGCAACTAACACAACGAGGTGCCGGCATAGCCCATGTAGGGGTGAGTATAACGATACTCAGTAGGGACCCAGAGACCCTCAAGGTCTCACTAAAACCAACAAGGATAACCACAAATAAGATCTCAATAGATAACCTCTACTTAGGTATATGCCCATACATATACCTAAGTTATCAAGTAACCCATCTCAATCACGAGGAAACACAATGATTATAAAACCAATGGATAACCACTACTCAGGTATATGCCCATAAATATACCTAAGTTATCAAGTGACCCATCTCAATCGTGAGGAAACACAAAGATTATGAAATCAACGGATAACCACTACCCAGGTATATGCCCATACATATACCTAATTTATCAAGTGACCCATCTCAATCATGAGGTAAACACAAAGGTCATAGACTCAGCTCAAACCAGGATTTTCATTATCGAAGCTATAACTTCTGAAGAGCCCCGTCTCTGGAGTGTACAGTGATCCTGTAACGACTCCGAGGTACTTCTCACTAACCTAATACTGCTGAGGTACTCCTCCTGTCGAGTATCGCGGGTCAGCCACCCAAACATAGTACTGCTTCCTGTCGGGGTCTGCCACCCAAACACAGTAGTGCACACCCCCTAATAGCCTGCAGAGGTACTCTCCGGATGAGTACTGCGGGTCTGCACCCAAACAAGTAGTGCTCCGTCCGCCATGGGTCTTCACCCAAACAAAGTAGTGTTTCATCCACTGGGCTAGTCGACTCACTCCAAGTCGAGTCGGTCAAGGAGTCGTCAGGTCTCAGTCAGCTACACAGTCTCCATACTTCGAACGCTCGTCTCCGAGAGGGTCCGCTCCACGAGCTACTGGTTGATACTCCAAGTATCTCTAAGTCCCACGAAAAAGTATCTCAAATGACCCCCTCGTCTTAGGGGTCTCAACACAACAGATGACGCGTAAATCGGACGCCCGATCTGTGAGTTACTAGCCTTTTCGTCCCAGGGGCCCGGTGGCTTTCGTGTGCGAACCAACCCAGATGTATCTCAATTGTACCCAAAACTCTCATAGGGTAAGCTCTTAGGGACCGTTTCTAAACGTGAACACCAACGCCGCAGACGGTTTGTCAAACGGACGTCGGGTCTGAAAGTTATCAGCTTTTCCGTTCCAGGGGCCCGGTTGGATTTCAGATACAATCCAACCTGGCCACTATCCAACTGAAACCAAAACTCAGGCGATGTATTACAAATGTTCTGTCTCGTCAAGAGGAATCCAAAAAAGTCAATGGCACGTCAATCGGACGTCCGAAACTCAAGATATAAGCGTTTCCGCTCCGAGGGCCCGGTTGGTTTCGTATTCGAACCAACCCAGCCATACGCAAAGTTCTCCGAAAATGTGATTTTAATATACTAAATCGACCGTATCGATCCAAGGATCACATCTCAACTGACGGTGCATCGATCGGAGGTTTGTAGCCCAAGTTATAGGCAAAAGACCGTAAGAGGTCCTCGAATAGGGGGTTCAGGCCCGGTCTGACCCGGCCCGATACCCCCTGGGTCGGCCCTAACCCGGTCGACCCAAACCGGGTCCGGTTATGGCCCGCTTGGGTGTGGCCCAGGCCGGCTGGCACAGCCCGGCCTGGGCGCGGTCTGCTGGCCAGAGGGCTCGGCCGAAACGGCCGAGCGGTTATGGGGGGGAGGCGCTGCCCCCACTGTTTCGTAACCGTAGCCCCCCATGTGGGGGCCGCTGCTGTCCGGCCAGCCGGGGGTTACGAACCCTAGGCTCCTCCTCTGACCAGCCGGCCCGCTCTGGCCGGCTGTCTGCTACACCACGAGACCGGCGCGCGCCGGTCCCCCTGCTCCGACACCGACGGTCGGAAGTGGGCCGCTGGTCCATGCTCCGCCGCGACCTAAAGTCGCGGCCTTGGTATGTCCGGCACGGCGCGACGGCGCCGCGGCCCTCCAACGGGGCCCCACTCTAGCCACTGTGTTTTTCGTGATTCTCCGGCACTGCGCGACGGCGCCGCGCATCCTTTCCCATTCCCATTGTTTCTGCACGGTGTAACGGCACCACGTCGCCTTTGCATGTACCGTAATAAAATCAAACAAACAAGGGGGAGGAGGGTCGGTCGTGTTCATGCGGTCCGACCTCCTCCCATTATTTGCAGAAACATGTGGCCCAATTTGAAACAAAGAAATGGTGACTGAAGTATTCACGAAAAAAAATAAATCTCCTACCTCGAGCGTAGTCGTTGAACGAGGTTTGTCGCGGAAAGGGACGTCGCGGAAATGATCGCCGCAGAAGAAGACGGATCGTCGCGTCGCGAAGGAACGGTGTCTCCCTTCCTTTGACGTGGAAAGAAGGAACGAGGAGATGCGCGTCGGGTCATCGATCTCTGAGGAAGGTGTCTCTCACCGTCGTCCGTCGTTGGAGGTCGGTGTTCTTCGTTGGCGGCGATGCATTCTTCGCGTTCTTCGATGAAGAATGAAGAACTTCAAGACTCCCCTTTTTCTCCCAAAAACTCAACACAACAAGCCCAACAATAATAATATAAGACTTGTCTTATTTTTTTAACACACAAGCCAATGACTTTGAAATTCAAAATTGAATCAACCAATTAATTGAATTTAATTGCAACGTTTAAACCGCCCAATTAATAGAGGCGTTTCAAATTTAAATAAACGCCCAAGTTGACTTTCATTAATTGGGGAGGTGTGGGTGCGTTACTGAAATTAAGAATGGGTTGAGGAAGTGGAAAGGGTGGGGCTTATGTGGGCCCCACCCCACTAGTATCCTACGTAGTGGATTAGTTAGGATGTGGGTCCCACTCAACCACTTAGCTTAGGTTAACACTTCTTTAAGTAAAATAAAATTGGTTGCACCACTTTTATTTTATTCCTTCACTTAACCCAAAAAAAAATTAATAACCACACCCGAGCAAACGCAACTCTGGAGAAGGTGTTTCTAAGCAATTACTGGCGTTGCGATTCTATCGGTGCCCTCAGATTTAAATTCCGAGCACCGGCTCAAAAGTTTGAAAAACCCGCTTGTTCGTTCACTGAACGTACCCAAGCTAAACTTTGTAAAATGATTTCAGGCACACCAGGCCTCAGAATCAGGCGCCGTCATAAACTACGTTCTTGTAAAATTCCAATGAAAATTAAGTAAAAATTTTCCTTCAAATTTATGGGTCTTTACATAACTCCCACCTCAGGGCTTTACATCCCCGTAAAGCTTTAACACAAACTAGGGATACAAAAGCGGTACTAAGCACGTATCTGAGCCTTACGCTCCCATGTGCTCACCTAGAGGTTCCCGTACTGCCAGTGAAAGCACACCCGAGGAATCGAATATCATCATAGAATCCTCTCCTGTCAATCCTCGATCCCCACTAGAACCTCCGTGAAAGTCTCCCCATCACCCAAGTCCAGCTCCCCATGGTTGATGATATGCGTTGGGCCAAGCACATATCTCCTCAGTTGAGATACGTGGATGTCGTCGTGCACCTGGTGCAACTGAGGTGGATGGGTCAAGCGGTAAACCACCTCGCCTACCCTGCTGAGGACCTAGAAAGGTCCGTTGAACCTTGGAGATAACTTGTCTCCTCGGCCACATCTCCGTAAACCTCGTCGAGGTGAGACCCGTATAAGGACATGATCGTCATCCTCAAACTCTAGAGGTCTCCAATTCCTGTTAGAACTGAAACTCAAAACGAATTCTACCACGAGGGTAAGGTTGATCGACTCAAGAGTGATCAGTTGCACCCTCCTATGCATGAGTTTACCCTGTGCTTCCTGGGGTTTCCTTTTCGCCGACCAAGGAAAACCCATCCCAACGTCATAGTTAAACCACAACCTTTTTTCCTAATACCATCAATTTGTGTATGAACTATGATTTCCCAGTCCATACTCAAACCAACGTCATAAGGCCTCGACGCTGTCACCAAGAGATTCCAACTGAAACTCTCTCCTCGAGGGTCTGACCGCACTGTCGGCGTAAGTGTGATTATTGAGTCTCCTCCCAAGGTATCTCCAGATGTGAGGGTCAAGTCCACGGCTTATCGGAAACTCTAGGACTGGGACATGATTCGTGGAAGGAAGGAATGATTCATATCAACGTCTCTTACTACGGCAGCTAGTAGTGGAAACAGACAATCGAATCATTCTTACAGACTTTGGGTCACACTCCTTGACCGCATGCAGTTACTCTTTCCCTGCCCTCCAGCTCCCTGAGCCTAGCGGGGACAACTAAGGCGGGTTGTTGTAGCATGTTAAAATGTACACCACCTCATGCTGATCTCCTAACTCTGCCTCCACGTCTGTTGCTTTGAAAACTCACCTCTCCTTAAAGCGTCCTCTTCTTGAAACATTTACACATCCATGTCTCTGAGACTGACACTCGTTTCCTGTTTCTTACTGCACTGTGCAGTCTTCATCCACTCCTGGATGATTTTAACCTTCTTTGCCTACGATCTGAAAGAGCTGCTAAATTTCTCCTTTCCCAAAAAGAGAAACTTGGTCTCATCCCCCGGATGAACAACAGCCATTGCCTAATACAGTCAATCCTGACATGAATGATGCATTAATGCCATGGATGACATCGTAAGGCCTTGACGTAACTACCAAGAGATCCAACTGTCACTCTCGCCTCCAAGGGTCGAGTCATACAGTCGGCATCAGTGTGAGGTCACTCGGTCTCCTCCAATAGAAATCTAGAAAATGAGGGTCAAGTCAACAGTTTTAACCGGAACCTCTCAGTATCAACCGAACAAAAGGACAGGAAAGCAAACACCACAAAGATAATTGTCTTTTGTTATAGCAGCTCATAGTAAAAAGACACTACAACAACAATAATAAAAAAACAACATGGAACTAGAAGTACCAAGAAAAAAAAGGTATCCACTAGTTCCGCTCATGTCTACCTGCTTCTGGATCTCTACTGCCTTATCCACTGCTCGACTGTTGCTCAAGCACCCGCCGCTGCTTTTGTCTCGGTGGCTCCTCCAACGCCTGCGGATCAATTGTGCGAGGAGTCGAACAGTCACGTGCCATGTGACCCTTCCTGCCGTATGAGAAACACTGTCTGTTTCTGGCACGCCTCGATCTGGCTCCACCCCAGGTGCCCCGCACTACTGATCCTATTACCCGAGGTAACCCACCTGCTGGTCTGGTTCTCTTGGACCTAAGCATCATCTGTCTACTGCCTACAGATGACTCAGCTACTGATAGGAAAACATGTGGCAAAGGCAGCAGCTCCTGAACACGCTCGGGGTGCAGAGCTACTGGTACAAACTCCACCCTGAAGAATGTCTCAAAGTCTCCCCTTGTGAAGGTCATCCTGTCACAAAACTGGAAGAAGTGGCTCCACCACCTGCCTGCTGCTGCCTGAAGAGGGTTGGCAGCAAAGATCACCATGAAGTCTGCTGGCGTCCCCACTAGCCTGAAGACTCTCTCCACAGCCTCCAGCCAATCCTCATCCGCCTGTGGGTCCATCTCTCCCCGGAACCTGGGTAGCCTCTAGCGCTGGAACACGTGCAGCACGCTCAAGCGACATGCATCGCCTACTGCTGGGGCTGGTGGCATCGGTGTCCCAACGTATGGTAGTACCGCTGGTGCCTCAACTGTAAGAGTGCCCTGTACCGAAGCCTCATCACTCGGCAGGCTGTCAGTACGCACATCCCTCTGGGCTCTAGCTGGTCGTCCGTGGAAAGGCATCCTGAAAGGAACATACATGACACGGTCAAACGATTTACACCTGGTGATATGACCGGGTTTGAGCTGAATTTAAAACTTTGGAAACACACACGCAATTAGTGTTTTTCGTACACAAAGTTGAAAATCAGAAGTCAGGGTCCTGGTGTACGGATACGTCGGCCACCACACCAACACTGGACTCCCTGAACTGAAGACCACACTTGGTACCCTTAACACTATTGCTTCACATAGAAAAATATCAGAGTCCTTAGTTCTGCGGTAGAACCGAACACCTCTGATACCAATATGTCACGACCCGTCCTCGGGGCTCGTGCCATGACTACCCCAAGCCCTCCTTCCATAGACCAGGGTCTGGTGACTAGTACCGAAGGCGTAAATCCTGATAACTGGGAAGGCATTGCCTTTATAAAAGTAAACAAACACACCGAGTACAAGCAGAAGTAATACACTAAGAACAAAAGAAAGTGTTGAAAACTAAGTGGGCCAGAATACAAACCCAATAGAAAGTACAGCTACAACTGAACAAAAGTACAATAGAAAAAGACAACAGCTGGATGAAAGGTTGCAGCTCATGGGTCGTCCTCCTCGGATCCTACCTGAAGGGTAGGTGCAGATAGCGCAGCTCCTGGATCGTCCACCACGGATCCTACCTGAAGGGTAGGTACAGATAGCCTCCAAAACGATCTTGCATGTCAACCTCCTCCGAGTATCATCTCGCCATGAAGTACACCTCCTGATACTGACTGCTTGTGAGGTCCACCTCCGGGTATCATCCAGTCTTCGAACACTCGGCCTCCATCAGCACTGCCCGTCGTTTGCAACCAACACAACGAGGTGCGGGCATACCCTGTGCAGGGGTGAGTATAATGATACTCAGTATGGACCCCGAGACCCTCAAGGTCTCACTAAACCCAACAAGGATAACCACAAAGAAGATCTCAACAGATAACCTCTACTTAGGTATATGCCCATACATATACCTAAGTTATCAAGTAACCCATCTCAATCATGAGGAAACACAAAGATTATGAGATCAACGGATAACCACTACCCAGGTATATGCCCATACATATACATAAGTTATCAAGTGACCCATCTCAATCATGAGGAAACACAAATATTATGAAATCAACAGAGAACCACTACCCAGGTATATGCCCATACATATACCTAAGTTAACAAGTGACCCATCTCAATCATGAGGTAAACACAAAGGTCATAGACTTAGCTCAAACCAGGATTTTCATTATCGAAACCGTAACTGCTGAAGAGCCCCGTCCTTGGAGTGTACAGTGATCCTGTCATGACTCTAAGGTACTTCTCACTAACCTAAGACTGCTGAGGTACTCCTCCTATCGAGTACCGCGGGTCAACCACCCAAATACAGTAGTGCTTCCCGCTGGGGTCTTCCACCCAAACACAGTAGTGCACACCCCCTAATAGCCTGCAGAGGTACTCTCCAGACGAGTAATGTGGGTCTGCACCCAAACAAGTAGTGCTCCGTCCACCATGGGTCTACACCCTAACAAAGTAGTCCTCCATCCACTGGTCTAGTCGACTCACTCCAAGTCGAGTCAGTCAAGCAGTCGTCAAGTCTCAGTCAGCTACACGGTCTTCGTACTACGAACGCTTGTATCCGAGAGGGTCTTCTACACGAGCTACTGGTTGATACTCCAAGTATCTCTAAGTCCCACGAAGAAGTATCTCAAAGGACCGCCTCGTCTTAGGGGTCTCAACGCAATAGACGGCGCGTCAATCGGACGCCCGGTCTGTGTGTTAGTAGCCTTTTCGTCCCAGGGGCCCAGTTGGTTTCGTTTGCAAACCAACCCGGTCGTATCTCACCTGTACCCCGAACTCTAATAGGGTAAGCTCTTAGGGACCGTTTCTCAATGTGAAAACCAACTCCACTGACGGTTCGTCAAACGGACGTCCGGTCTGAAAGTTATCAGCTTTTCCGTTATAGGGGCCCGGTTGGATTTCGGATACAATCCAACCCGGCCACTATCCAACTACTACCAAAACTCAGGAGAAGTATTCCAAATGTTCCTTCTCATCAAGAGGAATCTAATAAAGTTGACGGCACATCAATCGGACGTCCGGAACTCAAGATATAAGCGTTTCCGTTCTGAGGGCCTGGTTGGTTTCGTATCCGAACCAACCCAGTCGTACTCAAAGTTCTCCGAAACCTTGAGTGTAATATACCTAATAGACCATCTCGATCCAAGGATCGCATCACAACTAACGGTGCATTGATCGGAGGTCTATATCCCAAGTTATAGGCAAAAGACCATAAGAGGTCCTCGAATAGGGGGTTCGGGCCCGGTCCGACCCGGCCCGATACCCCCTGGGTCGGCCCGAACCGAGCCGACCCGAACCGGGTCCCGGTCCGACCCGCTTGGGCATGGCCCGGCCTGGCTGGCGTGGCCCGACCTAGCATGGGCGCGGCCCAGACCGGCCGGGGCGCGGCCCTGTCCGGCGCACTGGCACGGCCAGCGCGGTCCGCTGGCCAGATGACTCGGCCGAAATGGCTGAGCGGTTTTGCGGGGGCGGCGCTGCCCCCCCTCCTGTTTTTTAACCACGGCCCCCCATGCGGGGGCCACTGCTGTCCGACCAGCCGGGGTTTACGAACCCCTGTCCCCTCCTCTGACCGGCCGGCCCTCTTCGGTCAGCCGGCTGCTGCACCACGGGACCGGCGCGGGCCTGTCCCCCTGCTCCGACGCCGGCGGGCGGAAGTTGGCCTCCGGTCCCTGCTCCACCGCGGCCTTGGTCCGTCTGGTGCGGTACAGCGGCGCCGCGCCCCTCCGCTGCGGCCCCGCTCCAGCCGCGGTGTTTTTCGTGATTCTTCGGCGCAGCGCGACGGCACCGCGACCTTGTTCGACTTCATCGGCACCGCGCAACGGCGCCACACATCCTTGCCCATTCCCATTATTTCTGCACGGTGCAATGTCATCGCGCCGCCTTTGCATGTGCCGCAATAAAATCAAACAAACAAGGGGGAGGAGGGTCCACCGTGTTCATGCGGTCCGACCTCCTCCCGTTATTTGCGGAAACAGGTGGCCCAATTTAAAATGAAGAAATGGCGACTGAAGTATTCATGAACAAACAAATAAATCCCCTACCTCGAGTGTAGTCGTCGAACGAGGTTTGTCGCGGAAAGGGACGTCGCAGAAATGATCGCCACGGAAGAAGACGGATCATCACGTCGCAGAGTAACGGTGTCTCCCTTCCTTTGACACGGAAAGAAGGAACGAGGAGATACGCGTCGGGTTGTTGATCTCCGAGGAAGGCATCTCTCACCGTCGTCCTTCGTTGGAGGTCGACGTTCTTCATTGGCGGCGGTGCGTTCTTCTCGTTCTTCGACGAAGAACGAAGAACTTCAAGACTCCCCTTTTTTCTCCCAAAAACTCAACACAACAAGCCCAACAATAATAAAATAAGACTTATCTTATTTTATTAACACACAAGCCAACGACTTTGAAGTTCAAAATTGAATCAACCAATTAATTGAATTTAATTACAACGTTTAAACCGCCCAATTAATAGAGGCGTTTAATATTTAAATAAACGCACAAGTTGAATATCATTAATTGGGGGAGTGCTGGTGCGTTACAGAAATTATGGAGGGGTTGAAGAAGTTGAAAGGGTGGGGCTCATGTGGGCCCCACCCCACTAGTATCCTACCTAGTGGATTAGTTTGGATGTGGGTCCCACTCAACCACTTAGCTTAGGTTAACACTTCTTTAAGTAAAATAAAATTGGTTGTACCACTTTTATTTTATTCCTTTACTAAACCCAAAAAAAATTAATAACCACACCCGAGAAAACGCAACTCCGGAAAAGGTGTTTCTAAGAAATTATCGGCGCTGCGATTCTATCGGTTCCCTCGGATTTCAATTCTGAGCACCGGCTCAAAATTTTAAAAAACCAGCTCGTTCATTCACTGAACGTACCTGAGCTAAACTTCGATAAATGATTCCGGGCACACCGGGCCTCAGAATCCGGCGCCGTCAGAAACTGCGTTCTTGTGAAATTCCAATGAAAATTAAGGAAAAATTTTCCTTGAAATTTCTAGGTCTTTACAATTTCTCATACACTAGTGGATCAGAAGACCCAATAAATGAAATTGGATGCTACCATATGAAGGACTCAACAGAATGATGTTCCCTCCTTTGATAATTTGTTATTCCAATATGATTTATATCATGTGAAATTTGTGTGATTATAAAAATAATATTTTCCATTACTACCCACATAACATTCAGTTTCTCAGGGGGGAAATAATTTCATTTCCTATCACATTAATCATTAGCATGGTTGCTTTGGGTTCAAGCCATTGACTAAAACTTGAAATAATAGAGTGAAAAACACTAATCATCGTGTTATAACTAAATAATAAAACGAAATTACTTATAATATTTCAATCTATGATACCTTAGCTTTAATCCTAGGTTATTCAAAATTATTACAAAATGCTCTAGGATTGTGACATATACTTAGACTTATCATTGGATACATCCCTATATATACATAGAAATTTATCTAGGGATCTCACTAAAGTTTTCTCATCCTAATTTCCAAAGTTTGAATAAACCTTTTCTCTGATACCAGCTATAATGAATCATGATTTTCAAACATGGATATTACATAAGTTTTTTCGAACATCTCATACATTACACAAACACATTCCCAGAGACCGTATTAGTTTAGTGCCTTTGGAAACATGGAACAATAACTTAGAGTATGGTGAATGATTTTCAACATTACCCATATAGATATTCACCTTAAGTACCCCTGCCTAAAACCTTTCTTATAACCTGGGAGAAAAATTAAAAAGGTGAGTTCAGATGCTCAGTAAGGGAAAGAAATAGAGATATGTAAGAATAATCATGAACATAAAGGTATGAGAAAATGAGATTAATATTAGTAAATCATACCATGTATATAAAATATCATATAAATGAGTTATGGAATAAATAATGGTAGTTTATAATACATGAATAATGTGTAAATAAATATCATAATCCATGAAATCATAACATAATAATAAGACATGGAATTTGTGTAAGATACATAAACATGTAATATCATTCCCTGTAAGACAATGTGTATTTAAAAAACATAATGGGTTATAAACCTACTGGTCTGGACACACAAAAATCCCCAGTCATAGTCCTTTCCTTGTAAGGGATCAGGTTTCTCCATCTTCCCATAATTGATCAGGTTTCTCTATCTTCCCATAGTGGATCGGGATTCCCCATCTCCCATAGTGGATAAAGCCCATTGACTTGTTTCCATCATTGAATCATGAGATATAAATCTTTACCCAATGCATTGTATGGAAATATAGGTCCCACCCTTTACATAATTAAAACCACAAATATTTGTGCCATAAGAAAATAAATCATTTTTTTATTAGATCCCATAAAAAATGAGTTTCATAATCACTTCATCATAACATAACACATGTAAAAGAAATAGGATTCATAAATATCATTCCATTATAAACATAAAAAATTCATTAAAAGAATAAGAATGGAATCCTTGGGTCATATCCCCATTAAAATATAAGTAACATAAAATAACATCGTCTTAGATGTTTAATGATTTTGAAAGATCACTTTAAATAATTCTTGAGGAAAATATACATTCCATTTTGAAAACCTCTTTTTAAATTATAAAACTTTTATAAAACTTTTTCATTGAATATAACCTTTAAAATTTATAAATTAATCTTTTAAAACTATTTTAAACATATTTTAAATCCCTTTTTCCTTAATAATGTATATCAGTTCATTTAACACCCTTTTAAAACATTTTATGAATACATTGATTTGATTGAACACAAATTTCTGAATGAAGAGAGAATAAAATTACATGAAACATATAATATCTTGAAAATAGGTATATTAATTATACAACATGTCAATGGTAATTATTCACACATAATAAAATAATTTAAGTGCATAATAAAACATGTCTCTCAAAGAAGTCAAATTGAGACAACATTCCCATACCAATTTGGTAACTTTAGAACTATAAACCCCATAAAACAGTGATCATAAAATGGGTATGTAAAAACAATAATATTTAGTGTAATAATCATAAAATATATTAATGGTCAATATACATGCCACATATAATAAATAGGTGTTAAGAATGACTTTTATCTCACTGGAAATAAAACTGAGACGGAAATCCCTTACCAGATATATTGACTTTCGTTGTACTCATGAAAACTGCGTGTATAATAAATATAAGATTATTATACATCCATTACATAACCACATTCATGTATATAATATCATATATTATTTACTTATGATCTTATATTTCTTTCTCATTAACAATTCAATGTTTATGTTGTGTTTTGGGTAACAACCCATTTGTTTCTCATACATGTTTTGACTTGTTTTTCTTAGTCCTCATACTTAGACCATAATATAATTATCTCTATAATGATAAAAATTATATTAATATAATATATATTCATTATATATGAATTTATGGTTATCTATAAAATTTAGAAATATAAAATGAAATACACTGTTTATGGAGACGGTATGTCATATGTGTGCAAAAATGCTGCTTCCATTTCATGTCGTATTGAAAGAAATAAAGTAAATGACATATATATATATATATATAATATTTATAGTATAATTATTATATCATATATATCATATAATTTCTTTAAACCCATACTTAATGCATTCTATGTAAATTGTGAAAGAATCACATCGCTTTGAGCAGGCAGTATTCCACACGTCCATAAACGAAGATATCATATTTCCAAAAAATGGAATGGATGAAGGTATTTATTATATAATTATTTAATAAGAATAAATAAATCATAAATATCATATATATATAATTAAAAAATAGAATTTACATCATTATTTCCAACATTGATTGGTGGAAATGGAAAAATGAGCAACCTTAGTTCATGAGGCGGTAGTCCTCTGTACGCATGAATGATGATTTTATATCACATTTTATGGGAGTGTGTGTAGCCCAAAACCTTATTATTAAAACATATTAGTAAATTTATTATACTTATGTTATCATATAAACATTAACTAAAAATAATTTAAGTGGTTTTAGGAAGAAATAAAACAAAAACATTTGTTGATGAACGCAACCTCTTTTGTGGGTATCTTTTCTCGATTTCCACAAAAGGACTTCCTTGGATGGAATTGTTCCCAACTTAAGGATTATAGGATTAATTGAGGTAAGTTTTTAAGAAATATGGATAGATTTTGGATCATCCAAATATGTTCTTATGTGTGAATAAAATAGATTAAGAGGTGTCCTTGTATAAGAGAGGGGAGGAGAACTTTTGGAATTTCAAAAAATATTAATTTAAAATAAATTAAATATCAATCCAAATACATACAAATGAACAATTATTAAAATATAATATATGATAAGGTTTTAATATCATTAAAAAAATATTTTGGACAATTTTTTGTCTTATTTAAAAGCTTATCATTTTAATTAACCCTTATTTAATCAATTATAAATTTAACTATGGTAACAAATTTCCCATATTAAGAGGATGCATTATTTACATATAAAGTTTAAATTGGACCATAAATGGACAATTTATAATACTTTATACCATATATAATCACATGTGTCCTTATTTAATACTTATATTCTTTCTAAATAATTTAATTAAATATTTTTTTCATCAAATATCATAAATGTCAATTTTTACACTATTCATTATTTTTACTTTAAAAAATCAATATAGAAATATAACTTCAGAAAAATTCTTTTAATACACCCCTAACATGTAATTTTACCCTATAAAAAATTTTTATCACCTTATTTAGTTCAAATTTTATTTATTTTAAAATTTATAATATCATCTAATTGATTATTTCATTAATTGAATAATCAATCCATCATCATTTTGTAATTATTCGTGATAATTAATTATTCACTAAAATTTTTAGAAAAATTTCAATCATGTAGATAAAATTTTTACATTTATGAATAATATATATAGTTGATAATATATTTTATTTATCCCCATATTCAAAATATTGTACTTATTAAAACTAAGTGTGATACATTTTCTCACTCCTTTTTAATTTAATTGTCTTTAAAAAAATTTTGTGGAAGAGTTTCCATTAAATTATTCAATTTCGATAATTATTTGTTATGTTTCAAAATAAATTTATCCACTAACATTTGGGAATGTTTTAGTTTAGTTTACTAATATTTATAATATTATTTTTACCCTCAATTTCATGATTTACCCTTAACTCTCGAAATAAAAATTATTAAAGTTACTGCTCATAAAAGGGAATTATTTAATAAATTTCAAACTTATTATTAAAAATATTGAATCAATTTTTTTCAAATTCTATTCACATAATTTTCATAAATTAATTAAAAATTAATCACATATATGGGATAAAACAAAGGGTTTTTGATGTAAAAATGTTCAAATGTTTAGAATGATTTTATATACAATTTCCCAGTGAAAAAGATTCAAATTACATAAATCAGATTAAATTATATATTATTGATATAATTATTTTTTAAAACCAATCAAAAATATAATTTAAAACTCTAAATTATTTAAATTAAAAAGTTCTTTTAAATTAAAATTCAATATTTTCACTATTCATCAACATATGAAACTTATCAGAAAAAACAAAAAATTAAGCCCCAATCAATTTGGAGACTCATATTTCAAAAAATTAGTTTATTTTTCATATTATAATTTAATAGTGTAAAAACTAGATTTAAAAAAAAGTGATCCATCAAAATTCGGCAAAATCGTCTTTTTAAGAAAATTTCTTCTTTTATACATAAAATTGGATTTGTTCTTATATCTGGTATAGTAAACACATAAGATGAATGTTAAAAATTATATTTAATATTATATATATATCATTAATCTATTTCCACAATAATTTTTTATTGGTATAAATACACTTACGAACAATTAAATAGTTTTTTAGAAAAACATTTATTTTATTTTAAAAGGGATTTTACATTAATTTATAATTAATTATTCAAATAATTATGTGTAACACATAAATTTTTAATTTAGTTAATCATTTTCATATCTGTCATTCTATTGGATAGGTTATAATTTTTTTAAATAAGTAAAATAATAAAATGATTCTTCCTAGAAACTCAATGTTGTGTGTAAAGAAAGATAAACTGGTGTTTCTTGTAGTGTAAGCTTAAAATGATGTAGAATATAACACAAGAAATCAAATAAATTTAATTTATTCAAGAAAACGTTCACAAAAACATGGGGTCTTGCACTACCCCCTTTTTTAATCTCTTTTGGACTCTTCGGTAGTTTCTTATCCCGATCATCCATCTAGAGTTTGATCAAAGAACTATTCATATCATTGGATTTGTGCTATTATATCCTTAATTCATTTTTCACCATTCATCATTATTCTTTCTATCAATAATACAACTTATATGGTGTCTCATATGCCCTATTTTTAGGGTGTTGTCCCTTTTTCTGATCTCTACCAACCAAGACCGGACTAGAGGCTGATACTAGGCGAGGATATAAATATAAGTACGAGGTAGTTGTTCTATAAATCATCCCTCAATATTCAACATTTTATAAATTATCTTATATGCATGCCGATTTCATTGTGTGTTGCCTGTTTAGTTAATTTTTCCTACTTATAAGTGTTAGAACCATTTTATTAGACTATTTCTAAATATGTTATCCATTGTTGGACATTGTGATCATAACAAGGACAACCCCATATAGTGTGTTTTCGATAATTTGGCTATGATTGGTATGACATGTTCATCTACTCCACCATTCAGGTATGTGGTTTAACCCTACTAATGGTAAGAACCTTTAATTAGATTAATTTTGAATTGATAAATGGATACTACCTTGTTTTCTTCCCACTTTACAATTCTATGGTAAGTGGTTGGATTTTACAAATCAATATTTAATGGAAATGGGAAGTATGTTTTATAAGTATGACTTGGAATGATTAAATGTAACTTAATGGCTTGGTTTTACCTCCATAGCACCCTGTTCCATTTCTAATTGATGTTATTGGTTTGAAATTTTTTAAATTGATAGTGGCTTGGATTAAATAATAAATGGTTTCATGTCCTTGATATGCTTTGTCACTTGTATGAAAGGGATGGAATGAACCTCTTAACTTACTAAACAATATTACTATTTAAAGGCCAAATTATTTAAATGATTTATTTATAAGGTTCCTTATATATGTACCTTGACATTAATATAGGAGTGGTCAAACTCGATTTATCCTTGTATTCTTGAGGGAATACCTTGAGGACTTTTGGATTCCATTTGGATTCAGATATGTAAGTTGCCATGGGTGTGACCCCCCTTAGATCCTGATCAATGTCTACTTTTGGATGCCCGGTATTACACTATATGATCCCTGTAATAATAATCGGATATCCAGATTCCTTGGATACACTCCTTGGATCCAACATGACTTTTATAGACATGAGGTTCCATGGTTAAAACCATCGGTCCCAGTCATTGCTTACCCATTTTACCTTGGATAAGATCGTTGTACTTAGATAGATTTATTATTGTAGAATGCCATGGAAAATTCTCCTTGGACTTCACTCTTACCCCTTAACAAGACTATAGTTTAATACTGAGTTGGCTCAACCCCTGAGGTAATGGATTACTTGGTGATTACCATGGATCCCTTCATTATTAATAACATTATAGGATGCCTTGTAATAACCGGGACCCCTTCCTTAGTTTTATCATTACAGGATGTCTTACTGTATTTTTTTTCCTTCCTGATTGTCATGTCAGTATTTCAGTTCTCGTATTACCTCACATGAATTATTTATATTAAATGAACTAATTTATTAATGAACTAGTTTCATTTTCAGCCACCTGTCAAGGGATGAAGTTGGTAGTTTGGCATTTACATTACTATACAACTTTTGTTGGGTAAAAATACCTCCCAATGGTGATTTTGTTTCTTGTCTTGGTTGAAAAGGTTTGAGGATTTTAAAAAATTCAAGTTGTTAGAGAAGTCATAAAGAGATGGATGTTTCAGCTCTCGGACCGTGAATGCTGAATTGAGTTCACAGAGCACAAATATTGAATTGAGCTCATAGAGCATGAATACTAAAATGAGATCTTGGATTGTGAATGCTTAACTGATATTATGGAGAGATAATGATTCCTGATCTCAAAAAATCATGAACTATTTGATCTCTCTAAAAGAAAAAATGTAGGATCATGTGCAAAGAGTAGTCAAGACTCATGCCTAGATCTCATACAAATCCCAAATAGGACCTGCACCTAGATTTTATGAAACCACAAGCTGTTTGGTCTCACAAAAATTGTGAATTCCAAAACAAGGGAAAAGAATTAACATGAATCATTCTTGGATCAAGAAAAAAGTGTGAATTGGACTCATTCCCAAATCTCATGCAAGCATGAACTATTTTGTCTCACATAAAGGGAAATCATGACTTGCACCTAGATCTCACGCAAAGCACTAATAATACTCATTCTAATAGGTTTATAGAGCATGTGATGCGGATGGAATAGAAGGTCGGCCTATATTTTTAGAGTTATGATGCTGTATTTATGCCTATAAATTCCCCCAACCAATCCTTAAATACTGATGAATTTTTTCCTCAATATTATATCTAAAGAAATGTCTCATAAGGGATTCACAGAGAGATCTCATGAAGTAGGTTCATAGATAGGCCTCTCGAAGTAATTTTTTGTATATTTCTAATGAAGGAATATACATTTTTTTATCTTATTTGCATGATTTGATCCAAGTATTTCACAATGTGTGAATAGGGTTCATGTCAGGGCTTCGAACCAAGAGATCCAACAAAGTGAGATCATTGTTCACACTAGGGGTTTGTGCTTATAGATCATGAAAAGCATGAATAGGTTTCACGCCAAGAGCTTGTGCAATGAGAGAACAAGGTTCATACCTAGGGTTCATTCTACGAGCTCATTCAAAGTGTGAATAGGTTTCAGCCAAGGGTTCTCAACAAGAGATCACATAAAGTAGGAACAAGGTTTTTTCTAGGGGTTCACACCAAGAGTTCATGAAAATATGGATTAAAATATGTTGCAAGGCCTTGTCTAAGGGTACATACCAGGATTTCATGCAATGAGTTATGTGTTAGGGCCTTGTACAAGGGTATCACCATGGAGTCCTATATAAAGAAATATGTGCCTACATTACCCTATGGTAAGTATCATTTTCATATTTGAATTGATAATAAGAAGAATAAGAATATAGAGGATTTTCACCATTCAATAATACTTGTAGAAGGAGTTCATTCACTGATACATTGAAGGTAGGGAAAGGAATATTTGGTATATCTTGAAAATCATTCCAAAGCAAAGGTAATTTCTATGTCTACTGTAAAGGTAATTTTATTCAAGTTTTCTAGAAAGTTGGTGTGTTTTATAAATTTGTTATCATAAAATTGATGTAATATTATTGAGATCATATCCTTTTACACATGTTATTAATTGATTTTAAGAATAATTTACCATAAAAAAAACCAAGGATTGTAAATTCTAATGTCTCTAGATAATTAAGTACACAATTAAACATCATGAAACCAAAATAAAAAACATCTTTTAATTAATATTCTTAATGATATACTAACTCCCTTCGATCCCTTATATCTAAATAGAAAAATCATGGTAATACATGAACAAAAGAGATGAGCTAAAAAATCCAAGTAGGGGAATAAGCATAGGACTAAAATAGAACACATGGGTTAGAAGGCATAACATGATGACATAAAGTCATGGAAAACGGTTGAAAATATGGAATAATAACATGTATAATAAGGGAACATATAACCATGACATCATAGGAATGTGGAAACATCATATAGAATGACGTAAACATGAGTCAAGGCAAAATACCAACACTATATCACATGGTGGACAATGTCCCATAAAGGAATCATGTTCACTCTCTATCCCAACATGATGTTTAATAAGACTAAATATTACCCAATTCATTGGAGAGATATCTAGGAACACCAATCCTAACATGTTCATGCATATGTTTTCCACATGAAGAATCAAACATTAGGGTGACCCATTGAAATAATTGGGTATCATAATCATGTCATAAGGAATGAAAAAAATAATATAATAATGGTGTACATGAAATAATAGATTCAAATCATACATGGAAATTAATAGGGTAAAATAGTAATATATCATGATAAATGATGTTAAATTATAGTATAAATGTGTAAAAAATGTGATTAATACACTTTTTAAATGAAACATTTTAGCACGGTTTAAGGAAAATATTAAAGAGAATTTATGGTGAAAAATGAATATTTGTTTTCATAAAACCAGAAAAGAACAAAGATATTTTTTCAAGGATAAATGATTGATTTTATAAAAATAATGGTTTATTAAAACTTATTACGGAAGGTACTTGAAAAGGGATAATAAATAGAGATGTTCCCATTAATCGGAATTGCTAATTGGGAAGAATTTAGAATTAAACCTTATTAAAACACTTATATCCTCGAAAGAGAAGGATGAAATGATCTAGATATTTGATTTTAGAACATATAAATTTAAATTAGAATAATTATAGAAAAATAAAGAAGATTTAGAATGGTGAAAATAGATATAAATTGTAACCTGAAGAAAGAAATAATGGTTCGGGAATAAACCCTTACCTTATGTCCAAAAGTATTATGCACTTGATCTTAATATCCTAGATAATAAAATTAAATCCATTAATTAATTAATTCATAAACTTATATATATGTATTTTATTTATAATAGTTTAATTATGTTAATTTATTTCCCTTTTGATGAGTTATAAGATACAATTTCATTGTTTGGGAGTGTTTGTATCCTTGGTTTCATAATAAGTTACTTGTATACATGTATGGAAAATCATGTAAAATGAGAATGGATGTCCATAATTGAAGTTATGTTTTATAAATTAACATCCAAAATATTAAATAGTTATATAATTCATTTATTAATTTATGGTGATGATGAATCATTGGATAAGACTTTAGTGATAATTGTTAAATTATTTTGGCGGTTTTTCGATCATCACAAACTAGTTTTGTTTTACTAATTAATATTATGTATATAAAATCATTATAGAAAGTTTAATATCTTGAAATACATATAATATAATTTTTTTAACCATAAATAATTGTTTTACGAGCATTCTAGAAGGAGGGAAGGGAAATTGAGGACTTTTTCATCCTTGAATGTGAAAAACTAACACATCATGGATGATGTTCACATTTTTAGTACAAAAGGAGAGGGGAAGGAAATTATGTTGGATTATTCCTTTAGAATAATAAAATTAAATTATATTTAAGAAAATAGAGTTATCATATCATTTGGATGAGGGGAGTTGATGAGAGAATAAGAGAAGAAAATAACATGAAAAGAAATTAAAAGAAAAGAAATAGAATGTTACCTATTTCATCCTTCTTTGAAAGAACCTCCTTAGAGGGATTGGTTTTTGTCTTTGGTTGAGGAAAATGGCTCATGGACATGGGGAGGGTCTTCAAAAGTTATTTTAGTATAATTTGGATAAGTTTAAATGCTTTATATCTGTGAGGATAAGAGGTGGTGAGGGGTGGTATTTATAGGGGATGAGAGGGGTGTTTTCTCATTATTTTATTCATTAATTTATTATTTTTCTTGAGTAATATGAATAGTTTGAGAATTATCAATAAATATATTAAAATAATTATAGGGAGTTCTAAATTATGGTTTCTACATCTGTGATGACTTAAGGAATAATGTATTTAACTTATAATGTATATATATTGTAAATACCGTATTTTACTATTCATTAAATAGTGAAGTATTTTAGAAAAATACTTAAAATTAGACCAAACCATTTTTTAACATATAAAATTAAAAAAAGGACTCCAATTTATGAAAATAATTTTCAAAATATGAGAAATTCAATTTTTAATTAAAATGATCATTTACTTGGAAAATACCAATTTTAAAAATATAGCTGATTTTATAACACTTGAAAATTTAATTAAGGTCTCATATAATAGTCTTATAATAATTAAAAAATATATATTATTTTGTGAATAATTTTTTTGGAAATAAATTTTATTTTAAAACATTAAATTAGTTATAAAATTGATAATAAGCACTTATATTTTATAAAAATATCAACACTTAATTAATAATTTAAAAAAAATTATTTACTTTTATTATGATATAATTGTATAATATATTCATTTATAAGATGGATAAATTTTATTTATAATCTCATAGGTGAGGTTAGTATTCTATTGTTTGATTTACTATTTATAAGGGTCACATTACTATTCCAAATGTCAAGTTACTATTCCATTGGAATGTGTTCCTTAACATACAGAAATACCTATAATTTCATTCATTTATCATTTATAATGTTTTTATTGTGTTATATAGGTTATGTTTATGTTTTTTATTATATATAACATAATTATAAGAAATAAAATTTCTTTGATAAAATTTTGGGTTGTTACAAGCAGACCGGAAAGAACTTCAAGAGAGAATCTACATACAGTTG
This sequence comes from Viscum album, assembly GCA_963277665.1. Classification (NCBI taxonomy): domain Eukaryota; kingdom Viridiplantae; phylum Streptophyta; class Magnoliopsida; order Santalales; family Viscaceae; genus Viscum; species Viscum album. The sequence continues at coordinate 109,927,819 of OY728161.1, forward strand.
AGGATGCATTCATTGATGATAATGAAGAGACCTAGATTTACATAAACTATATATGGATCACTTATAGAAAAGTGATAAATTTTAGAGGAATAGTGTGATTCTTTCCACCGATAGTGAGCCATTGGAAGAGAGTTAGGGAGTTCCCCTTGGAAATGTAGTGAGTTGACCATAAAAATTGTAAAGGTAATGAGCCTGGGTATAGAAGTGATCTAGACCGAAACATAATTTTTTAGTGATCCATAAAAATTTTTTCACCATGGCACATTTCCATTGTATGATCCTTGAACATAGCCCAGAGAGGGTGAACCAAGTAAAATCTATGTGTTCTTGTGCTTTCATAACTGCTTTACACAACTAGAAAAATGGGCTATTGTCACAGTTCAAAACTTTGGCAATAGGGACCAAAACAGGGGACATAGCCTATGTACATGGTTTTTACCAACTATGGGCACTATTTCCATGGAATTGGGGTTTTACCTATGGCCACGGTTTTAACCATCGAAATAGGTGGCCTATTTCCACGGTTTTGAAAATCGTGGCCATAGGTGTCTCTATTTTCAACCGTGGTACTTGACCTTTGGCCATGGTTTTTACCATGGAAATAGGTGGCCTATTTCCATGGTTTTAACTGTGGATATATCCTTAGAAAACCATGTCAATAGGTGGCCTATTTTCGTGGTTAAAACCATGGCTATAGCCCTTGAAAAATGTGGCAATAGCCTAAAAATAATGTGTGCCTATCCGAATTTAATCCCAGCACCTTCCTTTCACGTTTTAGTGACTAACCACTACACCACCATGTATTTTGTGTGTGTATATATATAATATTTAATATATATTATTAAGAACCATGGAAGTATCTTGAAAACAATCGAAATAGTTCTTCCTACTAATTTTTTTTTCGGGGATATTTTTCTCCTGCGCAAGGGTGGGAGACCTATAGCCACAGTTTTCAAAATCGTGGCTATAGCCCTTCGAAAAAAGGACTATAGCCACAATTTTGAATGCCATGGCTATAGGCTGCATAACTGTGGCTATATATTTTGTCTATATCCATGGTTTTGAAAATAATAGCTATATGCCATGAAAAAAAGACTTATATCTACGGTTTTAAAACCGTGGTCATAGCCACATATAGCGATGGTTTTAAAACCGTGGCTACAATTCCATGGTTATATCCTATTTTTATAGTATTGTTACTTTATATGCACCATCATCATAAGAATTTATAAATTAAAAGATAAATATAAACACTAAAGAGAAAATAAATTGACCCTTATAATAAATAGGACAACATCTAGTCGAGTTGATTTTTTTTAATTAATATCCATACCCAGATTCACCCCCTATCAAGTTATCTAGGACCCTTTTTAACCTAAATATTTGTATCAGAGAATTGGTTTCTTTTATTATATTTTTTTCTTTGGATTATTTTTTATGTTTTTCAAAATTAAAGATTCAATTTTCTCTTATCTCCTAGCATCATGAAAAAGGGTAGAACTTCAAAGAAGAAGAATAAGTCAGGTGGTATTCCTTGGTGTGGAAGTGTCTATAGAAACAGAGTGATTCAGATGAAAGAACCAAATAGTGTTCTAAATAATGGTTTGGATGAATAATTAAGGTAAAATATTTACTAATTAAATTATGATAAAGCAATGAGCTAAGAACATGATATTCTAAGTGATGTTTTAATGGCTAATGATGAATAAATTAAAAGAATACCAAAATCTGAGATTGTTCACAAATTAAAGGAAGTGGATCAGAAATTGGATCAGGAAAATAAATCTAAAGATATTCATATCCAAGTACTAGAAATTGTGGTAAAAAACTAATAGGTTTAAGAAAAAGGCTAATTGATGTGGATACTCATCTGAGGGAAAATAATGATTGCCAAGCTAAATAATTGAAAAAGATGTCTACAAATATAGAGAAACTAAAATCATGTCACAAGGGAATGGATCTAAACTCTAATGAAATTCATAATTTAAAAGCCAAAAATGATAATCTTGATACTCATATATCAATTGTAGTTCCGTAGAACCAATGGATATAACAATATAATTCTTGTTTAAATTATTCTATTGCCCAAGAATAATTTAAATTAAATTAGACAAGTGACTTGGTGGATAAACTCACCCGAGAATTGGAAGATGGGACGAGTAGTCAAAAGAATCTCCAGAGTGAACTTAATAATCAACTTTAATCAAGAGATATAAATATTCAAAAATTGGGAGATGATCTAGAATCAATGAAAAAAGAAGTGGATAAATATAATACCCAAGTAAATCCAAAATTTAAGGATGATTTTCATTTATTATATTACATTCATTAAAAAGTTAATAATGAAATGAAGGTAAAATATTATTTTTCATAGGGAAAACATGAAATGATTGCCTCATCCCAAAATTCATTTCGTTTGGTAAAATTTGGTATTGGATATGTTTAACTCCCTCCCATTCATGAAAGGAAGAGAGTTGTGGACAGTTCTAGAAATAATAAAAATCTTATATTTGTTGGATATAGACCCAAAAGGGTTTTCACATGAAGCAATGACAACACATTCTATTTATGTGGGATGCATGGTCATAATTTAATTTTAATTTTGAGGATTTGGAATATATTTCTTTAAATAATGATAGAAATATTTACAAATATGAGAATAAAAAGATTATATTTGAGAAATATTAAAGAAATGTATCATAGAAGAAAGTATCCATGATATTATACTATTTTGGATGACTGAAACACATTGTGAATTTGTGTCTTGAGTCCCATGAGCTCAATGTCAACAAAATAAATATAGTTCGATCAACATATGAATAAAGAGATGATGATGTGAGGGTTTTTTTAATGGGAGATGTTTTATAATTTCTAATCATGGGAATTTTGAAAGATATTGTAGAAAAAATAAATTTGGGAAGGTAAAGGAACCTCAAATGGGATCCCAAACTCTGGTAATGTATGATGAAAAACCCTATATTGGAAGAAAAAATGATAAGTTGGAAAATAGGTTTAAAGCTTCATTGGAAACATAAGGAGCTCAACTAAAGGATTGTCAACCACCTCCTTTTTTACACTCACAATAGGTTTCTTATAAAGAATTTCAATCGAACTAGAATAAAATTGAAGGATCTACTCCATTTGTGAGTAAGAATAATGTGTTTTCAGTGAAGGAACCACCCCTAGAAAGAAATGGTGGCGAGACTGAGTAAACTCATAAAATAAAAATGAATAAATAATGTCTCAATAAACTCACATTTCATTCAACACAGAAAGTAGTGAAGGTATGAGAAATATCCCTCTAATTGAGGAATAATCAAGATTATACAACCAGTGGAAAGATTCATACTCAAGGAAAGAGTCATGAAAAATAGAATATTAGTGGAGCATCAAATAAAAAATTACTAATAAGTTTAAACCCCAAATTGTTAAAATTTTCAAGCCTAGAGATTATAAATATAATAGGGATTATCAATATATGGGTAAATAATGTCTAGTCATTTGGACAGAATAACTTAAGTTAGCTAGAAAAATTGAACAAGCATAGAAAGAGTGCATTGCCTTCCAAGAATGTATCAAATAGTTGATCCATCAGATCTTCCACAATCCTATTCTTGATAATTCTAGTGTTACCCCTCTCTCTATGTGTATAAATTCTATTAACTGATATTCAAGTGTTTTGGGTTTTTTAGGGAGACACAATCTAAGGATAAGTTGCTGCAAAAGATGCAAAGTGGTGAGGTGAGGTGCTCTAGAATTTCAACTGATTCAAATCAGTTTTGAGATATGAAGAAAAAAAAAATAATTCCTTGAAAGGAGTTATTTGTTTCTGGATACATGATATATATATATGTAATTAATTGAGTTAAATGGACAGTAATTGTGCTATTAACATTATCTCTTGTTTTCGACACCGAGTTCTGACTCTGTAGGCTTATCGGTATTGTTGATGGATCATTTTTAATGTGGAAAATTTACCCAATATAATATTATTGAGGGTATATACAATAAGAAAATTTTATTTAACTAGAGTGGTTTCTCAAACCTATATTCATATGTGAAGAAATGATGTAGGATAAGAATAATGGTTGTGGGTCTAAATAGTATGCCTAGAAATAGGAAGATTTTCATATCATAGGGTAGGATTTCTATCTCCTAATCACATGAAAGTTCATATGGTATATAAAGGATGATAGTTTAAGTTCAAGAAGACTGATTGGGGGATAAGCTGAAACATTCATGTATTTCATGATTGTCTATTTTTTCTAACAATATGGTATCTGTTTACTATTTTTAGGATACCAGGAAGCTATAAGAGAAAATTAATATTGTCTCCGAAAAGTTGTCTCCCCACTCTGAAGAATAATTCAACAAATGAAATAATAAAAATTGGTATTAATTATTTATATCAGTCTAATAATGGAGTTTCTCGGGGATATTGTTTTAATACCAATAGACAAGAATGTCATTATAACCAAATGGGTCTTTCCCAACAAGATGAATGAATATGGAACAGTGATTCGAAACAAAGCACGATTAGTGTATAAAGGGTACTACCAAAAAAAGGGCATTGATGTTGATGAAAAATTTTCACCTATTGTGAGGCTAGAGAAAATCATATTATACTTGGCCATAGCTTTGAAAATAAGGTTTAATGTTTTCTAAAAGGACATCAAGTCAGAATTTTTTAATGTGGTTTTAGAAGAAGAAGTCAATGTTGAGTTATTAGAAGGTTTTATAATTCATGAATATAAGGAAAGAGTTTTTTGGTTGAAGAAGGTGATAAATGGGTTGAAGCAATCACCAAAATCATGGTATTCAAGGCTATATCAATTTTTGAAGAAGCACAATTTTCAACAAAGTGGAGTAGATTACAATCTATATATCAACAATGATAGTAATAAGAGAATTATGGTGTTGGTATATATTTATTACATAATATTTAGTTGATCAGATGAATCATAGTGAAATTAGTTCAAGGAATTCATGAAAAGTGAATTTGAAATGTCAATGATTAGTGAACTGATGTTTTTCCTTGGCTAATAGGTGGTATAATGAATGAATGGAACATTAATTTCTCAAACTAAATATGCCAATGATGTTTTTAGAAGATTTGTACTTGATAATTCCAAAGAGAAGAAGACTCTGGTGGATACCTGGATGAAACTATCATTGGATGATAAAGGAAATGTATTTAATGTCATAGAATACAGGAAAATCATTGGTCGTCTGTTGTACTTGATAGTAACAAGACCTGATATTGTTTTTTCCACATTCTAAGAAGAATGGTATCAAATAAATCCCAAGGAACCCAATTTCAAATAGTGAAAACAATAATTCTATATATCAAGGGAATGGAGGATTTTGGTTTTAATATAATGAAAAATCATAACAAGGGTTATTGGCCTATACAGAGGTATATTGGGATAGATAAATAGATTATAGAAAATCAATTTCATTTCGTGCATTCTATCTTAGTGGATTGTGTATTTCTTGTCTAAACAAGAATCAAGATTGCATTTTATTGAGAATTTTATAAGTTGAATATATTTCGGCTACTCAATAGTGCACACAGTTGTTATGGATGAAGTATTAGATTGATGATATGGGAGTTGAAGTGAAGTCTCTGATTGAAATCCATTTTGAAAATTCAAGATCTAAAAATCTTATCAAAAATCATGTCTGCCACTTAATAACACTGTGTATTGAAATCAAGTATCATTTTATCAAGTAGAAGGGGGAGAAAGGGCTTCCAAAGTTTAAGTATGTTCCTACAGAGATATAGGTTTCAAAAATTATGATAAATACTTACCCAAATAATTGTTTTAACATAATCAACTAGATTTTGGAGTTCAGCCAACTACCCACACTTGAAGAAGTGTGAATGTGGGACCCCCGCCCCTCCAAGGTATGATGTGTTTTCTCTAATATATTTATCTATGTTCTTACCCTTCTATAAACCACAATGAATTGACCTTTGGGTTCATTAAAAATGGGAGAGAAATTAAGGTGTTAAATGGAGACAAAATTTCTTGATCAAGATAGGGGAGAAGCTGATAGTGGGAGTAGTGAAGTAAGGGGAGAATTAAATTTTGTGATTTTAAAATAATTGATCAAAGTTTATATATCATGACAATTGAGGTTCGTGATTATAGCAGTTTGGTGGTTTTGGAATAAAGTAGTTCATTGATGAAATCTTGCATGCTACTCTTATTTCTCACACCGATAATGGATCATGTGGGATTAGATTAGGTGTTGAGTAAATATCTAATTACTATTGGAACCATAAGAATTTAATTTTTGGTAGACGATGGAAGAATATTTAATGTGGTATCAAAGGGGTAATAGTTTCCAACAAACCCAAAGGGGGATATTGTTAGGAAAAATCCCTCTCTATGATTATTTTGTGTTGATTGCATTTGTTGACAAGGTTTTAGGTTTTTAATCAAAGGATGGTTGTCAAAGAAATCATGAAGATTTAGTAAGAATGTTTGAGCTTATGGAGGGAAAATGCAGAAATAAACTCACAGAGCATGAATACTGAACTAAGCTCATGGAAAAAAAATGTTGGACTGAGATCATGGTGCAATAATGATAAATTGATCTCTTCGATTATTAATTCATCCTAATCTTGTACACGTTTGGACTCTTTGATCTCATGAAAAGTGGAAATGTCAAATCTTGTATAAAGTGCGAATAGGACCCATGCCTAGATCTCATGAAAAGTGTGAATATGAATCGCACTTAAATCTTTCACTAGGTAGAATTATTTGGTCTCATCAAAAGTGTGAATGTAGGATCTTGTGTAATGCATGATTAGGACTCATTCTCAGATCTCATACAAAGGGTAAATAGGACACACTCCCAGATTTCACACAAAGCATAAGCAGAACTCACACATAGATCTCATGCTATGAGGATTGCAGAGATCTTGATGATGATGAAATGGATGGTTTTACATTATTTTTGGATTTAATGTGGTTTATTTATGACTATAAATACCACGAACCAATCCTTAAACACTGATGAAGTTTTTCCACATTATTTTATCAAAAACAACATCTGATAAGGGGTTCACTAAGATATATTGTGAAAGAGGTTGGCATGTCTTAATGTGTCATTTTATTCATGTGGGATATAGTCAGATTAGATTTTATTTTTTCCCAAACTTCACTTGCTACTAAAATGTTGTATAGTCATAGTATAGGGTTTATCCCATAGGGATCTGAGATTGCTTCTAGAACTTACAGCTTAGAACCCTATATGTAGGAGGCCTTTTGATTTTAGTATAGTTTGGGAAAATTATTTCTATTGTATTATAGTTTGAATCAGAGATAGATAAATGATCATATTCAATTTCATGGTTTTAGGTAAAAGATACTCTATATCCTTGCTTTATATGGTCCTAAGATCTAGACTACATAACAAGTGGGGTTTCTAGTTGACTATGGTCAAACCAACTTTTTCTACTTATGAGGTAGCAATTAATTATTCTAGAATTAACTACAACCTATGTGAATTATGCTTAACTTTTAAGGCAGGAAGTGTCATATTCTATTAGTCTTAGCCTAATCTACTCCAATCAGGCTTGGGTCGTTCATCCGAACTACCCATAGTTAGGTCCACACAAAATTAATTGTATAAAAATTTGTTGGTTAACCTAATTACTATTATTAGGATCAACAAGATTAGATTTTAGAGATTCCTTAAATTCATAAACCCCTACTCTTGACCCTTACCCTAGGTGGCTTACCCACTCATGGTATAATTAATTATATCTAGATAAATAAATAAAATCATGCTTAACATGGTAAGAAAGATTGAGATTAAAAAATTATAAAACATGAAATGATTCAAATTAACCAACTAACAAGAATTTAATTAATAATGAGTAATAAAAATATTGAATACAATAAAATTCAATCGACTAATTACTTGAAATAGGAATGAGAATGTGTGTAATAAATGTTTGTTGATTATCAGTGCTCGAAACAACACATCTACGAAGAATGAAGTCAGTGGTGAAAACATTAATGAGTAATAGTGTATAAATCAATCCATGATAATTTTATTAAAATATAACAATGAAAAATACTTGAAAGTATTCGATTTTGGGGAGAGGTATTAAAAGGGAATGATAGAAGAAAGAAACAAACAAGTTCTATCTAGCCTCTTAAATCTAGTGTGTTGTTTCTTTATATATAGATGGAATATTACATGATGTGTAATAGGAATTCAAATCCTGTAATGTTCATCCATGGTTTTCTCAATGAATTTTTAAGCTTAGTGTATCTCAGGAAAATCTTGTTTGAGATTTGGAACCATAAAACCTTTCATAACATGTAATGGGATGTCACATCATGAAACTTCTTTCGTCTAAAGGGAAATATGATTTGAATTATTCATGTCATGGATTTGTGATTTACTCTATGTATGGAAGGTTCACAACATTTGAATTTCTATTACTTGTAAATTCTTCATGACCTAGCTTCACGGTTTGAATCATGTGGTGAAATGATATTACACTAAATGTAATGAAGTTTCATGATGTGTAATAGCCAATTTTTATCTTTTCTACATTTTTATCCTTTAAAACATCAAAGAATATTTCATGAAATATTAAACAAATAATAAGTGTATTATAGAGTAAATAATTTAAAAATACATAATAAAATGACATAAAAATGAATATATGATTTCATATTATCAAATTCCCCCACACTATAACAATTTCTTGACCACAAGAAAAAAGATTTCAATAGGGATTTATAAATTTTAGATATTTTTAAAAGAGAAATTATTCATTACATCCAGGAAAATAAAACTAATTCTAAGAGAAAAAATAAATATTCCTCCTCCCAGAATATTTTATCATTCATGCCTCATAGTTCAACTCTTTAAACAAATTCTTAATCCCTTAATCGTAATTTTATTACTGTTCTTTGTACTCTATAACCATTTGAAATTTACCTCAAAATTAATTTTCTCTCATCGCTAATGGTGAATTGAAAATGGATTTATGCTCATACCCTGATTACATGATACTAACCATATGGTTTCATTGGTTCTATCATCTCCAATTCATAAAGGAAAATATAAAAATCAATCATGAGGGCTTCAGAAATTTGGTTATAAAGACTCTGAGGTTGTGGGTAGGTTGGAAAATAGAGAAAAACAATCTCAAAAGGTGGTTAGGATATGGTATTATAATATATGAATTTCAATAAAATTGTAATTAAATGACTCTTCTATATCTAATAAATTCCATGTTTCCAGCAGCTCAATTTGGATCCATGTATATCAATCAAGTGAGTGTAAAAAATGGTATCCTGTTAATTTCTATTTCTTTTACATTTTTACTTTTAGAAATTCATGTCTAGTCCAGGTCTCACATCCACCCCTAACCACATATGACCCTTCACAGGATGCATCAGTCTAAAAATAGTTATTTATGACCATCCTTGTATATAACCCAAATCATTTTTTTCTTTTATATTTTTCAAAGAAACATGATAGGTTTGAAATACTACAAATTAGACATAGATCATAATCAATTAGTCTAGTAAGAAACATAGTACATCTCTGTGGTGAGCCTAGGTATAGAAGTGATCTAGAACAAACCATGATTTGGGAGTGAGCCATAGTAAATTTGGCACATCGTCATGTTTCCATTGTATTCTCCATGTATATAGCCCATTGAGGGTGAACCAATTAAAATCTATGTGTTCTTGTGTTTTCTTTCATTCTTTACTTTATATAAATCATAATCAAACAAAATTGGAATAGAAAAGAGAAATAAAAACACTGAATAGAAAAAAGTGACCCTTATAATAAAGTGGTCAAGATCCAGTGGGTAAGGGAGAATTTCGAAAAGAATATCCATACAATGATTCACTCCCCTCTCACTGTATCTAGGACCATTTTAGACCAAACTATCGGAATCATAGCACTGGTTTCTTTTATCATATTTGTTTTCTTTGAATTGATTTAATTTATTTTTAAAATTAATTTTTACATTTTCTATTATCTTTGAGAACCATGGAAAAGGGTATAACTTCAAAGAAGAAGAAAAAGTCTGGTGGTATTCCTCAGTGTGGAAGTGTTTATAAAAAGGCTGTGACTTAGTTAAAGGAAACAAATAGTGTACTAAATAATTGTTTATATGATTCATTCAGTGAAAATATTTACTCATTTAATGATGTTAAAGGAATTAATGAATAACTTGATATTCTAAGTGATTTTGGAAATACTGATGATGAATAAATTCCAAGAAGACCAAAAGAGGAAGTTTTCTAAAAAATAATGGATGTGGATTAAAAATTTAACAAAGAAAATAAATCTAAATATATACGAATCCAAGTACTGGAAATTGGGTTCAATAAGATAAGAGGTTTAAATAAAATTCTAATTCATGTCACAAATAATCTAAGGAAAAATAATGGTTCCCAAGCTAAAAAACAGAAAAATATGTCTACAAAGATAGAGAAACTCAAATATAGTGACAAATGAAAGAATTTGAACTCAAATGAAATTCAGAATCTAAAATCTAGATATAATGATCTTGCAATAACACTATTTGAACTAGTTCAGTAGAAGCAAAGGCTAAAACATGAGAATACATGTTGTACTAATTCTATTTCTCAAGAAAAATTTAAAATAAAAGAGAAAAGTGAAATAGTGGATATTATCACCTAAGAATTGGAAAATGAGATGAGTATTGGGATGAATCTCAATAGAGAACTTGATACTCCACTTGAATAAAGGGATATAATGATTCAATAATTTTGAGAAGAGCTATAATCAATGAAGAAAGAAGAAGAGAAATCTATTTCAAAGGGAAATACCAAATTAAAGGATTATTTTCATTTATTATTTGAATATACTTCCGAATTTAATAGTGAAATAAAGTAAAAATATTCTATTTCAGAGGGAAAACAAAAAAAATTATCTCATCCCAAAGGTCATCTATTTTGGTAATATTTGGTATTGTATATGACGAAACCCATCCCATTCATGATAGAAAGATAGTTTTGAACAGTTCTATAAATATTAAAAGTTATGTAGGTGTTCGAGGTATACCAAAAAAGGTTTTTATAGGAAGTATTGAAAACATGTGCTATTTCTATTGGATACATGGTCCAACATCATGATTGGGGGGGTCTGTAATATATTTCATTTTGTGAAGATATAAATATTTCTAAATATAATAATAATCATTAGTTTTTTAGGAAATATGAAATAAATGTCTCTCATAAGAAATTATCCATGAAATTATACTTCTATGGAAAACGGGGACACACCATGAGTATGTGTCTAGAATCCCTTTAGCTCAATTTTAATAGAATCAATCAAGCTGTATCAACATCGAAATCTAGAAATGATGATGTGAGGTATGTTTTAATGAAGGATGTTTTATATGTTCTAATCATGGTAATTTGGAATGATACTGTAGAATAATACATATTTGGAATTTAGACGAACCTAAAATGGGTTCCCTAACTTCAGTAATGTATAAGAAAAATGTTTATATTATAAGGATACTTGATAAGTTAAAAATAGGTTTATAGATTCTATGGAAACACAAGGAGCTCAAAAAAATAAGTATCAATCACCTCATTTGTTACACTCACAGTATGTATCTTAGAAATAATGTTTATGGACCTGGAAGAAAATGGGAGGACCTAATATATTTGTGAGTAAGAATATTGTGCATTCAATGAAGGACCCACCACCCGCAAGAAATGGTGTGGAGACACAGATATCTGATAAAATAAAAATAAATAAATAATTTCCCAATAAACTCACATGATGTTACACAAGGTGAGAAGTGAAGGTAGGAGAGATATCCCTCCAATGGAGGGAGAATCAAGAGAAAAAGCCTAGTGTAATGATTATTTCTCAAAGAATGTCATGAAAAATTGTATATTAGTGCAGCATCAGAGAATTAATTTTATAATAATGTGTTTAATCTCCAAATTGTGAAACATTTCAAGACTATAAATTCTAAATATAATAATAAGACTCAACATGTGGGTAAATAATGTTTAATCATATGGCTAGAATAGCTGAAGTTAGCTAGGAAAATGGAATAACCATAGAAAGGGTACAGTTATTTCCAAGAAAGTATCAAAGGGTTGATCCATCAGGATCGACCACAATCATATTCTTGTGGATTCTAGTGGTACCCATCTCCCTATGTGTATAAATTCTATTAAATGATGTTTAAGTGTTTCATTTTTTTATTGGATATACAATCCAATGTGAAGTAACATCAAAATATGCATAATGGTGATGTGATGTCCTCCAAAATATCAATTAATTCAAACCAGTTACCGGAGATGAAGAAAAAATGAAGAAGAATTCCTTGATAGGATTTAATGGTATATTGATACATGAGATATATGGAAGTAATTTAGTGAAATGGATAGTGAGGGTGTTAATAAATTTATCTCTTGTTTCCTAAACCAAGATCTATTTTAGTAGACTTAGTGGTTTTATTTATAGATCATTGCTAATATGGTTATTTTACCAAATGATATTCATATTAAATTTTAATACAATTAGAAAATTTTATTGAGCTAGAGAGGTTTCTCAAACCTATATTCACATGTGAAGAAATTTTGTAGGAGAAGAATAATATTTTTGGATCCGAATAGTGGGCCTAACAATATGAATAGTTTCAAATAATAGGGGACATTCTATCTCATAATCTAATGCATGGTTACATGGTATCAAAATGATGGTAGTTTATGTTCAAGAATACCAATTGGGGGATAAGTATAAACATTAATGTATTTCATGATTATTTATTTTTTCTAACAATATGGTATCATCTGGCAGGTTTTAGGATACCAAGAAGTTGTAAGAGAAATTTTATTGTGTTTCCAAGAAGTGGTCTCCCTAATTTGAAGATTAATTCAAAAACTGAATTAAAAAATGGTATTGATGATTTATATCTTTCAAATGTTATAATTTCTCTGGGGGGTTTTTTTGATACCAAAAGATAAGAATATAATAAGAACCAAATGGTTCTTTCACAACATGATTAAGTAAGATAGTATCGTGATTCAAAACAAAGAATGATTAGTGTGAAAAGGTTAATTCTAAATAGAGTGTATCTATGTTGATGAGACATTTTCACATATTTTAAAACTATAGGAAATCATATTACACATGGCTATAAATGTGAAAAAAGGTTCAATGATTTCTAGTAGACATCAAGTCAGTATTTCTGAATGGGGTTCAGGAAGAAGATGTTTAATTTGAAAAACTATATGGTTTTATAATTCATGAAGGACATATATTTTCAGTTAAATAAGGAGCTAAATGGATGGAATCAAGCACCAAGAGCATGGTATTCAAGACTACATCAATTTTTGAATAAGCATAGTTTTCAATGTGGTGGAGTTTATTACAATATATATATCAACAATGATAGTCATCAATGGATTATGGTGCATGTATATATTAATGAAATAATGTTTTGAGGATCAGAAGGATCATAGTGAAACCAGTTTACGTAATTCATGAAGATTGAAAATTAAATTTCAATGATTGGCGAACTGATGTTTTTTACTTGGTTAATAGGTGACATAAGTAAAGAATGGCACATTAATTTCTCAATACAAATATTTCAATGAGGTTTTGGGAATATTTTGAATGGATAATTCCAAATAGATGATGAATCTGGTGTATATTCGGAAGAAACTATAATGGGATGATAAAGGAAATGTAGTTAATGTCATATAATACTGGAAAATCATTGGTAATATATTATACTTGACAGTAAAAAGACATGATATAGTTTTTTACACATTTTAAGAAGCATGAAATCAAAGAAATCTTAGAGAAACCATTTTATATCTGTGAGAATAATACTTCAGTATATAAAGGGAATGATGGATTTTGGTTTGTTGTAAAATGAAAAATATCAACAATGGTTATACGGATATACTGATGTACATTAGGCCAAATCATTAGATGATATAAAATCAATGTCAGGTGGTTCATTCTATCATGGTAGCTTGTGTACTTCTTATATAAATAATAAATAAGACTATATTTTGTTGAGCACTATAAAATATGAATATATTATAGCTACTCAAGAGTGCATGAAATTATTATGGATGAAGCAGTAGCTTAATAATATGGGAGTTGAAGTGAATTGTCTGATTGAAATCTATTGTGATAACTCAAGTTCCATAAATCTTATAGAAAATGATCCCTGTCACTCAAGGACATAGTGCATTGAATTCAGGTATCATTTTATCAATGAGAATGTGGATCAAGGTCTTTTGAAGTTGGAGTATATTCCAACAGAACTAAAAGTTTCTGAAATTATGACAAATGACATACCCAAAGAAGTACTTGAACATCATCGAGTGTATATCGTTGTTTATAAAACTCCCCTAAACTGAAAGAATGTGGATGTGGGACCCCTTATCCCCAAGGTTTGATCTTCTTTTCTAGATATTTTCATTTTTGTTCTTACCATGTTGCAGACCACAGTGAAGTGACCTTTGAGTTAGTTGAAAACGGAGGAGAAATTGAGGATATAATAGGGGATAAAATTTTTAAATCAAGAAAATGGAGAATCTGATAGGTAGGAGCAGTTATGTATGGGATCTATAAGTCGAACGATGCTAAAGATGATATATTAAATGTTTTCTATCATGACTGATGAGGTTCATGATGAAATCGGTTGAGTGGTTTGGTAATGAAGTGATTGATTGAGGATCTTTTCATGATACTCTTATTTCTAACACTGATAGTGGTTCATGTTTTCTTATATTGTGTGTTGATTAAATTTATAATTTCTATTGGAACATCAAGAAACAAATTTTTAGTAGAATATGAAAGAATATTTAATGTGGTGTCAAAATGGGTAGAGTTTCCAACAAACCCTAAAGGGGGGATTATTAGGAAAAAATACTTCTTGACGGTTCTTTTATGTTGATTGAGTGTCTTGACAAGGTTTGAGGTTTTAATGAAGGTTGTTTGTCAAATAATTCTTGAAGTGATAGTATGGATGTTTGAGCTCCTAGAGCGTGAATGATAAACTGAGCTCATGGAGCGCAAATGGTGAAGTGAGCTCATGGAGTTTGAATGTTGAACTAAGCTCATGAATAATGAATAATGAACTGGGATCTTAAAGTGTGAATGTTATCTGATCTTGTTCAAACTTGAACTCTTTGATCTCATGAAAATCAGAAATTTTGGATCCTGTGCAACCCATAAGCAGTACTTGTTCCCGGATCTCATGTAAAGAGTGAATAGGACTCACGCCTAGATATTGCGCAAGCATGAACTCTTTGGTCACTCCAAAAGCGCAAATTCTAGATCTTTTGTAAAGTACGAATAAGACTCATTCTCATAAATAATGAAATGTTTGAACAAGACTCACTCTTGGATCTTGTGCATGGTATGAATAGGACTCATGCTCAGATATAATGCTAAGAGGTTCACGGAGCACGTGAAACTGGTGGAACAATTTTTGTTTCATGATTTTTGAGTTAAGAAAGTGTATTTAGGCCTACAAATACCCCCAACAAGGATATATGGAATGAAAATTTTTTTCCCTCATTTTTATATCTAAAACATCAGATAAGGGGTTAGTGTAGACATCTCGCGAAGGAGATTGATGCGCCAGCACACATCATTTTATTCACATGGTTTATGGTTATATTATATTTTATTGTTTCCTAAACATCACTTACTACTAATATGTAGTATAGTTATAGTCTGGTGTTTATCCCATGGGGAATTTAGGTGGCTATATGAACCAACAGATTATAACCCTATATGTAGGATTCCTCATGAGTCTGGTTCAGTTTGGGGAAACTAATGCTAAATACATAAGGTTTGAAATTCGAGATAGAGAATCAATCAGGGTCAATTTTGTGGTTTTATATAAAAGATAATCTCTATCATAACATGGTATGGTCCTAAGATCTAGGATGTGAAACAAGCATAGGTCTCTAGTGGACTATGATCAAACCAAATAGTTCTACTTAGGAGGCATATATTCTTTGGTATAGAAGTAACCACAACCTTAGTGTATTAATATTAGATTATAAGGTAGGATGTTTCATAGGATATTGGTCTTATCACAATCTACTCCAATCAGATCAGGCTCTTTCTTTCGAACTACCCATGTTCAGGGTCTCTCGAAATGAATAGGGTAGATATTTTTTGTTTATACTGATTATTATTCTTAGGATTACCAATTTTAGAATTTAAATATTCATTAAATTCATACACCCCTACTCTCAACCCCTAAGCTATGTGGTTTATCCACTCATGGTATAATTAATTATAGATAGATAAAGAATTAAAATCATGCTTAAAATTTTCTAAAAGATTGAGATTAAACAATGGTCACACATGAAACGATTAAGACTAATCAATCAAAAACCATTTAATTAAGAATGATAAATTTAAATCTTGAATCAAACACAATTAAATCAACTAATAACATGAACTAGGAATGAAAATGAGTTCAAAAAAAGTTCATTGATAATCGGTTCTTCAAACAATGCACGTACAAAGAACAGAGTTATTGGTGAAAAAAGGAATGAGAAACGTTGTTGAAATCAATCCATGATTGTATTATAGTAAAAAATGAAAAATACTCGAAATAATTTGTTTTTATAGAGAGGTAGTATAAGGGAATGATATAAGAATGAAATAAACAAGTTTTGTCTAGCCTTATAAATCGGGTGCCCAATTGTTGTTGTGGTATATATAGATGGACTATTAAATGAGGGGTACTAAGAATTCATGTCATGTAATGAAGATCCACATTTTTCTCCGTAAATTTCGAATTTACGAGTATCTCACATGAATCTCATAGGATATTTGGAACCATGAATCCTTTTATGACGTGTAACAGGATGTCATGTCTTGAAACACTCTTCAGCTGGGGGAGAATTTTATTTGAATGATTCACATCATGGAATGGTGATTCATGCCATGTAAGGAAGTTTCAAATCGTGTAACTTTACATGTCTTTTAAATTCTTAACAAATTGTCTTCATGGAATGAAACATGTGGTGAAACTATATTACACATCATGTAATGAAGTTTCAAGGTGTGTAATAGCAAATGTTTTTCCTTTTTGGCATTTTTTCCTTTTTCCCTTGAAAGCATGTTTCTTGTAATAATCAACACATATGATGTGTATTATTGAGTAGATTATTGAAAATTTAATTAAATTATAGAAAACTTTATATATGATTTCAGTTTATGAAATTCCCCCAAACTTGAAAAAAATGCTTTTCCTCTTGAAAAATTATCTCAAAAGGGATTTCAAAAAGGAAATCAATTTTTAATGCAGGAACCATTCATTATATCTAGGAAAATAAAACTAAGTGTAATAGGAAAAATTATTTCTCCATAATCATTCCTCTATAGAAATTCAGTCATGCCTCATGGAATAGTTTTTTAAATAAATTCTTAATCCTTTCATAAAAATTTATTAACAGTTACTTGAACTCTATACCATATTGCAATTTACCACACAATAAATTTTCTCTCAACACTCTGGGTGAAATGGAATTGGAGTTATGATCATACCCTAAGTACATGATCCTAACCATAGGCTTGAAGTTGTTCTATCACATTCACTTCGTAAAGATAAATACAAAGATCAATCATTAAGGATTTGGCAATTAGGTTCTAAAGACTCTGAGGTTGTGGGCATGAAGGTAAACAGTGAAAACAATCTCAAAAAGAAGGGTAGGCTTTGGTATTGTAATGAATGAATGTACTAACAAGTGTAATGAAATGAATCTACCATAGATAATAAATTCTACACTCCTTGCAGCTCAATTTGGATTCATCTATATAAATCAAGTTAGTGAAAAGGGGGTATCATGTTCCTTTCTATTTATTTTTCATTTAATTTTTTTGAAATTCATGTTGAGAAAAAATTTCACATCCACCCCTAACCACATATGATCCTTCAGGGGATTCATCTGTCTAGATATGATTTTTTTTACCTTTTTTTACCATTGTATGTTCATTCTGTCCCACCCAAAATTATAAAAAACTATCTAGAATATAAGGTTCCATCACAACATGATTCCTATGTCCATGGAACTAACTTTACTAATTTAAACTATAGAACTCCAAAATATCCAAAAAAAACTTCAGGAAGGATGAGGATATTGATAAATTTAAATAAAAATAAATAAATAATAAATTATGTACCTACAAATTATAAAATGGGTGTGATATTAAAACTTTAAAATAACAAAAATCATCAATAAATTATCTCAATAAGTCATTCTTAGAAATATCTTATTGTAAGGTTTATCCAAACATTACCCCATTGAATAAAATTATGTTTTCTTAAGTTATTCAAACCTGGATATGATGATTAATATTTCATTAACTAAGTCTCGATTTATATATTATTATATCCCCATTTGGAAATTAATTTCATGAAGGTTCTCTAATATCAATAGATAACATAAATAAAATTTTATATAAAATCTTATTTAATGCAATAAAAGGACCAAGAATTTCATTGAGCCTATATAGAGAATTTCAAGTCATTGTGGTGGAATTCATTAGAGTGAAATCATATTCTTTCAATTATCCCTGAAGATCTATACCACATTTTTCCTTTCCTCAAGATATACTAGAATGCCCATTCAATTAAGAGGGTCCTTCCTAAACATTGAGTGAATCAATTAGACAATCGATACAACAAGGAGGGAGAAACACATTGTTTTCTCCTCAAATATCTTAATAATACACTATGATTTAATAATAAGAGTAGTAGTTATCATCCATGCGTGGTACATGTTCTTTATTCTATTAATACACCTTTTCATTTTTTATAGAATGGTGATATTGGGTTTGAGGATTCTAATGTCTTATAATACATTGAATAAGTGTTATTTGATCCATATATTCTTTCTATATATTAAAATATTGATTTCCATCAACCTTTATTTTCTTAAAATACATTCTCTTCAATCCACTATGCAACTTCTAATACCACCATTTAGGTACTTCTTTAATCCCATAAGGATTCTTCTTCAGATTGAAAAATTAAGAGCCATCATTATGAAGGATAAAACCCATTGGTTATTCAATATTGACCTCCCCTTGAGTTCCCCATTTAAGAACATTGACATTACATCAATTAAAAATAAATTATAATTTCTTTAAAAAAATCACATGAAAAATTTGAATCATTTAAAGACTTGTGATGAGGTCTCATAAAAATCAATATCCTCAATTTCAGTGTAACCCTTTCACTGAAGAAGATATGTTTTCTACTATACCTCTCCCTTATCAATGATATCATTTCTAAAAACCCTTTTCACACTAATAAAATTTATTTTTACCAGTCTTTACACCATTTATTATGTGTCAATATTCCCAATTTGATTAAAATCTTCCTCAATGTCTACAATTAAATGATCATATTGTAAGGATTATTTAACATTATTTGGTCTAACCTATGAATTCAATCTAGCATGATTGGAATTTAAAAACATCCTCTATGTTTGAACACCCTTAATTCTATCTCTAAGAATGGTTTCACCCTATAAAAGATTTCCTATTTTTAGGAATAGATAATCTTCTTCTTATAGTCCATCCACATTAGTATTAATTTTATAATCATCATAAGAACATTGAAAACCAAATTTTATAATTCAATCTATCATAAAATTTATATTGAAATATATTTGTGCTTATCCAATCTCATCGTCAATGGGAAATTATGTCTATGAATCTCCATGGTCCACAAGGATAATAACATCCTAGTTTTCATTTCCTTTCATCAATATCAGTATATATAACTGGTATTCCCTTCCACTGGGTGTATATCTATGAAATATCTCCTCAAAAACTTGGTCATCAAATTTTCCTAAATTCTATCATTTTATTTCAAAAACCATAGGCTTCCAAATACATTCAAACTCTTAAAGTCTGATTTATTCTAAAAAATATCTCAAAAGGCATGATAACTAAATCTGGGTAAAGTAATCACTGATTAAAAATATAGATATCCAGTGTTTTGGAGGGTAACCAGAATAAATTTTAAGTCTTGTACTCTGATAACATATTTTTTCCCATTTCCACCAAACTCCATTTCTTCGTTTCTACTACCCCATTTTCTTGAGGTGTGTATAGAGTAAAATATTTATTACTTATCATGTGTTTTTATTGATATGACTTAAAATATTCATTCATATACTTGGATCCTTTTTTAAACAAAAATAATCTGATAATACATTTTATTTGATTTTCAAAACATCTATGAATATTATTAAACCAATTAAGATCATTTGATTAAATTGACCTAAAATAAATATAATTTATATAAGTAAAATCAAAATAAATATAATTATTTATTTATTTTAATATGTTGAATTCAATTTTATATTGACAAACACATTTGAATAAATTAATTCAAGTGGAATCCTATTTTTTATCTTAACAATATTGTTAATTAATTTCATCCTATGTCCTTTATGACACGCATAATAAGAATTGATCTTATATTGATTTAATATTTATAGATGTATCACAGCTTCATATTTGATATTTTAATCATTTTTTAACTTAAATAGATATGACTTCTATAACAAATATCATTTTCTTCATTTTCAAACCTGAAACTAAGGTTTTGATCATTGGAAATATGAAATGAATTATCAGTTTTTCATTTTTCATTTATAATTATTTTGAAATACTTTATAATCCGAATTATATATCAATTATTTTGAATAATCACCTCATTACCATTATCAAAAATTTTATAAATCCTCATGATATTGGGCCTTAACACATCAATAACAACAACATCATTTTATTCAAAAAATTTATCAAAAAACATTGTTGGTTATAACTCTTTTCACATTTCAAAAATCATTATTTTTTAAAATAAAAAATCTTACATCATACTAGTTAATATCCCTCAATATATGTTTTTTATCTAACATTTTTTATGAGAAACTATTTTACAATATCCAAAAAAATTCTCCATGTATGACACTTAAACTACCATTGCTTGATCTTGATCACTTCTCCACTTGTTTGATTTGGAGTTATCATTTTATTTCATATTCTTCATTATCATATTGAGACACTTTTTGGATTTATTTTTCAGTTTACCACACCTAATATAAGTATACATAATAGTATCAAAATAAATTTTCAATTTCACACTAGTACTCACCCATGCGTATGCACGATGACATGAATTAATGGTTATTTTTTATGATAAAATATTGTTTATAAAATTTAATAAGAGACAATAATTTTGAATGAATTTTAATCATAAAAGAGTGGTGCATAATATTTAAATTTATGTAAATAAAATATGGTGACACCATAAAAATAGTTCAAAAAATATTAGTTATGTTTAAAGTAAAGAAATTTCTAATTGTTGTGGATAGAGACTTCATTTCAATATCAACTGAATTTAGGAAAATAGTATTGCATACAGTGAAAGACAAAGTTAAAGAGAAATTACATAGTGTTTCTAATAATAAATATGAGATATGTTTTGAGGATTAATTATGATACAAAATGAAAATAACTTAGTCAAAAAACAGTAGAGAATTTTTGATGTTTAGATATGGAGAAATATTTTAGCAAGTAGAAGTTGTACAATCAACCAATCACCAAATGTTCTTACAAAAATTCGTGTGCATAAAAATCTACCTACAGAAGTATTCTGTAGATACACGAACAATTTAAAAGTTGAATATATAGTAATGATATAAAATAAAAATTTGATGTTATATAGTTATTCAATTAAAAAATTTTCTTGAAATAAGTCATGAACATGAATGATATGAATTGAAAATAACATTCCATTGATAAGAATAAATAATCACTCCCATTTAATATTGTTTCATTCATTCCCAAATCAACCCAAATAAGGAATTAATTTTATGAATACCATGCAGAAAATATTTCATCTACTGTAGAGTATTCTTCAAAATGAAAAGAAAGTAAAAGAAAGAAGAACAAATAGAGATGGGTGTACCATTTCAATAATGAAAAATCATTGAGGATACACCTATCAATATTCCAAACACAACCCATGTGGAAGATGTAACCATATACTTTTATTTTCCATAGATTGAAACCTAAAATAAAGAAAACATTAAAACATATAAAGATGGTTTTTTTGTTACAATTCCAAAGCTGGAAAAGGAAGGCGTTTGTACTCAAAATATTACGTCTAGGTAATCTTTTCAGGGTTCCATAGGAGACCTTCATATAGTTTTTTTGAGTATCTTCCTTACAAGGAACCTATTCATAAATAGTATGTAAGTAGAAGGAGAGTCCAGAAGATAGATACATTAATAATTAGATCATTAAGGAATTAGATAAAGGAATTCCACAAACCAAAAACAACATTTGCAACATCTAAATTAGTTAGTCAACTCCCGATATTCATATGACTTTAAGATCACATACCAATCAGATAAAGAGGGAATTTATCCTAACTATGCTCTAAATAATTCAGAAGGCAACCTTGGACACTCTTTTTCTTCAACTCATTCTTATCCGAGAACCACTCTATGTCAGAGTCTTGGACATATGGAGGGAAAATAATAGAGAAGGATCCAAATATGAAGTTGGTTACATTGAAGGAGTCAGTACCTTATAACACATCAAAAAAATTAACCCATTGGTTCCTTCATGACAATTGTGAAAAGATATTTTAAGGAATAATATACAGTTGAATTTCATGTATCGATGAAGAGAATGAAAGAACCATTAATATTATAATTAATAGTAGTAGAGATTGCAATATCTAATCTTTTCAGCACTAAAAAAACTCACATGAAACATTGTTAAATTAAGAAAAATGAACTTATAGAAAATAAATATAAAACTGGATAGGTATCATTAGATGCGTACCTAGTTCACCATAAGACTGTAATACAAGTGTGATGGTCATTGCAAAAGAACACACCTATGGATGAGCCAGCTAAAATTGCATAGAGAATTTTTAACACCAAAAACTATATAGACCTGTATGTCATAACCATAAGTCAAGCACAGACATTGACTTTCCAGAAATACTAGAAAATAAATTCTCATTCATAGAATCGTCTAAAAATTTACCATTCATGTTATATGAAAATGATTCCAAATCGAGCCTCATGAAAAATTGATCAATTTAAAAAGAAAAAATATAGGTTGAGGCTCTTACAATTTAGATTTTAGCATATCTTCATAAACAATTAAGCTGAGGAAAAAATACATATATATTTTACTATAAATACACCATAAAGAAAAATAAACAACATAAAGGAAGGGAAACCTATATCCCTTATTCTCTACGGATATCATTTCAAGCTTGGAACATCCATGTATACATTGAGCAGCTGTATCAAGAAGATTTAAATTCAAAAAGTATATAGGGAATAATACATCCATGTATACACTTTTCAATCACATCTCATGACCTGCATATATTTACGACTAATAGAGAGTTATAAACAATGATTATACACATTTAATTGAAAGTATGGAGTTATTCACTGTGTTTAATGAAATGGGAAATAATTAATTAACATAGGATACAAAATAGTATTTTATATAAAAAATTAAAAGTTACACACAACAAAATGAAGGATAAGAACATATTTAGATTTATAACTAAATGAAAAATAAGGTATATAAATGTTTATTTTAGAATAAATAAACTAGAAAATTATAGATTTTATAAATCTAAATAATTGAGAAAGATTTAGAAAGAAGAAAATAGTAAATGAATCTATGATACTTTTGTTTTTTTAATGATTGTTATGGGTAAAATTAAAAAAAAAATTAATTTTAAATTGAAAAATTATCGAACTACACACTTTATATAAAGTTGTCCCTACCCAGCCCTTTTCTAAGAAACATTAAAATATCATTGTCAATAATATTTCCAATGATACTTGAACAGAAAGAATAAATCAAATTAATTAAATGATGTAAATTAAAAGTGGTTCATTAATGAAAAATTTAAAAATGTTAATTTTAAGCTAGCAAATAAAATGATATCGCAGTTTCACCCATATCAGTTCCATTGATGTTGTAAGTTGAAGAAGCATAAGATAAACTATAGATTCCACCCCCTGTAGAAAACCTTAATGAACCAAACATGAAACCACATGATTTTATGAAAATGTGAGCAGGGGGAATGAGTAACTACTACTAAAAAGTGAAAGTGCAAAGCATGAAATGAAAAATGAATCACATGTCACACAAAAAGTGGGTTCAATGATTTTTCAACTTATATCCGAGGAAAATTAATGTATCTAAAAAATTTATAATATTAATGTTTATAATGAATAAAATAACTATAAATATAAATTGAAAACTAAAAAATTATCTAATTACACACTTTTTATAAAATTATTTTCCGCCCAACCCTTCCGTAAGTCACATTTTGGAATCATTGTCAATAGTCTTTCCATTGATGCTTGACATGAAATCATAAATAAAATTAATGAAATTAAAATAATAAAAAGTGGTTTATCGAGATCTGGGACTGCCAGAACTAAAAAAAATTCATGTTCCAAGCATGAAATGAAAGAAATGATTAATAGGCTTCAAAATTTAAATAAAAAATCAGCAACCCATGAATTAAACACATTCACTCTCTTTATCAAATTTTCAATTACATGTGAAAAATGGGAATGAGTTCATTTATAACACATCAAATTTCATATTAATTTCTTTATGGTTATAAATTAAAACAATTCCAAATATGTTTCTAAAAAAACAAGATTCATAGTGGAGTAATCAAGTCAAATATCAAGCATGGACATTAATTAACTTATAAAATTTCAAAAATAATCATAAGATCACCCTAATGAAATCCATGAAATATCGAAATTAAAGAAGAATAAATCGCTAAGGGATAAATCCAGTGTTCTGAAAACAATACCTCTCTACTAAATTCCATCGGTTTCAGACCCCATGACTATGTTAAAAATTGAATTTTCAACACTAGGAAGGGAAGAATCGAGATTTTTGACCGCCATCTTAGATTTCTTTATTTTTGTAGAACCCGTTTGGATGGTAGTGACAGAATAAAAATTTAAAAAAAATCACATAATGAATAATATATATCTAAAAACTTTTTGTAGTTGTTTCCTTAGTAGTCTCTACTGAAACTCCTATCAATGTATGGTGAAATTTTCAGAAACAAAGTCCTGGAAAATCATAAAGAAGTAAATAATATTGAAGTGAAATTTTGTATTTAGAAAATACATGCATGTACTTTAGGGAAATATATTTTAATGAAATTAACAAAAAATTCAATTAATGATTAATACATATTTAACAGCCTATTTTTATTTGTTTCTTTGGTAGTCTCCACTGAAAATCTTGTCAATTTTTTTTTTGACAATTTCAGTGATAAAGTAATGTAAAATCCTAAATAAGTCAATAATTTTAATTTTAAATGATATATTTAGAAACTAATGACAAGTACGTTAGGAGTACAATCAAATTAAAAATTTAAAAAAATGCATTGAAATTTAAAATGGTAGTTGTAGGATGGAATGTATGTTTAATCAGTTTACATATGACTCCCAAAGAACATGGATACTTGTAGTCATGCAATAAAATTTGTTGAAGTGCTATTTTATAAAAATTTGCAATGGAATCTACTGGATTTTTTTTAATAAAACCTATATCCAATTACTGTTTATGTATTCACATACACCAAGAAAACAAATATAAATGAATCAAATAAAACTGGAAATATTAACTCAGGAATATAAGGTATATTTTTTCATGAAATGAAGATGGAATAGCTTTAGTGAAAATAGTGTTACTAAATATAGATAGTGGTATAGTTATGGTGGAAGGCCGAAATTAGTGGAGACCCAATAAATGAAATGTGAAAGCAGTAATATTTTATTACATTGTGTTAGATTTCTATGAATATGTTTTAATAGATAATTTCAAGCACAAAATATCCCAGTCGCATAAATAGTCTTCTATAATAGAAAACAGTGTAAAGAAAATGACATAAATTCATCAAAAAATAGATAACAATATAGAATAAGAATGATAACATAGGAAAATGAGTAAAAACATTAAAACATACCAATAGGAAGCCTAATATCATCAATTAAAATCCAACACACAAAACAGAAAAGTTAATTTTTTGAAAACCAGTCAAGAACTGTAATTAAATAAACTATTTCCCAAGGAAATTGAAATAAACGGTATCCAAAGAGAAATTGAAAAAAAAATGTATAAATAATGAGAATAACAATTGATACCAAAAAAAAGTAGACCATAGAGTGGTACCCAATGTCTAATCAGTGGAGCGGCTAATGATGTAACGAGTCTGCCGAAGTTTGTATATGTGGATGAGTGTGGGGAATAGTTGGAGGATATAAGGGATTTGGGGACCAAGATGCAGTATGGTAAGAGGTAGGGTTGTGGAAATTGTTGGAGGGGAATCCAGCGTCAATGCATTTTTAGAGTAATACTACTACTGATCGTCGATGTTAGTGGAAGCTGGGGTTCAGCTATAATAATAGATGATGAAAACCTAGAGCAGGAGGCGGGCATTGATTTATGGGGAACCGTGGAGGAGTTGAAGTAAATCAGGAGCCAGAAACAATGGGGGTCTGGTAGAAAGTGGACAGACTGATGGAATATTTGAATGTATATGATATTGGGTAGATCTCACCATAGTGGAGGAAGAATGAAACTAAGATTCTTAGTTGGGAGTAGTTATATGGGGGACGAAAGTGGAACATATGAGAATATGGAGGCGAAACCCTACGATGCTCTAGGAATGGCGGGTAGAAGAAAACTGGGAGCCATAAGCATTGGAGGTATGAGTACACCGTAGGGATTTGGTAGTGGGATGAGAGTATGGAAATCTTTAGATTCTAGGGTAACTGATGGAGATTTAATTGGGAGCAAGAATATGGATTCAAGGAACCTTAATGTCAATGATAGGTCGGGGAATTGCAGAGATGGAACTCGAAATGGGAGGGTCAACAAGAGTTTGAAACAAGGAATTAAGTGGCATGGAGCTCCCTAGTGGTGACACGTGAGCTAGGATACACCCAAGATTAATATGTATAATAGATAATAGATTCTATCTTGGATACTATCTTGGTTGACCTATCTTATCTTTAACTTGTCTCCCCCAAAAATCATAAACTCTTTTTGATTAAGGGGAGGACATGTTATACTAACACATATATTATTTATATTTTTTCACTATATAGAACAGGATTCATCATTCAAATTGAAATATCTTAACCAGTTGAAAATTTATATTCGAAAAATAATATCATTGGATTTTCATTACTTGAGTAGTTCACTGATTTTATTTAACTTTTTTAAGTAGATAAGTTCTCTCATACACATTTTATTTTCCCTTATTATTGGACTTTTATTTATTATTTATCAAAATCTAATTATATTTATTATTTTTATAATTTCAATTACATAAAAAATGAGTGTTTGAACTTATTAGGTGACGCTTTAAATTTCCTCACATCTTATTATTGACTCAATTAACTTGATTTTATTTTTGAGTTTCCACCATGAGGGTTCAATGATGATTTTGAACATCATCCAATTTATTTATAGATAAAACAAAATTTTATTCAGATTTTGAATATTATCCAACTTCCTTCAATGGATATTTTAACTCTTTTAAAATTTCTTAATTTTTTTAATCATTATGAAATTATACAAGAAGGAATTTAAATTCATCATTATTGGAAACCAACTATGTATTGGTAACCACATACATCTTATATATTTCTTAAAAAATGGAATTGAAGTCACCCATATTATTTAATAACAATATTTTCATATAAAAAATATCTTTAAATTTTAGTATATCGATGATCTCCTTCAAAGATTTATTCTCTTTATTTATGGATGAATTTTCCCTTTCATACTCGCTATTTTATTTCAACAAAACAATGAGAAAAATTCTCAATCAGAATTATTTATGTTTTATTTCTTCTTTATTATATTCATCAATAATTTCTTCTTCTTTTCTGGATTTTCCTTTGGAAGGTTTTTATTGATCCGTAAAATAACAAGTGCCTTCATCCACTATGCTCTCTTATTATCTTTCACATTATTCATCATAAAATTTCATGTCCTGTTTTTAGATGAAAATTCTTCATTTTTAAAAAAATTAATTTCACCATCCTTTAGATAATTTAAACCACTTTTATCCTTTTCCCCTTATTTTTCTTTGATAATATTTTATATTGATCATATTCATCAGTTTCCTCATTCTTATTAGAGAAACAAGCTAAAAAGATCCTAATAATTCCAAACTGAAACCACGTGAAGGTATTTTTTCTTTATAATAACCTTTAAAACATTACATTACTTTCGATAAAAATGATATGAATTTGATGAAATTAATTTAATTATATTAATATTTTAAATCCTTATGTTGAGACCCCTTATATTCAATGATATTCAGGTGTATTGATAATTTTAATGAACACTCCTTTTAAAATTTTTCTTTCTTCTTTAAGGGTTAATCCCTTTTTATCTCATAGTTTATCAAGATTTTTTTGAGTTTTTCAATGATAAACTCATCAAATCCTTGAAACTCTAATTATATATTTTAACATTTAACTTTTATAGTATAATTCTCTTAAATTTATTCACAATTTTAAAGTCTTAAAAAAAATCCTTATAACTCTATATCAAGATGACAATTTTGTTTACTCGAATAAATAAATTATCTATTGATTCATCTTATTTCATCTAAAAAACTTAAAATTGCGTATGAATATTTTTTAATCATCAAAAATTGACCTATTGAACCCTATTATAAATTTCATAAAGGTTTCTATATAAGGAATTCACTATTATAAAAATCATCATTCATGTCAACTATTTCTAAGAGGGGTTGAGAGAAATATATTACACTCTCTCATGTTGTCTAAAATATTCTTTTTTTTAATTAAATGTAATGGTTTTCCAAAAGTTAGGAAGATATAAACCATTTTCAATGATTTAAATAATGCCTATTCTAATTGATAAAATATATAGAACTATACTCTATTTCCATAGATGAAATCATTTTCTATAAAACATGGGAACACATTTTTTTATAGAATTAATACTCTATATTAAATTAATTGGAAACAATTATATTAGTAATAAAGAAAAAATCCATATCATCCAGAATACATAAAACCATTGTTTTGAAAATTCAAAAAAAACTTTTCTTTGTTACCAATTGCGGGTCCCAAGTGAAAGATCCATAACCACTAGGGTTTGAATCATTGGTCCCCAAAAACACAAATTATAAAACTATTATTTTAATATTTGTTAAATAGTAGGTGAAAATTTATAAATCTATATTTATGAGAGATCGATAGAAAAAAATAGATTTTTACAAGGTTTTCCCACTCTGTTTATCAATTTTTTAATCCTCAGTTTCCAATTATTGTGATCCTACATCCCACATCCTTATTTTATTATCAACAAGGAATAAAAAATAGATTGATAATAGGGTAAATAACTTTGGTATGATATAGATCACAAAACATTGTCCTCATGTTGAATAATCGTCTTTAATCCTCTTGTATTTCCTATAATAATCAATTAAGTGTGCACCTTTATTATTATATTCTAACCTAAAAAATATGTTTGAAAAATTCTATTTTAAATGTTAGAAAACCATATCAATGTTTCATCATTCTTCTATGAATGAATCTCTACTTTTTAAGGACCCTTCAAGAATCACATTGTATCACTGTGAATTAGGTCATTATCTTTTTTCAAATCTAAATCTAAAAATCATGGATCATATACCCTAATAAAGTATTTAAATTACTTATTAGAGTCCCTAAATTATGTATGTATTTTTATCAGATTATTATAAGATAGAAAATAGAAAAATGTAAAAACTTCTAACTGGAAGAACCTCTAAAAACATTATGAAGCCAACATGGCATGACCATTAACTATTATAACATGAAACTTCAATATTTAATTCCAGTATAGAATAAAAATATTCATCCTATAGTATTAAAATATGAAATTCATGTTGTGTCATAGCATATGATATTGTGGCATGATCATCCTCTTGCAGTTCCAAAAAACGAAGAAAAATTTTCTCCTTCAACCCTATACAAACCATGTACTTTCATTATGGAATTACACCTTCATATGAGTGATGTCTTGATAACTTATTAATAAAACACAACACAACTAATTCACATTGTGGAATTCTTTCAGCATATTTTTAAAAATCCTTCTACCTTAAGATAATTATGACATAAAAGTATCACATCATGACATGATTTCACATAAATAATGAATTCATATTTACTTTATCATCAAGATATGTCTTGTTAATCTCTAACTCACCTGTGATCATGTTAATAAGAAATAAAACATGAAAATAAATTTAAATTTTATGAATTAATGTTCTCAAGAAATCATTCATGGAAATATCGTAATATGAGTATTATCTAAACACTACACCATTTGATAGAATGATTTTTTAAGAGTTATATAACCCTTGGTATGAAGATCAATACTATATTAACCAATTATACATTGATTTCTTTTCATACCCCCTTATTTAATTCACTTCATTAAGTTTTTTCAATCTCAATGGATTATATATCATCAAAAAACATGGAAACACAGTGTACATAAAGTAGGGTTATTCAACCATGTGAATGTGTGTTTGTGTTTATGTAATAAAAATGGTAACATTGAATCACTAAACATTTATATATTTTAAATTGTAAATTTATATTAAAATACGGAGTACTATAATGCATGGATTACAAACCATGAAGAGTAACCATGAACCTACTAAAAATGTATTCTTAAATATTTTAAAATGGTTTCATATTCCCCATGGACTAATTTTTCTTCCTCCCATGTGAACCTCTCCTATTATAATCTCCTAGGATGATTTTCATGGATTATAAACTCCTATAGTAATTATATTTCATTATTATTGGGTATTTTGATCCTTGGAATGAAGGTAACAATTCATAATCCCTTCAAATCATTTTATAATTTCAGTTTTACATTTATTAAAAAATTATCCGTCAGCATATTTGTTCTTATGGATTAATCATCCTTAAATATGTTTATGTGTTCTATGATTAGGCCTTAAAGAACCATTTGGAAGTTTTAAATTACTTATGATCAAGCTAAATCATTCATTGATAATTCTTCTAAGATATGTGGGTCCAATATTATCTCATTTAGTGAAAACCCTTTTATATTTTTAAAAAATAATAAGGTAAAACCAATTTAAAGATATTAATAAAAAATTAAATAGTTTTTTGGATATTTTATGATAAATATCATTTTTATATTTTTTATATAATCATAATGTTTTTGGTGGTGTTATATTTAAACACTAAAAAGGGTGTTTGGAAAATATTTATTCGATTTGAAAAAAGGGTGTGTTTCTCAAGTTTATTTTTAAATTTTTCTAGATTACTTATATCAAAATAATTGATATTATTTTAGTAGGAGAAATAGGTTAGTGTAATTTTAAGTAAATTTTTAAATATTTGAGAGAATATACAAGATATGAATAGACTTTCCTGTTAAGAATTTTTATACTCTATCTTTGAATGCAAGAGTTGGATTTATTTTTTTCCTATCGGATGATGATATGATGTTGGTAAATTGGTAGTTATTTTAACTCATAAGGTTTTCCTATTTTTTACTATTATTGGTTTCCTAGGATATTTATATCAAGTTAAAAATGATATTATATTTTTATATGGGGTTAAACAAGTATATATCGATGAGTGTTGGATATATAACTTGATGATTTTATCTCTTCTGTTAAAATGGTGGGTTTTTTCTAATATAAACTTTTTAAATATTATTTTTATAAATTTTAATTTTTATCTATAATGGTATGGATCAAACATTTTCTTGAACTTGGCATTGATATGTATAGGTTTCAGAAGCATGAAAAACCATTAATATCATAGTGTAAAATCCTATAATTTATTTTTTACTCATCCACTATATTCATACATTTGGTGAGAATGTTGAAATTTTTTATTATGATGTTGGAAAATGGAATGTTTCCTTATTTATTTGTGATGGAAACTAGTCACTCATTTAGATACACATATAATGGGTGGTATGAGAGTGACATTTAGTATACCCCGTGAAGGAGTTCTTGATTTTTTTTATCTTAGTGGAATGGACATGTAGCACCCTTTTATTATACATTTTGATTTTTATATAAAATTATAAAATGAAATTTTTTTTGTAATGAATAACTTATATTATATTAATTTATATTTTCTTTTATATTGAATTAATTTTACTAGTGGATTATGATACATGTAGCTGATTTGGTAATTAAAATGTTATATATTGAGTTATATTTGTTCCCTGATAATAACTAAGATAATGTAATGTGAAAGTTGTGGTAATGTCCAAATACAAACAATACGTGTTGAATTGTTTTTAAAAATTTATAATAAAGAAATAATTGGTTTGTATTAAGGTGTATTATTACCTAAAATATTCAATTAAACTCTTAAGAAAATAATTAACCTCTAGTGATCTGCTGGATGCGTCTAAGGTCATGTGATGACCGTGAATAAAGTCATGGGTTTAATATATGTGTTAGGGAGTTATTTTATTCCACCAAATGATATAAATATATCACTAACAGTGATAATTTTATCTTTTTTTTAAAACTCATACAACCCATATCATACCCTATAACATGTTGATCGAATAACTGGGATTCATTTATATAATATTACAAATGGTGACTTTTTATATCAACATCTATGATATAGTTATTCTTTATATATTTTGATATTTTTTATAATTATTTATCTCTTAAAAAACATAATGTATTGTATCTTTTACCACTAAAGGGTATTTTAGACACCTAATATGTTTAAAAAAGTAGGATAATATTAAATTTCAAACTAGGATCAACAAAAAAACATTTATAATAAATGAAATAAAATGAATAAAATTATGAAAGTATCCTTTACCAAATAAACCATACAAATTGCCTTCAAAGAATTTAATGAATATCTATAAGAAAAACCCTAAAAACCTTTACAAAATTAGAAATACACTAACAAATAGATTCATTATGCATAATTATTGGACATCACTGGTCATTATTTCATTTTTGAACCATCAAAAAGTATTAGAGATACAAAAAAGTAGTTTTATAACCTCATGGAGTCTAAATATATCAAATTATGTTATAGTGAATCATAAAACCCATATATAGACCCCATTCAATAAATTAAGGGGGTTCTAAGATGTTAGTAATTTTTTAATACTCTTTTATCAATACAATACATTAGTATGTATAACATTATATGTTAAAAACTAACCAAGACACACATTATTTATTAAATATTTAAATAATTAATTAAATATATTTATCTCCACGAAATACATCATTTCATTTTGTCTTAAAAATATTAATGATAGATACATTGGATGGAATTTGATAATAAGAGGTATTTCGTGGTATAATTAATACTATAGTTCAACTAGAATATCACATTATGTGATACACTACACCATATATCACACTTATATATCAACCCATTTGATATGAGATTTAGTGTATTATATCATTAAAAAAAATTTTAATAAATCCTTGATTATTATTCATTTGGAATAACCATATAAATTGACCCATAACATATACTTTTTTACTCATTATAGACAACTTGTAAAAATTCATTAAACATCCCTAGGTTTTAATTTTTTTTATTTTACATTTGTGAATACAAAATATGACTGAAATCAAGAAGGTATTCATTGCTTGGTGGTTTCTAATCCCAATTTACTTAATATATTTAAATTTTTATTTAAATTATAGGACACCAATTAGTTTAGTGAAAATATAATAGTATAGCCTTTAACCAAAAGACTTTAGGTAATGATGATCATATAACTTACTTCTTACCCATTTTAGTATTATTTCTTTCTTTTTTCAACTAAATAATTTTTTTGAGGTTTATATAACTATAATATATCTCAGGACTTATTCTTAATTTAAATATACATTAAATTAATTTTAAAAAAATTAATTTTATTATAAATTTGTATAGTTTTTAACCTATTACTATGATTTTCCAAATATACATTCAATTATTCAATGAAATTAAAGGATTTAGGATTATTTTAAGTATGTAGTGGTATGAAATCCTAGAATAATCAGAAATAATTAAGAGAGATAAACATAATACTTCAAGATAAATAACTCTAGAAATACCCTAATGATGTGGATGGAAAAAGGTCCAAACATATTAAAAACTGACTGGATCTTTTAAATTTTTCCCTTTTTGATTCCTCATTGATGCAGTATAAATATAATAAAAAAATTGAAATTTTATACTTCAACTACCATTTTTCTCAAACTCTTCCAATTATATCTCTTTAATGTGACTTGAATTTTTTATGTCATGACAAGGTCTAGTTTTGAGTGATTGTTTTGAAAACTTGATGTTGTCTTAAGTAAGTATTTCCCATCAGTAGATCAAAATATAATATAGTAATTAATTATTTGGAAATATTAATTTGGTCCACTTTAAAACAAAAAAAAAAGAATCTATATTTTTAAATTATTTCTAAATAGATTGAAATTCTCTTTAGTTTAGGTACCCATTTAAAATATCTAACCATTTTAATTAGTAAGCTCCCAATCATCTAATGAGGTATTTGTCCATTAAATTTTAGTTAAAAACTATTAAAATGATTAATAAAATGATTTTTGGGTTTAGGGTAGTCCATACGGGATCCCTAGAAACCTGTGCAACATGTTCCCCTCTTGGATAGAGGAGGCCACATTGTTGGTACACTGTTTGGAAATCATGTGGCAAAACTGTGTACCTCTTAAATTTTTTGAAAATGACCATTTTCCCCTACTGAAAATAAATGTGTATCCCCCTATTTTCCACACCATTTATTCTCCAGTAGCGAGGGGTGTATACAAAACCCTCCCAAGTCTTCTGATGATCAATCTCCTTTAATTATTAGGCATTTTAGAGCCTTCTAGTGAAAATAAAATCTTGAAGTAAGTCATTAACTCAATTTTGTTCTATGTTTCCATGATAAAAATTGTGGGTTATTTTATATTCTTATAAATCTCATAAAGCCTGATTTTTCTAAGGAAACCATATATTTGGTGTTAGTTGTTGTATTATCTTAACCAAGTTCTAAGGTTGGGTGAGTGTTTTTTCTATGATCTTAAGGTAGGTGTTTTACTAGATTTATCCTCTATCCTTGATTTTATTCATGTGTATGTGGTTTTTTCATTTCATGGTCACAATATGATTTGTGTTCTTGACTAAGGAAAAAATTTGAGATCTAAATTTATGTTTGAGTAACTTCACGAACCCCTTTGGGTGCATTGATGATTATAAGACCAAGACTGAGGCTGCCCAGAGGGTGAGTTGACCCTTTGAAAATGGTGATATGACTTCTTAATTTATGAATTGAAGAGTTTATGAGATTAAAATATTTTTACTTGATGTGTGGTATGTTAGAATGATATAAGGGGTTGTTTTTTTACTTTTTAATTAAATAGATTAAGATATAGTAAGGGGAATAAGAGGGTAAATTTTTAATGAATCGTATTCTTATTAATATTCAGTTGTAAAGAACCTGAAAGGTTGTGTTATGTGGATTAATGGTCAAATGGATTGAATATAAGATTTGGATATAGTAAATGATAGTAACATGCCATATAAATAATTATTAATGAAAGCTAAAAACATGGTGTACCAATGAAAGATGAATATTGCAAAGAGAAGCACCCTTATTGTTATGTGTGTTACAAAGTTCAATTGTTGGACTTCGGAAATGGGTTGTTTATGAAATGGTTTTGGATGTTGGAAAAGGAATTCCACAAATATGATTAGGTGTTGCACATGGCATTCAACATCAATGATTGTTTGTTGGTCATAGAATTCCACATCAACGGTTAGGGTGATTGGATATAGAATTCCTTGCTCCTTAGTTGGAATGTTGTACATGGAATTCCAAATCATTATGTGGGATGGTCAGACATTGAATTATGAATCCCCAATTTGAATAACTAGATTCATACTCGTTGAAATATAAAATTTTTCCCCTGTGTAATGTGGTTTATATGACCAAAATGGATTGAATAATGTTCGATGGGATCAGGTGTCACTTTAAACTCAAGGGAAAGTATGGTTAAATTGAATATTATTTCATAATGGAAATAATTTTACTGAATAGCTTGTTTATTATTTATATATACTTCCACATACACTATTATTAAAATGGATATTTCTTTATACACTATTAGTGGTTGCATACTGAGTTTTACTCACACCCTGCTCGGGCCACCATTGGTACCTGAGTAGAATTCATGGTTGTAGCTCGGGATAAAGGACAATGCCCTATATTGGATATTTAATTTAAGATATGGGATGGATCTTGGTTGTGGGGACCAGACTGATTTCATGGAATATTTTGGATATTTTTTTGAATCCATATTTTTGAATTTTTGTTGAAATTTGACACTATTATGACATGGAATCTATAACATTTTAGTTGAGGTAATTTTCCTAGTTTATGGAATTTTTATTGATTATTACTTATTTGGTTATTGTTTATTTTTATTTTTGTTATTTTAATACATTGTCAAAGAGATAATAATCTTCCTATGTTACAAATCATATCCTCACTTTTAGTTGGAAACCTCTAGAATATGGAGAGGCATGATTGAGGTCATGTGACACAACAGTTTGTGGCACCGATTAAGTGTAACCAAGGTCATGATGTTTTTTTTATTTTTTATTTTATAAAGATGAGCTCAAAGGCTCTTGAATAAAAAAGAGAAAACTTCAACAGTCTGAAGGTGGGGTCTTTACATTTGTTTTTTTGTAGGATATTTAATAGGTCACTCGAGATGCGAGTGTTGGAGAAGTTAACCGGTTCATGCACTCTTTTGTAAGCAAGAGCGTCCGCAAGTTCTTTCGTTTCCCAAAAGGTGAATATAATGATGTAGTTTGTGGTGGATAGTTATTGGAGGAAGCATTCCCATTTCACATTCAGCCTCCAGGAAAGTTGTATTTTTCCATTCCATACCACCTGAACCATGTTTGATGAGTCATATTCAATCAAAATGTTATTAATTCCCCTTTTAAGAGCAGAAGAAATAACATGAATCATCCCTAACATCTCTAATTCAAGGGCCATTTCCATTCCACCCAGACCAAGGTCAGGATGTTACAAAGTGGTACCGGATTGGTTTTATTTTATATTTTCATACTATTTGGTAAAGGTAGATTAGATATTAGGATGTTTCATTCCATTTAAATGAGATAATGAATGGAATTAGCTGACCAATGGATAGGGGAAAACCCAAGTTCTCTATGATGGAACTGTTGTTATTGATGGATTTTTGTTATGATTGGATGTTATTTCACCATGGTTGAATCACTTGGTTTGTGATTTTATCTATCATGTGGTTGTACTAATGGGTATTCATGGAATGGGATTCTTTATGCATGTATCATTTTAGTCACTCAAGTATTTATGTGACATGAATCATGTTAGGCACACACAAAAAGCATGAAAGTTATGGGAAATAAAATTATTTTATGTTTATTTTTGGATATAAATAAAGTAGTGCCTAATTAAGAAGGTGAACATTCTTAAATTGAGATATATTAATTTAATTGGTTAAAATAGTTCCTAATGAGTATGTTAAAACTATTGATAAATTTAAATATATTCAAATGCTGTCTAATTTGATGTTTGAAATTTGGATGTTTGGTTTACCTTACATTATCCATGGCCCTGGATATGTATGGTTAAGGGTAGTGAGGTTGGGTTTTTGTGATCATTGGGACCATGTATTTAGAGAAGTTTTTTATTGATATTTGTTACCCCTATTTTATAAAATTATAAAATAAATTTTTATATTCCCTAAAATGTGCATTAGCATTGTAGAGAGATTCAACCAAAGTGACATTTACCAGAAGGGATATATGATGGAATTTCCAATATTGTACCTCCAGTAGTGGGAGAAGAAATCCTATTGGTTTTGGGTGATAGGGTGAGAAGATTCATGATAAATTTGATAGTTCAAATAAAATTATAGAGAAATAACTTGGGTGCATTGTGTTGAGTATGTTTGATATGATGAGAGAGTTCCAGCTACATAAACCTCTGACATTCATAGAAGATGGTCGACCTAAGGTAGCTGAGAATTGAATTCATTCTTTCTAGATGATTCTGTATCACTTATAGACTCCTTCGGATAAGTGGGTGAAGTTATCATCTTACATTCTATGAGGATCAGTGAACCATCAGTTGTATATTGAGGCCCAGGATGAGCAGTTTGATATTTTTTCCTGGAATGATTTCCAATGGAAGTTCATGGAACACTTTTACCTTGAGACCTTGAGGCAAGATATAGTCATAGAGTTTTTGTGGTTGAATTATGGAACTATTTCATTTATAGATCAAATTAGTTAATTCAACGACTTGTAGTGTTTCTATACAACTTCGATAAGAGATGAGGCATCTATGGAAAGATGATTTTAGGATGTACTTAGATGTCAGATCAAGTAATAGGTGAATATATTTCATTTAAATAATATGGATAATATAATGAATCAATCACTTATTTCTTAAGGTATCTTGAAGGAGGATTTTATTGGTGGATATGTAGCTTCAGTTGGGAGATCTGGTGGTATGTCTTTCAATAGTAAGAACCATCATTATGATAAATTTTATCAAAGAAGTGGAGGAAAAGGTTTCCAGTGAAGAGGATCATCCTCTTAGGGTAGTGATAGAGTGTTCTTATATCAGTGTCGAAATACGGGACACATGTACTGTCATTTTATTAGATAACCAATAGAGTGTCAAGCATGTGGAAATACGGGACATATACATAGGTTCTTTATGATCCCTCAATAGATGGGTAGTGGTGGAGGTCTTAGGTCGATATAGAGCACCAGTAATGGATAGTCTACCCTAAATCCATTTGGAAATTGGAGTTTCACTAATGGTAATGTTTACAGTAGAGGATTTTCTATTTCAAGGAAATAAGGTATGTATCAGTAGGGCAGTCAGTGTACGAGATTTAGTCTAGATCCGAAGGTAGATGGAAAATCTATCTAAAGTTAGTTCAGATTTCACTTATTAGTATTGAGGATAGTCTATCGACTATTAAAGTTGAAATCCTTATAGATTCTATGCTTACTAGTTCCTTGTTTGATACTAGAGATTCACATTATTTTATCTATTCAGAGTTGTAAAATTATTTGAGTCTGGTTGTGTAGTTCATATGAGGGGTTATGTCGATTAACATTTCTTCGAGGGTGTGGTCAAAGGGAATATTTATTTGTACTAATCATACCCTTGAGGTTGGAAAATATAGTTTCCTTTGGTATTTTTACATTATTGAGTTGTAATGTTTTTACCTGATACTGGGTATGGATTGGTTGGATTAATGTTAAGCTCATGTTGATTTTAATTATAGGTGATTTACATTCACAATTCCTGACATTGACATTTATGTTCCAAATGGAGAGTGGGATATCCAGGTAGGACATGAAAGTAATGTTTTTTAGTCATTTGGTGATCTCATAGCCCAGTTTTCAAGTCTATTGTATGGTGATAAGGGAGTAGAGAATGATTTCACCCCTCTAATAGAGTATGGGTTTTTGAAAGTGTTTATTGAGGATTCATCGGGGCTTCCACGTGAGATGTAGGTTGACTTAACAATTTATTTTATGCCATGATCTATAAAATTCAACATTCTATCATATATTATGGTACCATTAGAGATTCAGGAGATTAATACTCAACTAGAGGAGTTGTAGGATAAAGGGGTTATCTATGCAAGTACTTCACCTTTGGGAAACTGATTTTATTTTCCACAAAGGCTGATAAATCCTTATATTTGTGTCTTGGTTAACATAAGTTGAACCACATAGTGATTAATAACTTGTATCCTATTTAGTGTGTCGATGAAATTTTTTACCATCTTAGGGGTGCTTCTGTGTTCTCTAGGATTGATTTGATATTAGGGGATTATAGGTTGAGGGTGAGACCCTCTGATATACCAAATATTAAATTCATAAGTAGGTATGGTATTTATGAGTTCTTCATGATTCCATTTATTTTGATGATTTATAATATTTTTTTCATATATTTTTTGAAATAGATCTGTCACCCATATATGGATTAGTTTTTGTTCATCTTTGTTGATGACATCATTGTGTACTCCCAAACTCAAGACAGGCATGCCAAACATCTTGACATTATCTTGAGTATACTAAGAGATAATAATCAATACACCAATCTATCTAAGTGACATTTATGGATCAAAAGGTGCATTTATTATTTCCCATAATCTCGAAGAAAGGTGTGTCAATGGACCCCAAGAAGGTTTGACTAGTTTTTTATTAGGAGAAGCCAACAAAAATTTGATATCTGAAGCTTTTTTTGATTTTTGTATAACTAAAAAAGTTTTATCAAGGAATTTTCTCCTATAAAAGTGGAATTTTCATTCTATACCATGAATGGTGTAAATTTTTAGTAGTTTTGGGCATGTGAGAATATTTTTTAGGCGTAAATAGGCCTTTGACCAAAACACGGGTTCTGATTTTACCTTACCCAGGTAGAGAGTAAACACTATTTTTTGATGCATCGAGAAATAGACTTCGGGAGGTTTTGACGTAGGAATATCAAGTTATGATGTATGGGTCATGATATTTGAGACCACATGAATGTAACTACCCTACGCATGATCTCAAGTTGGCCACAGTCCTTTATACATTAAATTAATGTTGTAATTATCATCTTGGTTAAAATTTAATGGTGTATACAGA
The DNA here is from genome assembly GCA_963277665.1 of Viscum album. Classification (NCBI taxonomy): domain Eukaryota; kingdom Viridiplantae; phylum Streptophyta; class Magnoliopsida; order Santalales; family Viscaceae; genus Viscum; species Viscum album. Next base: position 109,968,672 of record OY728161.1, read on the forward strand.
TAATAAACATCTCAAATATAAATTTTCCCAGAGTGATTTAAATCTAAGGAAAAAAATATGGGTTGAGTATATTCCATGTTTTTACTTTGATCAAACATACAAGTTAGGTAAGGGAAATAGTGTTTTTGGTGCCTTGATCTGAATGATGTAGGCGTAGATAGTTCAAGAGTCTAGTTCTGAGTAGAAGAAGATGGATTTTTTCACTATGATGTACATAAATATTTAGGAGGATTGAGAGAAGATGACTCTTATATCATTATCCATTGAGTCCTCTATTCTGATATTGATAAAGGAAATTTGGTATGAGGATCTAGGATTCCTAACATTAAGGGATGTATTTTATGGTGGGGAGCCACCTTTTGACTTGAGGATTGATGGTGATGATGAGATTATCCATGTTCATGGTCTGGTGAGTATGCCTAATTGTATGTGGGAGGAGATAATACATGTGTTTCATTCTTATAAGTGGGTGGTGAACTTTGGTTTGGCCAAAATGTATCTTGAACTTCATAGATTGTATTAGTATCCAAGAATGAAAAAGGTGATTGCAGTTTTTGTGACATAATGTTACACATGTCAGTAGGTGAAGGCCGAGCATCGGTGACCTATTGGTCATTTACATATATTTCCTATTTTGAAATGGAATCATGATGATGTTACAATTGATTTTGTAGTGGTATTACTAAGGACTCCTTATAAGAATAACATGATATGGGTGATTATGGATTGGTTGAAAAACATATCTCATTTCATGCTAATTAGAGAGGCTTTCAAAATCAACCAATTGGGTTGATTTTTCATTCAAGATATAGAATTTTTACACTGGGTGCCTTGGATTATAATTTCATATCAGGATCCATGTTTTACTTCATGATTTTGGAAAGAGTTGTAGAAGAAATTAGTTACTCATTTAATTTTGAGTAGATATTTTCACCTTTATATGAAGAGTAAATTGAATCCTAATACATAGGTTCTAGAGGACAAGCTTAAGGCATGCATCCTAGATTTTAGTGAGATGTGGGAGAAGCATTTAGTGCTTGTTGAGTTCTCCAATTATAACAATTGCTAGGAGACTATACCTATGGAACTGTATAAGTCACTGTATGATATTCCATGACAATAATCTTTGTGTTTAATAGAAGAGGGAAAATCATTATTGTTGGAACTGAGTCTCATGTAGGATACATTTTATCATTTTTAGTTGATCAAGGAAAAAATGGATATAGCTCATAGTAGATATAATTCGTAGGATTACCGATATAATCAACTTATTTAGTTTATTATGGGTGATTGTGTGTTCTTTCATGTGTCATAAATATTGTGTCACTATTAGATTTAGAAATAGGTAAAGTTTTCACCAAACCATGTGAGACCATTTTAGATTGTGGATAAGATCAGACCGATATAATATCAGTTAACTCTTCCCCAGTCATACAGTTTTATGCAAGATTTTTTTCATGTTTCAAAACTTTGGCAGTATCACCGTGAACCATCTCATGTGATTTATGATGATGTTTTTGAGCATGAGGATGATGTTTCATTTGAGAAGAATTTAATTCATGTTTTTTATTTCATTGTTAAAATTCTATAGGGTAAGACGATGTCATTAGTCCAAGTTATGTGGAAGCATAGATGGGTCTAAATAGAATCTTGGGAGGGGGAAGTTGATATGATGTTCCAAGAGGCCTAATATATTTACCTTATAGTCATAGTAATGATTGGGAGAGTGGATCAAGAATTAGTTGTTACAAGGTGGATATATTGTAATATCATGAACTTATTAGGCATTTGGAGTATTGTCTAGTGATAATCGAAGCTCCAGGTAAGTCATTGAATATGTTTCCTTTAATTTTTGGGTGAGTAATTATGGGTTATTTTCTCTTATTTTGAAGCCTATAAACCCTCCTTTTTCTTGGAAATACTTAGCTTTTGTGTTAGTTGTTAATTTGACTAGAACCAAGGTCTGTGGTTGGGTGAGTTTTTTTTCTAAGAGCCTGAGGTAGGTGATCTGAAACCATTATTCCATATTCATTATGTTATTCATGTGTATTTGGTTGTTCCATTGCGTTTTTATTCTATTATTTTGTGTTATTGGATAAAAAAATTAAATTGGGCTTCAAATTTATGGGTGAGACCCTTCATGGACTTCCTCGGAATCATTGATTATTATAATATCAAGCCTAAATCCCTATATGGGATGATTCAACCCTTTGAAAATTGTGAGATGACTTTTTAATTGATGAATTCGAGGGTTTATGAGATTAAACTAGTTTTACTTGATGTGTGGTATGTTATCATGATATAAGGGGTTGTTTTAATTGACTTGGGAATTAAATGGAATAAGACATAATGAATGAAAGGGGGGTAAATGGTTAATGGATCATGTTATTCTAAATATTGTGTTGTAAAGAACATCAATTTTTTTTTACTAAACAGTCAAATGGTTTGAATATGATATTTTTCTAAATTAAATGATAGTAATAGGAAAAATAATTAATTATGAATGAAAGGGGTTAACATTTTATACTATTTAAAAGTTGAATATTGGAAATAGGTTCACGTTTATTGTTATGTTTGTTATAAAGGTAAAATTTTGGAACTTAGATATGGGATATTGATGAAATGGTTTTGGATGTTAGTCATGGTATTCCACACCATGGATTGGGTGATATACATGGCATTCCACATCAATTATTGGGTATATTGGACTTGGATTTTCTTTCCCCTTGGATGGGTTGGTGCACATAGGGTTCCACATTGTTTTTTGGGATGGTCAGACATGGTGTTCTAAGTTCCCAGTTTGAATACCTAGAGTGATACTCCTAGAAAAATAAAATTTGACCCCTGTATCAAATGTTTTAGATGATTGGCATGGGACGAAGTAGGTTTGATGTGATTAGGTGTCACTTGGAACCTAAGGGAAATTGTGGTTGAATTGACTAATTTTTAATAATGAAATGTGTATTACATACATCCTTGTTTATTATTTATCTATTCTTCTACATACATAGTTATTAGACTAGATATTACTTTACAAACTGTTGGTGGTGGCCTATTGAGTTTTAATCACTCCCTTTCCGGCCATCATTGGTCTGTGGGTAGATTTCATGGTTGCAAGTCATGATAAGGGAGAAGGTCCTATGTTATATGGATGATTTGGGATATGAGTCAGAGCTTGGATGAAGGAATAAGACTGATTTCAAGAACCATATTGGGGATTTTCAATGCATATTTATTTTGGATTTTTTATACACTTGACACTACAATGATATGGAATCTATAACATTTTGGTTGTGGGAATTTTCTCACATTTAAGAATTTATTTCATGATGCATGGTTATTGATTATTATTTCTATATTTATTATATTTTAGGTTTTTCTACTCTGGTGAAGAGAATATAGTCTCCCCTTATTCCTTATCATACCCACACTGCTAGTCAAAAGACTCTAGAATATGGGGAGGCATGCTGGATGTCAGATGACACGCCACCTTGGGGCATCAATTATGTGTCATCCGGACTGGGATGTTATATAATTAATCTATAATGAGTTATTAATTTTATATTTCTTAGACACATTATTTTATAGTTCTTATTGTGTCTTAATATTAAATTCCCTTCTCTCATTTGTTTTTAGTTTGTGAACTATTTTTCTAAAATAACACATATCGAAAGAAAAAACCAAATATTATAACTTATTCATTACATATGTTTCAATTTACTAAATTTGGTATTTTTGCAGTATAATTTTATTTTTCATTGTTGAAGGATACATCATTACTAAGTTGATGTTTTTCTTTGATGAAAGTATTTTTAATAGGTTAATTACATTCAAAGTTTTCCTTCTTATGATACATAACCAATCTTAAATTTTTACCATTAGACTTAAATTTAGTTCTCTTAATTTTGATTATAATTATTTGAGTATATTTCTATTTTTTATCATATGGACTAAAATTACCACCAAATAATTAATTTCCCATGTTCATATTTATTTTGTTTACTTCAATTTAGACTCCCTATAATAGAGGTTAGATTGAACCTCTTATAGGTGTAAAGTTTCCTTCTCACCCAATATAGTTATTTTAGACTTAGGTAGTTTGGACCAATGATGAGTGAATCATAATAGCTATATATTTATCATTTAATTTAATAAATTTTATCTCGTAATAAAAAATTCCTCGTTAAATTGACCTTGGTGATTCCCTATAAATATTTCAAGTTTTATTTTAATGGTTTAAAAATGTTTTTTCTTATAGATCCAGCCTATAATGGGATTTGTCATCCATAGAGATTATAGTTTAAGACATATTATAGTAAAAAGGTGGTTCATTAGTCACTTATCTTTAGATGTTATCCCAAAGAGTGAGAATGATAATGTTGTGATATTTATTAAAAATATTTGGTGGCACATCATCTATATTGACTATATCTCTATGGAATTATATCATATTTTTAGGCTCATAGTGGCCATCTTTGATCCTTTTATAGATTTAAAATAGTCTCATTTTTATTATCTATATGTTATCCACTTAAAGAATTTGATTTTTCAGAATCATATTTATTAAAATAGAATTTGAATATACATCAAAGATATCAATTGTGATGTCACAAATATTGTGGATATTCACTAAAAGAGATGAATCATATTATAAGATTCATTCACATCATGATCCATGATATGCATACGATTCATATCACTGGATGTGATATGGTTATCTAATTAAAGGTATATGGATCCTATATCATATTTTATGATTAATATTATAACCTAAGATAATATGTGTATTTTTACTACCATATATTCCAGATGGTTTTCCCATAGTTATTAATCAAAGAGTTGGTTCATTTATAGAATGATTGATATATTATGATTTTTCAAATTTTCAATGGTCATAATACTTCAATAGGAATACTTTATGGGTAATATATTTCAGATTCCAAATTTTGGGATCTGATGTTTAGATTACTTCATTAAATAAGGGGAGTCTATATAATGGATTGGATCCTCCGGTTGGAAGTGGGTTTTCATTCTTCAATCAAAGTCAAAGCTCTCTTTCTTCATGTTCTCTATTTTCCTTCAAGGAGAAAATGTTATCACACTTTTGGATTCCAAGGTTTCCTCTTGTAGAATACAATGATTCTATAGGTCAGTGTACTACTTTTATATTCAAGATTTTAGGTGTTGTTTCTTAGTGATCTTCCACAAACATACTTCATCCTGAAAGATAATAATGGATATAAGGTACACATATTTATCTTATGTTATTCATTTACATATCTATTTTATAATTATAGGTAATCCTATTTATTGTGCTTATTAATATGTTATGATAATTATATGTTCCTAAAAAACCTGTCCATGGTATCACAAATACCTTTATCATTTAATCTTCATGTTTTGATACATACTTTACTAAAAAAAATATGTCATGTAATATGATTAAGTAAATATAATAAGGTATGAAATGATGTGGGTAAATATTATCCATTGGATGGATCTATCAAGGTTTATGATATAGGATATCATTAAATGTTGTTTGGTGTTCTTATTAGTTATAGTAAATTACTATATGTGTCATAGTGTATGATTTATCAAAACCAATGAGTTTACACAATGTCATATGCTATGATAAGAGTTATCATAGGCTATGACTAATGTTATGGGTTTCACAAAATTAAGGGTTTTTTTCTAAAGATGGTATAGAAAATATTGTTAAAAACATAAGGTCGCCCACTATATCACATTTCATATGTTTTGATTGTATCACATCGTATAATAGATAATACCACTATCTATTATAAAATACGATATATGATAAAATATTAAAAAAAATAAAAATGCTTATAGTTTATAAATTTTTTATAGAGGATAATTATTATGAAATATAAATGGAATATTTTTATGCATAAATGGAATATGAAATGTTTATATTATGTTATCATGTTTAGTAAATGAATAAAATGTTTATTGATTTATTTATTCTAATTTAAATATTAATTTCAATAAAATGTTAATTTAATCTAAATATTTTATATGATTTAATTTATTTGATAAATTAATTGTTATGAATTATCCTGTAATGTATACATATTGGAATAAATTATGAGATAATAAAAATTTCATGTGATATAGTAGTTATATATTTAATATTCATGTGATTTATATTATAATGGTGTGACTAGTAAAACACCTCAAATACTAAATCTGAGATTTATTCTAAATAAAAAAACTTTTAAATACCTTAACCATTCATTTCAAGTGACCCTAACCATTAAGATCCCATGAATTATCTGATAGAAGTAAAGTGGGTTATAAGTGACCCTAACCGTTATTTTCACATATCTGATGTATGATTTGGGTTACACTTAGCATGGAAATCCTAACCATAAGGATAAAAAATAGAGTTGAGTGAATCCATGTGATAGATTTGGATAATTAGTTATCCACTTAGTTATCCAAGAGTAATATGTGGTATGATTGACATGGTTGTCTTATAGATATAGTAATGGATTTTGTTACATGTTTAGCTTGGATAATTCATTATCAGATATGGATCTTGGATCACTAAATGGATGTGATGTATGTGTTCACCATTTTTAGTGGTATTTCCTTCATGAAACTTCATTAACGAAAAATTATAAGACATGATACTCCCAAATAGATATGTATGTTTTTTATATTATAGCATACATCATGATTATAATTTTCATATATCTTATAGGTATAAACTATAAAGTGATTTTTTATTGGTATATATGGTTGATAAGTTTCCTCAAAGAAAATCATTCTGAGCATATGGATGTGAATGTTATAGAAATAAATTTCTCTAATTGTCACTCATGGATATTGGATACCATGTGTGGATCACGCATTTGTACTAATAAATGTAGACTTAGAAATATGATATAATCGATGAAAGGTGATGTAGATATATGTGTTGAAAATGTGGAAATATTGTTTTCAATAGAGGTTGTTACTTAGGATCTATGTTTTCCAAGTGGATTAGTTTTAGAAATAGAAAATTTTTATTATGTTCTGGCCATAAACATAAATTTTATTTCTATTACTTTTTTGGATAACATGGGGTTTCTATTCATTATTAATCATAATAGTTATTATTATTTGTATTATTAGGGGTATATTAACACTAGATAAATATAATTGATGTGGTTATAATCCCAATACAAATATCTGCATGAATAAATAAATGAAACCCTATGAACTGAAAATAAGTAATAGTATAAAGTAACGCTACCTTTACACTAAAGATATACTTCGTCATCCTAAAATGACTTAAAATATATTGATTATGAACAAAAAAATGGAAATAAAAGGATTCCCGCCTCTATAGGGATCCACGATCTAACTGGAACACACATCATATATTTGGGATCCTCTACCAACTATGACATGCTAGATTTCCATCATAAAAAGGTGGTTGGAAAAAAGAGTATTGTGGATTGTGAGACTTGGTCAAGCATTATTCAAGAATATACACACCACTTCTGTCACATGTTGTTGGTCTCGATGATACTCCTCAATGATCCATGAATTAACTGATGCATTATAATTCATGAGTTAATGCCTTGACTAGATCATTCATCATATGCATGAATGAAACTCCACTCTTGGGTTAGATATCATGTAGAACATATTTAAATGATAACCATTGTGGAAGGTTGATAAGAATGAAAAATATTAATTTTTGGGTAAGAACATGTTTTTCACTTGGGTATGGATACTTTTATTCTGTTACAATTCTTTATTTTTGTCCTAATATGGAGGTATATTTAGTTTACGAAGGTTTTGGGGATTTATAGGGATTTTACGTAGCTCAAAACTCTAGCCAGTCTGTAAAGATGACTGGTCATGCAGTTAGTAGATACCATGTGAGCTAGGCCGCACTATCTCTTATAAACGTGCAGTGTTAGATAGTGGGGTTAGGTAGGGTGCATGATTTTCCCTAACAATGCCCCAGAATTTGAACAACCAAAAAAACTGTAGACATTATTATAGAGATTTTTTTCATGATTGGTGCACGGTTTCTCTAATAGTTCAACTTAACTATGTGAAATTCCCCTTCCTACAGCAGATGGAACATAGCTTGGCCATCCATGCGGCAAAACAATGTGATGGTTTTTTGGGTTATTTTACCAAAATCCCCTTAAAATGTTATAACTTTAACAACTTCTTACTTATTTCTCCCCAGTGGATAGAAGGAGCTCCCTCCTCCCTTTTTTATTCTCTTTTTCCCTATTTAGTAGTTTTCAATCGTGATCATTCATTCAGAGTCTGATTGAAGCATTGACTATCTGGTGATATTTGTGTTTCTATATTATTAATTCCTTTTTATTCATTCATCATTCTTATTTATATTAATGAATCTATTTTTATGTAGGCTCATATGCCATATTTTTTGGGAATTGGCCCATTCATAATATCTCTTACAATATAGGCCAAACTGCATGTTGATATTGAATGAGGAGAGTTGTACAGGTATGAGGTAGGTAGTTTATAACTCATCCTTCAAGATTCTTCATTTTATAAATTATTGTATGAGCATGATGATTTCCTCAAGAATTCCATGTTTAATTCTTTTGTATTTCTTATAGTCATTTGAAGGATATTTTTAGACTATTATTAAATATGTTAGCCATCGTTGGATGTTGTAACCACAATGATGACCGCCCCATGTAGGGTGTTTTCCATAATTAGGATTTTAGTTGTATGACATGTTTTTCTAATCCACTGTTTAGGTGTTTCATTTGACCCTACTAATAGTAATCCCCTTTAATTAGATGAATTTTGAATTGATAAATTTATAGTACCATGTTTACTTCCCACTTGACCCTTCTATGGTAAGTGATTCAATTTGATAAATCAATATTTAATGAAAATGGAAAGTACATTGTATAGGTATGACTTTTCCAAATTAAATGTAATTGAATGGATTAGTTACACATCTGTATCACCACTTTACATTTCTAATGGAAGGTAGTAGAGTGAGTCTTATTAAATTGATTATGACTTATATGAAATAATAAATGGTTTTAGGTCCTTGAGATCCCTTGTCACTTATATGAAATGCATGGAATGAACCTATTTACTTATTAAATAGAATGACTATTACATGGACTAATTAATTATATGAATCAATTATAAGGTGCCTTGTATACATACCATAACATTACTCTAGAAGTGGTAAGACTCAAGTTATCCTTGGATTCCCAAGGTAATTCTTTGAGCACTCATAGAAGCCATTCCAATTTAGAGATGCTGGTTTCCAATGGTGAGACCCACCTTGGAACCCGATCTTGGTCTACTTGTGGATGCCTAGTATGACACCATAGGATCCCTCCATTAAAGTTCATTTATCATAATGCCATGGACACACTCCTTGGATCCAGAATGATGATTATGGACATGATGTTCTCTAGTTACAAACATCAAGCCTAGTTGTTGCTTACCCATTTTACCTTGGATGATATCCTTGGACTTGGATAGATTAATTATTGTTGAATGCCTTGGATGATGCTCCCTGAATTACACTCTTACCCCTTAGCTAGGCATCAGGTTACTACTAAGTTGGATCAACCCATGTGGTCATGGATTCATTAGTGATTACCTTGGATCACTTTATTATTAATAACATTACAAGGCTATTTATTATACCTTTAATCCCTTTATTAGTATTATCATTCCAGGATGCCTTATTATATCATAGATCCTTCATGATTATTATTTCAAGATGTTAGTTTTGATATTACCTAACGAGACTTATTTATATTAATTTAACTAAATATTAAATAAAATAGTTTCATGTTTAGACACCAGTCAAGGGATGAAGTAGGAACATTAGTATTTTAGTTACTGTAATTATTTAATTTCATATATGAATTCTTACACACTTTTTTAGTTTTTATTACACAGATTGGATGTTATAGAATCCATTGGTGGTGGAATACTCAGATTTATCTCACACCCTATTTGGTCCATGATTGGAACCCAAGAAGATTACATGTATTCATGTGTTGACAAAGGGAAGTGTGCCTCTTAGGAAACTTGATTTATTTCTTACATTAGGATGGAGCTTGGTAGAAGATGATCAAGATGAATCGTGGGATGCTTGGATGGTTTTTGTATTCTTTTTTGCAAATTTTTATAGCATGTATTGTCTGATAATTTTTATGTATGTTTTCCAGCATTATATATACATGACATATATCTCTATTAGTTTTGTATTCGATTATCAGTTGCATTAGTTTTTTATTATTCTTGTATACATCTATTTTTTCAACTATTTATTATACTACCTACACTATTTACCTATTATTAATTTATCTCCTATGATATAATTTGTTAATGATATAATGTTATCCCCAAGTACACAGCCTTGGTCCTCAATTCTATTTGGAAACATGTAGCATTCGAGGAGAAGTTCTTGAGGCCATCTATCCCATCAGGCTTGGGGAACCTCTAATTGGAATCCGGGAGCAGGACATCATAAAGGGGTATCAGAGTTGTTCCTTTATTGCTTTACTATTTAGATAAAATAGATAGGAGATTATAAATTCTATAGAACATGTTTAGGATCCATTCTTGGGAATATCCAACCCATGTTAGGGGTAAATATTGAGTTTTTTGAATTATAATTAATGTTCTATTTTTGTCTATTATAGTTGATAACATTTTAATGTTGGGTGAAGCACATTTTTTTTGTGGTTATTATTATTGTTATTATAATTTAGGATTTTTTTCATCCTTGGCCCAATGATATGAGGGAAAGGTTCATTGTTACATGCATCATTATAGGAACATAGAATTTACATGTCATGCATATTTTCAGGCCATATAGGTGAATTTCACTATTTGTGTTTATTAATATGCATGTGATTGTTTAGTGAACCTTTTTTTATATTGTTCTTATGATAATATTTTGATATTATTGAGTTATTTCATGTTTCAATTCATCAGGTGTATGGGCCCTTCTGGATTGGAATGGGTGGATACTGAGTCAAGCCATCGTATATAACACGTTATATTCTGAGACAGAATCTAGATGGGGTTAAAAAGAAATTAAATGGGTTTCTATTTTAGTTATAATTTGTATGGACACTGACTCACTTGGAATGGAGATCCATTTAAAATGAACCTTGATATATGAAAATAAGAAAATGAAAACCTAAAAAAGTGAAACTTTAATTATGAAATGAAATGGTTTCGAGTAAATGATGAGGTAAGGTAGAGTTGATCGTTCATCTACTGAAACCCCTATAATTTATACTTGATAAATTAACAATGCATAGACTTCTAAGATGGTAGTTTTGGTAGTATACTATGGGTAGTGATCCCTTCCCTTTCGTTCAGCTTATACTATTACTAACTATCAATTTCTTATATTTCTATCGATCTTCTTCTAAGCCTATTTGGAGGCGTGTTCTTGGAATTTGTAGACCGATGCCACAATGACAACCTTATGTCATATAATAGGAGGGTGGCGATGACCATGTTCTAGACAATGTGGGCCCTAATATTCCAGTCTTACCTCTTGGAAAAAAATTGTTTCAAGATAATTTTCATAAAGTTGAAGAATTTTCACAAGATATAATTACTGATTTCGTTCCATTTTGTAAGAATGATCTCACCGATTAGTTGTGCCTTGATCCATTTCTTCTTTATCTCCTACTCTAAGAAATAAGATTGAGATTGAAATGTCTAAAGAACAAGTGGATCATAAGATTCATAATGAGATTATAAGTAATTACTTTTGGTTGTAGTTATCACCCGAACGAAATGTTTTTCACATGTTATACAATATTCATAAATTAAAACATGAATCTATAAAACCTCATCCAAATTTCAACGTAAATAATTTCATAAAATTTTACCCTTATGAACCTTCTAAAATATTAAACTTCATGTATTTCTAAAGCAAGTCACTAAACTTGTTATTCATCCCTCAAAAACATGATGCATCTCTAAATTATCACATACCTAACATGTGAATACAGTTATCATATTTTCACTTGAAACATTGTAATATCCTTAATTACCATAAAAATTATGGGAATCATTCACGGTTTCAAAAGTTAACTCTTTCCTCATACCATAAATCCAAAAAATCTATAAACTTAATCCATGGTTTTATAAACCACATTATCAACTTATCTTCCCCAAGGTCATCAATACTATCCCATTTATTTTATCATAATCAAACATATATGTATTTCATTATCCCGACATCATACAAATATTAAGGGTTATCCTTCCCTTAATCACGTGTTTTCCAAATATACCACCTTACTACCTCAATCACCTTTCATGGTGACATATACCAGTCAGCATAAGTTCTAAAATCTTATGGAAAAACTACATTGGATGAATACATAGATGTTTCATTATTCTATAATACCATAAAAGTACTTCTACAACATTATTCTTTAATTCCATTACCTAAATACTCAATAATCACACCGCTTAGTTGGCATAATACACATCACTAATAGTGATCGCAGAAGATTTCACTTTATCTTTGGCATTAAGTGGTTTCTAATGTCAATAGTCATCATTAACCCTTGGATTTGGGCATTGATTAGCATAATTCCACTTTCCATTACACTTAAAGTATTGAAGTGTGGGGGGTTGATTTTGTGTATCGTTATATCTATTTTCATCATTAGCTAAATTCTTCCAATTACTTGAACATTCATTTTTTGAATAACATAATTTTCTACACTTGAAACATTTACTAGTCCCCTTGAGACAATATCCACCATGATTCTTCCAACACTTTGAACATAAAAGAAAATACATATTATTTTATCTATGTATTTTATATTTTTCGTTAAAATCCATCTTCCTTTTCATGTCAAAACCATTATATTGATATGTAACTCCAACCTCCATTTCCACCTTGATGGTAATCTGATTATTTATTCATAACATAAAGTCCCTAATGGCTAATGCAATTAAGAGATGTTGTTTTATGCTTCTGAAAATCGATCAACCTTACTAGCAGGTTGGATGATAATGCTAGAAGCATACCTCACAAGCCTTGTAAAAATTATTTCATAGGTTAAAACAGATTCATCATAAAATTTCTTTAACTCAAGGAATTCATTCTCCATTTTCATATAAATAATATGAGGAAATAAATTATTGAAAAATAATTTCTTGAACTCATCCCATTCAATGAAGTCAATTTCATCCCATTCCCTCATATTCTGGATAAGATTACACCATTGATATTCATCACCTTCCAAATGATATATAGGAAAATTGAAATTATCAGGTTTTGAACATTAGAAAACCAAAAATATCTTTTCAGTGGTACTAATTCATTGCTCTTCCACTGGTGGATCCAAAGACCCACTGAAAGAAGGTGTATGTTTCCTCATAAATAACTCAATGGAATTTTTTTCCCTACTTTTATCATTTTGTAGTCCAACATGATTCATAGCCTGATAAATTTTTGTGAGTAAAAAAATAATATTTTTCATTCCTTCACCCATAATAATCATTTTATCAGGAGTAAAATCATTGAATTTCAAATCGTATTCATCATTAACACAGTTCCTTCCAATTCAAACCATTGAAAAAAACTGGAAATAATAGTGTAGGAAACACTAATCATAGTGTTAGAACTACATAATCAAGTGAAATTACTTATAAAATTTCAATCTAAAATTCCTTAGGTTTAATCCTAGGTTATCCATGATTATCACAAAAACTCAAGGATTATAACCTATACTTAGACTTATCCTTAGATACATCCTTAGACATATCCTTAAAAATATCTCTAAGGATCTCACTGAATTTTATCATCATCATTTCCAAAGGTTGACTAAACCTTTTCTATAATACAAACTATGATTAACCATGATTTTCATACATGGATATTACATCATTTTTGTGTAATACTTTATACATTACATAAACACAATCCCAAAGACCGTATTAGTTTAGTACCTTTGGAAACATGGGATGAAAACTTATAGTTTGGTGAAATATATTATATGTTTTTCATAAATATATTCAACATTTTTACCCCTACCTAAAAATTTTCTTATAAACAAGGGAAAAGAAAACATAAAAAAGTCTGAGATTAGATTCTCATTAAGGGTAATAAAGGGAGATATGTAAGCATAATCATGAACATAATGGTATGAGAACATGATATTAACATTTGAAAATCATACCCTGGATATCAAATATAATATACATGAGTCTTTTAATAAATAATGGAAGTTTCTAAGACATGAATCATGAGTTAATCAATAGCATAATATATAAAACCATAACATAAGAATAATAAATAGAATTTTTGGAAGATATAAAAACATGTAATATCATTCCCTATAAGTCAAGTCATATTGAAAAAACATAATAAGGAACTTCATGGGGACTGCACCTACTAGGTGGGACGCACCACCATCCCCAGTCATATTCCTTTCCTTATAAGGGATTGGGTTTCCCCATCTTATATAGTGGATCAAGACCATTAACATATTTCTATCATTATATCATGAGATATAAATATTTACCCATTGAATTGGAGGTAAATATAGGTCCCACCCTTCAAAAAAATGAAAATTATACATACGTGTTCTACATGAACAAAACCCATTTATCATACCAGAACTCGGGAAAAAATGAGTTTTCTAAACATTGCATCCTAGCATAACTCATGTAGAAGATACTAGATTTATAAATATCATTTATTCATAAAAATAAACCATTCAATTAAAGAATAATAATGGTATCCTTGGTTCATATCCCCATTAAAACATAAGTAACATCAAATAACATTTTCTTATATGGTTAATTATTTTGAAAGATCACTTGAAATAATTCTCGAGTAAATTATACATTCCATTGTGAAAATAACTTTTTAAATCATAAAATGTTTAGCAAAAACATTTCATTGAAAATAAACATGAAAATTTATAAAGGAAGCTTTTAAAAGTATTTTAAATCTTTTTTAAATATCTTTGTTTCTTAAAAATGTATATAAGTTCATATATAACTCTTTTAAATCATTTTTAGTAAACATTAATTTGATATAACATAGATTTATGACCAAAAAAATATTAAAATTACAAGAAACATATAATATCATGAAAATAAGTATATTCATGATAGAATATTTCAAAGGTAATTATAGAGACCTCGTAAAATAATTTAAGTGCATAACATAACATGTGTCTCAAAGAATGAAAATTGAGAGAAAACCCCCTTACCGATTTGGTAACTTTTGAACCATAAAACTCATAAAAGGGAGGTCATAAAATGGATATTTAAATAAACTTCATATTTGGTATGATATTCATAAAATAAATTAATGGTTAATATATAAACCAAATATAACAAATATGTGGTGAACATGACTTGTATCTCATAGAAAATAAAAGTGAAACGGAAATCCCTTACCATATATCTTCACTTTTATTATACTCATGGAAACCTTTTGTATAATAAATATTAGTTTATTATTCATATTTTATATAATATTATTCAGGTATGTAATACCATATATTATTTACTTATTACTTTATATTACCTACTTATTAACTATTCCAAGTATAAGTTATGTTTCAGGTAATAACCCCTTTGTTTCTCGTATATGTTTTGACATGTTATTCTTGGTCCTCATACTTAAATCATGATTAATTATCTCCATAATGATAAAAATGATATAAATATAATATATATTCATTATATATGTATTTATTTTTATCTATAAAAGGTATAAATAAAAAATGAAGTACACTATTCATGGAGACGGTAGGTCGTAATTATGCATGAACGCTGTTTCCATTTCATATCGTATGGAAAGAAAGAAAGTAAATGAAATATATGTATATATATATTATCATTAACTTAAAATTATTATGTCATATATATCATATAATTTCACTAAATACATCCTTAATACATTCCATGTAAATTTTGAATGAATCACATCGCTTTGAGGAGATAGTAGCCCACACGTCCACAAACGAAGTTATTGAATTCTCACAATATAGAAAGAATGAAATTATGTGTTATATAATAATTCCAGATGCATAAATATATCATATATATCATATATATCATATATATCAAATAAAAATAGAAATTAAATCATTATTTTCAACCTTTAAAAGTGGTAATAGAAGAATGAGGGGCATCGGTTCGCGAGGCGGTGGTCTACCGTACGCATGAACGATGATTGTGTATCCCATATGATGGGAGTTTGTGTGTGAGTGTAGCCGAAAAACCTAATATTAAAACAAATATGTATATTTAGGATACTGAGTTTATTATATAAACATTAATTAAAAATAATTTAATGGGTTTAATAAATATATATAACAAAAACATTTTTGTATGAACGTTACCTCTTCTTTTTGTATCTCCTTTTGATTTGCAATAGAGGACTTATTTGGTTGGACTTGTGCCCAAATTAAGGATTATATGATTAATGGAGGTAATTTTGGAGGAAATTTGGACAGATTTTGTATGAACCAAATAGGTTCTAAAGTGTGAATAAAAAATAATAATAGGTCCCCTTTTATAAGAGATGAGAGGGGAAGTTCTGGAATTTCACAAATGATTCATTTAAAATAAATTAAGTATCAATAAAAATACCTCAAAATAAACATTTATTAAAATATAAGAAATGATAATTTTTTAATCTCATCAAATAATATATTTTATATAGTTTTTTGGTGCAATGTTAAACCTTATCATTTTGATTAACCCATAGTTAATCTGTAACACCCCGAGATTTTATGAAAAAAATTATTTTAATTTCATTAATTTCTTGTGTTGTATGCTACACCAAGATTACCTTGCACTATACGCAACACTGTATTAGCTTGCAGTATACGCAACACTTTTCTTGGCTCTTGTTACACACAATTTCAAGTTCGTTTGATAGAAGTTATTCTGCGCAACATTGAGTGTATATATATATATATATTCAATGTATAAATAAAATATGGTTGGATTCTGTTATACGCAACAACAAATGAGTTGTGCACTACACGCAACCCTGACTTGGCTTGCATTAGACGCAATCGCGACCTTCCTCGATAGCGTGTGTTGTACGCAATACAGGGTTTTACTAAACAATGATATATTATTATAATATTGTTATGAACTAGCCGTTATGAATACTGTTAACTAAATTTTGAATTTTATAACATTATTATTCATCTTACACATTTCTAGAACATGGTATAAGAACAAAATAAATTTTTCGGGTAAAATAAGTATTTTTCAAAAAATGCAGTTTTGCCGCCTTTTGATGGCGCACGCACTTTAAATCTAGTTTTTGACATGTTTATAAGTTAAATTTCACAAAATAAAATTCTTATTTTGAATCAGGATATAAAAATTTACATTAGATAATGTTTTGATATTTTTCCGATAACTTTCATATTTTAATGAATAGTAAAAACACGCTATATTTTAATTAAAAACAACTGTTTTCATCGTAATATCTTATGTGGTTAAATTATAATATTTAATGTTTTTAAAGTATAAATAGAATATATTTTTACCATTTAATATAATGTATGTCATTAGCATTGATTTTACCTTGAATTCGTAGGTTAAATCAATTCAATCTTTTGCAATGTTTTAAAGAAAAACCCGTTTTCTTTCGACAATGGGATTAATTTTAATTTAATTTATGCATATTTTTTGTATTGAATTTGCAAAAATGGATTCCATATTTGTAATCAGTGGGTCCAAATTATGTTAATAAGCTACTTTTTATTTTTGGGCATTATGAATAGTAACTACGGTAAATTTTATTTACTATAGTTAAAGGTAAATCGAGTAATTAAGGGTAAATATAAGATTATAAAATTACCCTAACACTTGTAAAAATATTATTGGATGGATAAAAGTAGACCCATATAACCTAAGGGTCGGATTAGATTCATTTTATGGACTTTTTTATATGAAAATAATTTAATTATTATTAAAACCAAAGAATGTGACAACATGTCACTTTCTTAAATCATATAAGTATAATTATTTTAATTTAGTGATAAACTTCATGAAACTTCGAACATTAATAGTATCCATAAATCTAATACAATTATATACATAATAGGAATTTATTTATAATTTTTAGGGATTAAATAATTATCATTTATTATGACACAAAGATGATGCAGTAATTGTCTTATTAATGAAATATTGACATAATTGATGTTATAAATGCCCAAATAAATGTAATTTGAGACTTTTTATGACTTAAATTAATTTTCTAGGTTAATATGACATGTTATTTCTGATATAAGTAACTTGGTTTGAACTTATCATTCTGTTATGAATTTCATTAAAATCATGTACCAAATAGTATCAAAATTGACATAAATTAGTTTTTAAAACAAATATTATATTATTAATTGTTATTTAATTCCTAAAAATATAAGGTTCGGCCAAATGACTTAGATAAGGATAGATATATTAATAATAAACATCTTGGGGTTCGTTTGGCTTGTTATGGTAAGTTTATTAACCATATAGTGTAAGAAAACAAAAAGACACGGTAAAAGTTAAATTATTTAACTTAGAGTTAAATCTAATTGATAAGGTTAAAATAATAACCTAAACTTGTCTAAATCCTATTGGATGAGAGGATTTCGACCCATCCCCACTTTATCTTCTAAATAAGACCCTTTGGAACCATTATAAACCGAATTTGACCTTAATAGAAAATAATATTTTGAGATTTTCATAAGGTGCCCCTCTCCTCCCTTATAAAAGGGCACCTCCTCCCTCTCCTCCTCACACCAATTTGAGCATTCAAGCTCGACCAACCCCTACCAAAATCTCTTCTCCACTTCCCTAGTATCATCCTAGATGTCCTGGTCTTCTTAAAAGACCATCCTTAGTTCTTTAATTGGAGGTTAAGTGAAGGCGCGCCAAAAAGAGGTAATATCCATTACCGATCTTTTTCAATTTCTTTCTTCTTCAACTTCTTCTTCTTTAGTTGTTTAATGATAAATTAATAACATCAGTATTTATTATATACTGATATGTTATTATAAATATGAAACAACTCTAATTAACCTTCTATCCATCCTACGGAAAAAGGAAATCACCGCGCGTGCGTACGTACGGAATACCGTCTCCACGTCGTGGTGTAATCTATTTTCCACCACCACCTTACTTGGATGGGTATAATGGTGTAAATAATGACTATATATGACTATTATAAAGTGATATTGATTCTGAAATATTATACATACACTCCAATACAATTCCAAAATCATAGGAATGATATCATCACTCGTGCGTACGTACGGAATACCGTCTCCACGATGTGATGCGACTCGTTCTACATGATCTTCATTTCATAATGATTATATAAATTAATTGAATGAATGAATATGATATAAGTTACACTAATACCATTCTGGAAATGAGTTATATATAACCTAAAGAGAAGAATAATAATTTATTCGACAAACACGCATAAGAACAATAAGTAATAAACACCCGAATAACAAGTAGTAATGAAATATTACTAATAAGAAGCTAATAATATGACCATATATGATATCATAACAATAAGTATGATTCTGTAATAAGTCAATGACATTATTTAAATCATTATACAGGAGGTTTAGACACATACGAAGCAAATCGGACCTAAGGTAAGGGAAATATCACAATCTCATTTTTATCTGAGATTGTTTATACTTTGGTATTTACTGGGGTGTATTTTATCATCCAAATCCATGTTTCCTCAATATGTAATATTTATATCCTTATACAATAGTTTATATCCAATTTTACCCTTCGGTGAGTTTTTAGTAAAAGATATGAAATGAATCTTTTGCCATTTTTCATACGAGGTACTTTTTGACTTTTCCGACAAAAGTACGAAGAATGCTTTTTTTAACTTATACGGCATGAATGGATTTTTAAAACATTATTTCCAAGAATATACCTTTACAAGTTTTCAATTTTATTTTTAATCAACTCCTTTTAGTTTAAAATTGTATGACATGTTAAGAAAGGAAAAAAAATTCAAGTAGAAAGGATATTTTCCTCAAGAATGGAGTTCAAGTGTTTTATCAAAATTATTTTCCATCTAAGATAATAAAGGTTTTTGTTTATATCCCTATTATTACATGGATTTGATTATGTTGTGATGGAAATATTTTTATGAATTCCTTTATCCTATATGAATTGTTTTATGATGTCATGATGATGTTTAAGATTCCCATTTTTATTACATGGGTTATGGAATGATGTATGATTTATGATTTTGTGGCACACATAAGAATGGTATCATTATGAGATGGGTGGGACCTATATCTCCCTCCAATTCATTGGGTAAAGATTTTATATCTCATGAGATAGACATGGCTGGAATGGTAGGTTATACCGGTTCAGTGAAACAGGACTGAAACGAGGAGTGAACTCGGTTCAGAAAGGGACTTTGTCCACTAAGATAGTCTTGGAAATGAGTCTTGACTAATAAGAAATGATTCTCTATGATTATGTGTGTATGACACAAAGTTTCATGTTTTATGTTATGATTATTGGGATTACATTTCACTACTATGATTTATCCCATGTTATGAAATTATGAACTCTTTTGCAGGTTAAGATTTTCAAAAGATATGTTCTTATGAATATGATGTGATTGATATTTCTTTTGTTTACCCTTACTGAGAATTTGAGATTACCCTTTTATGTTTTCTTTTTCCCAGGATATAAAGAAAGGTTTTAGGTAAGAAAAAAAGGAAGATCTTTATGGGAGATGTTGAAGATCTTTCACCAAGATTAGAAGATTACGTTCCGAGTTTCCAAAGATACTAAACTATTACGGTCCTTGTGTGTGTGTTTTTGTTATGTACTAAGTATTCTGCAAAAGTAATGTAATGTCCATGTACGTCAAGCTTACGGTTTCTAAAGTTGTTATCAGAGGAAAGGTTTAGTCAACCTTTGAAAAACTATGATGTGAGAATGTTAGTGAGATCCCTAGAGATATTTCTAAGGTATGTATAGGGATGTCCCTAAGGATAAGTATACGTATAGGATATATTCCTAGAACTACGGTAACGATCATAGAATTTAACCTAAGATGTTAGATATTAAGGGTACTCCCCCTTTACTATGTTGTTTTCCCTAGCATTTTTTTTCCTCTCACACTATTCTTTTTTGGTTTTAGACGATGGCTGGAACCCGAAGGAACCGTGTTGATCACTGTAATGGACAATGTAATGATTGTCCTCATGAACAAACAAATGTTATGGGAGATGGAGTGTAAAATATTATTGCTATACTTACACAACCTATGAATCATTCTGGACTTCCAAATGAGCAGAGAAGGGAACAAAATTCTATTGAGTCCTTCATGAGACAACGTCCACCTTCTTTCAGTGGGTCTTCCGATCCACTTGTTTCTGAACAATGGATCAGTACCACTGAAAAGATATTTTCAGTTCTTCAATGTTCTAAACATGATAAAGTCATCATAGTAGTATATCGTTTGGGAGGTGAAGCTGATCAATGGTGTAATCTTATCAAGAATACGAGGCCAAGAGATGAAATTGAGTCCATGGAATGGGACGAGTTCAAGAACTTGTTTTTCAGTAAGTACTTAACTCGTATTCTTCGAACAAAGATGGAAAAGGAGTTTCTTGAGCTGAAGCAGAAGGATGATGAATCTTTTGGTATATACGAAGCGAATTTTACAAGACTTGCAAGGTATGCATCTGGCATTATCATCCAACCTGAAAGTAAAGTTGATCGATTTTTCAGTGGCTTAAAACCAAGTCTTCGAAGGGCATTAGCTATAAGAGACTTCAGTAGCTATGAAGAAATTGTGCATTGTGCTATCAAGGTAGAAATGGAAGTTGGTGTTACATATCCATCTCATGGTTTTGACAAGAAATGAAAGATGGAGTTCAAGGAGAAATCTCAGGATAATGGTGAAAAGAAGATGAATGTTTCCTTATGCTCAAAGTGTGCAAAGAAGCATGGTAGAGATTGTCTTAAAGGGACAAGTAAATGTTTCAAATGTGGAAAGGAAGGTCATCGGGCATTTGAATGCCGCAATGATGGGAAGAAGATGCCTAATGATGAAAATAAAGGAAGGGATACACAGAATGAACCTACTACACTTCAATGCTTCAAGTGCAATGAAATGGGGCATTATGCTAATAAATTCCCTAATCCAAGGGTTAGTGATGATCGACATGAGCAACCGCTTAAGGAAAAGGACAAAGGGAAGTCACATGCGATCACTATTGGCGATGTTGAATATGACAACGATGTGGTGGAATGATTAAGTTTTTATGTAATGGGATTCCAAAATAATGTTGTGTCATGGAGTATTGGAATATTTATGAAATGGTCTAATGTGGTATTCAAAGTGATTGAGTTATTTTTGGAAATAAGATGATATGCGCATAATGAAGGGAAAACGAGAAAATGAAATGTTTAACAGTATTCATGAGCTCCTGATTGATATAAGGACTAAGTGATATCATGGTTTGAGTATATAGAATTTTGAGGATTTTGGTATGTGGAAAGTGTTAACTTTTAACTACATTCATGTTTTCACTATGGTTCAATGGGTATTAATTTTTTTAAGAGAATGCATGATTAAGGTATTCACATGATTGGAATGTGACCAACAATATATATATGTGGGGGATAAATGATGGTATTCACATGCTTGGTTGATGACATTTCAAGTAATCGTTTTCTTTATACTATGAGCTTGGACCGAAGTATTTTAGATAAGCCTAAATATTGGAATGGATTATGTTGGACATATTCTAAGTATTGTTTAAGGATAGAACATTTTTCGATATTACTGATTGGATTTTATAGTAATGTAGTTTTAGAAAAAGGACAACCTACAGGACGGGCGATAGCCCATCGCGTCGGACAAGGCTGTGGGAATCGAACCCACAACCGAAGTGTGACTGACCTTTTTCGCCTACCAATAGCCTACAGGAAGTCCCTGTTTAGTAGAAACTAGTTTTATTATATTAATCAGTATGATATATGAAGTATAAGTCCATTTTAGGAACCATATATGATTAATCTCACTATAGATGGACTTATGTATTTTTTGATAACTTTTATAACCTTTTGTTTGAGATAGATGGAATGACCCATCATTCTATCACATGATCTACTAACACATCACGAATGAAAAATTCAACTTCATTTCTTTAAGAGATGAAGTGGAAATTGTCCAAAGAACGACAAACGGTGAAACTATACCAAAATCACGAAAGTATTTCTTCTAATTCCAATTTCTTCAACTTTAGGGAAATGATCTTGAAAACCAAAAATATTGTCCTAATGCTCTTATATCTGATGAATCATATGGTACCTTAGATTGTCACAAATTTATGGGTGGGACCTATATCTCCCTCCAATGCATTGGGTAAAGATTTTATATCTCATGAGATAGACATGGCTGGAATGGTAGGTTATACCGGTTCAGTGAAACAGGACTGAAACGAGGAGTGAACTCGGTTCAGAAATGGACTTTGTCCACTAAGATAGTCTTGGCAACGAGTCTTGACTAATAAGAAATGATTCTCTATGATTATGTGTGTATGTTACAAAGTTTCATGTTTTATGTTATGATTATTGGGATTACATTTCACTACTATGATTTATCCCATGTTATGAAATTATGATCTCTTTTGCAGGTTAAGATTTTCAAAAGATATGTTCTTATGAATATGATGTGATTGATATTTCTTTTGTTTACCCTTACTGAGCATTTGAGCTCACCCTTTTATGTTTTCTTTTCCCCAGGATATAAATAAAGGTTTTAGGAAAGAAAAAAAGGAATATCTTTATGGGAGATGTTGAAGATCTTTCACCATGATTAGAAGATTACGTTCTAAGTTTCCAAAGACACTAAACTATTACGGTCCTTGTGTGTGTGTTTTTGTTATGTACTAAGTATTCTTCAAAAGTAATGTAATGTCCATGTTTTTCAAGCTTAGGTTCTCTACATAATCCATTTTAATTTCAATTATGGTAATAATTGTTTTGAAATTAAGAGGATTAAATTTGTACATATAGAGGTTAAATTGAACCATAAATTTAAAATTTATGATATTTTAGAGAATATATAATCCCCTTTTCGTTATTTAATATTTTTATTATTTCTAAAAAATTTAATAAAATATTATTTTCTTAAAATATCATAACTTTCAGTTTTCACACTATTCATTACTTTGACATTAAGAAAATCAATAAAAAAATATAACTTCAAGAAAATGAACTTAATAAACTAAAAATATGACATACTACCCTATAAATTTTTTTATCTCCTTAATTAGGTCAAATTATATTTCTTTTAAGTTTTATGATATCGTTTAATGGGTTATTTATTTAATTGAATAATTACTCCATCGTCATTTTTTAATTATTTATGATAATTATTTCTTCACTAAAATTTAAAAAAATAATATAATTTAGATAATTTATTTATAATTTATCATAATATATATAATGGATAATATATTATATTTAACACCATATTAAAAATAGTATACTTATTAAAAGCGAGGGTGTGACATTTTGGCACTCCCTTTGATTTTAATTATATTTAAGTATTTTTCATGGAAATGTATCCCTGAAATTTTTCAATTTTCATTAGTATATATTAATTGTATAATTAAATTCATATGATAAAATTTTATCAAGTGTTAGGGTAGTTTACTAATATTTATAATATTATTTTTACACTTAATTACCCGGTTTACCCTTAGTTGTGGTAATAAAATTTACTAAAGTTAATGTTCATATTGTCAAAAAATAAAAGGAGATTATTTAATAATTTTTGACTTTATGATTCCAAATATGGAATCAATTTTATAAATTCAATTGAAATAATTTTCTAAAATTAATTAAAAATTAATCCCATAAATGGGACGAAACAAAGGGTTTTTAATATAAAAATGTTCAAAAGTTTAGAATGCTTTTATATTCAATTTCAATGTCAAATTGATTAAAATAACATAAATTAGATTAAATGATATAAAATTAATATAACTATTCTATAAAACTAATAAAAATTATAATTTAACACTATATGTTCCTTAAATTAAAAAGTTCTTCTCAATTAAAATTCAGTCCTTTCACTATTCTCAAAACAGAAAAGTTATCAGAAAAATACCAAAAATTAAACCAAGATAAATTTTTATAATCCTATTTAAAAAAATAATTTTATTTTTTCAAATATAATTTATAAAATTATAAAAAAATAGATTTAAAACAAGTGAATCATCAAAAGGCGGCAAAACTACCTTTTTAGAAAAATATTCTTTAATGCAAATAATTGGATTTATTCTTATATCATGTATAGAAAATAAATAAGTTGAAAGTAAAAAATTATATTGAATATTAAATATAAATATATATCATTAATATATTTCAACAATATTTATTTGTTTATTTATTGGTATAAAACACACTCGCGTACATTTAAATAATTTTTCAAAAAAACATTTCCTTTTATTTTAAAAAAAGTTTTACATTAATTTATAATTAACTGGTCGAAGAATTATTTGTAAACCATAATTTCATAATTCATTTATTCATGTTCATACATTCCATTATAAAGGCTATGTTTTAATTTTATTTTTATAAAAAAGTATAATAATATTATTATTTTTCATAGAAACTTAATGTTTTGTGTAGAGAAAGCTAACCTGGTGTTGTGTTTGGCACAAGAATAACATGGTGTATCATATGAAACAAAAAATAAAAGAAATTTAATTTATTCAAAAAAATCGTTCATAAAAATTTGGGGTGTTACACTCCTCCCTTTATGAAGCTCTTTTGGCCTCTTTGGTACTTTTTTATCTTGATCATCTGTCTGGAGTCTGATCAAAGCATCATTCATCTCAGTAGATCTGTGCCAGTACGTTCTTGATTCCTTTTTAGTCATTCATCATTATTATTTCTATTTATTACTCTATTTATGTGGAAACTCATATGCCCTATTTTCTCGGTGTTTTTTCTTTCTTTCAATATCTTCTAATCTAAGACGAACTAAAGGCCAATATTGGACATAGAGACTCATATGAGAATGAGGTAGGTGGTATATAACTCATCACTCAAGATTCATCATTCTATAAATCGTCGTATGTGTGCGTTGATTTCATCCGGTGTCTCTTGTTTAATTAATGTGGCTTTCTTATATTCTTTAGAATTGTATTCTTAGACTATTGTTAAATAAGTTATCCATCAATGGAGGTTGTGACCTCAATGAGGGCCACCACATGTAGGGTGTTTTCCATAATTGGTCTTTTAGTGGTATAATATGTTTGTCTTCTCCACTGTTCGAGTGTGTGTCGTGGATATATTAATGGAAAACCCCTTTAATTTTATGAATTATGAATCGATAAATAGATACTACCATGTGGTCTTCCCACTTGACCATTCTAAGGTAAGTGGTTCAATTTTATAAATCATTATTTAATAAAAATGGAAGTTATATTGTATAGTTATGACTTGGAATGATTAAATGTAATTGATTAGATTGGTTCCACCTATGTGTCACACCTTTCCATGTCAAATGTACCATATCTGCTTTAACCTTGTTAAATTGAAAATCAATTATATGAAATAATAAATGGCTTCATGTCCTTGAGATGCCTTGTCACTTGTATAAAAGGAATGGAATGAACCTCTTGACTTATTAAATTAAATGATTATTATATGGACTAATTAATTAAATTATTCAATTAGAATTTTCCTCGTATATATACCATGACATTACTATAGGAGTAGTGAGACTCGGGTTAATCATGGATTCCTGAGGAAATTCCATGAGAACCCGTGGATGCCATTATTATTTAGAGATGACATTTTATAAGGGTGTGACCCACCTTGGAAAAAAATCTTTGTCTACTTTTTTATTCCCAGAATGACACCGTATGATCCCTCAATTAATGATCAGATATCTAGATTCCTTGGATACACTCCTTGGATCCATCATGGTGTCTATGGACATGAGGTTCCATGGTTACAACCATCAGGCCTGGTCATTGATTACCGATTTTAACATGGATGAGATCCTTAGAATCACGTAGATTTATTATTGTGAAATGACGTGGAAAAAACTCCTTTGATTACTCTCTTACCCCTTAACAAGGATATAGGTTACTACTGAGTTATCTTGACCCATGTGGTCATGGATGCCTTAGTGATTACCTTGGATCCCTTAATTATTAATAGAATTACAAGATGCCTTGTTATACCTTGGATCCCTTCATTGGTATTATCATTACATTATGTCTTGTTATATCTTGGATCCTTCATGATTATCCTGTTAGTATTTCAGTGCTGTTATTACCTCATGTCACTTATTTATATTAACTGAACTAATTGATTAATTATTTTTTTTCATGTTCAAACACCAGCTAAGGGTTGAAGCCAATACATGGGTATTAATGTTACTACGCAACTTTTGTTCAGAAAAAATCACTCCCGATGGTTATTTTGGGTTTTTATTGTTTGTCAAAAGGTTTTCAGTTGTTACTCAAGGATGATTATCATAGAAGGAATGAATATTTTGATTTTTGAGCTCATAGAGTGTGAATGTTGAACTGAGTTTGTGGTGCGTGATTTCTGAACAAAGCTTGTGGTGCGTGAATACTAAACTGAGCTCACCGACTGTGAATGGTGAATTGAGATCACGGAGAGATAATTCTTCTGATATAAAAAAAAGAACAAACACTTTTATCATGCTAAAATCATGAATTCCAGATCTTTTTCAAAGTGCGAATACGACTCAATCCTAGATCTCATGCAAAGAAAAAATAGGACCTGAACCCAGATCTTGTGCAAGCATGAGCTATTTAGTCCCTGAAAAGCATGAATTCTGGGTCTTACACAAATATTTAACATGGATCATTCCTAGATATCATGAAAATAATGAACATCAATTGCACCCTGATCTCACATAAGCATGAATTACTCTATCTCATGCAAAGTGGTAACAGAACTCATGCACAGGTCTCGCGCAAAGCACTAACAGGACTCGTGCTAGGTGTTTTTTGGACCATGTGATGTCTATGAAATAGATTTTTTATCATGATTTTTGGAGTCAAGACTTTTTATTTATTTCCATCAATTCCCCCTAACCCATCCTTAAACGTTGATGATGTTTCCCTCATTTTTATATCTGAATAAACGTTCGATAAGGGGTTTTTGAAGAGATCTTGTAAAGGAGGTTCACAAAGAGATATCACAATGGTATATATATTTTTTAGTGATGTTCATGATCTTAACCAAGTCTTGCACAGATTTTGAATAGGCTTCATGTTAGGTGTTCACCCCAAGATCTCATGTAATGCACAAACATGGTCCGTGCCAGGGTCTTGTGCCTCGAGATTGTGAAAAGAGTGAATAGGCTTCACACCAAGAGCTCGTGAAAAGTGTTAATAGGGTTTGAACTATGGGTTTATGCTAGGAGATCATGCAAAGTGAGAACATGGTTTATTCTAGGGGTTCACACCAAGATCTATCAAAAATAATAAATAGGCTTCATGCCAAGGGTTCACATCAGGAGCTCATGCAAAGCATGAATAGGGTATGCACCAAGATCTCACGTAAGGGTATGCGCTAGGATATCATGTAAGGAGTTAGGTGTCAGGGTCTTGTACAAGGGTATCACAATAGAGTCGTGCATAAGAAAATATGCACCTACATTACCATGTGAGTAGTATCATTTTCATATATAAATTCATAAGAAGAAGAAGACGATTGAGGATCTCCACCATTCGACAATACTTTCAGAAGGATTTCATTCAAAGCTACATTCAAGGTAGTGAAAGGAAGACATGACATCTCTTGAAGATCTTTCCAAAGAAGAGGTAATTTATATGTCTAAATCAAAGAAAATTTTGTTTCAGTTGTCTGAATAGTGTAATTTTTTCATCCATGTGTTTTCACAAAAGTGAAGTCGAATTGTAGGGGCCCTATCCTTTTACACATCTATTACATGATTTTAAGAAAAAGTTATTGTTAAATACAACCAAGGATCATAAATTCTAGTGTCTTTGGAAGATTAGATACATAATTAAATATAATTAAATCAAAATAAAATATTTTCATTTAACATCCTTAATGAGATCCCAAATCACTTTGAGATCTTATATCTGCATAGGATAACCTTGGAAAAAACATGAACAAAATAGATGAGCTAAAAACCCAGTAATAGAATAAGCATAAGAATAAAACATAGCACATGGGTTAGGAGGCATAATATGACGACATAAATTCATGGAACATGAATAAAAATATTGAATAATATCATACATAAAATGGAAACATATTTCCATGAAATCATAGGAATTTGGAAACATCATATAGCATAACATAAACAAGAGTGAAGGCTAACTTCCAAGACAATATCACATGATGGGAAAAGTCCCATAAAGGAACCAGGTTCTCTCCTTATCGCAACATACTGTTTCATGAGACTAAACATTACCTAATGCATTGGAGAACTATATGGGAAAGCCCATTAAAAAATTTCCATGTATATGTGTTCCACATGAATAATCAATTATAGGGGTTACCTAAGGAAATAATTGGGTATCATAATCATGTCAAAAGTGATAACAAAAAGGAATATCATATTGGTATCCATGAAATAATGAATTTAAATCATACATGGACATTAATACGGTAAAATAGAAATATATCATGATAAAAGATTTCCAATTTTAGTGTGAACATATAAAAAAGTGTTTATGAAACTTTAGGAATGAAACATTTTAGAGTAGTTTAAGGTAAATATTAAAGAGAATTTAAAAGTAAAAAAGGAATATTTGTTCTCATAAAACCAGAAATGAACAATTTTAGATTTTCATAATAAAATGATTGATTTAAAAAAATGTGTCTTAAAATATATTATGGATGGTACTTGAAAATGGGTAAGAAATCATGAATTTCCCTTTAATCGGACTTGTTTATTGGGAAGAATTGAGAAGGTAACCTTAATAAAATATGTATATCCTCAAAAAAATAAGGATAATTTGATCTATATACATGAGTTTAGAACATATAAATAGACTTTAAAAAACTATATAAAAATAAATATGAGTTAAATTTGAGAAAATTGAGAGAATGTGTAACCCGAAGGAAAAAATAGAGGTTCAGGAAGAAACCCTTACCTCATGTCTGAAAGTGTTCTGCACTTGATCTTAATGTCCTGTATAAAAAAATTAAATAAATTATTTAATTAATTCATAACCTTTTATATTTTATTTCAATTATTATAGATTTATTAAGTTCATTTATGGCCCTTTTGATGAGTTATAATATATAATTTCATCATTTGGGAGTGTTTGTTTCCTTGGTTTTCATAATCGATTACTTGTATATATGTATGGAAAATCACGTAAAGTGGGAATGGTTGTCCAAAATGGATGTTATATGTAATTAATTAACATCTAAATGATTAAATTTTTATATAATTAATTTGGTAATTTTGGGAGAGGATGAATCATTTGATATAATGTTAGTGATAATTGTTTAGATTATTTTTGTGGTTTTTTAATCATCACATACTAATTTTGATTTACTAATTAATATTATGTATATAAAATGTCTCTATAAAATTAAATAGTATTTAATAATAATATTATAATCTATTTTAACAATAAATATGGTTTTATGAAAATTCTTGAAGGAGGGAATTGAAATTGAAAACTTTTTCATCCTTGAATGTGATAAATTAACACATCACGGATGAGGTTTTAATTTTTAGTACAAAAGGATAGGGGAAATAAATGATGATGGGTTATTACATTGTATAAAAAATTCAGTATATTTAAGCTACTAGAGTTATCAAACCATTTGGATTAGGGGAGGTGAAGAGATAAAAAGAAAATAAAAGAACTTGAAAAGAAATTAAAAGAAAAGAATTAAGATTTTACCTCTTTAATAATTCTTCTTGAGAACCTCCTTAGAGGTAATGGTTTTGGTCTTTTGTTGAGAAAAAAAGTGTAATGACCCGGACCCGGCCAGCTACCCGAACAGTGTCAAACGGGTCGGGTGTCACTACCTTAGGCGCACCTCCCCTGAATGCCAAAGGCTGCCGACTAGTAGTGAGGGTCTGTTAGGTATAGTGGCGAGTCTATACCCTCACAGAGGATCATAAGAATGGTATTGGTCCGAGAATAAAACTAAAATATGCATAATAAATAAATGACTCTGCAGACTCGAACCAGACCCGCAAAGAGGAAGCATATCCAATATCAATAAACAGTGGAAGAAATATAGAAAACAACTGTCGTGGAAATTAAATAGAAAAACATGCCAGCAATCAACTGCAACAACTACAGTAAACAACCAAGAATGCATCCAAAGGAGTTCATACAAAACTGAATATAAAAAGGGCGACAATGGCTAACCAACAGTAGCTACAACAAGTAAGCATGCTGATACAGAAAAGAAAACACAACAAAGTAAACCCCAGTTAGGTATGACCTCAAGGTCCGTACCATCTCCATGAAACAACTAACGCAGACTAGCTCCTGAAGCTGGCCTCTTTCCTGAACATAAATCAATAAAGTCTACATGCGCCCCAAAGGGCCCATGCAGTGTGTGAGACAAATCTCAGTAGGATACCACCCAACGGTGTGTACCAAATATATGTGTTTAAGAATTCATGTTTTTAAAAGGAAAGCATTAATCAGTACAATGCAAAAATAAACACAAACTCCACTGGTTCTCAACAACCACCATGGAGTGTCACCTGCTTCGGCCAATGTCGGAATCTCCATCGTGTAACCCGGCACCATGTGCCGCCTGACACCTCATGTCTCAAGTACCGACGTCCCGATGGCATGCCCAAAATAGTAACCCGGCACCATGTGCCTCCTAACACCTCGTGCCTCAAGTACCGATGTCCCGAAGGCACGCCCAAGAATAGTAACCTGGCACCATGTGCCTCCTGACACCTTGTGTCTCAAGTACCTATGTCCCGAAGGCACGCCCATCCCCTGAAGGCTCCTCACCTCCCACATGGATTTCTATGGAAAGCACCCCCAACCAAAATACATAACCGCAACTACGGGGTCTCTACCCACACGAGTGGTCAAAACCACCTCATCCCAGAGTATCTCTGTGTGCACACTACTCAAAGCCCCGGGTGAGCGGTAATCAACAAAATAGTCCTAATCCACCAACACGTCTGACACCTCGTGTCCCTGCGACCATGTCACTAAAGTCCGATGGCATCGCCATCCTAGTATCCCAGGCCATGCCCAACCTGACAATCGTACTGCCTCAAGCCGACGTCCATGATGCCCAATCCCGTTGTCAAAACCACCCAAAGCAACCCAAGCAAAGCCCCAACCTGTGATCAGCATCACTCTAGCGTAATCGAGCCAAGCCAAACACAACCCAAAAAGGGTCCAGCAGATGCAATTCATCAATTGCATATATAACATATTTAACCAGAAAACATAACTAGGAAAAACCCACTAAACAGTCGAATTGCACTATATCAGGTGTTGTCCCATACCAGTCCTGAGGTCTTAAATGCCTCTAACAATTTAACAGGCTTTAACAAATTAAACTAAACAGTTTATAACAATAACATTTCAATTAAAACCATTTTGGTGTTCCGAGAAAAAAATTCCCCGACGAGAAATGGCCCCTCGCCCAGCCATGCTCACGCAAACTGGTAACCGGGCATACCCAAAAGCATCCTAGAGGTCCCATAAACAATTCAGTATGAAAAACAAGATAAAACAGGTCCCGCTCAAAATACCCGAAAATGCGCCAAAGGTCTCTTCACCCAAACAACTATGAAAACACAAAAAAAAAGTATGCACCACCTACCTGATACTTGCACGATGCTACTCCTCCGGTAACACCCACCAATTTGGTCAAAAACATGGTAAATCTACACAAGATTCAATACCGTTCAAATGCCTATAAATCATTCTAGAATGAAAAAACAGACAAAATGGCCAAAGAGGAATTGAGGCCTTACTGAGGGGGTTCCAACGCACTAATCATAGCTCAAATTGGGTCTTAGACGGATGATCGGGAGGAGAAAAGGGGTTCGGCTGGCCTGGTTCGCGCATCCGGGAAGAGGAGATGAGTTCTTCCTCAAAAACGAGGCTACACCCCATTTTAAGTGAAAAAAGAAAGTACACTGCGTGTACTTTTGGACTACACATCGTGTATATTTTATTTAACTGTTCATAAGACGACAGGATTCTGTCGACTAACTTTCTGAACCTGCTGACATGAGTACACGGCGTGTACCTCTTGGTACACGGCGTGTACCAGGTTCCTCTTCTCTTCCTCACCGACATACCCACACACCATGTGTTTCCCTTATACACGGCTAGAATACATGGTGTGTCCAAAGGTAACACTACGTGCCCCTGGTTCTACCCAGCCAGTAGGCCTACATTCCATGTATGGCCTCACACGGTCAGGGGTATACACGGAATGTTCAAAACTACACGCCGTGTAGTAAGAAACTACTACACGGTCATCACACGGCATGTACTCAGCGAGCACACGGCCGGTCAGTCGCCTACACATACACAGCGTGTACTTAATGTGCATGGCGTGTAGTCTATAAATTTCCAGAAACATCCCATTTTCCCCAGTTTCCTCAGAAACCGGTCAAAAATTCAAACAGGGTCAGGATTTTGACCCGTTCTAAAAACCCAGGTTCTTAAAAACTCCCCACCTTAATGTAGCTCATCCCCGAGCTACCGAATGAAACCCGGAGATGGAACCAAACATACCACTCCGTTCAGAGTAAACCGGACTCCCCTGGTCTCAAAGGTTCCGGATAAATCCCTCAAGGGGCTCCCCACCTTAGGAACCGCCTAAAACGGCCTCAACCCAAAAAAACTCAAAGAAAACATGGTTTACTAACCTGTTTTCTGGACGCATAGTCCTCCCATGACACATCTTCACCCCTCCACCCTATTGGTGCTCCTGTGTCACATCCGACACCCAACATATCCCGCACCACTTTGGTATCCGCCTCCATGAGGTCCTAGTGCAGAACACCCCAAGTAACCTGCATCCTTGATTCCCCAATGCCCATGACACCTCAAGTAACCAGCATCCTCGATGCCCTAATGCCCACGGCACCTCAAGTAACCTGCATCCTCGATGCCCTGATGCTACGCATCTCATAAATATAAATATATATATATATAGAATATATCATGCACCTGATATAGTGCCAATCCCACTTAATAGCATCTAGTCAGTCCACATAGATCATGTGTACCACGTGCACTCAAAACAGACATGCCTCTATAGGTCATGCCAAAAAGGAAACATGGAGATCACGGTCATACAGCGGTGTACCTCTAACCGTCATTGGCTCACCAGCCTGCTCAGCCTCTGGAAGCTTCACAGCGTGCACCTGGCTTGAAACACGGCTGCCTAACGCCTGACCTCCTGATGTTGGTCCAGTCTCCGGCCACGGACCCCTCAAGTGGGTCCCATTGTCTCTATCATGTCATCCACGTGTAGCTGAACCTCATCTATCCTCTCCTGGTACCAAACCTGAACCAACTTTAGACATTGCAGTCTGTCCTGGTCCCTACCTGCCGGCTATCTGAGAAGGCTGCCTACAAAACCTCTCCAGATTTCTATCTTGTCCACATGCCCGGCACTCCTTCGGAGGCCTATCGCACTGTGCCGGAACATGTCCCGGTTGTCCACTTTGAAAGAAAATCACCAAAGAACTCCCACGAGGAGGTCTAGCTGAATCACTGGCCTGACTGCCCTGCTGGAACTCATCCCTTCCTCACTTCCTGCTGTCTGAACCATCACCTAAATCTGTCGTCCTGCCCAAGCGAGAATTCTCCCTCTCGTTGTCCTCGGCTATGAGTGTCTGATTCACTGCCTTGGTGAAGGAACCTATCCTGAAGATGTTCACCTGGACCCGAATGGCGTGTCATAAGATATCCTCAATGCGCCTCACTCTAGTTGCATCATCGCTTACCATACCAGGTGCAAAGAAAGACAATTCTGTGAAAGTAGTTCTGTAGTCCCTGACAGACATGTCTCCCTACTGAAGACTCAAGAACTCTCGAGCTCTCTCTGCCCTCAGCGTCT
Source organism: Viscum album (assembly GCA_963277665.1). Lineage (NCBI taxonomy): Eukaryota > Viridiplantae > Streptophyta > Magnoliopsida > Santalales > Viscaceae > Viscum > Viscum album. The sequence continues at coordinate 110,003,793 of OY728161.1, forward strand.
CTGGATAAAAGTGCTCTAAGAACCTGTCCCTGAATTCCTTCCATGCTAGTCCCTCGTTCCTATGAGCCTGAACCTGTATGTCCCACCAACGCTTCGCCGGTCCTCTCAACATGTTTGTCGCCAGCTTGACCCTTCACCCTGGAGGCATCTCGAGCTGCTCAAAAATCATCTGCATACTCTCTATCCAGTTCTCATCTTCCTGCGGACCACCATCACCCTGAAAAAGTGTCGGGTGCTGCGACTGGAACTCTCGAGTCAGATACGCCATGGAAGGCTCTATACCCTGCGTGCCTCTATCAATCCCCTGCAAGACACGTGCCAGGATCGCTTGGAGCTGCTTGTTGAGCCACAGACCGAACGATGCCAAACCTAGCTGTTGTCCTACCTATACTAAAACCTAAACATTATCATTTCCCTGGGCATGTACATGCGACTCATGCTCTGCCTCTACTAAATTATGACCCTGATCCTGCGGCATTGTACCATCTCCTGCCAGATGCTCCATCGAGACTTGTGGGAGTAACCCGTTGAATACCATAAATGGTCAGACATCCCATATACATATACAACAATATACTCTACGCAGATAAGGAAAGCAGTAAAAGGCAGTTCATAACAACTACCCTTACTCCCCCTCACCGCAACCCATGCCCCATGACATCCCGGCCTCCTGGCCTCCTTACCCTCCCTTAACGGAGCCAAGTATCAAAGTACATCGGGCCATGCCCATCCCGACAACTCACGTTTCCTAAAACCGAAGACCGAGTCACCCAATCCTGACAGTTACACTACCTTAGTCATAATACCTTCCTGCTCTCATAATATACAGACCCAATATCCCGCCACATGCAATTTTTACAAAATATAAAGCATGTCATACACATTGCAAAACTAGAAATTCTATCAGGAATTTCACCAATTTACATTTCAAAGCATATTAAGCATGGCAATTGATTTTTATTCACATGGTGTTATCACTTGACAAAGAATACGTGCAATTATGAAATTGAAATACCCTAAAAATGTGCCTATCAAAAGACAACAATAAGCCTTGCCATATCGGGCCAAGGTCTAATTCTCCCTTACCACACCGGGTCAAGGGTCACATTTCACAATCAAGAACATCACACATCAAGTTAGCCACCTAGGTGGAAATCATATAAAACGTAATCTGAGGAAAAGCAGACAGCAATTCCCACCCATGGAAACTTGGTCCATCCCTCATACCTGGGGCTGCAGGCACCCAAGCACAAGCTAGAAACCCAGTTCCAGTAAAAAGCTATCTCCAGACTACCATATCCCAAATAGTAAAACCAGCAGAAATAAAAAGAGAATTCTCAATCTCATTAGTAGCCAGAAAAACACTACTACTAAATCCTAGTCAAGAACCCCTTTGATACCACTTTGTAACGACCCGGACCTGGCCAGCTACCCGAACAGTGCCAAACGAGTTGGGTGTCACTACCTTAGGCGCACCTCCCCTGAATTCCAAAGGCTGTCGACTAGCAGCGAGGGTCTGTTAGGTATAGTGGGGAGGCTATACCCTCACGGAGGATCATAAGAATGGTATGGGTTCGAGTATAATAGTAAGATATGCAGTGGAAATAAATGACTCAGCAGACTCGAACCAGACCCGCAAAGAGGAATCATATCCAATATCAATAAACAAAGGAAGCAATATAGAAAACAACTATAGCAGAAAGTAAATAGAACAACATGCCAGCAATCAACTACAACAACTACTGTAAACAACCAAGCATGCATCCAAAGCAGGTCATACACAACTGAATATAAAAAGGGCGCCAATGGCTAACCAACAGTAGCTACAACAAGTAAGCATGCTGATACAGAAAAGTAAACACAACAAAGTAAACCACAACTAGGTATGACCTCAAGGTCTGTATCATCTCCATTCAAAAAATAATGCAGCCCATCTCCTAAAGCTGGCCTCTTTCCTGCACATAAATCCATAAAGTATGCACGCGTCCCGAAGGGCCCATGCAGGGTGTGAGACAAATCTCAGTAGGATACCACCCAACGGTGCATACCAAATATATGTGTTTAAGCAGTCATGCATTTACAAGGAAAGCAATAATCAGTACAATGCACAAATAAACAGAAACTCCACTAGTGCTCAACAGCCACCATGGAGTGTCACTTGCTTCGGCCAATGCCATAATCTCTATCGTGTAACCCGACACCATGTGACACCTGACACCTTGTATCTCAAGTACCGACGTACTGAAGGCACGCCCAAAATAGTAACCTGGCACCATGTACCTCCTGACACCTCGTGCCTCAAGTATCGACATCCTGAAGGCATGCCCAAGAATAATAACCTGGCACCATGTGCCTCCTGGCACCATGTGTCTCAAGTACTAACGTCCCGAAGGCATGCCCATCCCCTGAAGGATCCTCACCTCCCACGTGTCTTTTTACAGCAAGCACCCCCAACCTAAATACCTAACCAAAACTACGGAGGCCTCTACCCACACGAGTTGTCAAAACCACCTCATCACGGAGTATCTCTGTGAACACACTACTCAAAGTCTCAGGTGAGCGGTAATCACCAAAATAGTCCTAAGCCACCAACATGGCTGACACCTCATGTCCCTGCGACCACTTCACTCAAGTCTGATGGCATCACCATCCTAGTATCCCAGGCCATGCCCAACCTGATAGTCATACTGCCTTAAGTCGACGTCCATGACGCCCAATCCCGTGGTCAAAACCACCCAAAGAAACCCGGGAAAAGCCCCAACCTGTGATCAGCATCACTCTAGCGCAACCGGGCCAAGCCCAACACAACCCAAAAAGGGTCCAGCAAATGCAATTCAGCAATTGAATATATAACATATTTAACCAGAAAACATAACCAGGAAAAACCAACTAAATAGTCGAATTTCACTATACTAGGTGTTGTCCCATACCAGTATTGAGGTCTTAAATGCCACTAACAATTTAACAGGCTTTAAAAAATTAAACAAAACAGTTTATAACAACAACATTTAAATTAAAACCATTTTGGCATTCCCTGGCCAAAATGCCCTGATGACCAACGGCCCCTCGCCTGGTCCTGATCATGCAAACTGGTAACCGGGCATACCCAAAAGCATCCCAGAGGTCCCATAAACAATTCAGTATGAAAAGGCAGATAAAACAAGTCCCGCTCAAAATACTCAAAAATGCACTGAAGGCCGTGTCACCCAAACAACGATGAAAACACAAAAAGAAGTATGCACCACATACCAGAGACTCGCACGATGCTACTCCTCCCATAACACCCACCAATTCGGTCTAAAACAGGGTAAATCTACAAAATATTAAATACCGTTCAAACACCTATAACTCATTCTAGATTGAAAAGAAGACAAAACGGCCAAAGAAGAATCAAGGACTTACCGAGGGGGTTCCAACGCACTAATCAGAGCTCGAATCGGGTCTCGAACGGACGATCGGGAGGAGAAATGGGGTTCGGCCGGCCTAGTTCACGCATCCGGGTGGAGGAGATGAGTTGTGCCTCAAAAACGAGGCTACTGCCCGTTTTAAGCAAAAAAAGAAAATACAGGGTGTGTACTTTCGGACTACACGCCATGTATATTTTATTTAACTGTTCATAAGACGGCAGGATTCTGCCAACTTACTTTCCGAACCTACTGACCTGAGTACACGGTGTGTACCTCTGGGTACACGGCGTGTACCAGGTTTCTCTTCTCTTCCTCACCGACATATTCACACACCATGTGTTTCCCTTATACATGGATAGACTACACGGCGTGTCCAAAGGGAACACAGTGTGCCCCTGGTTCTACCTCGCCAACAGGCCTACACGCCATGTATGGCCTCACACGGTTGGGTTTATACACAGCGTGTTCAAAACTACACGTCGTGTAGTAAGAAACTACTACACGGCCATCACACGACATGTAATCGGCGAGCACACGGCCGATCACTCGCCAACACATATAGGGCGTGTACTTAAAGTACACAGCGTGTAGTCTGGAAATTTCCAGAAACTTCCCATTTTCCCTAGTTTCCTCAAAAACCGGTCAAAAATTCAAACAGGGTCGGGATTTTGACCCATTCTAAAAACCCAGGTTCTTAAAAAAAGGCTCCTAAATGTGTGGGAGGTTCTTGGGATTATATTTCATCATAATTTGGAAAATGATGAAATCTTGAGAGATGTTAGGAGAATTTGTGGTGAGGTGGTATTTATAGGCGAGAAGAGAGGTGTTTTCTAATTATTTTATTCATTAGATTATTATTTTTACTCAATAATTTGAATAGCCTCGGAATTATCACTAAATATATAAAATAATCAAGGGTATTTTGAGATTATGGTTCTTACATCAGATATAACTCATGGAATAAAATATTTAACTTATATTGTATATATAGCATAAATTACAGTATTTTACTATTCAACAAAAAATTAAGAATTCTATAAAATCCCAAAAAATCACCCTAACTATTTTCTAACATTCATAATTAATAAATTGAATCCATTTTATGAAAATAATTTTCTAAATATGAGAAATTTTATTTTTAATTAAAATCATCATTTACTAGGAAAATACCAATTTTAAAATTATCACTAATTTTATTAAATTTCAAAAAATTAATTAAGATATAATAAAATAATCTTATAAACATAAGACAATAAAATATTAATTTACGAATAAATTTTATGGAAACAAATTTTCTTTTAAAATATTATATTAATTATAAAATTGAAAATGAACACTTATGTTTTATACAAATATCGACACTTCATAATTTCTAAAACATTTAATTACCTATACTATGATATAATTATTTCATATATTCATTTATAAGATGGATAAATTTTATTTATACTTTAATAGGTGGTGTTACTATTCTATTGTACAGTTTACTATTCATAATCGTCACATTAGTATTTCAAAGGTCAAGTTACTATTCCATTGGTATAGGTTCCTTAACTTATAGAAATACCTCTTATATCATTCATTATTCATTTATAATGTTTTTATTGTGTTATATATGTGATTTTTAGGTTATTTATACTATATAACATAATTATAAGAAGGAAATTTTCATTGATAAAATTTTGGGTTGTAACATTCTTCCCCATTATGAAATTTCACCCGAAAAATATTATTTTACAAACTATAGTGAAAAAAAGTGAGGTTGATTCACCTTTATCACATCATCTAGGTTCCATGTTGCCTCTTCATACTTATGGTTCCACTATAGTACTTTGACCATGTGGGTCATCTTGTTGCATAGTACGTTATCTCTATAATCCAATATCATCACTGAATTCTCCTCATAAGAAATATCATTATCCAACTATACCACCCCTAAATTTAGTACATGTGAGGGATTCGGTATGTACTTACTCAAGAGGGATATGTGGAATACATCATTTACTTGAGACATTGTAGGTTTAAGTGGTATTCGGTAGGCCATAGCTCTAACATGATCCAAAATATTGAAGGGGCCAATGTACCTAGGACTTAGCTTTCCTTTATTCCTAAATCTTATTATCCTCTTCCATGGAGATATGCAAAGGAATATCATGTCTCCAACCTTAAAATCTATGCCTCATTGATGATTTTCTACATAACTCTTCTATTGACTATGGGCTTCCTAGATATGTCGTTGAATGGTTTTCACCTATTCTACCGCTTCTTCGAACATTTTAGGTCCTAGCAGCTTATGTTCAATAACCTCTTCACATCATGTCGGTGCTCCACATATTTTCCCTTAAAGGGATTCATATGGTTCCATTTGGATGCTCGAGCGAATACTATTATTGTTGGATAATTCAACTAGAGAAATATTTTGGTCCCATCCTCTATTTAAGTCCATATAACACACTCTCAACATGTCTTCTAGTGTCTGAAGATCCCACTCAGATTGGCCATTAGTTTGAGGATTATTGATCATACTGAAGTTTAACACAGTGTTCAGAGAACATTGGAGAGTTTTCTAGAACTTAGAGTTGAATCTCAAATCCCGATCAGATATAATCGATAGTGGTACTTCATGAATCCATACCACTTATATAATGTTTATCTGTGCAAGTTGATCCAGTGTGAAGTCCTCTCAAATTTTGATAAAGTGATATATATTTGTGAGATGATCCACAAAAACCCATATATTATTGTTTCCTTTGGATGTCTTCAGAATTATGGTGATAAATTCCATAGTTATGTTCTCCCATTTCCATGTTAGTGTGGGTAATGATTGCATAATCCCCTTATAATTTTTCCATTCATCCTTCACTTGTTGACATACCAGGAACATTGCTGTATTTTTAGTGATCTCCTTATTCATATTGTCCCACCAATATTTCACTCAATGATCTTGATATATCTTTGTCCTCCCTAGATAAATAGAGAAGGTTGAGCTATGTTCATCATTCTGAATCTCTTTCTCTGTTTTTTGATTAGATGGTACACATAGTCCTATCCCAAATTTCATGACTCTTTCCTCATCCATTTTGTACTCTTATGATTTCCCATTTCTAATAGTTTCCACCTTTTTTTTAATTTCCACATCATTTCAATGATAATACTTTATTTTCTCCATGAGAGATGGTTGAGAAATCGTTTAAGAAATGATTGGTGATGTTCCATCCTTAGATATTCCCATGTTCATCATTTGCAGGTCCAAGATTGTTAGATCCTACTCTATTCTCTTTATTGATAAACATGCAGAATCATTTCTACTTAGAGAATTATCCATCATATTATCTTTACCTGAATGGTTGTATATTGAGAAATCATTATCATTGATGATATCTAACCATATTTTCTAGTGCATATTAATATCCTTCTATGTGAATGTATATTTGAGGCTCTTATAATCAGTATATATCTCACATTTCTTTATATAGATATAATGTTTCCATATTTTCTTCCCGAAGATCACATTTCCAACTACAAGTCATGTGTTGGATAGTTTTTCTCATGAATTTTCAATTGCCTTGAGACGTAGGCTATAACTTTTTCATCTTTCATTTGTACACATCTAAATCCCTTATTTGAAGAATCATTGTACACCACAAAGAGTTCCCCACTTGTTGGTTATTTGAGATCTAATATAGTGATAAGCCTGTTTTTCAACTATTTAATGCAGTCTTCACATTAACTAGTCCAGACAAAATTTTCTACCTTCTGAGTTAGCATGTTAATTGGGTTTGAAAATTGTGATAAGTTATTCATAAATCATCTACAATACCCAACTAGACTAAGTAAGATATGGATATCCATTACTGATGTTGTTTTGGGCCATTCCTCAATTGAGATTATCTTCTAAAAGTCCACAAATGTTCCTTTTTTGGTGATAACATGCCCCAATAATGATACTTCTTCCATCTAGAACTCATATTTAATGTACTTTTCATATAGCTTATCCCTTTGAAAATTCTTTAGCACAGTATTCAAATTCACCTCATTTTCCTCCATGCTCCTGGAGTATATCACTATATAATTAGTAAATACAGTGAAAATTTTGTCAAGGTAATCTATAAAGACTCTATTCATTATGTCCATGAATATTTATGGAGAATTAGTGATTTTGAAGGGAATCACTATGAACCCATAATGTCTATACCTTATTTGAAAGGAAGACTTGGGAATATCTTTCTTCCTCACCTTTAATTGGTGATATCCCGACTAAAGCTTCTTCTTTGAGAAATAAGTGTCCCCATGTAGTTTATCGGAAAATTAATCTATCCATGGAAGGGGATACCTTTTGTTTATCATAATTTTATTGATCTTGTGATAATCGATGCATAGGTGCATTGATCCATCCTTCTTCTTAATAAAGAGGACTTGTTCACCCCACTGTGTAGAACTTGGGCATATAAAATCTTTATCCAGGTTGTCATATAACTAATTATTTAGTTCTTATATCTTAACGATGTTCATTCAATAATTTTTTTTGATATAGGTAGAGATCCCAGAATAATTTCAATTTAGTACTCAACCTCTTGATCAGGCGGAATACCAGGAAATTCTTCAGGGAATACATCAATATAATCCCTCATGATGTTAATGTCTTTGATAATGATTATATCCTTTTTCTCAATCATTTGAGATAGATATTATTACATATAATGAAAAAATATCAACAATTGAGAAGATTATTTTGATAGATATTCATTCAACCCCTTACACTGATACAGAATTAGAGGATTCTTTGGGATGTGAAGAGTGATCTCCCTTTCTCAAAAATCAATGTTAGATTTATATAAAGATATCTAATCCATACCAAATGTAGCATCAAACTCTACCAAATGATGTATTACAAGATTTTCCGGGATTTTCAATCCACAAAAATTTACTAAGACTAAGTTATAAAATTTGCATGCAATAATTTTCCCATTTTTTATTCTCACAAATAAATCAACCTCAAAATTTTGAGGCGGTGATTGAATAGTTCTAGTAAACTTGAAAGATATGAAATAATGTGTAAAACCAGAATCAAATAGTATGTCCACTACTCTTGAATGAATATAACCATCATACCATTCACCACATCATTATCAGGTTCCACCTTGGCAGTATTGATAGCATATGTTCTTCCCTTTTTCTTTTAATGTTTTTGTTCTTGATTTCCTCTAACAACCCATATCTTAGTAGAGTGGCTCAAATAATTCCCATGTTCCTTGTAGTTGAAACACAACACTATTGGATAAGTTTTGATTTGAACTTTCCTTTTGGCTACTTTATTAGTTGTATTCATCATATTCCTTTGGCATTTATTTTCCATATTCCCTTATCTTCCACATTTTAAGCATCTCTTGGTTCCCTTTAAGTAGTTTCCAGGATTCTCTTTCCCACAATTTTAACATGTGGTATGTTGGTTCTTCTTTCTATCATGAAATTTATATGTTTTTCCACCCATATTAAACTCTATTTTCTACCTTCTTTCATAGGCCCACAAAAATACTTAGAGTCTCTAATCTCTTTTTCAACCTTAAGGGCACAATGTAAAATATCTTCATAACTATCAAAGTCTCAAATCACTAATAATTTTCAAAAACTTGTCTTTAGTCCACTAAAAATAAATCCAACTTACTTTTAGTGTTTAGGAAAAATCCAGAGGTATATTTTGAAATCCTTGTAAATGTTTCCCCACACACCCTGATAGACTTGTCTTCCTTTATCTTTATTCCAAGTAACTCCCTTTCAATCTTACGATGGAGGGTTTAGGGGAAATATTTTTTGAAAAATATTTTCTTTAATTCTTCAAATTCCATGGAATCAATTTCCTCTTTTTAATCCATGTTCTTGATCAGTGTCCACCACTAATCAGCTTCCTCATTAAAAAGATAAACTTCCAAAACAAATTTCCATTCTTCTCAGCACTGTAGGGTAGAGAATATAATCTCAATTGAGTTAATATATTGTTATACAAGGAGGGTATTTCAAGATCCACTAATAATTGGAGGGCTTTTCCATATAAAGTTTTTTACTGCAACATTCTCTTTCTTAGGAGAAGGAGGGTTTCCCATGTGATTCAAGTTATTAATCATAAAATGATCCAACTGAGAAAGTACTGTCATGAATTTTTTATCACCCATTACTATTATATTTGGAATATCATTAGGTAAATCATCACATACCCTTACACATTGATTATTGGCACTTGTTCTTCTCTTTCAATACATTAACTAATAAAAGGAATATACTATTAGAGGGTTTTAATACTTAGCTAATAAGAATATAAAAAAGAAAACATTGATCATAGAAGGATAAACTTGTAAATGAAAATAATAACCTAACTAGTGATACCCTAATTTTTAATCTAGGTTATACATGGAGATAGAATTATACATAGGGTTCTAACTAAATTCCTCTAGTCCTAATATATAAAAATTACTAGACCTTTATTTGATACCAAATATAGTGTCCCTAGCCTTTTAAACATATTATTACATGATTTGAAGAATAATTTACCACCAAATATAACTAATGATCATAAATTCTAGTGTATTTGGAATAATAGGTACATAATTGAGCATCATGAAACCAAAACAAAAACATACTTTATTTAATCTTTATAATGAGCTCCTAAATCCCTTTGATCCCTTATATCTACATAGGATAACCTTAGGAATACATGAACAAAATGGATGAGGTAAAAAAACTAGTAAGGGAATAAAAATAGGAATAAAACATAGCACATGGGTTATAAGGCATAACATGATTACATATTAGCATGGAAAATTAAAAAACATAAGGATGAATAACATATATGACATTGGAACATATAACCATTATATTATAGTACTGTGGAAACATTATATAACATGACATAGACATGATTCAAGGCTAACTACCAATACTATATCACATTGTGGACAAAGTCCCTTAAAAGAATTGGGTTTAATCCCTATCCCAACATGATGTCTCATGAGACTAAACATTACCCAATTCATTGGAGTACTTTCTAGGCACACCCATCATAACATTTTCATGCATATGTGTTCTACATGAATAATAAATCATAAGTTTTCCCATGTAAAGAATTGGGTATCATAATCATGTCATAAAGCATAAAAAACGAATATCATAATAGTGCCCATGAAATAATGGGTTTAAATAATAAATGGAAATTAATATGGTAAAATATGAATATATCATGATAAATAATGCCCAATTTTAGTGGAAACATGTAAAAAAGTATTTAAGAAACTTTACAAATGAAACATTTTAGTGCGGTTTAATGAAAAAATTAAAGAACATTTAAAGAGAAAAAAAGAATATTTGTTTTCATAAAACCAAAAATGAAAAAAAAGGTAGTTTTTCATGATAATGTTAGTGATTTTAGAAAAATAATTTTTCTTAAAATATATTGAGTATGGTACTTGAAAATGGGTAATAAATCGAGAAGTTCACTTTAATCAGGCTTTCTTATCGGGAAGAATTGAGAAGGGAACCTTATTAAAAACATGTATATCCATGAAAAATAAAGTTAAAATGATCTAGATACATGATTTTGAAGAATATACATATAATTTATAAGAATTAAATAAAAATAAAGAATATTTACATTATTTTAAAGGGAGATAAATCCTAGCCCAATGGAAAAATGGAGGTTTAAGAAGAAACCATTACATTATGTCTAAAAGCGTTCTTCAATTGATATTAATGTCCTGGATAATCAAATTAAATCCAATAATTAATTAATTCAGAAAAATTTCTATATTTATTTTATTTATAATGATTTTATTAAGTTCATTTATGTCCCTTTTGATGAGTTATAAGATAAAATTTCATCGTTTGGGAGTGCTTGTTTCTTAGGTTTTCATAATCGATTACTTGTATACATGTATGGAAAATCACGTAAAATGAGAGTGGTTGTCCAAAATTTAAGTTATATTTTATTAATGAACATAAAAAACATAAAATTATTATATATTTTATTTGGTTATTTTGGGTGAGGACTAATCATTGGAATAGACATTAGTGGTAATTGTTTAGATTATTTTAGTGGTTTTTCGATTATCACAAACTAGTTTGGTTTTGATAATTAATATTATGTATATAAAATTGTTCTAAAAAATTAAATAGGATATAAAAAATAAATTATAATCTATTTTAACCATTAAAATGATTTGACGATTAGTCTTGATAAACTTCCTCATCAAAAAGGTAAACTTCCAAAACAAATTTCCATTCTTCTCAGTACTGTAGGGTAGAGAATATAATCTCAATTGAGTTAATCCATTGTTATACAAGGAGGGTATTGCAAGATCCACTAATAATTGGAGGCCTTTTCCATATAAAGGTTTTTACTGCAACATTCTCTATCTTAGGATAAGGAGGGTTTCCCATGTGATTCAAGTTATTATTCATAAAATGATCCAATTGAGAAAGTACTGTCATGAATTTTTTATCACCCATTACTATTATATTTGGAATATCATTAGGTAAATCATCACATACCCTTACACATTGATTATTGGCACTTGTTCTTCTCTTTCAATCCATTAACTAATAAAAGGAATATACTATTAGAGGGTTTTAATACTTAGCTAATAAGAATATAAAAAGAAAACATTGATCATAGAAGGATAAACTTGTAAATGAAAATAATAACCTAACTAGTGATACCCTAATTTTTAATCTAGGTTATACATGGAGATAGAATTATACATAGGGTTCTAACTAAATTCCTCTAGTCCTAATATATAAAAATTACTAGACCTTTATTTGATACCAAATATAGTGTCCCTAGCCTTTTAAACAAATTATTACATGATTTGAAGAATAATTTACCACCAAATATAACTAATGATCATAAATTCTAGTGTATTTGGAATACTAGGTACATAATTGAGTATCATGAAACCAAAACAAAAACATGCTTTATTTAATCTTTATAATGAGCTCCTAAATCCCTTTGATCCCTTATATCTACATAGGATAACCTTAGGAATACATGAACAAAATGGATGAGGTAAAAAAACTAGTAAGGGAATAAAAATAGGAATAAAACATAGCACATGGGTTATAAGGCATAACATGATTACATATTAGCATGGAAAATTAAAAAACATAAGGATAAATAACATATATGACATTGGAACATATAACCATTATATTATAGTACTGTGGAAACATTATATAACATGACACAGACATGATTCAAGGCTAACTACCAATACTATATCACATTGTGGACAAAGTCCCTTAAAAGAATTGGGTTTAATCCCTATCCCAACATGATGTCTCATGAGACTAAACATTACCCAATGAATTGGAGTACTTTCTAGGCACACCCATCATAAAAGTTTCATGCATATGTGTTCTACATGAATAATCAATCATAAGTTTTCCCATGTAAAGAATTGGGTATCATAATCATGTCATAAAGCATAAAAAATGAATATCATAATAGTTCCCATGAAATAATGGGTTTAAATAATAAATGGAAATTAATACGGTAAAATATGAATATATCATGATAAATAATGCCCAATTTTAGTGGAAACATGTAAAAAAGTATTTAAGAAACTTTACAAATGAAACATTTTAGTGCGGTTTAATGAAAAAATTAAAGAACATTTAAAGAGAAAAAAAGAATATTTTTTTTCATAAAACCAAAAATGAAAAAAAGGTAGTTTTTCATGATAATGTTAGTGATTTTAGAAAAATAATTTTTTCTTAAAATATATTGAGTATGGTACTTGAAAATGGGTAATAAATCGAGAAGTTCACTTTAATCAGGCTTGCTTATCGGGAAGAATTGAGAAGGGAACCTTATTAAAAACATGTATATCCATGAAAAATAAAGTTAAAATGATCTAGATACATGATTTTGAAGAATATACATATAATTTATAAGAATTAAATAAAAATAAAGAATATTTACATTATTTTAAAGGGAGATAAATCCTAGCCCAATGGAAAAATGGAGGTTTAAGAAGAAACCATTACATTATGTCTAAAAGCGTTCTTCAATTGATATTAATGTCCTGGATAATCAAATTAAATCCAATAATTAATTAATTCAGAAAAATTTCTATATTTATTTTATTTATAATGATTTAATTAAGTTCATTTATGTCCTTTTTGATGAGTTATAAGATAAAATTTTATCGTCTGGGAGTGCTTGTTTCTTAGGTTTTCATAATCGATTACTTGTATACATGTATGGAAAATCACATAAAATGAGAGTGGTTGTCCAAAATTTAAGTTATATTTTATTAATGAACATAAAAAACATAAAATTGTTATATATTTTATTTGGTTATTTTGGGTGAGTACTAATCATTGGAATAGACATTAGTGATAATTGTTTAGATTATTTTAGTGGTTTTTCGATTATCACAAACTAGTTTGGTTTTAATAATTAATATTATGTATATAAAATGGTTCTAAAAAATTAAATAGGATATAAAAAATAAATTATAATCTATTTTTACCATTAAAATGTTTTGACGATTAGTCTTGATGGAGGGGATGTAAATTGAGAACATTGTCATCCTTGAATATATTAAATTAACACATCGTTGTCAATGTTATCATTTTTAGTACAAAAGGATAGGGGAAAGAAATAATGATGGATTATTAGATTATTATAATAAAATTACAGTATATGTAATTTACTATAGTTATCATACATTTTTATGAGGGGATTCGAGGAATGAATAAGAAAAATAAAAGAACTTGAAAAGAAAATAAAATAAAATAAAGGAGATTTTACCTCTTGAAACCTTTTTCTTGAGAACCTCTTTAGAGTGATTTGTTTTGGTATTTCTTTTATAAAAAAGGCTTCCAGATGTTGGTAAGAGGATTGGGAAGTGGTTTTAGTATAATTTGGACAAAATTCAAATCTTTGTAGTTGTGAGGAGAAGAGGTGGTGGCTGGTGGTATTTATAGGTGAGGAGAGGGGTGTTTTCTCATTACTTTTTTCGTTAGTTTATTATTTTTTATCAAGACTATGAATTATTAGATAATTATCACTAAATATAATAGAATAAGTAAGGGTAGTTTGAAATTATGTTTCTTAAATCAGTTATAACTCAAGGAATAATTTATTTAACTTATAATATATATATACCGTAAATTACCATATTTTACTACTCACCAAAAATTCAAGTATTTTAGAAAAATCAAAAAAATTAATCCAATCCATTTTTTAAATGTGTAAAATTAAAAAATGGACTTCATTTTATGAAAAAAAATTCAAAATAAGATAAATTCAATTTTTAATTAAAACATTCATTTACTTGGAAAATACCAATTTTAAAATTATAAATGATTTTATTACTCTTTGAAAAATTAATTAAGGTCTCATAAAATTAGCGTATAATCACGAGAAAAAAAAATATTAATTTATAAATACATTTTATGGAAATAAATTTTCTTTTAAAACTTTTTATTAATTATAAAATTGATAATAAACACTTTTATTTTATAAAAATATCAACACATAATTAATAATTTATAAAAAAATTATTTACGTATACTATGATATAATTATATCATATTTTCATTTATATTATGGAAAAATTTTATTTATTATTTCATTTGTGAGGTTACAATTCTATGTTCTGGTTTACTATTCATACGAGTCGCATTACTATTACAAAGGTCATGTTACTATTCCATTGGTATAGGTTCCTTAACTTATTGAAAAACCTATTATTTCATTCAATATTAATTTGTAAAAATTTTATTATGTCATCTATGTGATGTTTATGTTACTTGTAATATATAACATAATTAAATGAAGGAAATTTTCATTGATAAAATTTTGGGTTGTTACAAGAAACCCAGAAAGAACCTCAACAGAGAATCTATATACAGTTGGGGATGCATTCATTATTGATAATAAAGGGACCTATATGCCCATAAACTATGTGTGGATCCCTTCAAGAGTAGTGATCAGGTGAGAAGGAAGAAGATGGTCCTTTCCACCGACAGTGATTCGTTGAAAGAGGGTTAGGGAGTGACCCTTGGGAATGTAGTGATATAACCCTAAAAATTATAAAGGCGGTGAGCCTGGGTATATAAGTGATCTAGACTGATACTTGGTTTGAGATTGAGCCATAGTAAATTTGGTACATCAGTGCATTTCCATTGTATGCTCCTTGGACGTAACCCAATGATGGTGAACCAAGTAAAATCTATCTGTGCTTCTGCTTGCGTTCATGATTTACTTCATATGAATCATCATCATATAATGTTTTAAAGGAAAAAAGAAATAAAAAAACAAAAGATAAAACAAATCGACCAATATAATAAAGTGGCCAAAATCCAGTTGGGTAGGAGGCGTTTTGAAAATAATATCCATACCCTAATTCACCCCCCTCTCAAGGTATCTATTCCCCTTTTGGTCTGAACAATTGGTTTCAAAGAATTTGTTTCTCTTATCATATTTGTTTTATTTGAAATGGTTTATTTGATTTTTAAAATTAAATTTTCAATTTTCTCTTATCTCAAAGCACCCTGGAAAAGGGTTGAACTTCAAAGAAGAAGAAGAAGTCTGGTTGTATTCCTCAAAGTGGAAGTGTCTGTAGAAAGAGTGTTATTCAGTTGAAGGAAACAAATAGTGTACTAAAGAATGTTTTGGATGAATCATTCAGTGTATATATTTAATCATTCAATGATTCTAAAGGAGTGATCAAATAAATTGATATTCTATATGATGTTGGAACTATTAATGATGAAGAAATTGAAAGAAGACCAAAAGTGGAAGTTATCCACAAAATAAAGTAAGTGGATCAGAAATTGGATAAGAAAATAAATCTAAAGATATTTAGATCCAATTATTGTAAATTGAGGTCAAGAAGCTATTAGTTTTAAATACAAGTCTAATTGATGTGGATACTGATTTGAGGGAAAAGAATTATTACCAAGCTGAAGAAATGCAAAATATGTCTACATAGATAAAGAAACTCAAAGATGGTGATAAGGGAAAATATGAAATTAGATGAAATTCAGAATCTAATATCCAGAAATGATAATCTTGATATACAACTATTTGAACTATTTCACTAAAACCAAAGGATACAATAATAGAATGCATGTTGAACGAATTCAGTTGCTCAAGAAAAATTTAAAATAAAGGAGAAAAATTACTTGTTGGATAAGCACACCCAAGAATTGGACGATGATATGAGTCGGGAGAAGAATATCATGAGAGAAATCAATGATCAAATTGAATCAAGAGACATAAATATTCAAAAATTGGTAGAAGATCTAAAATCAGTGAAGAAAGAAGTAGAAAAATCTATTTCCAAAAGAAAGCCCAAATTGATGGATGTTTTTCATTTATTATTTTACTATCCTTCTAAAGTTAATAGTGAAATGAAGTGAAAATATTCTATTTTAGAGGGAAACATGAAATGATTGTCTCGTCCGAAAGTTCTTCCAGTTTGGTAAAATCTAGTATTGGATTTGATGAACCCCCAAACATTCATGATAGGAAGAGAGTTGTGAATATTTCCACTAATAAGAAAAGCCTTATTGGTGTTGGAGATAGACCTAAAAATGTTTTTACAGGAAGCAGTGATAACGTGTGCTATTTCTATGCGATGAATAGTCATAATTCATTTTTTTCATGGATCTTGGATATATTTCATGCTATATATATGGAAATAATTCTAAATATGAGAATAAGTAGAATATTTTTAAGAAATATGAAAGAAAAGTCTCTCAGAATAAAGTATCCATGAAATTATACTTTTGTCGAAGACTAGGACACAACATGAGTATGTGTCTAGAAGTCCATGAGCTCAGTGTCAACAGAAAAATCTAGCCATGTCAATATCTAAATCAAGAAATTGTGATGTGAGGTATCTTTTTAATGGGATATGTTTTATATGTTCTGTTCATGGGAATTTGGAAAGTTACTATAGAAGAAATAAATTTGGTAAGGTCAAGGAACCTGAATGGGATCCCTAACTTTGGTAATGTATGTGGAAAAAGCCTATATAGGAATACAAAATTATAATTTGAATAATAGGTTCACAGATTCTTAGGAAAAATAAGAAGCTCAACAAAAGGAGTATCAATAACCTCCTTTGTTACACTCAGAATAGGTCACTTGGAAATAATGTGAATGGACCTGGAAGAAAATGGGAGGAGCTACTCCAGTTGGGAGTTAGAAGAAGGTGTGTTCAGTGAAGGACCCACCACCAACAAGAAATAGTGTGGATACTCGGATGACTAATAAAATAAAAATGAATAAATAATTTTTGGATAAACTCACATGTCATTCCACAAGGGGAAGTGATGTTAGGAGAGAGAGACCTCTGATGGCGGAAGAAAAAAGAGCAGTCAACTAGTGGAAATATTCATACTTAAAGAAAGAGTAATGAAAAACAGAATATTAGTGGAGCATCAAAGAATAAAATTTATACTAATGGGTTTAAACCACAAATTGTGAAAAATTTAAAGCCTACAGATTATAAATATAAGATTAAGACTTAGCATGTGGGTAAAGAATTTCTAGTCATATGGAAATAACATCTAAAGTTATATGGGAAATGGAACAATCATTGAAAGACTACAGTGTATTATAAGAAATTATCAAAGGTTTGATCCATCAGGATCGAAAGAAATACTCTTATTGAGGATTATAGTGGTACAGCTCTCCCTATGTGTATGAATTATATTAACTGATGTTCAAGTGTTTGGGGTTTATAAGGGAGACACAATCCTTTCATAATTTGCATCAAAATATGCAAAGTGGTTATGTGATGTACTCTAGAATGTCAACTGATTAAAATCAGTTCCCAGAGATAATGAAGAAATCAAGAAGAATACCTTGAAAATATTTAATGGTCTATGGAAACATGATATATATGTGATTAATTAAGTAAAATGGATAGTGATGGTGTTATTAAAATTATCTCTTGTTTCCTACACTGAGTTCTGACTTAGTAGGCTTAGCATTTTTGTTGATGGATCATTTCTAATGTGGTTAATTCACCCAATAAAAATCTTATTTATGGTATCTACAGATGGAAAATTTTATTGACCTGGAGTGGATTCTCAAAACATCATTGAAATGTGAACAAATTATGTAGGAGAAGAATAAAGTTTTTTTGGTCTAAACAATAATCCTAACAATAGGAAGAGTTGTATATCATAGGGGCAACATTCTATCTCCTAATCACATGAAGGGTCACATGGTACAGAAATGATGATAGTTTATGTTCAAGAAGACTGATTAGGTTAGAAGCAGTAACATTCAGATATTTCATAATTAATTATTATTTTCTAACAATATGGTATCAGTTGACTACTTTCATGATACAAAGAAGATGCAACAGAAAATTAACATTGTTTCTAATAAGTGGTCTCCCCATTCTGAAAAGTAATTCATTGACTAAAATAATAAAAAAGGTATTAATGATTTATATGAGTCCCATTCTAGATTTATTCTGGGAGATTTTTTTTGATACCAACATATTTGAATATCGTTAGAGAAAAATGGGTATTTCAAGAAAATATGAATTAATATGGAATAGTGATTTGAAAAAAAGAATGATTCGTGTGAAAAGGTTACTTTCAAATAGAGGTTATTTATGTTGATGAAAAATTTTCACCTGTTGAGAGGATAGAGAAAATCAGATTATACTTATCCATAGTTTTGCGAATAAGATTCAAAATTTTCTAGATGGACATCATGTAAGCATTTCTTAACGGGGTTCTGGAAGAAAAATTTTATATTGATCAACCGGATGGTTTTATAATTCATGAATATGAGGAAAAAGTTTGTAGTTTAATAAGGTCCCAAATGGGTTGAATCAAGAACCCAGAGCATGGTATTTAAGAGCATATTAGTTTTTGAAGAATCACAGTTTTCAACATGGTGTATTTGATTAGAATCTATATATCAACAATGATAATAATCAAAGGATGATGGTGATGGTATATATTAATGACATAATATTGGTGGATCTATTGAAGCATACTGCGATCTGTTCATACAATTCATGAAAAGTGAATTTGAAATTTCAATGATTGGTGAACTAATGTTTTTTCTTGGTTGACAGGTGACATAAGGAAATAATGACACATTCATTTCTCAATATGAATATTCCAATGAGTTTTTTAGAAGATTTGGAATGGATAATTTCAAAGAGATGACTACTCTGGTGGATACATGGATGTAACTATCATGGGATGATTAAGGAAACGTAGTTAATGTCAAAGAATATAGGAAAATCATTGACAACCTATTTTACTTGATATTTACAAGACCTGATATCATTTTTTCCACATTCCAAGCAGCATGATATCAAATAAATCCAAAGAAAATTCTTTCTTGTAAAATCATTATATCAAGGTCATGGTGGATTTCAGTTTTCTATACAATGAAATATATAAATAAGGGTTATTAGGATATATAAATGTAGATTGGGCTAGATCAGAAGATGATAGAAAATAAATGCTAGGTGGTGCATTCAATCTTGGAGTACTGTGTATTTCTTGTCCAAAAAAGAAATAATATTACATTTCATTGAGCACTATAGAATCTGAATATATTGAAGCATCTCAAGAGTGCAAGAAGTTGTTATGGATGAAGCAGTATCTTGAGGATTTTGGAGTTGAAGTGAAGTATCTGATCGAAATAAATTGTAATAATTGAAGTGCCATAAATCTTAGAAAAAATCATGCCCATCACTCAACGGTATAAAACATTGAAATAAAGTATATTTTATCAAGGATAAGGTGGATCAAGGGATTTTGAAGTTGGTTTATGTTCCTACATAAATACATCTTGAAGAAATTATGAAAAATGCCTTACCCAAAGAAGTGTTTAAAGGTCATCAACTATATCTTGGAGTTTACCCCACTCCTATAACTTGAAAATCTGTGGATATGAGACCCCCTATCCCCAAGGTATGATGTGTTTTTCCTAATGTGTAGATATGTGTTATCACCCTATTGTATACCACAATGAAGTGACCTTTGGGTTCTTTGAAAAAGAAGGAGAAATTGAAGATATAAAAGGGGGGGAAATGTCTTAATCAATACAGGTTAGAAGCTGATAGGGGGATCAATGAAGTTGGGGGAGATTTAAATCATAAGATTCTAAATATGATTGATCAAAGGTTATATATCATGATAAATGAGGTTTGTGATGAAAGTAGTTGAGTGATTTTGGAATGAAGTTATTCAATGATAAATATTGCATGATACACTTGTTTCTCACACTGAGCATGGATCATGTGGTATTAGAGTGTGTGTTTAGTAAATTTCTGATTTCTATTGGAACCATTGTTGTCGCCTTCCCAATAAGCACCAAAAAAATCACAAAAGGAGGAAATACCTGAATATGGGTATTATTTTCCCTATTTAAGCTAGGAAGACGATGATGGTCGAAGATTCATGAAGTCTCTAAGAGACTCATGATCATGTGACAATTTAAAGTTCATGTGAAGACCCCATGCAAGGTGCATCACCTACAGCTAGTTTTTCGGATCCCTCTTCAACCAACCTACCTGCTCTTGCCAAGGCCCACCAGACAACCGAATGAGAACCCCTAGGACACATGGTTTGTTATTGGAAGGTGCCAGAAAAACCATCCAAAAACCTTCGAGAATAAAGATGGATTAAATTATAAAGGAAAACACCACTATTGGTAATGAATCTCATGCACCAGGTCATCATTAGGAATAATAAAATACCTTGGGGACATCTAATCAATCCCACATGACCTCCAAAGCTTTTCTATATAAAACAAAAGAGATAAAGGAAAGAATGTGAGAGGGGTTTGTGGTCACCGAAATAAAACTGGCGTGCACCCATAGTGATCTGTGAGATTCCTCACAACCTCGGTGACATGTTTTATTGGCCTCACACAAAGCCTCCAGTTTTTCATCCTCACTTCATAGATGTCCTAGAACATGTCCAGGTAACCCATGCTCCAAGGATAGATGGATGGACCTATCCACTACATGCTTTCACACTCTCCATATGAACCATATTGTTCAAGAAAGACATCATACAAAAATTGAGTAAAAATCATAGATACTACTCATGCCAACTCTCTTGATCCCTAACCTTTGTGAAATAAAAAAAATAAGAAAAAGGGAGGAGGTGAGAAGGGTTCATGGTCACTAAAAGAAATTTGATGCTCCCTTGACGACCCGCAAGGTACCGTGATCCCTCGGTGACATGCCTGCTTTATCTCAATATATCCCTTTGGCCTATCATCTTCATTTTCAGGATATGGAATTCTCACAAACCCTGGTGTGACCCATATTGGTCACATGAAGAATCTTCAAAAATATAAGGAATACGCTTGAAAAAACCATTAAATCTTGCAAGAAACCCAACATTTGTTACATCTAATAGAGGGGATCAAAAGGGAAGAGGCAAGAGGTAATCACAGTCACTAAAAGGCACTAAATTCACCTAGATAACCCACATCCCTATCTTGTGAAACCCTAGGACAAGTCACCCAAGGTCTTGAAGGACCCCAGAACACCCTGAGAGGGGATGGGTGAATCAGGGTGTCAACTTTTTCTCCTAAATTGACAGATCATGTACCCATGTAGGTAGGAACTTGTTAAACCTATCAGAAAAATTCATGTAAAGAGAGGACACTGTAGTTTTACTTGGTTCACCACAAAGGTCTACATCCAAGGAGCATCCACCAAAAGTGTGTCGGTCAAACCAAAAACCACTAATCTTCACTAGATGTGTAATATAAAGGTTTGGTCATAGTCACCCTATTCCAGGTGAAAATCCATTACAAAGGTTTAGGGATAGCTAATTGCATCCCTCAGATCACTTCCATCGACCCCCCCTGGATCACTGCATTGAGAAAATTATAACTTAGTTTGTCAACATGAAAATTGTTTCAATAGATTGGAATTGAAGTCTTTTCTCTATCCAGCATGATGCACTGCTTTCATCAAAGACCTGAGTAGATTCTCACTGAAATCCCTAACCACTTAATATTGATACTTGATACAACCCTTAGCAAATCCCCTTCACAAAGTTCAACCCTTTCCAGAGAGCACCACTTCTCAAAGCTCATGACTTCACAGATCACAACCCCCCGTGGAGAAAACTGCCTCGCAGTGCACAACTGTTTGAGGAGCTCACTACCTCACAGAGCATAACCGTTCATAGAGCACATTGCCTTGTAAAGCACAACCCTTCATGAAGCTCACTACCTCAGAAACCAACATACTTTTCAAGGCTCATTGAGCCAATGTGGAACACCCCATATTTGTGAATTTCATATGAATTAGAAGCATTAGCATCATTCAAGACTTTAGAAGTATCTTTGCAAAGCTCAATCTCACTTAGAACAACCTGCTTTGCAGAGCACCTCATGATTTTTTAAGTCAAAGAGATCCCAAATTTTCTCTCTCAAAATCATGTGTAATGAAGAGGGTTGGCTTCTTATTTATAGTCAAGTTCGAACATGGAGCTCTGCTTCTTCTGGAGAAAAATCTGGATCATCCAAAAATGCCTTCGCGACGCATCTATCTCTTTGTAAAGCTCCACGTAAAATCCCATTTCGTGATTCTTATCATAACCACTGATCTCTCCATCAAAACCCTTCACACCAACAAAAAGAACCACTATAACGAACTATAGAAAGCTCATTTTTTCATTGTTCGCCATGATCTTCATAACTGCAAAGAAACACCATATCAAATTGAAAAGATTTAGTTTTTAAAAAAAACTCAATCCAGACTTCACAAAATCCTTGAATTTTCCATTTTTATGAAATGTTGATTCTATAATAATACCTTTCGCAAAGCTCAAATCTTAAATTCTCCTAATCACAGAGCACATCGTCATAATCTTCAAGTATTCGTGAAATATACTTCATTAATCAAATATCTATGAAACTCATTCTTTTTCCATATTTTTATAAGGCCTTTAAGAAGAACCACATTTCGCAATGCTTTCCACTCTATAAATTTTGGACCCAAATTTTTTTTCAAACATTGGGAAATGATGACACCTTCAATGACGCTTATAGCTTGAACTATATGATCCCTTTCTTTAAAAAATCCTTGATCATCAATTAGAGGATTGAAAACACACACAAAATAAACCCCATTTCAATCAAGGGACAACCTTTGTTCCAACAATCTCCCCCTTTGGGTTTTTTGGAAATCTATAGAAAAAATCAATAGAGCACTAGCCACTATTAAACCCTGATATGCAAGAATCAATTCAACCAACACTCTAAGTCTACATGAGCAATACTTGGTGTAAAAACAATAGGGAAGACATGAACTGTGTTCTCGTGTGTTCAAATGAAATCATTGACTGTTTCCTCATTATAATAGATTGTTTTCTCCCTTTACATTATCCTACAATGAACCTGCACTGAGAGAAAAAAACATTGCATCATCCATATTTCCTCATTGAATTTAGTTATTTCTCTCTCACTAGAAATAAACCCAAAGACCAGTATTGAAATATTTTAGATCTCAGAAGATACTCCCCCTAGATCATATCTCCCCCTTAAACCTACAACAATTTTAAAAACTGATTAACACATTTAAAACAATTGGGGATAGGGGAAAACTGTAGCCTCATCATTCACTAGGATGTGGATGAACATCGAGGTTCAATCGATGTTTCTCAAAAAAATCCGCTAACAGTGGCTTGGTCATAATGCCATCCACTTGCTCATCGGTTCCCACATGGTTCATTTTGATCACATCATGTTCAACATTGTCTTTGATGAAGTGATATCTGATTTAAATATTTTTCATACGAGAATGACGAAGAGGATTATTTGTAATATCAATTAATCTCCTGTTATCATAGTAAATCACCACTGGTTGTTTCACCTCATCACATATGTCAGTCAGTTTTTTCTTTATCCAAAGTAACTGAGTGCATGCCTTGGTAGCAGAGATATATTCATCTTCCACAATACTAAGCGATGCATTTTACTGTTTCTTTCTCAACAAACCAACACATTTCTTCCCAATATAGAATGATCCACCACTAGGGGACTTTCTATCCACTACATATATTGCCTAGTCACTATCATAATTCATGGATAGTTCTCTGTCCTTTCCTGTAAAAAAGTATAACCCATAATTATGAGTTCCTAGAATGTACTTCATGATTCTGTTCACTACTACCACATGTTCTTCCTTTGGAATACTCTGAAAGTGAGCCGCTAAGAATATTACAAAGACTATATTTGTCCATGTCACCATTAGGTACATTAATCTTATAATGATTCTCCTATACATTTTGGGATCCACATATACTACATCCTCATTCTTTTCGAGTTTTGTTCCAACCAAAAATATTGTTTCCATTATTTTGGATTTCTGCATATTAAATTTCTTCAGTATCTCTTTTACATATTTTTCTAAGAAAGTAAAGTGTAATCCTTCGTCTAAATCACTTGCATCCCCAAATAGTATGTGAGTTCACCTATCATTAACATTTCCAATTCTTATTTCATGTTATTGGAAAATACATCCACTAATCTGTGCCTAATTCCACCAAAAATAATATCATCAATTAATAAAAATACCATAAACTGATCCTTCTTGGAATTCTTCACATATAGATTATAGTCCACTCCTCCTCTTTTGAATTCAAATTTTTCAGATATGAATCCAGTCGAGAGTATCATGCCGGTGCTGGCTGCTTCAATCCATATTGTTCTTTCTTTAATTTTCATACCTTTATTTCATCATTTCCGAGTAGGAAACCCACTGGTTTTTCAATGCAGACTTCTTCATCCAAGACTCCATATATGAATGTTGTCTTGACGTCCATTTGATACACTTTATAACCACATTGGATTACCATGGAAAGAAATATCCTGATTGACTCTAGTCTCACTACTGGAGAAAATGTATCTTCAACATTAATGACTTCAATTTACGAATATCCTTTACAAACAAAGCACACTTTATTTCTGATCACATTTCCATGCTCGTCAAATTTGTTCCTGAAAGTCCACATCATATCGATCACATTGTGACCTTCGGGTCTCTTGACAAGATCCCATGTCTGATTTTTTTCAATCTAATCTGACTCTTCATTCATGTCTTTCACCTATGACTCATCCTTTGCAACCTCTTCAAATGAGGATGGTTCAAAAACTGATAAGAATGAAGATTGTGCATTATTCTTCATTCTACTTGTCTATATAGGTGCATTCATGTCCCTGGTAATGTTGGATAGATCAATATCTTCTCTTCAATTTCTCCTATGAGGTTCAGTCTAATAATTTTCATCTATGGTTTCTTATTCTGATTCCTCTTCTGAGTCAACATCATGATGTGACTACTGGGAGTATTTTACACCTTCCTCCACTTCATTATTTTCATTTGTTCCATTTTTAAATTCCTACTCTTCTTCTATCATATCATCATAAGACTTCCATGAAGCATTTTTGGTTTTCTCTTCAACGAACATAACATCGCTACTTTCCGCAACCCTTCCCAAGAGCTTGTTGAAACACTTGTGGAATTTTCTATTCAATGAGTATCTAAGAAATATTCCTTTTTTTAGAATTGTATCCATACTTCCCTAGATTTCCTTCTTTGTTTCAGAAGAAACATTTACTTCCGAAAACACCAAAATAATACAAAGAGGGATTCCTTCCATTCCACAATTCATATAGTGTCTTTATATCACCCATATAGAGCCTTGTTCGATTATGAATATACACTACAGCCTGAATAGACTCTTTCTAGTAATGTCGGTGAATATGACTCTCAATTAGCATAGTTATAGACATGTTGTTGACCTGTTGATTCCTTCGCTCGACAACTCTATTCTAATCTGGGGTTCGCACAACAACCACTTCATGTTGAATCTAATGATTGTTTAGATAATTTTCAAACTCAATGGATATGTATTCCCCTCTATTTTCATATCACATAACTTTAATCATCTATTCAATGTCATTCTTAGTAATTCGGTGATAAGTATTCATATAATAAAGAACATGTAGTTTCCTATGTATGATCATCACACATGCCATTCTACTATAGTCATCAATGAAAAGGACGAATTAACTTTATCAATTTTTTCAGTAACATTTATCAAACCATGGACATATGTAAATATGAAATCAAGAAGATTAAATGCCCTTTTCTTCTCTAGTCGATATGAACTATAAAACAGCTTCCCCCATATACAAGCATCATAAGTCTTTTCTCGCTCACTCTTTAGGTTAGGGATATCCATGATAATTTTTATCCTAGAAATCGCCTCCATGTATTTTTTATTAATATGTCTCAATCATTGATGCCACAAGTTATTATCTTCTTCAACTACCAGATAGCATATATTCTCTTTATTGTCAACTTGATATAAGTTTTCATCTATTCTGTAACCTTTCTAGAGAGGATTTCCTATCTTTCCCTTTATAGTGAATCCTTTTTGATTAAATATAACAATGATTCCAGGGTCACATAGTTGACTCACACTAAGGAGATTGTTCCAAAAACCATCCACATAAAGAACTTCAGTCTTCTCCAACCCTCCATTAGCCAGTTCAGTACTTCCACTGCCTCTGATCGTTAATTCACCGTCATTACCAAACCTTACTATTCCATCAACCTTTTTCTTAACATTAGTTAGTAAGTCGGAATTCACTATCATGTTGGAAGAACATCAACTGTCAAGAATCCAGTTGTTATTTATCTTTTTAGCTTTGATGGATACTTCTCCAAGGTTGGATTTCTCAAGTTTCTTTATTTCATTCCATGATATGTTGGATTGAGTGTAGAATGGTGATGTCATTTCAATTATTTCTTCCATGTACACAGGTTCAATATATTCAAACTCTTCTCCCATAAGAGAAAAAAAATTTGAAAGAGAAACACTGTCTTGATGAAGAACATTGACTTTTTTCTGACTTCAGTATGAGGTTTCCATGTCACACTTTTTCTTACAATAGACAGCTTTGTGGCCAAATTCAGAACTTGAAAACAATATCAATAGAAATTGTTTCTTCTATAAGTAGTAGGATATGAATTTTTTCTATTTTTTTGAACGCATAGATTTTCCCCATTCATATAGCTCCTTTCCTCTTTTGAAATATGACATAGTATGGCACAAATATCCACAGTACTAACACTTCATGATAGGAAATTTCTTCTCACTTATATTTATCCTCATGAATTCTTCCTTGGGAAAATAGTTTGACTGCCTGTCATTCCTGGAAGCTCAAAGATAGTCTATGGTTCTCCTTTCAATTTGTTTTATAGGTCTCTTTTTCAGTACTTCTGGTAACTTTTCAGCATGATCAACTTGCATCTTGGATTTTTCTGGTCCACTTTGTTTGCAGCATTTGATGTTTTGACATTACAAATGATTCCACTATTTCCCATGTATACAGTTCTTTGATCACTCAGAATCTTTTCAACTCCATCAGAACCACATTTTTCTCTCTTCAGTATCTTAGCATCCCAAAACCTTCCAAATTTTATTTTCTTCTTTTCTTCTTTCGAATTCAATTTGTTTTTCAATTTACTATTAATAGTAACAAATTCTTCGAGTCCCTCAAGAGATTCAGACTTCTCCTCCAGTCTTGAGGTAAGGTAATTGATGACCATTGCTTATTCTTCTATTCTGATATTTAGTTCCACTACATCATTATCCCTTTCAAGGATTGATAACTATACTTTCACCATTTCTTCCAGTCGTTCAATTTCAACTTCAAGATGATCAACATATTCTGATGATTCTACCACCATTTATTTCCCCATACTGCATCTCTTTAACATATTCTCAAGATTTCGGAAATCTTACTTAAGTTGTAAATTGGGATTGGCATTAGTTTTCAACTGGTTATCTCTTGATTTATCTGTCGAATGGTTCTAACTTTCCAATGGTAGTTATCATGTAAGCATGGTTCCCAGTTTTAAATTATGGTTCTTCTTCTTCGTAGAATTCATTATCATCATCTTCCACTTCATAGAAAAAAAATATTATTCAGTAATTTCTTTATATATATGATGTTTCCATTTTTGAAAAACCTTTTCTAAGTATTCTCAATGTTTTTAGCTTCTCTCTCATTATCTTATAACGTTCTTCATCACTGAGAGGCAATGTGCCTAACTTGTTCACAATGAACGAAATACAAATGTTACATCCCTTTAAATTTCCCTTTTCACTTCTGGAACTTCATGGAAATGAGAGAAAGAATTTTATTTTCCTCATCATATTCTCCAGTACTATCTCTTCAAATTTTCAGTTTTTCCATGGATTTGAACACCATTTACTTGCTAACATGAGTCATAGCATCTTCTGGTTTGAAACTCATTTCATATTCCACTAGGCTTCTCAGCAGATCATCTAGAGAAATTTGGGAAAGTTCTCTTTCCTCAAGGGATAATACCTTTTCATTGTAAATGGGTGTACATTTTCTAAAAATTTTCTTATAATATCAATGTCTTTGATTTCTTCTCCCATACCTCAAATTTCTCCTACCACTTCAGTAATTCTATTGAACAAAGAAAATGCATTCTCATCAGGATGTATCTTCAAATAGTCAAACCTATTGTGCAGGACTTTTAGTTTTTTCTCCTTTAAATTTATATCCCATTCATAAATATTTTCATGTTTATCCCACATATACTTTTCTAAGGTGAAACTCATTACCTTTAAAAAGATATGATCAGACAGGGCCATGGTGAGAGAATTTTGCGCTTTAGCATCTGTATCAATAATTTTCTTGTTTGTTTCAGTCATCCATCCTCGTTTGATCATTAACTTGTATTCCTTACACAGGAGCAAAGAAGACTTATATTCCAAGAGATCATAAATGATATCTAATTCTGTTCTTCCAAATCTGAAATTTACTTCCATCAAAGAGGGGTAATCCCCTAAAATTTCTCAAATTCTCCATGATGGTAAGGGACAGATCTAATATCATTAACCTTTAAACTTTGATACCACATGAAGAACCCCAGAACACCCTGAGAGGGGAGGGGTGAATCAGGGTGTCAAATTTTTCTCCAAAACTGATTGATCTTATTCCCACACAGGTCGGAACCTATTAAACATGTCATACAAATGCAAGCCAAGAGAGGACACGGTAGTTTTACTTGGTTCACCACAAAGGGCTATGTCTAAGGAGCATATGAAGACAATGTATTGGTCGTCCAAAAAAACTAATCTTCACTAGATGTGGAATACAATGGTTCGTCATAGTCACTCAATTCCAGGTGCACTGCCTTTATAAAGGTTTAGGGATAGCTCACCACATCCTTTGGATGACTTTTGTCGACTCCACCTAACTCACTGCATTGATAGAATTCAAACTTAGTTTATCGAATAGAAGGTCACTTCAATTGATTGAAATTAAAGTCTTTCTCTTTGTCGATCATGAGACATTATTTGCATCAAAGGCCTAAGTAGATGCTCCCTGAAATCCTGGACCACCCAATTCTGATACTCAATACAGCCCTTCCCAAAGACCCTTCACAAAGCTCGACCCTTCGCAAAGAACACCACTTCGCAAAGATAACACCTTCGCATATCACAAAACTTCAAAAATCTCACAACCTCATAGAGAACATCCATTCATAGATATCACTGCCTCACAGAGAACAACCGTTCATGGAGATCATTTCCTCGCAAAGTACAACCCTTCGTGAAGCTCACTGCCTTATAGGGAAACCTACTTCACTAATCTCATTTAGCCAATGCGGAACACCCCATCATCACGAATCTCATATTACATAGAATCATTGGCATCATTCAAGACATTATAAGTCTTCACAAAGCCCAAGATAACTTAGAACAACCTTCTTTGTGGAGAAACCCTTGCTTCATGAAGTCAAAGTGATCCCAAATTTTCTCTCTCAAAATCGTGTGTAATGAAGAGGGGGGCCTCTTATTTATAGGCACAGTCGAACGTGGTGCTCCACTTCTTCAGGAGGAAAATATGGATCTACCAAAAATGTCTTCATGGTGAATCTATGTCTTTGGAAAACTCTATAGAAAATCCCCATTCGCAATGCTCGTTGTAACGTCATAGCTCTTGGTCAAAACCCTTCGCACCGCTATAGATAACCACTACAAATCACCACTCGCCCAGCTCCTTTTATTCTCTGTTTGCGATGATCATCTTAACTATGAAAAAACACCTTCTCATCCCATGAAGCTTCAGTTATTTGAAAACCCTCAAGCCAGACATCAAAAAATCTATGACTTTGAAATTTTTATGAAATATTGATTCAATAAGAATACCATCCGCAAATCTCAAATCTTAAATTCTCATAATCACAGAGCAAACCATCACAATATTCAAGTCTTTAAAAAATATACTTCATTAATCCCAACTATAAAAAACTCATTACTTTACCATATTTTCATATGGAATTCAAGAAGAACAACTTTTCAAAATGCTTGCCACTCTCTAAATTTTCAACCCCAAAAATTTTGCAAACACTGGGAAATGACAACACCTTCAATACTGCTTAAATCATGAACTGTATGATCCCTTTAATTGAAAACTTTGTGATCATTGATTAGAGGATTAAAAGAAACATAAACAAAACCATATTTCTAGCAAAGAACATCCTTAGTTCCAATAGGTCTCACGAATGTCTTCCCATAGATATTTGAATATTGTGAAGGCCCTTCGACATGTCATCATAACAACATGGATGTCCTTTGACACATCTACATGATATAAAAATTCTTAGATAATCGAAAATAATCCGATAAATTATGTTTTGATGAAGGAGACTCACGATTGCTGAAAATCCCGTGATGCACTTGAAGCAGTCTGCAGTAGAGACTCATAAAACCGCGTGCTGTCAGGCCCCTTCACCGCATCCAGCCTGGACTTGCGCCAGATACACCGCACAAACCAGATAGTATCAGGGGTGTTGATGCCTATAAATTCCCCACCCCAAAATGAATAAATGGTTGTATTATTGATCAACTGGACACCCAGGATCTATAGTATTCATCTCTCGATTTCTACAGACTACTTAGGTGAACTGATCATGCGACCAGCCAGCTTTCAATTAGGTAACATGCTGGTTGGAAGATGGAGTAGTTTTGTGCTAGAAATAATGTTATTTTTGTTATAATTCATAGATCATGTGAAGTAATTTCTCCCAGACATGAGAAGAACATACCTCATGCACTCCAAATCATGCGATACTCAAAGAAAATGACTCAGAATGAAACCAAGACATTTTGAATAAAATGGTTAAAACTAAGATCTATGGAATAAGTATTAAGAAAAAGACATGATCATTGCACCTCATTCAATTTATATGTTTCATTCAAAGACACCTGATATCACCAAGGCACGTTGCCCAGATTTTAGGACACCACTTTTACATATCATATGTGAATTCCTCCAAACATGTTAGGGCACATCATCTAGTTCCCCTGCGGGTTCCACTTTGATATTATGAACCCTATGAGTCCATCACCCAAGACATGTGGTTTCCCTCATAAAAAATGATTAACTCACATAAATATGTTCTCTCATGTCATCTGGGTCTCACAAAAGCATCTAGGCATGACAACCAAGCCCTCATGATTCCCTCCGGGAAAGTCAGATGAGACTCATGATGTCCTCTATACAAGTCGGTCAGGACTCATGATGACTCCCAGAGGTGTCATCCAATACTTTTGAAATTCCCCGTACACATCACCTTTTTCACATAACAGTGTTTCCTCATGTCATCTGAGTCTCTCAAAATCATTTAGATTGTACCGCACTGGCTCTCACGACACCTTATGTGTGTTAATCCATGTCATGCAATGGCTCACATGGGAATCCTAGGATTTGACAATGTTGTATCTCCTTGGTATGTAATCCCTGATTGAGGGCAGCCTTAGTGTGTAAACCCCAACATTAAGGGAACTACAAGGAATCTGATTCCTAAAATATTCTGGATACATAGTCCACCTCCCTCTGAAGCCCGAGATCCATATTTATCATCCATGGAAGGACCAACATATTAGTACCTCTTACAAATAAATGATATTAATTACTTTCTATCCCTTGTTTCTAACAAATGATCATGGATTTTGTGGGCTTAGGGAGTTGCAATAGTCATATCATCTACCTTATAAACCCCTGCAATGGTATAGGGAAATCTCATCATGTAAGCCCCCAACATAAAGTGAACTACGAGAACTCTAATTCCTGCCACAACCAAGATACATTGGACACCTTCCTAAGGCCTGAGATATATACCAATAATCCCAAGGATTGACCTAATATGAAAGTCCCATACCCATACGCCATGAGGATGATCATCTACTCCTCCCTGTTTCTCACCCTAAGCATGGCCTATGTGGGCTTGGGGGATGGAATGAACACCTCATTGGCATCATAAATATGCACCATTAAGGGAAGCCTCATTGTGTAAGCCCTAAAGTAAAGGTAACTATGATGACTCTGATTGATTCCATATTTAGGATATGTAGGCCACCTCCCTATGAGTTCTGAACTCCATATTGATCATCCATGGAGGAACAATCATATGAGTCCCTTGTCCAAAACAATAACATTGGTTACATTCTATCTCTTATTTCTCACACTAATCATGAATCATGTGAGCTTAGGGAGTTGTGGTAATTATGTCATCTGCACCAAGAGTCTCCATAATGACATGATTGACCCCAATATATATGTCCTAAAATAATGAAATATGAAAAGTTTGATTCCCTATATTCAGGATACGTAGGAAGTCTCTCCAAGACCCGACCTTGAAGGTGTCCTATAAAAAACATATAAGTCCTTCTGCATGACATAAAACTTCATGGGTTAAATGAACTATGTGGGTTTTGATTCCTGCAACAACCATGATATATAGGATTCCTCATAATGGATAAATCCCATCCTCAGAATATCAATCAGCTCATCATATGGGATCATGTTCCAAAGCACTTGGTTATATGGTTTCATTATATAAGAAACCTCCTCTTATAGGAGAATGATGAAGAACCTCAAACACATACAAATGGACTCACCTAAGAGATCCCAATCTTTTGTATGTAAAAAAGAATTTACCTAAATTCATTTCATTAGGGTAACTTTTTCGATATCAGGATTACAAAGAGAGTCACAAACATATCATAAATCTATAAGAGAGTCTTGAAGAAGGAAATAATTCCCCCCAAAAAAAAGTGTGATGAGCTAGACCTCCCATCTTCTCAACCAATGTGAGTCCCTAAGAGTCACTAGTCTTGAAAACCCAAATTACCACTAGCCTTTGGAAAGTATTATTGTACCTAGCTACAAATGGGGGAGCCATTAAGAGTTTTAGTGAAAAGTGATAATGGTAATGTAGTTGGTGAAACCCGTTCCATTCCATATTTCCTGACGAAACAAAAATGGTGACCTCGATTTGAATCTATCTAATAAAAAAAGATAGTATTATAATTCATCACAAAAATTTGTTTTGAAAACCCTATACCAACAAAAAAAATAAGACTAGAATAATCTTATCAATTATCCTCCATAGCTATGGTTATCATAATTCCATCTTTATTTTGATAAGTCCAAAATAGTTGAATGAAAGAATCGATACTAAAAGAAAATATAGGTTTACCATTCATATTTGATTGAGAATATTATGCCTACAATATTTAATTGATCGATAAACATGTTCTTTTCCATCTATATAATTACATATATGAATTCAGTAGCCCGATTCAATACAATGTCGTCATCATCCAACATTCTTTCTGGTAAATTAACTGCAACCGAAACTTCTGAATCTTACAATACAATCTCACCTGCATGGTGACTCCAATGATGGGTAGATAAGATGATGGTTCTGTAGTAACAAAAATATGGTACTATCTCGACCAAGGAGGATCCTCATAAATTCTTCCAGACGTGATGGCTGAGTATTCCACATCACCCAGGAAAAGATGTTGTTGAACTTGTGGCCCTCATTGCCAAAACCAATAGATTCGGGAGCTTATCCCCAGAGCATGATAACTACCACCATCCAAATCAAAGGAATGTGGACTAGGAAGATATATATGGATCCCTTCAGGTTCAAGAGCCTCCTAGGAGGGATCCTACTAACCGTCGTCGCTGACACCATCCCGCCGATACCCCGCAATCACCTGTTGCAGGTACCATCCGATACACAGAACCCTCTGACGCCCCTGTATAGGCTGTAAGGAAAACTCATTAGAGGATAAAGTGGTCGGATATCCATGAGATGGGGTATATCCCCACTCCCACCAAGGACGATCGCCTTCATACTCAGGTAGGGACCATCCTGTAGGCTAATATCCCTGCTCATTCTGAATAAGTCTATGAGAATATTCCCACAATAAGCATGCGGGAGGCTTATATTACTTCCCCTATATACGAATACCATCAGGAAACTCTAATGGAACAAGGAGGATAGAAGCAAGTGCATATCCTCACTTCAATATAATACATCTTCCAGTTCATCGTGTAGATATAAAATATGTTGGCGCATATCCCATCACACACTTTTCTAAAATTCCAATGCATTTAGAAATAGTTGAAGAACTCCTCCGGCATATTCAGGCACTGTTACAAATGAAGGGATAAGAACATACTTTTATCCCTATGGCTAGGATAGCACAAAACTCTGATCATCACGAACAAGTGGTTGTATCGGAGAAATCTCACACTCTTACTCTCACTCAGGAGGATTATTGGAATATTCCAATGAAGGGTGGGACATCGGATCGGGCTCGTATCACCATTCCAACCAGGGCCAACCCGGTGATAGTGGAACATGTCTCGGGACTGGGGTGCAAGCCTATCAAAGAATTACATCGACATATTCCAAAGGCCAATGATAGAGAAAACATCCCCATTCTGGCTGAAGTTATCATGGTGAGGAAAGGCATAATCTTTGGGGTAGGATTATATTTCTATTAGCGAGTCTACCTGGAATACTCCAACAGCTCATAGAAGAAAGGTACATATCCCTACTTCAACCGATGAATGAATGTGCCAGCATCATCACAAGGCAACATAGGGGAAGGGTCAAATTCCTTATCCCATTTCATAGTTCTGTAGGCATATTCTGATGGGGAATGAATATTCATACCAGACTCATATTCCTGATCCAACCGAGAACAATCAGGTGAGATCGGCACATGCCTCGTGGTAGTCTCATATTCCTTCCATGAGAGAATAGTGGAATATCTCAAAGTCTCAATATTGGGCTCATACTCTCATATAGACTGAGGTTCACCAAGTGAGAATAGAACATGCCTCAAGACATTCTCATGACCCTTTCAATAATGACACATCTTATCATCATATTCTAACAGCTTCTTAGTAGTGGACTCATACTCCCACACCACCTTGGGGTTATATACAAGTTCTGTAAATCGTCACGTAGCATAATCATCTTCCAACACAATCACAAAAGGTAGGTCATCATATTCTGACCATGATATAGAACATGAACCATACCTCTAATTTTCTTAATTCAAGTGTCCTTGGGGTCATTCGAGACACATTCTCAATTCCACGAGGGCCTATCAACTCTTCTATCGAAGTGAGAGCAAGAGACATTCATTACCACAATCATCCCCCTCATGGTAGTGTGGAGATGGATCATAGGGAATCTACCCCTAAAATCCACCATGGTCAACCTCCCCATGGCGATATATCCCATGGGCAAGGTAATCCTCCCTTTATCTATAAACCTTCGTATATAGAGGTGAACCAAACCCTGGAACCTTCGTATATGGTTCCACATAAACCCTTTATTCCTACCAGCAAGCAACCATCAAATACATATTCTATGGTCTAACCATGTAGAGGAATGTAAGTCTGATTAGGAGGAGGCTGACATTGACATATGGAGAGAGTTATCCAGAAAAACCTACTCATCAGGTTCTGGCCCCTTCCTAGTTCCAACTATAAGATCCAAAACGATCTAAAAAAGGAATGAGTTCCTTATCTATGATAGAATTTTTGGGCTACTCATCAGAAATTGAAGGATTTATATCTACCTTATCCTATATATGAGTGTCACCTTTAGAAAATTAGGATACTCTATTTCTAGCTTGACTTATCTTCTATCTCCATGGACCATGATCCAAAACTAAAAAAAGCATAGCACTAACCTGCAATACACTTGACGCCATTTCATTATGATGCTTTGGTAACTGATATCTGAAGGTACATCAGGAATCTGCATTCGATGATGGGAACAGTACGAATCATTACAATTCTCCGCTCCCTTGGGAGAGCAGGTCCCTTTAGATATGGAATCCTGCAATGTTATAGCACTTGACTAGATTAAGTGATCGAGAAATTCTCTATAAAGTTATAAACTAAAACAGAATGAATCTACTCCAAAATTGCCAAGAAATTATGTACAGGGAGAGAGTATATCCAACATGAATTCAAACTGGGCCCCTCAAAACAATAACAAGACATTTCAAACAAGGATGTCGAATCTGTGATCACCCAGACAACTTCTTGTGAGAAATGATTCTCATCACGGGTCGCCATCGCTCCCAGATCCTACATGAGAAAAATTACACCACATCAAGAAGGTTTTTATTGTAGCTATAGTATCATCCATCCAGGAATGGACCTAGCTGGCCTGGCCGGCAGAATATATTCCACCACCTCCACCTCTTGGATCATCAATTCCTGATAGGATTTAGGATACATTGGTAGTAGTTGAAAGAAAACCCTAGACCTTTGGGATGGGATAATTTATATCTAAATAACCATACCCTTGTCCATAATCCCCTGAGAGGACCCTAGAAACATCATCAGTGAACCCCAAACAAACCCACCCCCACTGGGAATGGGGCATTTAAATCTTAATTTATGTCCTGAGAATCATCAAATCTCCAACTAGAGCCATTAGATCCTAAACAATTTGACCAATCAATTCTAACTATATCCCTAAATATCCCCCACCCCATAGGGATAGGGGAATTTTCATCATCATCTCCACCATAGATGGAATCATTCTTCTCTAGAATGAGAGAAATGAATCAACGATTAGAATCTCACCTACTACGAGACACACCTCAACCGGTTGGGGCCTGTTCGGTAACCCCGATCAGGAAAAACCTTAGGATCACTATTCATAGACCAAAGTGGGAGGAACATGAAGTGAAGAAGGTTAAACCCTACTAGGGTCACTAGCAAAAAATAACCAATAATATCAAGGGTTTGAATAATGGCCCTGATGTAAGAGGTGTAAAATCATCATGTTGCGTCGAAAGAAATGGAACGACCACCATTTCTCAATATGCCTCGAGGAATTTTGTGATTTTTGACATGGTAGATACTGATCATGAAAAAAATATAGGAGGTCCCAATACTGAAAACATACCTCAAGATAAGGGTGACTTTACTACACCGAATGAGTCTACACACACTAGGAACCATAGGCTTCTACAAAACATAGAAATTATGAATATTAGGTTGGTATCTCCTTAAAGAAATGAAGCCAAGGGGGAGGAAAAATTCACATCTTGATCACCTCCTAGGAGGAGTGAGTTTCCTTTCCCAGAGGACTGATTTTCACAATATGAGAGTGAAATACAATCTCTTTGGAAACTTAATGAGGATTTACTCAAGGGAAATAATCTCGTGGGGTATCACCTCCAAGAAGAGACAAATGTTATCCCTCCCACGGTTAATCCATCATCACGGTCATCTTTAGAATATCATATTGGCTCTGGGTCTATCTAACAAACCCACATGTATGAGGAAATTGAAAATAATCACGACTTCCCTCTTTTACATAAACAGCCTATTCACCTCCAAGATAAATGTTCAGTCTGTGGATGAATTGAAAATTAGTAGGAGATAAAAATAGTGCCACCTCATCAACCTTGACATCTCACCATGATTGGGAGATGACCTAGGTTACAGTTCCCCTAGATCTCCTTAATTTCATCAACTCCCGGGCTACTCGAATGGAACCCATGGAAGGATGACATGCACATGTACAACCTAAAAGGAATCCATACCCTGAATGGGTTGATGATACCCCCCTAACAAACTTTTTAAATCCTACATTCTCCACCTTCGACAGTGCGGATAACCCCAAGAAGTATATCCCACACTTCGTGTCCCGATGTGGGTCGATGATGGGCCCTCAACATCAACATGAGGCAACCATGATGAGGTGTTTTATACAGACTCTAACATGGCTAGTATTCATTTGGTATAAAAGTCTACCAGTAGGATCTGTGTTAAGATGGGAAGACTTCTATTAGAAATTCATTTACTAATTCAGTTCTGCACTGAGTAAGACAATGATAATAAACATGAAAAATTGAAAACAATGAAAAAATGAGAGGGTTTCTAATTTCATAGAAAGGTGGAAGGGTTTGACCTACTCACTCAACATCACTCTCTTGCAAGAGAAGCTGTTTGAACTCTATGCTTAAAATCATAGGGATGAGTTTTAGACACCCCTTATTTTAATGAAATATTCGGGCAGATTCTAAAAAATTACTGAAATAGCACAACGCCTTGAAGAGACTATTTAGAAAACCCAATCCAAATATCTAATCATGAATGCAGACCAAGGAGAAATGATAGCTATAATGGAAGTTTCACCTTTGACTCTTATACCAGAAAAAGAACCTATCTAGATACCTAAGCAGGCCCTAAACTACCCAACACCTCTTATCGAGTGCCTAAAACTCTAGAATCCCCCTTTTCTGGAAGTACAAAGAAATTAGGGTCATCTGGGATTTGAATAATGGATAAACAAGTTATACTCCTTTCATAATGAGCAGGTCCTCGGTTATTTCTGGGAATCCAGGATAATAACATGCTCACACTTCCGCAGCCCAGGATGCCTGATGAGGTCAACCTCACTAACTGGCCCAATTACTGCCCTTTCCACATAATTTTGGTTTATAATATCTATAATTGTTTTGTCTTCAAAGATTTCCTCCAAGGCATGATCGATTCTGGATAAGTGTTGCTGGATAATTCCCAAGAGAAAGTGGCTTGCATAACCATATTCCAACTAGAATAAGAGGACGATTGGAATGAGGTCCTGACTAGACATGCATGAAAATTCGACAACTGGATAGTTCATAAGATAGTTGAACGAGACCAAATCACTCTGAGAGCACATTTTTGTAGTCCGAAAGCAACTCCACCACCCAAGAAAGAGGTGTCATATGCACCGCCCAAAGGTGGGTGTGACTACCAGTGGTGGAATGAAATTGAAGAGAAAGAGTTATATTATCTTCCAAAGAAGGTATTAACCGTCGTTGATTTGTTCCTTGTAAAATTAGAAAGATGGGCCCCGCCCACAATACGGAATCCTCATTAGATGAAGAAATCATATTCGATTATATCAATACAATACACATCACAAACCCCATCTATGACGATGAGTATGCCCCTAGACATTGTTTTACGGCATATAACTGAGGAATGGGAGGATTTATGCATCAAAGATAAGGTTATAGAGGACAACGCGAATATGGTCCGACTTAATATTTCGGTCATGTCCCCATGGAGGACATATATACAGCCAAGACTCGTGGAAAATCGCTCCAGCAGGGCCAAAGGAGGAAAGGAGGTCCTTGGATCCCTCCAAAAGTCACCTGAAACTTTTTTTCTTCCATAACATCCTAGATGGGGTCCAATCTGATCATCCTAGGAAACAAGGAAGGTCAGCGCAACCTGCACCCCTGGCAGTAGATCCCCCCTAAACCTAGGAAAAAACACCAAGTCTATCCACTTCGTATGCTCCATCTCTTGAACCACATGCCAAGGAGTAGCCCCATATTGGGAAGCACCAACCTCTGGTGAAAAAGTATGATGTTTTGAAATATCTAGTTTTACTCCCATCCAAGATCTCGATCCTAGATGCACTACTTATTTCAAAAGAACTAAGGAGGCATTTTTCGAAGCACTATAGATCCCATAATAATTTGAGACAGAAGTCACTACCACTGAGGTATATCTAGTGTAGTATATGTCCTTATGATTCCATGTTTCTGTCTCATTCACTGATCAAGCTCCATAGAATGCCATCTTGGGGAACATCATACCCTTATAATTTTCCGAAAATCTCAATAATGTCAATGTCCAAAGGGTGTTGATTGATAACGAATCAAGGATCAATCTTATCCCAGTACGGACCATCCGACGACTGGGGTATAGAAAAGAGGACTTATTCCCCACAAAGCTAAACATCAAGGGATATGATAAGCCTGTGCAAAGGCCTCTTGGGAAGATCCATCACAAATATCAATTTGGGGAACTCACATCTGAGTCTGAGCTCATGGTTATCTAGTAAGACACTACATATAATGTCCTTCTTGGAAGGCCTTGGATATTTATCCACTTGGAGGTACCATAAACCTTCCATTAATGGATGAAGTACCCCATAAAATTAAAGGTAGGCATACTACATGGTGACAGAACCACATTTGATACTTGCAGAGCCCCATATGTCAAATAAGATTTCTATAATAAGGAAGGTAAGAAACCAATGGTGGATGATGATATACAGGATGTAGCCCCCAATGGATTAGGAACCACCCCTATAAATACCTTAAGTATGCTCTATGTTAACTATGTGCTCCCCATAAACATGGTTGAGGTAGAAGATCTGATCCCATAGGTCCAAGCATCTGTTATCCCCCAACAACAATCATCTATATCATCTCTATAAAAAAACTAGATAACGGGGGATGGTGATATCTCTTCTAATGGCCTTCCTCTCCTGGATACAGATAGAGAGGTCCCCAGACTACTATCTTCACCTAAATACGTCTCTACATACTCATAAATGGATGAGTATGATCTATGAGACACCCCTTTATCATTCAAGGAAGGAATATCCACTACCATAGAAGATCTCAAGAAGATAAATTTTGGGTACAGAAGAAGACCTAAAACCTACCCTGATTAGTGATACCATTCCTCTTGAAGAGAAAGATATGTAAATTTCAGTTTTAAAGTAGCACTGATATGTGTTTTCCTAGAACTACATAGAAATTCCTGGGTTGAATCTAGATGCGGCTAAGCATCATCTCAGACTACTCGATGAGCATAGAGGCTTCAAGAAAGAATTCAAGAGGATACACCCCTCTCATGCCCCCAATGTAGAGGTAGAAGTCGACAAGTTGATCAAAGACATCTTTTTCTGAGAAGTGTAATACTTGATTTGGCTTGCAAACATCATCCCCATCAAGAAGATGAACGGTAAGATTCTGGTCTCCATTGACATCCGAGACCTTAATCATAATTTCTCAAAGAATGATTTCCCATTACCGATTATAGAACTATTGATCGATGAAATTTCTAACTAATTGTCCCTTTCTATCATGGAAAGGTACTTAGGGTACAATCAAATCAATATGGTCCATAAGGATAAAGAAGACACAACCTTTAGATCACCTCAGGGGATCTTTTTCTATCAGCTCATGCCCTATGGATTTAAGAATGAAGGTGACACATATTAGTGTGTCGTGAATTGAATATTTAAGAAATTCTTGCGAAGGATAGTTGAGTATTATGTCGACGACCTAGTCATCAAATACTGACAACGATATGTTCACATCATGGATCTCTGAACAATATTTGACAAGCTACAACAGCATAATCTAAAGATGAATCAGCCTAAATTTTCTTTTGGGGTAATGTCAGGAATGTTCTTTGGAATTGTGTTCTACCACTACAGAATTGATGTTTAAATTGATAATTATAGTTCTATTTTGGTAATTTCACCCCCTAGGAAACTGAATGAACTATGAGGACTCCAAGGGAACCTTGCCTATATTCAGCGATTCATAGCCAACCTAGCCGACAAGGCTCTCTCCTACACCAGGTTAATGAAGAATGAAGTTGCCTACCAATGGAAAAATGATTGTAAAAATTCCTTTAAAATACTTAAGAAATAATTACTTCACCCACTATTTTTAATTCCTCTCATGGAAGGGATTCCACTCATATTATATGTGGCCACTATGGAAAGCTCACTAGTCTCCCTCCTCACTCAGAAAAATGATTTGGGAAGCCAGAATAGTCTCTATTATCTTATCTGGATAATCTTATAAACTGCCACTATAGAAAACTCACTAGGAGCCCTCCTCGTACATAAAAATGATGTGGGAATAAATAATAATCTCTACTGCCTTAGTCAGACCATGCTTGGTACTGAGACCAGATACTCTGATGTTGATAAGAACTACCTCACACTCATCATCTCAGTACAAAAGAAGAGGCACTAATTACAGCACCACGAGGTCCACCCGGTCTCTCATATTAATCTGGTCAATTACATCCTTGGCCACCCCATGTTGATTGGGTACTTTTCTCAATTGGTGGTCATTCTACAGCAATATGACATTCAGTTTGTGTCAGAATGTTCAGTGAAAAGGCAAGCCCTGGCTGATTTCCTTGTAGCATACCCTGCCCCAAAAAATATGTCGGAAGACACTAAGATCCCCATTGAAGAGGACTTTTATGCCCATGAAACTCCCATAACATGGGATATGTACTTTTATGGCGCCTCCCAAAGTTATATTAGTACTTTAATGGAGGACTCGAAGCTCAATAAGGTTAGTCTACATAATATATTTGTCTTCCTAGATAGAGTGATTTTTTCTTACTCTTTCTTAGTGTCTGAAGGCTACATAAATAGAGAGGTAGAATACCAAGCCATCATATCTGTATTGGAACTATCCCTACAGCTTCACATATCCTAACTCAATATTAAAGAGAACTCAAAACTAGTGATAAACCATACTAATGGTGAATATTCCCTTAAAAAGAAGAATGGACCCCTCTTAATATCTATGTCAAGGGATTTATGGAAGAATTCCCCTTTGATACCACACTACATTATAATACCTGATCACAGAATGCTCGCACTGATGCGCTAGCCAAGGTAGCCAATGTCTTGTCCAACCATGATCAGGAGGGAAAATTCTTCCATATTACACATCAAATAATGGTGTCATCTGTCACAGTATATGGCATCGAAGAGATCAATTTTGTCAATATTTCCCCAGAGTGAGATCAAACAGTGACCACCCCAAGATGGATGGATCCCATAATAGGCTATCTTTGAGATCAGACTATCCCTGCAGATCATTCCAAAAGGGAACAAATTCAGTGCTAGGCAGTGAACATCACTCTGTAGGATGGCCCAAATGAGAAACAAATACTCTATAAATATGGGTTTGATGGAATTATCCTTAGGTTCATAGAATAAGGATAAGTTCTCGCCATCATGGAGGAAGTCCACATAGTCTCTTGTGGTTCCCATCAGTCTAGAACTAGGATCTCCCACCAAATCAGAAGTTTGGGATATTACTAGAAAACCATGATACAGGACTCTGTGGAATTCACCAAGAAATGTAATTCATGAAAGGTCCATAAAAACTTCATCCATCATCCCCTGGAATTGCTGCATATCACTAAATATTCCTGGCCATTTTCCATTTGGGGGAGGGATGTTATATGTCCATATCCTCTAGCCACCACTAAGCAGTTCAAGTACCTCCTTACTACCACTAATATCTTTTCCAAATGGGTTGAGGTGATCCCTGGAAGTAAATCAAGAAAACATAATATCAGAAACTTTGTAAAGTCTCATATCATCACCAGGTATGGAGTTCCTCACACAATATTGATTGAAAACGGTGCCAACATCTATTCCACAGAGTTGAAGAATCTTTATCAGGATTACAACATTAAGTCCAATCACTCATGCCACTATCATACAGTGAAAAATGGATAGATAGAGTCATTTAATAAGACCTTATCAATCATACTATAGAAGATAGTGAATATGGATAAGAATTCTTGGCCAGATAAACTCCTCCATGCGTTGTGGACTACCATTCCACCATGCGTACTGCTACATAACCAATGCCATAATCACTGGTTTACAGGACTTAAGAGGTGTTTCCCATAGAATTTCATCTTCCCTCACTTAGAATAGCCATTTTCATACAACTCTCAAATGATTAACAATAAAAAAATGGCTGGATGAGTTGGAATGGTTAGATGAGAAAAGGGGGCACATGTTGCACAACCTCAAAGTCCACCAAAATTGGATTGCATGAGCTTTTAATAAAAATGTTCACCTCTTCTCATTCCTTATGAGTGAACTAGTGTTGGCTCTCAGAACCTCAATGATACTAGGGAGAAGCCTCCAAAATTTGAGCCCAAATGTGAAGGAACTTACATCATGCATAAGTTTTATCATAATGGATCCTATTTGATGGGATCCATGGATGTGGAGATTTTCACCCCTCCCACCAATGAGATATTTCTCAAGAAATACTTTTAATAAGCTGTTAAGAAAAAGGGTTCCCGCATCAGAGTAATCCCCATCAA
Source organism: Viscum album (assembly GCA_963277665.1). NCBI lineage: Eukaryota > Viridiplantae > Streptophyta > Magnoliopsida > Santalales > Viscaceae > Viscum > Viscum album. Next base: position 110,048,562 of record OY728161.1, read on the forward strand.
TCGTCTTCCTCGCATGATGTTAAACTCGTAGAAAATTTCAACCTCTCCACGTAACATTAAACTACATTTAATGTCTCGTCCTAACCACATGATATTAAAATGTTCAAAATCTGTCCATACTTAAAGACATTAAATTTCACATCCAATGTCCTTACCGCATGACGTTAAACTTCATGGATCCACAACCCCCCATCCCCTTCATGTTGGGTAATCTATCGACTTTTCCACATGATGTTAAGATGCACGGTTCCCTTCAACAACTATGTGCATCTTGATTCTCATTACAAATGAGATACGTAGGGATGCCTTTATCCTACGTCTTGGTATTTCCAATACATCATACAAAATTCTTATATCACGCCCCTTTTTGTCTCTTCACTATAGGGGAAGTTGTTCTGCTCTGTGTTTCTCACACTGAGATTAGCTCACATGACCATAGGAATTGAGGTAGGGAATTACCATCACAAGAAAGGCATAGAGGTACACAATGGATCTATAATGGTCTTGAGTGTAATACCATAAAATGCATTCAATAATTCTCTTCTGCATGATGTTAAACTGCATGGTTGATGTCATTTCTGAATGACATTAAAATGCACGTTACCCCAAGAACTATGTGTGGTTTTATTCTCATCCACATGATATATGTAGTGATGCCCATCCTTATATCCTTGGGCCCAACCATGATGTCTCCACCAATTCACGTCAATCAAATGTTTTCCTCACCACATGACATTAAATTGCATGGGACTTCAAGAACTATGTGTATCTCTATTTCTTCCCAAACATGATGGGTAGTGATTCCTAGATCTCCAATCCAATCCCCAATAGCAACTTTCAACAAAAAATAATTCCCACCTCTGTGAATGGGTCAGACCGACAAGATGTATTTCCTTTTTCATAACTATGTGTGCATTGATTCTCATATTTATGAGATATGTAGTGATTCCCATACATTTTTCCTTTGGGATGAACCATAACCATGAACCTTTTTTCCCTTTGGCCTGAGTCTTCCTGGAAAGGTGTGTGGTGGGGTTGAGACTTCTTTAGTCCTTATTCACATTTGATTGCTTCATGGAACCATGTCATGTACCCCCATGTTAGGAATCCCACCTTACTTCCTAGTCCACATTAACCTAAACTGATCTCACATGTCCCTACGACATGACATTAAACTATGCCACATTGTCCTCATCGCATGACATTAAATTGAATGGAACATTTTATCCTGACCACATAACCTTAAAATGAACGAAATTTTTCTTTACCGCAAGAAATTAAACTACATGGTCATCTAGAACAAGATTTTTCTTGATTCTCATTTTCATGGGATACGTAGTGACACCCAAGTTACCTTCTTTGAGACCATCCACAACATTACCACCTTTCACAATGGTTCATACATCCTTAACATGTGATGCTAAACTTTATAGAAGTATGTACTTACCACATGATGTTAAACTGAACGGACACAAATGCATCCTCACTACATTACAATAAAATATGAAAACCATCTCCCATTTTTCACTCTTCATCAATGGACCATAATAAAATTGCCCCAGTCAACCGGGGTATAGGGTTCTTCCACAATCCTTTAAGATCACCTTAAATCCATATACCAAACTTCATTTCTTGAGCGTCTCAGACCTCAGTCAGCCTTCCATGGCCCTTGGAAAGGATACCCATCTTCAAGGACCCTTTTCATGACTATGCATGAATTCCCATGGCTCCTGCATATGCGCCTATGGCTGCCAACCAAATGCATCACTCTAAAAAAGGACATTCCAATTATTGTAATCCATGGCATCATCACGACCGATCTCAATACCCCAGTATTTCTTAACCTCTCCTTTTATTAATTTCCCATGCCATTAATCCTGACCTGAGAATCTCGAGATATAATATACGTCACTTCCCTTCCATTCTTGAGAATAGGTTGGAGTTCTCATAACCCTGGGTATCCTAATTAACCTCTAGTGTCTCATCATGTATGTCATCTCCATCCAAACCATGACCCTAAACTGTCTATGATTTGTTCAGGTTGTACGACCTTAAACTCTAGCCCATCATGGTCAAAATTTCAAGACCATAAACTGATAGAAAAATAGACACAAAAAATTGTCAGGATAAAATCCACAAAGGGAGAAATGAGAAAAAGTCGATTCCCCGCCCACTAAACTCTTCATCCTCAGAGTTTAGGAAAAAATTAGGGTGCAATCATAAAAGGCATAAAGATAATAGGTTCCATAACCTTAGTAAAAGCAAGGATATTCTCATTGGACCCATTGGTCTAGGAAAAAGTTTGGAAAATAATTATCATGCCTCCTCGTTGAGAGAATATGTTTGCTTTGTGGTGACATAACCTTTAGGGCATTCGAACCCTCCTTGGATTTTACGTCTTCTGTGAACCACACTTCATGATTTGGGGTACCTCGAATCATCATAACCTTCCATGGACCTTGGAAATGATATCTGGCTTCAAGGACCCTTTTCATGACTTTGAATGCATGCCCATGGCTCCTATATATGCACCTATGGACATCAACCAAATGTGTCACTCTAAAAAAGGACAATCTAATTATCATGAGACCTGACATCATTATGGACGCACTCAACACCCCAGTGTGTTTGAACCTCTCCCTGAATGACTATCCCATACCATTCTCCTAATTCAAGCACTCCAGATTGTGATTTACAATCCCTATACCAACCTACCCAAGAGGATTCAATATCCTCGATGTCACATAATTGTGTTTCATACCCATCCTCAAGGATGGACTAGGACACATCATTTCCAAGACTTTTTTGGCCTAAATCTCATGATTCAAAACCACATATCATAGATCCTGAGCTTCATTTTAAGAGATATCTACCCTAGGGTTCTAAAACAATTCCTAGATAGTTTTAGTCCCTTATCCAACTTCATCATCTAGATGTTTCAGTCTTAAAAAATCATCCATATCCCCCAGAAAAAAGTGGAGACAATCATTTTTTTTGCATGCTACTGACACATAAGGGTCTTCACCAACTAACTAAATGAATCGTCTCCCTTCCAAAAAGGAGGTTTTATCCTTGTGAGCCCTTGAAACACCGCGGTCGAACCTGGCATTCCAGAATTTCAAGGGACATACCCAGCATGTCTGCACAATCTCATATTCATGGAATCAAAATCCTAGGTTATGATTTATGAAATCCATGCCTCAAATACCCAAAAAAATTTTCTATCCCTAGTATTCCAACCTCATAAATATTACTTCTATAGATCATTCATAGCCCTTGGAAAAGATTCTCGAATTTAAGGGACCCCTTGGATTGACTATGCATACATGCTCATCACTCTTGTATATGCACCTACGACCATCAACCAACTGTGTAACTCTACAAAAAGGGAATTATGATCCTCGTGAACCTCAGTAAATATAAAGGTAGGATCCAAAACCTTAGAGGGTTTTAGGTCACTCTTGGCATGTCTGCACTATATCCCATGCTCAAATAGATGGTCCGAGCTAAAAGACCTTAAACTAAAGCAACAGATGGTTCAAGATAAATGACCTTAAACTAAAGCAATAGATTATCTGAGATAAAAGACCTTAAACTAAAAGAAATAGATGGTCTAATATAAATGACCTTAAACTAAAGAAACATATGGTATTGGATAAAATACCTTAAACTAAAAGAAATATATGGTCAGAGATAAAAGATAGTAAAATAATGAAATAGACGGTCTGAGCTAAAAGATCATAAAATAAGGAAATATATGGTCCAATATAAAAGAACGTAATATAAATCAACATATGGGCCATGATAATAAACATTAAACTAAAGAAATATATTTTCCAAGCTAAAAGACCTTAAAATAAATCAATAGATGGTCTATGGAACAAGACCTTAAACTAAACAAGCATATGGTCCGAGATAAAAGACCTTAAACTAATGCAACATATGGTCTGAGCTAAAATATATTAAACTAAACAATAGATAGTTCAAGATAAAAGATGTTAAATTAAATAAATAAATGGTCCAAGATAAAATACCTTAAACAAAAAGAAACATATGGTCCAAGATAAAAGATCTTAAAATAAAGAAACAGATGGTCTGAGCTAAAAGACCTTAAAATAAATGCAACAGATGGTCTAAGCTAAAAGACCTCAAACTAAAGCAACATATGGTCCGAGTTAAAAGACCTTAAACTAAAAGCAAAAAATGGTCGGGGCTAAAATACCTTAAACTAAAAGCAAAAAATGGTCTGAGTTAAAAGTACTTAAAATAAAAGCAACAGATGGTCCGAGTTACTGAACCGGATTCACTTTCCATTCCAGCCATGTCTATCTCATGAGATATAAATCTTTACCCACTACATTGGAGGTAGATATAGGTCTCACCCATATCATAATGAAATCATTCTTTCGTGTGTCACAAAATAAACATAAATCATTCATCATAACCCAAAGAATAATATGGGTTTTATAAACATCATCCCTTTTTTTAAAAGTTTGGGTCGATCCTCAATTTATTACTTAAATCAAAGACCTCTTTAGACTGGGTAGAGGGTGACCCATTACATAGTCCTAAGGCCCAAGACCAAGTGCCCTGAATACAAGGCTTGAAAGGCCATTTTTTTCCCAAAGGACCCCACGGTAAACAGTACTGCTACAATACCCGCACTCCTATAGTACCTTCCACAGTCCCTCCACCGCTACAGTACTGCTATAGTACCCCCGTAAATTCACCCCTGCCCGGATTTGATCCTGGGTCTTTTGGATGCCAAGCAGGAGCTTGTACCACTAGGGTACAGGCTCTTTGGCATAAACATCATCCCATCATAACATAATCCATATAAAAAAATGGATATCATTTCATCATAAGAAAAATAAAACCATGTAAATAATAGTGACATTATACTTGAAACATTAACATACTAAATAATTTCATCTTATATGGAAAGCAGTTTTGATAAAACACTTTAAATGAATTCTTAAGGAAAATATCCTTTCTTCTTCAAAATCATTTTCTTTTCACAAAATGCCATGAAATTTTAAAATAACATCATTTTTTTGAAAATAATAATGAAATATTGTAGAGGAAGCTTCATGAAAATAAGGCATTATGAAACTGTAAAAATCTATTCATGCCGTATAAGTTAAAAACATTCTTCTTATACTTTTTCAGGAAAAGTCAAAAGGTACCTCTTATGGTAAAAAAAGATTCCTTTCATACCATGTGGTAAAAGTAAAAAAAGAGTAAAAATGACTTTAAACATACATGGAAGAATAGTAAACATTTTATGAAAACATTTTTAGAAAACATGGACATGGATGATAAACATAACCCTAGTTATACTTACAAATAAACAATCCCGGATAAGAATGAGATTGGAATAATTATCCCTTACCATTTATAATCAGTGGAATCATATGTGTCATAAAATAAAGAAAATTACATGCATATGTAAATATCATATCCTACATAATAAAAATCATAAAACATTCATGGGAAGCTTAAACACCATAAAAAAAAGAAATGGTAGGTGATTAAGGCATATGTCTCACAGAAATAAAAGTGAGATGAAATAATCCCTTTGCTTAGGTCCAATTTCTTCCGTACATGTCCGAAACTCCTGTATAGTGGGTTTAAACATATTATTAACTTGTAACAGAACCATAATAATATTTATGATATCATATTTGATTCACTTACGACTTTATATTACCCGTTCTTTTGTCAATTCTATGTTAAAGTACCGTTTGGGTAATAATCGTATCAATTATCGTACGTGTTCGGACTTGTTGTAATTGATATTATTATTAATTATATCATGATTTACTTAATTTTATAATGTAAAAAATTATTTATTTATCATATATATTCACTATATATATGTATAATAGAGAGATAAATGAAATTAAATACATCATTCATGGAGACGGTAGTTCGTACGTACGCATGAACGTTGTTTTCATTTCCTTATTGAATTGAATGGAAGTAAGTAGATGACATACATATATATATACATAAATCCATTATAATTATTATGTCATATATTTAATTATTATTCATTATATATACTTTATAATCAATCTTGAATGGTTAACATGGATAATGAATCTGATCGCGTTGTGGTGACGGTAATCCGTACGTACGCACGAGCGATGATATCATTCTCATAATTGTTGAATAGAATTGGAGTGGATGATATAATATCTCAGAATTATTATCATGTTATAATAATAATATTTAGCTATTATTTCCATCATTATACCCATCCAAGTAAAGTGATGTTGGACAAACAGATTACACCACGTTGTGGAGACGGTAAGACGTACGTTAGCACGCGTGGTGATTTCATTTTTCATAGGATGGATAGAAGGTGAAATAGGGTTGTTTCATATTTATAATAAAATATAATTGTATTATTGATACTGATGTTATTACTTTATAATGAAAAAATAAAGAAGATGAGGTAGAAGAAGAAATAAATTCGAAAGAATCGGTAAAAGATATTACCTCTTCCTCAACGCGTCTCTTCTTAACCTCCTCTTAGGGCACTAAATATGGTATTTAAAGAATACCAGGACATCTAGTAGGTTTCTAGAGAAGTGTATAAGATAAATGGATAGGGTTTGGCTGAGCTTGAAGGCTCAAAATGTTGTGAAGAGGAGAGGGAGGAGATTCCTTTTTATTAGGGAGGAGATGGGCACTTTTGGAAACCTCCAAAATATTAATTTATAATAAACTCAAATCTGACTTAAAAACTTCCAAAGTGACTAAAATTAGAATATGAGATAATATAGGGTTTTAATATCATCAACCAATCGAATTTATACATGTTTTAGTTTATTTTAAACCTTATCAGTTTTATTTATCCTTATTTAATCTATTTAATTTTTTTGCGGTAATAATAATCTAAATTTTAAATTATTATAAATAATTACTTATGTGTTTTGAATTGTCCATAATTAGATACATTATGACATTTTAGACCATATAATTTTAAATTTTAAATTTTTAAATATTTTTGTGATTTGTAAACAATTTAATAATATGTTATTTTTATAAAATATCAATACTGTCAATTTTGACACTATTCATTTATTTGAATTTAAATAAAATCCACACATAGTATATATTCGAAAAAAAATATTTAATAGATTCCTAACATTTCATATTAATCTATAAAATTATTTTATCACATTAATTAGTTCATATAATATTTATTTTAATATTTTTAAAACCATTTATTTGATATTTCTCTTAATAAAATAATTACTGAAACATTTTTGTATAATTATTTAATATACTTATTTTTGCATAAAAATTAAAAATAAATATACTATGATGAAGATAAATATAATAAATTTCATAAGAATACTTTTAGTCTATCTTATATTCTAAAACACCCATCTTTTAAAATGATATGTTTATTAAATTATGAAGGTGACAACTTTGACATCATTTAAAATAAAATAATATAAATGTCATAATCTGTTTTATAAGGCTCCAAATGGTCCACAAGTATACCCTTGGATTCTTATAGTATATATATACTCGACCAATAAGGTTTGGTCAAGTTTTTGGTCCTTTTATGGGTATTATTATTTTAATAAAAACCATATTATTGATTTTTTTACTAAATAAATAATTTCTGCATCATTAATGTATAAGCTATTAAGGTAATTATATATTTCTTAAAAATCACAAATAAATTTCTATGAGGAATAAAAGAATTTTATATTTCAAATTATTATTTATAATCTAATTTATACTCTGTATAATGTTATATTAAAAATACTTTAATATTAAATTTTGAGTGAGACATATTTCACTTTCTTTAAAAACAATTAAAGGTCTTAATCACATCCAAGTGGGTACCAAAGATACCATTTTGACCCAAGTATATTTTAGGAATAAATATAATCATCAAAGTATATTAATACAAGTGTTTGGGTAATTTTATGATATTTGTTTTACCTTTAATTTCTTGATTTACCTTTAACTATTGTAAATAAAATTTACCGTAGTTACTATTCATAATGCCTAACAATAAAAAGTATCCTATTAACATAATTTGGACCTAATTATTCCAAATATGGAATCCATTTTTCCAAATTCAAAACACAGAAGTTGTAGAATTTAATTTAATATTAATCCCGCTGTTGAGAAAACGGGTTTTTAAAAGTTAAAACTTTGCAAAAGATTGAAATGTTTTTACCTGTGAATTCAATGTAAAATTAATGATAATGACATAAATAATATTAAATGGTAATAATATCTTCTATTTATACTTTAAAACCATTCAATATTATAATTTAACCATTTAAATTATCTTAATGAAAATAGTTGTTTTTAATTAAAATTTAGCGTATTTTTACTATTCATCAAAATATAAATGTTAACAGAAAAATATTAACAAATTATAAAAAGTTCATTTTTATATCATTATTGTAATGAATAAGTTTATTTTGTCAAATTGAAATTATAATCATGTCAAAAACAATATTTAATGTGAGTGTGCCATCAAAAGGCGGCAAAACTGCATTTTTTGAAAAATACTTATTTTACCCAAAAAATTTATTTTGTTCTCATACCATGTTATAGAATATTTTTATGATGAATGATATTGTTATAAAATTCAAAATTTGGTTAATAATATTCATAAATGCCAGTTCAAAATAATTTATAACAATATATCATTGTTTAGTGAAACTCAGTATTGCGTACAACACACGCTATTGAGGAAGGTCGCTCTTGCGTGCAACAGAAGCCAAGAATAGTGATTGCATATACTACAAGCTAATATAGTGTTGCGTATAGTGAAAGATAGTCTTGGTGTAGCGTAAAACACAAGACATCAAAGTAATTAAAAAGAATATTTCTTATAAAATCTTGGGGTGTTACATTCTACCCCCCTTAAAATGAATTTTGCCCTCAAAATTTGTCGGGGTTATAAATCATTTACTACATGAAAGTTTCTTTCATAGAAAACCACATCGTAAAAAGGATGCTAAAACGCAATTTTAAAAAGTAAAGTAATAAACATAACGGTTACCCAAATTAACTCATCATTGGGTTTCCACATAGGATATCATAGGTGAAAACATGGATATGGAAGAGAAATCTAACAATCATGTTCTAATGAAGAGTGGTAAAGAACATGGATATAAAAAATCCAAAAATCAAAAAGCCATAAATTTGTGATGATCTAAGGCACCATCTAATTCATCAAATATGAGGGTACTAGGACAACATTTTTGGTTTTCAAGATCATTTCCCTAAAGTTGATGAATTTTTTCATAAGGATAAATACTTACTTGATTTCAGTGTAAAATCGTCATTGGTCATTCCATGAACAATTTCCACTTTATCTCTTATTTGAATAAATGAAGTTAAATTTTTCATTCTTGAATTATTAGCAGATCATGCGATAGAATGATAGGCCATTCCACCTGTCTTTTTCACAAAAAAGGTTAGCATAAGATATTAAATATACATAAGTTCATATATAGTGAGGTTAATCGTATATGGTTCCAAAAATGGACTTATACTTCATCTATCATATCTCTTAATACAATAAATATTATTTCTACTAACCAGGGACTTCCTGTAGGCCAGTGGTTTGCGATAAAGGTCTATCGCACTTCGGTTGTGGGTTTGATTCCCGCAACCTTGTCCGACGCGACGGGTTGTTGCATGTCCTTCAGGTTGTCATTTTTCTATAACTTCACCATTATAACATTCCAGAAATAATATCGAAAAAAAGGTTCTAGCCTTAAACAATACTATCTGATTTCCAAATTAATCCATTCAAATCTTTAGGCTTATCCAAAATACTTCTATCCAATCTCATAGTATAAAGTAAATGATTACTAGAAAGTTCATCTACCAAGCATGTGAATACCATCATTTATCCCCCTTATATCATAAGATATATCTTGTTGATCGCATTCCAAACATGTGAATACCTTAATCATGTATTCTCTTGAAACATGAATTAACATAGAACATTATTGAAAACATCAATACTGTCAAAAGTTAACTCTTTCCACATACCAAAATCCAAAATTTCTATATACTCATACCATGATATCACTTTGTCCTTATATCAGTCATGAGCTCATGAATACTATCAAACATATTATTTTCTCCTTATTCCATCATTATGCGCATGTCATTTTCTTTCCAAAAATATTTAAATCACTTTTCATGGTTACCGGTACCGTATTCTTAAGGAAAACCACAATGGACCAATACATAGATATTTCAATATACCATAATAGTACCTCAACAATATTATTCTTGAATACCATTACAAAAACACTTCAATCCATACTCTTCAATGATTGTCATGGAATAAGTCCTTCCTTGATTTAGAAGTAAACTTGTAGGTCAGGGCATTGAGTTGGGTAATTCCCATGTTCTCCACAGATAATACATTAAACTCCATAACAGTCGGTCACTCTATAACCCTTATCCCCACACAGATAACATCTTCCCCCCCATTTGATGTATTCATCAAGGTTCTTATTCCCTTCATTATAAATCTGAATATTCCTTTCTCTATTCTCCTCACCCTGAGAACATGCATAAAAGTCAATCTTCCTCTTATTTGATGAATTATGAATACCACTAAAGTTCAACTTGTTAATCATATATCTTGTTCACTAATTCGGCATAATCACAATATCTTTCTTTCTAGGTATTATGAAATTTCATTGCTTATAGCCACAAATTTTTCCATTAGATTCAATTTTGACCCAATTCCTTTTGGTTCCCTCCATTGACTAAAACCAAAAACCATGGTGTAAGAAATAGTTAAAATAATGAAAAACCACATAATCCTAAAAAGTCTAACTTATCACACATTCTTTAATCTATGACACCTTAGGTTCACCCTAGGTTATTCATGATCATCATCATAATTCTAAGACTATAACCTATAGTTATACTAAACCTTAGGGACATCGCTAGAAATACCTTAGAAAAATATCTAGGGATCTCACTAAAGTTTTCACATCCTAGTTTCCAAAGGTTAACTAAACCTTTTCTCTGATACCAAATATAAAGACCCAAAGCTTGACGTACATGGACATTACATTACTTTTGTGTAAAACTAAATACATGACACAAAGAGACACCCAAAGACCGTGTTAGTTTAGTGTCTTTAGAAACTTGGAACATAATCTTCTAATCATGTTGAAATATCTTCAACATATCCCATAGAGATCTTCCCCTTTTTTCTTAACTAAACCCATTATTTATATCTTGGTGAAAAGAAAACATAAAAAGGGTGAGCTCAAATTCTCAGTAAGGGTAAACACGGAGAAATTAAAAACAATCCATAAACATTTCAACGTAAAAACATGAACATAAAACATCAAAATCTTGAGCAATGACATAACTCTTGGCAGTACATAAGGCATATATCTTAAAGGTAAAATAATCATGATTAAATGGAATGGGAATAAAACATGGAATTGTGGAAAACCATTAACCACATGATATGATTTCCGTAGTAGCTAAGGAATTTCTACCAAGACCATCATAGTGGGAAAAGTCCATTACTGAACCGGGTTTACTTGACGTTCCAGCCCTGTATTATTGGACCGGATTAACTTTCCATTCCAGCCATGTCTATCTCATGAGATATAAATCTTTACCCAATTCATTGGAGAGAGATATAGGTCCCACCCATATCATAATGAAATCATTATTTCGTGTGCCACAAAATAAAAATAAATCATTCCTAATAACCCAAAGAATAATATGGGTTTCATAAACATCATCCCATCATAACATAATCCATATAAAAAAAATGGATATAATTTCATCATAAGAAAAATCAAACCATGTAAATAATAGTGACATTATACTTGAAACATAAACATACTAAATAATGTCATCTAAGATGGAAAGTAGTTTTGATAAAACACTTGAAATTAGTTCTTGAGAAAAATATCCTTTTATCTTCAATATAATTTTCTTTTCGCAAAATAAAATGAAATTTTAAAAGAGCATGATTTTTGTTGAAAATAATCATGAAATATTATAGAGGAAGCTTCATTAAAATAATGCATTATGAAACCATAAAAATATGTTCATTCCGTATAAGTTAAAAAAAATCTTCTCGTACTTTAGAAGGAAAAGTCAAAAAGTGCCTCTTATGGTAAACAAAATAAAGATTCCTTTCATACCATGTGGTAAAATTCAAAAAATGGTAAAAATGACTTTAAACATACATGGAAGAAAAGTAACCATTTTGTGAAAACATTTATGAAAACATTTTTAGAAAACATGGATATGGATGATAAACATAACCCTAGTAAATACTTACGAATAAACAATCCTAGATAAGAATGAGATTGGAATAATTATCCCTTACCATTTATAATCAGTGGAATCATACGTGTCATAAAATAAAGAAAATTAAATGCATATTTAAATATCATATCATTCATAATAAAAATCATAAAACATTCATGGGAAGCTTAAACACCATACATAAGAAATAGTTGGTGATTAAGTCATATGTCTCACAGAAATAAAAATGAGATTAAATAATCCCTTACCTTTAGTCCATTTTCTTCCATACATGTCAGAAACTCCTGTATAGTGGGTTTAAAAATATTATTAACTTGTAACAGAACCATAATAATATTTATGATATCATATATGATTCACTTATGACTTTATATTACCCATTCTTTTGTCAATTCCATGTTAAAGAATTGTTTTGGGGAATAATCGTATCATTTATCGTACATGTTTGGACTTGTTGTTCTTGATATTATTATTACTTATATCATGATTTCATTACTTTAATAATGTAAAACAATATTTATATATCATATATATTTAGTATATATATGTATAATAGAGAGATAAATTAAATGAAATATACCATTCATGGAGACGGTAGGCCATACGTACGCATGAACGTTGTTTTCATTTCCTTATTGAATTGAATGGATGTAATTAGATGAAATAAATATATATATATATATATATACATAAATACAGTAGAATTATTATGTCATATATTTCATTATTATTCATTATATATACTTTATAATCATTCTTGAATGGTTAACATGGATAATGAATCTCAACGTTTGTGGAGACGGTAATCTATACGTACGCACGAGCGATGATATCATTCCCATAATTATTGAATGGAATTGGAGTGGATGATATAATATCTCAGAATTAGTATCATGTTATAATAATCATATATAGTTATTATTTCCACCATTATACTCATCCAAGTAAAGTGGTGTTGGAAAAACAGATTACACCACGACGTGGAGATGGTAAGCCGTACGTACGCACGCACGGTGATTTCATTTTTCATAGGATAGATAGAAGGTGAAATATGGTTGATTAATATTTATAATAACATATCAGTATATTAGTGATAATTATATTTTTACTTTATAATGAAACAAATAAAGAATATGAGGTAGAAGAAGAAATAAATTTGAAAGAATCAGTAAAGGATGTTACCTCTTCCTCGACGCGCCTCTTCTTAACCTCCTCTTAGGGCACTAAATTTTGTCTTTGAAGAAGCTCAGGACCTCTAGTAGGTTTATAGGGAAGTGGAGAAGATAAATTTACAGGTTTTTTCCGAGCTTGAAGGCTCAAAATGTTGTGAATAAGAGAGGTAGGAGGTGTCATTTTATAAGGGAGGAGAGGGGCACTTTTGGAAACCTCAAAAATATTAATTTATAATAAACTAAAATCTGACTAAAAAAATTCCAAAGTGACTCAAATTAGAATATGAGATAATATAGGGTTTTAATATCATCAAACAATAAAATTTAGACATGTTTGAGTTTGTTTTAAACCTTATCATTTTGATTTATTATTATTTAATCTATTTAATTCTATTTGTTGTAATAATAATCTAAGTTTTAAATTGTTATAAATACTTACTTATGTGTTGTTAATTATAAATAATTAGATACATTATGAAATTTTCGACCATATAATTTTTAATTTTTAATTTTTAAATATTTTTTTGATTTGTAAACAATTTAATAATATGTTATATTTATAAAATATCAATAGTGTCAATTTTGACAGTATTCATTTATTTGAATTAAAAAAAATACACACAAGGGATATATTAGAAAAATATATTTAATATATTCCTAACATGTCATATTCATCTATAAAATTCTTGTATCACATTAATTAGTTCATATGATATTTATTTTAATATTTTTAAAACCATTTATTTGATATTTCTCTTAATAAAATAATTACTACAACATTTTTGTATAATTATTTAATATACTTATTTTTGTATAAAAATTAAAAATAAAAAAACAATGATGAAGATAAATCTAATAGATTTCATAAGAATACTTTTAGTCTAATTTATCTTCTAAAACACCCAACTTTGAAAATGATATATTTATTAAATTGTGAAGGTGACAAATTTGACATCATTTAAAATAAAATAATATAAATGTCATAATCTATTTTATAATGCTCAGAATTGTCCGCAGGTCTACCCTTGGATGATTAGGGTATATATATACTCTTCTAATAAGTTTTGGTCAAGTTTATTGTCCATTTTATGGGTATTATATTTTTAATAAAAACTATATTATTCATTTTTTTACAAAATAAATAATTTCTGCATCATTAATGTATAAGCTATTAAGGTATTTATATATTTCTTAAAAATAAAAAATAAATTACTATGATGAGTAAAATAATTTTATATTTCAAATTATTATTTATAATCTAATTTATATTCAGTATAACGTTATATTAAAAATACTTTAATTATTAAAGTTTGAGGGAGACATATTTCACTTTCTTTAAAACAAATTAATGGTCTTAATCACATCCAAGTGGGTTACAAAAGATACCATTTCGACCCAAGTATATTTTAGGAAGAAATATAATCATCCAATTATATTAATACAAGTGTTAGGGTAATTTTATAATATTATTTTTACCCTTAATTACCTAATTTACCTTTAACTGTTGTAAATAAAATTTACCGTAGTTACTATTCATAATACCTAACAATAAAAAGTATCCTATTAACATAATTTGGACCTACTGATTCCAAATATGGAATCCATTTTTCCAAATTTAAAACACATAAGTTGAAGAATTTAATTTAATATTAATCCCGCTGTTGAGGAAACGGGTTTTTAAAAGTTAAAACATTGCAAAAGAATGAAATGTTTTTACCTATGAATTCAATGTAAAATTAATGATAATGACATAAATAATATTAAATGGTAAAAATATATTCTATTTATACTTTTAAACCATTCAATATAATAATTTAACCATATAAATTATCTTGATGAAAAAAGTTGTTTTTAATTAAAATTTAGCGTATTTTTACTATTCATCAAAATATGAAAGTTAACCAAAAAAAATTAAAAAATTAGACAAAGTTAATTTTTATATCCTTATTGAAATGAAGAAGTTTATTTTGTCAAATTAAAATTATAATCGTGTCAAAAACTAGATTTAAAGTGGGTGCGCCATTAAAAGGCGGCAAAACAACATTTTTTTAAAAAAATACTTATTTTACCCAAAACAATTATTTTGTTCTCATACCATGTTCTAGAATGTGTTTAAGATGAATGATATTGTTATAAAATTCAAAATTTGGTCAATACTATTCATAACGGCTAGTTCATAATAATTTTATAACAATATATTGTTGTTTAGTGAAACTCGGTATTGCGTACAACACACACTATTGAGGAAGGTCGCTCTTGCGTGCAACACAAGCCAAGAATAGTTTTTGAATATACTATAAGCTAATACGGTGTTGTGTATAGTGCAAGATAATCTTGTTGTTGCGTACAACACAAGACATCAAAGTAATTAAAAAGAATATTTCTCATAAAATCACGGGTTGTTACAATTCACAAATGGGTTCCTCATTAATGCGGGTAGAAAGAACCCCCTCACTAAGGAACATCATATAAGTGCATTCCCTAAGGCTAGACTTACTATCATCGAAAAATATTCTTATCGACATAGGACTATATGTCCTAAAGGAGAAACATTCATGACATTTCAAAAAAACCCTAATTTCCCAATCATTTAATACAATGGTTCTTACCCCATTAATACACTACAAGTTCAATATGAAGTATGTTTTAGGGATTTTCCAAATTTTTATATATTCATAACTACCTTGATGAACCCCCATAAAACCCCATAGAACTTGGAAGGGGATCAATATTTGGTAAGGAGACTCTCCCTTATAAACATGATACAGGAAATGGTAAAGCTTTTCCAACACAAGGATCTCTAGTCTGACACACTCCTCCCCACCTATCTTAGTCACCATCAAAAAATTGGAGACTCAGACTCCCCCCTTTTATTTTTTCAGGAGTAAGCACCCACTCGGGAACATGGAAAGGAAGCCATCCAGTTGGACCAACTTGTCAACACAAGGGGAAACCTCCCTTCCCCAATATCTGAAATTCCCGCCTTCAACTGTGGGACAATAAGCACCTGAGACACTATGGGAATCCTTCACAATCCTGGCCTTTGGATTCCTAAAATCTGGCTTAGAATGGGTCTTCTTAATAAAATACTTGGACCACGTTTTGAAGGGGATGTACTCCCCGGGAAGCACCCCTTTCAGGTGATTCTTCCCAGCTGACATAATAAGCCCTCTAGTTAAAGGAGGAGTTTTGGTCACATCATACCAAGTAGATAGAGGGGAAGGAATTATTCATACATGCTACTGAGGATAGGCAAACCATAAATCTTTTCCATATCCTAAAGTCTAATTCTGACTTCACCATGTGTGAGGAGGAAGGTGTTCGTATCTGGGATCCAATGGCTAAACTGGTCCACTATCAAATTCCTGTTTCAATATGTTGATGTTTGTGATATCGAGATATCATGATACATCTTGATTTCCTTCAAATCCTTGGGAATTTCTGAAATAATATATTGAACCTGGATGGGTCATCTCTAGTCCGGTCAAAAGCTTCACCCCCCCCCAAGTGGTAGTCCCAATTAGAGATCCTCCCATACGTTTGATCAGCAACTACCAAATTTTATAGTGATACATATGGATTTACAAGTCAGATAAATAATCAATCCCATTAAATTCTATTAGCATGAATTTCAATAGATGACCATTCTCATGGTCCCCTTTAAAGTTGAAGTGGGCCCCTAGAGAAATGTTAGATCTAAGAGTATTTTTGAGCCCTCTAGATCTAGGAGGAGCGTATAAACAATGACTCCGGAGGAGAGATGGAAGCTTCATTGGTAAGACCAACCCCATTAAGGGGAAAGAAGTATGAAATGTGATAGTTGCAGAATCTTGATACCATTAATTTTAGCAGGCTTTGTTGATATGACCCAAATTAAAAATAGAAAGTTGGGTCCATGCTCACTACCATAGCCTCGCGATGGGTAATTGTTGTTCTCACATTCGTCTTTAACATATTTTCAATGGGTTGATGAGAATTAGAATTCATTTGAAAATAATTAAGTGGAATAAATCAGACAAAGAAAACAAAAAGTCTTGAAATAAATAAAGGATGACACAAGACAACGACATCATGCGCATCACATGACTCGGCAAGGTATTTGCAAACCACATAAAGAATTTTCGAACCACCTGACCTCCAGAGGACTTGTGGGTAACATAACCCATGCAGGGCATCACATGAATTGCACAGCCCCTAGAAGATTCTCAATCACATGACCTAAAAATGGTCACATGATTTTCAAATTCATGAATGATCGCGTTAGATAATATCAAGAAACCACTTTAGACATATTCCTGAGTAGAAAGAAGCCTTGAAAAAGTGATTTGGAGGAATGGGCTTGGGTTGTGGACTTTTGGATAGGATTCTCAATCAAGGTTCGTGGCAAGGTATCACGATGGGAGAAATAGTGGGAGATCTCTGAGGATAGACAGCTGGTGGAATGAATTTCCTCCACCCCCCCCCCCAATATATAGGTATATCTCAGAATAAAAAAGGTCTCCTGGTAGACCAAACGTCACATGAAGCACCAGTTCGCGACATAGTCAAAGGTTCTAGTGTTCATTAGTTCTCCTCAGAACCAAGTCCTTATCCCCTCAGACATTACTTAAAAGAAGGGTAATTTGTTGACACCTGCCAAATAAGCACCACCAGAATAAAAAAAAGGATTGAATAGATGAATATGGGAATTATATTCCTCACGAAAGAAAGGAATAAGATGACGGTCGAATATTTGTGAATCCACTGAGAGACTCATGATCGTGTAACCATTTCAACGTCACGTAAAGGACCCAGACATGGCACATCACCTGTGGCTAGTCCCGCAGAGTCCTCTTCAACAAACCTACATACTGTTGTGAAGCCCCCCCCCCCACCCAGAAAAACCAGATGAGCTCCCCAATGATGCATGGTTTGGCAATGGAAAGTGCCAAACAAACCATCCAAAATCTTTTGATAATAGAGAGGGATGACATTATAAAGGAAGAGACCCCTAGTGGTCATGAATCCCATGCAACAGATCATCATTAGGAAGAATAACGTCTCTTGGTGACATCCAAGAAATCTTATATTACATGTGATCCATCGTCACATAAAAAGAAGGATATAAAGGGAAGGATCCAGGAGGGGTTTGCAATTACTGAAATACATGCGACGGGCACCCCAAGCGATCCATGAGACGATGAAATACCTCAGTTAAATTTATACCTTTACTTGCATAAATTATATGTTTTGTCATACTCATAGCACGGAAGTCCTTGTACATGTCTAGACAACCCCGTGGCATTCTAAGGATAGAAAGATAGACCTGTACACTAAATTATTGTATGTGGGGGCCACTCCAATTTTGGTGGCTTTGGTCGGCAGCAGCTTCTTCCTTGGTTGGCAGCCAACCCAGCAGGTACTGCAGGTCTTCTTTGGTGGGCGTCAAGGTGGACAACAGGTTGCAGGAGGAAGTTCCATGGGTAGATGAGCTACCCCCACCAACCGGGAGAAACCCTCTGTTTTCTTTCTCTATTTAAACGGGATGAAAATCCCATTGTTTGTAAGGGAAGAGAGTGTGTGATGTATATTTTTAATCCTCCGTCGAGAACTGGAGAGACGTGAATAGAGAAGATCCCATTCTCCCGTGGATGTAGGTCATACGACCGAACCACGTTAAAAATTTGGTGTTGCTCTGTTTGCTTCCGGATTTGTGTGTTTGAGGTACCACGCACCTCCGCTGCGCCCCAACAAGTGGTATCAGAGGCGAGGCGGAGTGAACGGAGGTGAACCGACGAGGCGACGGCAAATTTTCCGGTGGCTGGAAAATTGAAATTCGTCGGAAAATTTTTTCGAGGCCAGATCCGTGAGGAGGACGACGAGACGAGTCCAACGGCGTAAACGGCGAGGAAAACGGAGTTGAAACGAAGAAGATATGGCCGGTCAAAGTTTGGTCAAACCCGCAGGTGAACAGTAACCCCTTGCCGGAGAAGAAGGCACTGTTCACGACGCCGGCGACAATTCAGGCAAGAGCTCCGGTGTGCCACGTCAGCGACACGTCAGCGCCACGTCAGCGAGCGATCTGGACCGTTGAACGTGTTTTGACCATATATCGGTCAATTGGTGTCCGACTTCGGCGATCCAGGAGTCGATTCCGACTATTTCGACCATTCCGGACACATCCGTATGGTTAGTTTTTGAAAATTCGCACTCTATCAGGTGGTGATTAAAGGGTGTGACATCGACGGTGGTGATCGCGTTTTGCGACGACGACGATGGCTGGTGGTGGAGCACTACCAAAATTTGACATCGAGAAGTTTGATGGTCGAAACAATTTAGGCTTGTGGCAGAGCACGACGAAGGATATTTTGGTGCAGCAGGGCCTGATCAGACCATTGATCAGAGAAAATCCCGAGACAACCAGTGCCAATGATTGGGAAGAGCTCGAGATGCGGGTTGTCAGCACAATTCGACTGTGTTTGGCGAATGAGGTAAAGTACTCGGTGTTGGACGAGACATCACCGAAGGAGATCTGGAAGAAGTTGGAGCAGCAATATATGGTGAAGTCGCTCACCAACAAGTTGTTCCTGAAGAAGAAACTGTACCAATTGCGCATGGACGAGGGAGCGAATTTGTTGGATCATACCAATGAATTCAACAAAATCCTGACTCAATTATTGGGGCTCGATGTGAAGGTTGAAGAGGAAGACAAATCACTTTTGCTTTTGTCATCACTACCGATCTCATTTGATGGGCTTGTGACTGCATTGCTCGTGGGGAAGGATACACTGAAGTTGGACGATGTGATGGCGTCGCTTCAAGATTCGGAAGCATTTCGAAGACCCATGACGCATTCAGGTGATCAAATCATGGCGATGCGAGATAATCAGCGTGGGAGGAGCCGACAACGACAGTCAGGAGGTAAAGAATGGTGGCCAAAATCCAGGGGACGTGATCCGAGCGAAATCACGTGTTTCTGGTGCGAGAAGAAGGGTCACTATAAAAGTGATTGTGGAGAGCGCAAATGGTACGTTGCTGGGAAGAAGAAAGTTTAAGAGGAGAATGTGAACATCACAGGATTATATGCAGATGATGAAATCTGCGTGACAACGGGAAGCATGCACTCATATGAGAGAGTTGAACGAGAAGAAGTGTAGTGTCATTACTGTAAACGATATGGGCATATGAAGCGGGAATGCCGATTTCTAAAGAGGAAGAATGAGTGGGCTCAAAATACAAAAGAAGACGGATGGGTTCTGGATTCGGGGAGCTCAGCACACATATGTACGACGAGAGGTACATTTGATACTTTTCAGCAGGTGCGAGACTCGGTGAGACTTGGTGATGGGTCAACATGCGAGGTTCGAGGAGTCGGGACGGTGAAATTGGAGACGCCCGATGGAGGAATTCGTAAACTAGCTAACGTGAAATTTGTTCTGAGGATGAGGCGGAACTTGATATCATTGAGTAGGCTCGATGCGAGAGGGTTCAAGATTTCCATAGCAGGTGGAGCGTTGGAAGTCTCACGTGGGGATGCAGCGATATTTACTGGGAAGGAGTCCCAAGGGTTGTATCATTTGATGGGGACCACAGTCAGCCCGAGCTCGAGTGAAGATGGTGGAAGTGCCACGTCATCTGGCGTGAAGAAGCGTGTTCGATTTGCTGATGAAGTTTTCAACACCTGCAAGGAGACCGCAGGTCAAGCTTCTATCCCAAATTGGTCGTGAGGGGGAGATTTGTGGGGGCCACTCCAATTTGGGTGGCTTTGGTCGGCAGCAGCTTCTTCCTTGGTTGGCAGCCAACCCAGCAGGTACTGGAGGTCTTCTTTGGTGGGCGTCAAGGTGGACAACAGGCTGTAGGAGGAAGTTCCATGGGTAGATGAGCTACCCCCACCAACCGGGAGAAACCCTCTGTTTTCTTTCTCTATTTAAACGGGATGACAATCCCCTTGTTTGTAAGGGAAGAGAGTGTGTGATGTATATTTGTAATCCTCCGTCGAGAACCGGAGAGACGTGAATAGAGAAGATCCCATTCTCCCGTGGATGTAGGTCATACGACTGAACCACGTTAAAAATCTGGTGTTGCTCTGTTTGCTTCCGGATTTGTGTGTTTGAGGTACCACGCACCTCCGCTGCGCCCCAACATTGTACACTCTTCATATAAACCATATTTGTCAAATGATAAATTATTTGAAAATCAATTAAAAATCAAAGATACTAATCTTTCCAACTCTCATGATCCCTGTACTTTGTAAAATAAAACAAATAAGATAAAAAAAAGTGGAGGCAAGATGGGTTCGCAGCCACTGAAAGAAATACAACGCTCCCCTGATGACCTGCAAGGCACCGCAAGCCCTTGACAATATGCCTGACTTGTCTCACAGAATCCCTTTGGCCTGTCATCCTCATCTTCAGGACATGAAATTCTCATGCACACCCATGAGAATCATATTGTTCATGTGATGGATCTATAGAAAATAGAATAAATACCCTCGACAACACCCATGGAATCTCCCTTGACTCTAAATATTTGTTACATTAAACAGAGGGGATAAAAAGGAAGGAGGAGAGAGATACCCACGGTCACTAAAAGGATTGTGATGCGCCTAGTACATCTGTAGCACTGTCCTGCAAGACCCCAGGACAAGTCACCCAAGGTCTCACGAGTGTATTCCCAAAGGAATTTGAATCTTGTGAAGGCCCTCAGACATGTCATCATAACAACATGGAATTCCTTTGACAAAAACATAAGATCAAAAAAGTATTCAATATTTTGAAATAATCTGAAAAATGATTTGTTGACAAAGGAGAATCATAATCACTGAAAATAAGGTGATGCACTTGAAGGAGATTGAGCTAGACACTTGTGAAACTGTGTGGTGCCAGAACCCTTCACTGACTCCATACTAGACTTGTTCAGAATACACAGCAAAAATTGTGGAGTAGTATGGGTGTAAATTCCTATTAATTCCCCACCCCAACATGATGAAAGAGTTGGATTTTTGATTGACCAAATGCCCATGCTCTATAGGATTTGGCTCTCGAATTCTTCTAACTTCTTGGGGCAACTCATCATGTGACCGAACAACTTTCTAGAAAGTAATATACTGATGGGAAGCTATAGTAGTCATGCACTAGACATTAATTATTTCATGTGATCATTCATAGATCACACGAAGGACTTCCAAAAGGAAATGAAAATAACATACCACATGTCATCCAAATTACACAAGACTCAAATAAAATAACACTGAACAAAACCAGGGAATTAAAAAGAAAAGGGTTATAACCAAGATCGAAGATAGAAGGCTTAAGCACAATACATGATCACTGACCCTCATTCACTTTTTGTGTTCCATAAGAAGACACAAAATAGCACCAGGGAACATCGTCACCCATATTTCACAACACCCATTAAACATGTCATCTAGAACACGTGATGTCCCCCATACATGTCAGGGCACATCATATTGTGCCCCCGTGGGTGCCGCTTTGATCTTGTGAACCCTCTAGGTCCATTACCCAAGACTTGTGATGTCCCTCATACAAATTTCCAAACTCACATAAAGGTGTTCGTTCAGGTCATCTAAGTATCGCGAAAGCATCTGGGCAGGATAACCAAGCCCCCAGAATTCCCTCCAGTCAAGTCAATTGAGACTTGCGATGCCCTCCAGACATGTCCGACATGTCTCGTGATGACTCCCGGAGGTTTCATCCCGGATATGCGACATCCCTCAGAGACCTCCCCTGACTCACATAACGATGCTCACTCATGTCAGCTAAGTCTCATGGAAGAATTCAGATAGGTCTACACTATCTCTCGTGAAACCTTATATATGTGTCAAGCCAGGGAATGTGATGGCTCGTAGTGAATCCCAGGATTTGAAAATGTTGTATGTCCTCATCATATGAGCCGTAATCGAGGGTAGCCTCATTGTGTAAGCTCCAACATAAATGGAACAACATAGACTTAGATTCCAGCCATATTCAGGATATGTAGGCCACGTCCCTCTGAGGACCGAGATCCAAATGGATCATCCATGGAGGGGCCATCACAGGATTCCCTTGTCCAATGTAATTAAATTGATTACTTTTTATTCTATATTTCTAAAAAATGTGCATGTATCATATGGTCTTAGGTAGTTTCAATAGTCATATCATTTGCCTTATAAACCCATGCAATGGTATATGTCAACCTCAACGTGTAAGCCCCAACATAAATTGAACTACGAGAACTCTGATTTCTGCCACAACCAGAATACGTAGGATACCTCCCAAAGGCCCGATCTCTATACCAAATATCCCAAGGATTTTCCTAATATGAAAGTCCCATACCCATATTTCAAGAGGCTGATCATCTACTCCCCCTTGTTTCTCACCCCAATAATGGCTCACATGGGCCGGGGGGATGCAACGAACACCTCACTGAAATCATAAATCTTTGCCATCGAGGGAAGCTTGAGTTTGTAAGCCACGACATAAATGGAAATATAATGACTTTTATTCCTTCAATATTCCTGATACATAGTCCACCTATCTCTGAGGCATGAGCTCTATATTGATTATCCATGAAAGGACCAGTATATGATTCCCTTATCCAAAACCATGACATTAGTTACTTGATATCCCTTCTATATCACACCAAACATGGATCATGAGAGATTAGGGAGTTTTGGTAATTATGTCATCTTCCCCATGAGTCTCCATAATGACATGGGAGACCCTAAAATATAATTCCTAAAATAATAAACTACAATAACTCTGATTATCGTTATATTCAAGATCTGTAGGATGTCCCTCCGGGACCTGAGCTTCATGGTGTTCTAGATAACCCATATAAGTCCTTCCGTTTGATGTAAAACTACACTGGTTAAAAAACTGCACGGGTTTTGATTCCTACAACAACCAGGATATATAGGACACCTCATAATAGCTCAATAGAATCCATGGAATATAAATTTCCTCCTCGTATGGGAGCATGTTTTGAAGCACTTGGTTATATGGTTTCATCATATAAGCAACCACATGTTATGTGATAACGATGAATAACCTCATAAACATGCAGATGGAATCACCCAATAGATATTGGTCTTTTGTATATAAAAAATAATTGACCTAAATTATTTTTTTAGGGTAACTGATCTTGTATCAGGATTAGGATGATATTTAAGAACATATCTTAAATCTATAATAGATTCCTATAGTAGGAATAAATTCCCCCTAAAAGGGTGTGATGAGCCTATCCTCTCATTCTCTTGACGAATATGAGTCCCTAAGAGTCATTGGGCCAGAAAATTAAAAAGTTGTTGGCCTTTGGAAAGCAATTTTGTACACGGAGAAAAATGGGGGAACCATTGGGAGTTTCAGAAAAAAGTGAAAATGGTTACCCGATGAGTGAAACCAATTCCATGAAATATTTCCTAACAAAACAATCATAATTAGTGAATTTTTTATAGAATATGAAAGAATAATTAATGTGCAATAAAAATGGGAATAGTTATCAGCAAACCCAAAGGGGGGGATTGCTAAGAAAAAATCCATCTCGGTGGTTCTTTTGTTTTGATTATGTTTGTTGACCAAGTTTGAGGTTGTTAATGAAGGTTGGTTGTAAAAGAAATCATGAATATTATAGCATTGATTTTTTAGCTCATGGAGTAGGAATACATGAATGAGCTCACAGAGTGTGAATGCTGAACTGAGCTCACGGAGAGTGAATGATGAATTAAGTTCAGGGTGCACAAATGCTTAACTGAGCTCTGGGATTTTGAATTCTACCAAATCTCATACAAGTGAGAACTATTTGATCTCATGAAATTCATACATTTTTTATCTTACGTAAAGCATGAACAGGACCCATTTTTGGATCTCACGCAAAGCGCGAACAATAATCACACCTAGATCTCACACAGGCACAAACTATTTGGTTTCACAAAAATTATGACTATTATATCTTGTGTAAAGTAGGAACAAGACTCGTTCTCGGATCTCATGAAAATCATGAAAAGGACTCGTTCCCGGATCTCACACAAAGCGTGAATAGAAATCATGCCTGAATCTCACTCTAGGAGCTTCACAGAGTGTGTAATGATGATTGAAAGGAAGATTATACATTATTTTTAGAGTTATGGGGGTGGATTTATTCTTATAAATACCCCCAAACTTTCCTTAAACACTGAAAAAGTTTTTCCTCTTTGTTATATCTGAAACAATGTCTGATAGGGGGTTCACAGAGAGATCTAGTGAAGGTGGATGACATGCTCGCATGTGTCATTTTATTCATGTGGGTTGTGGTCGGATTAGATTTTATTTTTCCCAAACTAAACTTGCTACTGATATGTAGTATAGTTATAGTATGAGGTCAATCCCATGTGGAATTGAGCTCACTTCATTAAATTATGTCTTAGAACACTATATGTAGGAGTCCACAAGAGTTTGGTTCAATTTGGGGAAAATATTGCTAAAGAATTAAGGTTTGGAATCAGAGATAGAGAAGGGATCAGGGTCAATTTGTGGATTTTAGGTAAATTATAATCTCTATCCCAGTTTGGTATGGTCCTATGATCTAGGATGAAAATAAAGGAAGTTTTCTAGTTAACTATGGTCAGACCAACTAGTTCTACTTATGAGGCGTCTATTCCTTGGTATGGAAGTAACCACAACTTAATCACATTAAGCTTAGATTCTAGGGTATAAAGTGTTCTAGGATATTTTTCCTAGCCTAATCTAATCCAATAATATCACGGTCATTCATCTATACTACATGTGGTTAGGTACAGTCGAAATGAATTGGATTGACATTTTTTGTTTAACCGAATTACTATTCTTAGGATTTCCAATTTGAGAATTTATAGATTCATTAAATTCAGAAACCCCTAATATAGTGCCCATCCTTTTATAACATTAATTTTACATCATTTTAATGATAAAAAATATAAATCATTACACCAAGAAGAAAAAAAGGTTTAGTATCTTGGGAAAACTAGGACCAAACATAACATTTACAAGATCAAGCAGAAACATTTATTTAGTTCTTTCTTATCTAGCTTCTTATTGTCTCTTGACCTCTCCTTAGTACATATAGACACCTGAGGATATACCTAAAAGAGGGGTGAGATAAAATCCCAGTAATAGGATAGAGATAAATAATATAACCATGGGTGAGCACAATCATAACATTGGAAAGGGATCCTGAACATGAGATGATGCATTAATAAAAGACTTGAAATGTGGCAATGCATAAAAATGAAACATCATGTCTTAGTGGTCAACTACCATACATAGTTGTGAATAAAGCTTCATCATGTTCAAACATCATTTCACTTTATATAAAGTTATCCATCACTTTAACCAATGCATTGGAGCACTGTATAATTCTGGGTGTACCCGTCACATTCAAACATTCACATTGCCCTATATAATTCTGGGTGCACCCATCACATCATAACATTTTCATTATAATGCATGAAACATAGAATACATATCAATCATGAACATAAATAAACCATGGAAATTAATGGGTTTCATCTCTTAATAACACATTCATAAACTTTGGGTTCCCAAAAGAAAGAGGGGATGACATACTTGATACAGAACCATCAATATTGGGTGAGAAGTAAAAAGTGTGGTTTTGAAAGAAAAGTTCTTTTGGAAAACATTTTGTATGCCATAGACTCTACAATACTACAAAAACGGGCAAGGGAAGCACCCCCTTGTATCAGCGCTAAAATTTTAGCGTTGATAAAGGAGTTCTTTATCAGCGCTTTTATAGCGATGATATATGGTCTCTTTATCTGCACTAGAAAAGCGCTGATAAAGAAACCATGTATCAGTGCTACACTTTTAGCACTGATACAGGGAGTCTTTATCAGCGCTTTTCTAGCGCTGATAAAGAGGCCATATATCAGCGCTAGAAAAGTGCTGATAAAGAACTCCTTTATCAGTGCTAGAAAAGTGCTGATAAAGAACTCCTTTATCAGCGCTAAAATTTTAGCGCTGATAAAAAGACCCTTTATCAGTGCTAGAAAGGCACTGATAAAGACTCCCTATATCAGCGCTAAAAATTTAGCGCTGATACAGTGAGGATTTATCAGCGCTGATAAAGGGTTATATTATCAGCGCTGATAAAGGTAGTCTTTATCAGCGCTTTTTTAGCGCTGATAAAGCCTTAGTGCATTTTTTTATAAAGTCGGTTGCACAATGCCCTCATTTTATCGTGACCTAAAGATCTCGCAGTACTGGAACTCTGCGACTCCCCTCTGCCGCCCGCTGAGATCACATTGTCGGACCTCTTCCGCCCTTGCTACTCGTCACTGGACCCCCGCCGCCCGCAACACTTTCAAGCTTCGGTTTGCAGGACCTCCATTAAGGCATGTTTTCCAAATATTTTTTCAATATTTTTCTCCTCTCCCATTTTTATATCATTTTTTTAACATGCTTTTTTATTCTATGGGTGAGTATTATGGATTGACCGATTGAAGAAAATGGACCATACTTGATGGAAAATGATGTAAAGGGGATGATTCACATGTGTTTACTAATTTTCATTATATTTCTCAAGAACATGGTGCTTGTTTACTTTTATGGATGAAAATCATCATTGTTTTTTGGTGGGGTTGTTTGAGAAGTTTTTTATTAGTTTGGTTGTGATAGATTCCATTGGGGGGAAATGTGAGATGGTTGAGGTAGTAAATCGTGCAGTGGGGAAGCATCAAACTTTCCATTGTTAAAAATATGTAATGAGTGGTTTATTGTGGGAGATGACATCGTTAGTTGATATGGGTTTTCCTTTTAGTTTCCCAGTGACATAGAATATAGTTGTTAATGATGAAATTGAAAAGGGTTTGGTGGGAATTGAATAACTTCATGGATAAAAATGAAATGGTGGCTATAAAACTATGCTCACCCCCTACGCGATGAGTGTATCGGGTGGTTCCCTCTTCTAAAATTAAAATATGTGAGTTCCTTTATCGAGATATAAACCTATGACCACTCTTATTTCAGTAAACATCCAACTCTAGGTGATAATCCTAGGTTGCCTTAGGT
Organism: Viscum album; assembly: GCA_963277665.1. NCBI lineage: Eukaryota > Viridiplantae > Streptophyta > Magnoliopsida > Santalales > Viscaceae > Viscum > Viscum album. Next base: position 110,077,069 of record OY728161.1, read on the forward strand.
GATGAGAATATGAAGTCCCTATGTTATTGGAATATGAGATCTTCTTTATCTCCCAAATAATGTTCCCTTGATTATACCTCATGAGATTATAAATAGATTTATTAGGGGATATGCCTAAGAATCCCCTATGTGATGATCATAAGATCTCTTATTCATCTCCTAGGTAATGATCCTATGATTATACCTCACATGAGGAGCATGAGATTCCTGAGGTGATGTGCCAAAGAATCCCCTATGTGGTGAGCATACGATCTCTAAACACTTCCCTTAGTAGATGATCTTATGTTCTTACCTGGTGTGATAAGAACAAAATTCATTAGTTGATGAATATAGAAATCCTTATGTGCTATGAATATATTTTATGAACCAAATTAGTGTAGATTCCTCACATGAAAAATTTGATCCACCTTGTGTAATGAGCCCAAATATCCAATTCAAATGGGCCTTATTCTATTGGAACCATACATATTAGGACATAATCTAAATGAAAACATTCCCACACATAGAGGACCATATTCACTTAGTGGTCCATACTCCTACTAGTTGAAAAAATCCTATACCACATAGAGTCATATTTTTTGTGAATCCAAAATACACTCCTTAGGCTATATCCCCTTTTAGTTAGACCAAAAATGTCTTATCACACATATTTACCATACTAACTTTCACTTGGTATCATTTGAAAAATAATCTATACAACTTGATGTTAAACTATATCAATTATTTATTATTATAAGTACATTGCACATGGTTGTGATAAATACCCTTGGTGCATTCACTAACCCATGACATGTTGGAGGATGGTTTTAGGGGGTCACTAGACTATAATATACTAACCAATAGAGGGGTCTAAATTGGTATAATCCATGAAATAGTGTTATCAAAGAATTTTAATAGGAGATATGATGGGTTTTGATGTTAGGAACATTTGAGGATTTCAATGGTTTGGTTTAGAAAGTATTTCATTTGAATTCATTGGTATGTTTTGGGTGTACCTTTCCTTAGGTTTCATATTATGCTCTTAGTGGTTTTTCATGGTTAGTGGTTGTAGTCTCTTATTTGGGTTAAGGGATGTGTTATTAGTATATTTCCATCTTATGATGTTCTTCATGGTTAGTGGTTGTAGTCTCTAATTTGGAGATGTATGATGTTCTTGATGAGGGCCACTATCTAGCTAGTGGTGTCATTGTATATGAGAAAGCATCGATGTAGTTGGAGATGTATGATGTTCTTCATTTGAGCAGACTCATTCAGATTCCAAGTGGGTGTTTCTATACTATATCTTTATTTTGGGATTCATGTGTTTCATGAATTCATATTTTATCCATTTGAAGTTGGTTAGACAAGTTTTGATCATTTTGAAGCATAAAATAACCCTATTAATGAAAATAATATATGGAATGGATGGTATCTTGTTGTGAATTAAACTTTTCATTGAAATAAATTAGGTTTCCTTCTAGACAACATGAAATCCACTAACCTATTCTCAAATACCATGTTTTTCCATCTTTTTGGGGTATTTTGATTCACTCCCCCCTTTTGGTTTCCATTTCTTCTTGGCATGATCATAAGTAATGGTTTCACTTCCACCAGTAGTGAGTATTTAGGCATGATGAATAAATACTAATGGTTAGGCTCTATTAATCTCCATTTTTATAAGGAAGTGGTTCTCTTCTACTGTATTTGGAATTATTTTTTTGTGTACTTGAACCATAAATACTAATATTTGATATTCTAATAGGATGGAGATGAATAAATATTGGATGGATGCTAATCATTTAACAATAGAGTACAAGAATGGAGTGAAAGAGTTCATAAAGTTTTCAAAGGATCACGCAAAGGATCCTTCTCAAGTCCTTTGTCTGTGTTTACGTTGTTGTTATTCTAGACTACTTACTCTAGAGGAGTTGGAGGAACATTTGATATGTCATAGAATAGATCGGAGTTATAAATGTTGGAATAAACACGGAGAAAAAGAGAAGGTAGCTACTGGCTGGGATAAAACTGTTATTTATGGATCGTCAGATATGAATACAAATATGGATAATGAAGAAGACCATATGGAGGATGTGATTACAGATGTCAATGATGATGAAGATCGTATTGAGGAAATGAAAATGAAAATTCAAGATGAACTCCGTGATTGCCCAAAATTGTTTGAGAAGTTAAAGAGTTGTGCAAAGACTCCATTGTATGGTGCTTGCACTAGGTATACAACATTGTCAGCTGTATTGAAGTTGTATAAATTGAAAACAGGAAATGGATGGAGTGATGTCGGTTTTATGGAACTACTTTCTCTCTTGAATGACATGTTCCCGAAAGATAACGAGCTCCCAAGCCGGACATATGAAGCTAGACGAATGCTACGCTCGATGGGAATGATTTCTGAAATAATACATGCCTGCCTAAAAGACTGTATATTGTTTCATAAAGAGAAAAAATCACTTACAGAATGCCCAAAGTGTGGTGCTTCTTGATACAAGAAATATAAATCTAATCCTATGAAAGATGTATGGTACTTTCCAATCATTCCAAGGTTTAGGTGTCTATATGGAAGTGAAGAAACTGCAAGACAATTGTCGTGGCATGCAGATAAAAGAAATAAAGATGGGTTATTACGTCATCTGGCCGACTCTCCTCAATGGAAAAAAATTGATCATGAGTATACTGAATTTTAAAAAGTTCCGAGAAACCTCCGTCTTGCGTTATCTACAGATGGAGTGAATCCTTTTGGTTTTCAAACCAGCACTCATAGTACATGTCCTGTTATGCTGGTAAATTATAACTTGCCACCCTGGTTATGCATGAAGAAGAATTCATCAGGTTATCTATGCTTATATCAGTACCAAAATGACCAGGTAACGATATTGATGTTTATATGGCTCCTTTGATCGAGGATTTGAAGTTATTGTGGGACTCAGGTGTAATGTTGTATGATGCTTGTAAAAGTGAATACTTCACGTTGAGAGCGATGTTGTATGGGAAAGAAAATGATTTCCCTGCTTATGGAAATTTGTCAGGCTATAGAATTAAAGTAACTCAAGGGTGTCCCGTGTGTGAAGAAGATATATAATCAATTAGGTTGAAACATTCATCGAAATCTGTGTTTCTAGGACATCGTAGATCTCTACCTCATCCGCATAAGTACTGATCTTGGACGACATCATTCAATGGAAGTTCAGAAAAATGCGCAACACCGGCTCCACTAACAGGTGATCAACTGTTTGAGAAAGTAAAATATCTGAACACTATTTTTGGTAAACCATTTTCGAAAAACCTTACGAAAATTGGTTGGTAAAAGAGATCAGTTTTTTTTGAATTACCATACTGGAATTGTTTGTACGTTAGACATTTTCTTGATGTGATGCATGTGGGAAAAAAATGTATGTGACAGTGTTATTAGAACATTTCTAAAATCCCCTGTCAAAACAAAAGATGGAATTATGGCAAGGTTGGACATGGTTGACATGGGAATACAAGAAGATTTGGCTCCCGTGAAGGGTGAAAATCGAATGTTTCTTCCTCCAACTGCTTATACTCTTTCTAGGGTGGAGAGATATCAGTTTTGCAACTTCTTCAATGATGTAAAGGTTCCATAGGGGTACTCATCAAATATCAAGAACATTGTGTCAATGAATGATTCGAAGTTAAAAGGTTTGAAATCACATGATTTCCATGTTTTGATGCAAGATCTAATTCCTATAGCTTTACATTGCATTTTTTCCAAGAATGTTCATCATATGTTAACCAAAATTTGTTTCTTTTTCAAAGATATATGTAGCAAAGTTTTAGACTCGGGGAAATTTCCAGCTATGGAAAAAGAAATTTTTATCATAATATGTGAATTTGAAATGTTCTTCCTGCCAAAATTATTTGATATGATGGTTCATTTGATGATTCACTTGGTGAGAGAGATTCTAATTTGTGGTCATGTGCACTATAGATGGATGTATCCTGTTGAATGGTATATGAATATTTTGAAAGGGTATGTCAAAAATCGAAGTTGGATAGAGGGTTGTATAGTGGAGCAATATATTGTTGAGGAAGACATTGAATTTTGTAATGAATACCTATATGATGTGGAAAGCATTGGTCTCCTGAAATCTCGTCACACTGGACGCATTGAGGGTGAGGGAATTTCTGGAAGAAAAGTTTTGACAATAAATATTACAAATCGGGAGTAGGCTCATCTTTATGTTTTGCATAACAGTTGGGAGGTTGCTCCATATATTAAAACTCACAAAGAAATTCTTAGGCAGTTGAATCCCTCGAGGGATGAAAAATGGTTATCAGATACCCATAATCATCAGTTTATAGGATGGTTTCAGGACCATATTTTTATGCAGTTGGATGAAAATCTGAATTCAATTTCAGAACGTCTTCGATGGCTCGCCGCTGGACCAAGTGTGTATGTATTATCTTACAGTGGTTATGTAATTAATGGTTATACATTCCATACATATGAACATGATGAAGATAGTACCATGAAAAATAGTGGAGTTACACTAGTGGCTGAAGTGATGCATGTTTCTGGTAGTAAGGATAGAAATCCAATTTATGCAAATATGTCATACTTCGGCATTATCAAACTAATATGGGAGTTGGATTATACGACATTCCAATTTCCGATTTTTCAATACAAATGGTTTCATTACAATAGTGGTGTTAAAATAGATGAATGGGGATTTGTGAAAGTTTATTTTAGTAAAGAAGGGTACAAAGACAAATAGTTTATAATGGCATCACAAGAGGTACAAGTTTTTTATGTTCCAGATCCCGCAAACTGAAAGTGGTCGATTGTTCTGTTATCGTCCAAAACTATTGAAGGTTCCGATGAAAATTCAATTGAGGACGATCCTTTTAGTGGTACGTTGCAATAATTTCAGAGAGGTCCCAATGCAGATGATGTTTTGTATGTTAGAGAATACCACAATGAAGGGATTTGGATAGTTGATAGAGGTGTCAAATCCCTTCAACCTTTGAAAAAAATAAAGAGAGTTCAGTAAACATGTTATATTTTGTTTGTAATATAGATCTTGTTATCTCATGTTATTATCATATCATTACTGAATTTATGTAATCTGAATTAACTGTTCAACCACTTTTGCAGATAATGACTTCTGCACATTCTGATGCTCCTAACCTTGAGGCTGAACAAGTCTCTCAAGCAGCTGCTACTGCGGCTGATGCTGCTCCTACAGCTCATGTTGCTGCTGATGTTGCTCCTGCTACTCCTGCAGCTCATGCTGCTGCTGTTGTTGCTCCTGTTGCGGCTCTGGTTTCTCCTGATGCTCCTCCTGCTGCGGCTCCTACTGTTGCTACTCCTCCTGCTGCTCCTCCTGATGTGGCTGCTACTGCTCTTAGTTTTGAGGTCCAACAACCATCAACACATGTTGTTGATACCATTCTATATGAACATATATATGATGTTGATATCTATGAAATGGTTGGGAATGAAGGACCAGCGTTGTAGAAATCAAAGGTGCGTTATAGTTTAACGGTGTTAGCCAAATTCTTAAGTCGAAAAGCAAAGGCATCAAATTTGAAGTCGGATGGAATGCACGAGGCCAACATGTGAATCCCAACAAGGCTATGTTTAGCAGCTACATTGGAGTTTTCACTCGGCAACGCGTGCCGATTGACATAGATTCATGGCACCATGTTGTGTCCGGGCTAAAGGCTATGATCTGGGAAGAAATTATGGTAACATTATGAATTTATTTCTTTAATTTACTAGCAAATAAAATAATGAAACATTGTCTTACTCTTCTCTATCTCTTGCAGAGTACATTTATAGTAGACGATTCACACAAGTATTATGTACTAAGGCTTGCAAGAAAGATTCATCGAGGTTTTCTCACTATTTTAACAATATTTCACCTCAAAGATTCTAAAGGTAAAATAAACCCGCACCAACCCATTTTCTATGCTCACCTGATATCCCAAGAAGCATGGGATGCATTTATTGGCCGTCGTGGGGATGAGAAGTTTCAGGTACATTGTGATTGATAATACGTTGTTTGAGGATACCTGTATCCATCACTTTGATTATCAATATTTCATTTATGAAACAGAAACTATGTACTGAAAATAAGGAACATGCTTCAAAACCAACATACCCCTATCGTAAATCAAGGATGGGGTACGCTTCATTAGAAAAGAAAATGGTACGTATTTTAAATTTACAATAATATTGTTAGGTGCCAATAAACAACATCATAATTATTTTTCTATGTTTATATGTAGATTGATGAGTCTAAAACCAAATGCACTTCCATCCCACGTCATGTGCTATGGAAGGAGGCACCTGTGAACAAAGATGAGAAGTTAGTAGATGAGAACACACATAAAGTGTGGGAAATATGTGTAAGTATGACACGACGATAAAATAATTTGTTTAAAATTTACATTACATAAAAATAATTAGTTATTTTCCTCTATCCGACAGTCACAGGAATTAGCTACTCCTGTAGCTGATACAGACCTATTATCGACAGCTTTGAAGCAGCCAGAAAAATATGGTCGCGTCAGAGGTGCAGGGTTTGGGCTGAAACCCCGAGCATATTTTGAGAAGAAGAAAAAAATGGATGATATAGATGAAAAATTGGAACAAATGAGCAAACAAATAGCAACCCTTGAAGAACAATTGCAATGGCTGGGAGAGTTGCTAGAAACTTTTATGGGTGGGAAGAAAAGGGAAGCCACAACTCAAGAACAACTGCCACATGAACATCCCGCCCCATTCCCCACCAGCTTTGAGGTGAGCCATTCACCTCAAAAAACTATCTTAGCCGTGGTAATCAATATTCTAATAATTGTTCCCATGAAATATGAATCAGACAAACACTGATAATTTTTCTATACTCATCTTCTACAGGGTGATAATGATTGTGATTTATATCTGTCAACACCCACCTATCACCTTGTAGCGAGGGCTACAATGTTCAATATCCCAGATGCCACACTACATAATAGACCACTTCCGAAAGATCATCTGAAAGTGACAATTACTGTATCTCATGAGCCAAAGTCAGAGCTACCTATTCCACTTGATGACGATGATATTCATACAGTCGAAAAGGCTATTGGGACATTCATTGCATGGCCGTCACAAATTGTAAGAGTACATGCGGACAAAGAGGTATTTATTTCCTTTTCTTTTGAAGCTAAACCCTTAACAATTAATGAAAAAAGGGCCTGAACCAATGATTGTTGTTATAGATGGAGAAAGGGAAGGGGGTGACAAACGTCAGCTCAAAACCATCTAAAGGATCGACCAACCGATCCCAATGAGCTACTAAAAGCACAATAACACCACATGTTCTCCTTCCACATTTACTAGCATTGAAGAATCATGTGGATACGAACCTCAAAGATGGTAATAGTCATATAGTGGTTTTCGAAGAGAATATATATGGAGAGGAAAGTCAAGATTTCATTGCTACTGAAAATGTAAATGAAATCCTTGAAAACGGTTGGCTAGGTGTCACAGTTTTAAATGTATATATGAGGTTTGTTTCCATGAATTGATTTTCCAAAAGCTGATCTAGCATGAAAATTATGACTAAATGCATTTATGAAAAACAATTGAATGAATTTTCTCATGAGCCAAGATTTGGACTGGTTAGTCCTCATATCACATCAACACACCTAACAAAAACAGAGCCATCAAAAAGGAATGAAATAGTGAACGGCTTGCTGAAAACATTTGACCGCAAAATTACAGATGACAGACTTTTCCTAATACCAACCATGTAGGGTTAATGCTCTATGATTAAATCATATCAATTATATTTTCACTTCTTTTATTACTTATTCCTTTTTGTGTTTTTAGGAAACATTGGTTGCTAATTGCGGTCAACTTGGATCCTCCGAAGATTTATTTTCTGGATTCAAAGCAAGGATATCCATCAAACCGACCACACATGATGGAGTTTGTGAATCTGTAAGACACTACATCTTATGTTTTAGGTCTAAACATCAAGTAATATAATTTATATTATCTTTTACTGATAGGGCGGTGTATCATTATCGTCTAAAAAAAGGAATGCAGCTAGGGGTTAAGCATAAGGAGGTGAGAAAGTACTATGTCTGGACAAATATCAGGGTTTATATAATAAAATTTCACTATCCAAACACATCTCAACACAAGTTACTTATTCTCCTAATGATCAATTTTTTTGCAGTGTCCAAAACAAACAAACAATAATGATTGCGGTTATTATGTTTGTAAATTTATGAAAGAGATATTTTTTCATCGGCAAACTAGCATCCCTAAAGAGGTATTTTAAAAAACAACTACTAGTTCGTTTAAGTTATTTATTAATTCTTTATTTTTTTATTTTGCAGTACTACTATGACTGTCAAAAAGCCTCATACTCACAAGACGATATATATGTGTTCAGAAACGAGTGGGCCACATACCTGATGGAATATTGTACACAAATACAGTGAAAATCTTACTTGGGGACATGTACAATTTGTGGTCATTTTTGAGTGGGGTTAAGGGGATCAAAAGACGAAACACTGTTGTATGTAAATGTTTGTAGGAAAATTTTAATTGTTATTAAATAAAATGTCCTTTATCCAATGAGCCATTTTCCAATTTTAACAAATGATATGCACCAGCAACATGCAAGAATGCTGAACCACTCAAAGGGTCTCTATTTGGTTTAAAATGGACAAGATTTTAAGTGAAAACAACAAATGAACTACAGAAATCCGACCAAACGCATTCAGATTGTATTAATCTTTTATAACAATGATCCAAGGGTCCTTGGTAACGTGTATGAGTCAACCCTGCCTCAATCCGAGGCACGGTGTGGCCGCTGGAACTCAAAGGGTCTCTATTTTGTTTAAAATGGACAAGATTTTAAGTGAAAACAACAACTGACCTACGGAAACTAATGATCAGAGGCATCTTGATTAGCATCCCATCTTGTTCATCAAATGGATTGGTCAACTTCCAATCTATCATGGAAGCTGCCGCACCACCTTTACACGCAACTAATGATTAGAGGTAGCTTGATTATAAAAACAATCCTGAGGGCACTGGACATGAAATATCATGCGGTACCATAGTTGCTCAGCAACCTCAATTTACCCCATATGATATAAGGCTATTGAAGGATGTCCAAGACATAGAGAGAGGAGAAGAGAAGGTGAAAGTCTCGTAGATGAACAACATCAACAATGAACATCCACCACCCTTTCACTATATACATCAAAATCATATCTTTAAGAAAGTCGATGTGAATTTCTATCTTACTTCCATCGAGGATGATTCATGTTGGTCAACTTGTTTTAGAAATTGTTTATCTTCATCCGTGCCTTGTACTTGCACCCATGAATTTGAAGGTGAGTATGTGTACACGATAGTTGACATTCTTAGAGAAGAGTTTATGGAAGAGTATAAGAGAAATGAAGCAATGAAGATCATTAGAGTGTTGGAGAAAATGTGGTTGCTATAAATAATGTGGCAATAGGATTGTGTAACGCGGCCTAAGTTACAACATGCAGGTATTGTACACTAAAACCCTCCAGAAAAAAATAAAGTACAATACCTGCAAGTTGTAACTTAGGCCGCGTTTCAAAAGCCGATTGCCACATTATTTGTAGCAACCACATTTTCTCTAACACTCTAATGATCTTCATTGCTTCATGTCTCTTATACTCTTCCAGAAACTCTTCTCTAAGAAGGTCAACTATCGTGTACGCATACTCACCTTCAAATTCATGGGTGCAAGTACAAGGTACGGATGAAGATAAAAAATTTCTAAAACAAGTTGACCAACATGCATCATCCTCGATGGAAGTAAGATAGAAATTCACATCGACGTTCTTAAAGATATGATATTGATGTATATAGTGAAAGGGTGGTGTATGTTCATTGTTGATGTTGTTTGTCTACGTGAATTTCACCTTCTCTTCTCCTCTTGCTATGTCTTGGACATCATGCAATAGTCTTATATCATGTGGGGTAAATTGAGGTTGCTGAGAAACTATGGCACCACATGATATTTCATGTCCAGTTCTCTTAGGATTGTTTTTCTAATCAAGCTTCCTCTGATCATTAGTTGCGTGTAAAGGTGGTGCGGCAGCCTCCATGATAGATTAGAAGTTGACCAATCCATTTGATGAACAAGATGGGATGATAAATCTGACATTAAGAGCATCCAATACAGGAAATGGTTCTAATGATTCGATAAGTGAGGCTATATTTAAAGATATTTCCTGTGTTTCATCAAGTGAGTCAGTTCCTAGTTCCAAAAATCATTCACAAACATCACTCATTAGTTTCCTCAAGGATAAACTTGGGTTCATGGATTTGTATGATCAAAGAGATCTATCCTCTACTACTTTTAAAACCTATGTGGTGTATGTTTCAAATTCTTCCAGGAAAAAGGAACAAATGTGTTGAGTTGTAAGCCACATATATTTGATGTTTTGAAATGTTAATTATGTTTTGAAAATGGGTTCAATCTTTGAGGAAAATTTGAACTATCCTTGATTCATGTATGGATGATGGATTCACATCCATTCCAAGTGGTTTTGATGGAAAGGATGGATGATAACATTGGTTGGTGTTCTCATGGACGTCTAAGCATAGTAAGTTAGAAAACATGTTGGGTATGTTGTGGAGTTTTAGTTTGGTTTCTAGTGGTTCTTTCCCGATGATGGAGGTGTTAAACATCAGATGGTGGTGTTTGTGAGCTAAAGTGTATAGTGGGAAGAACCATAGAAATTAAATGGTTGGTTGAGGACATGATCGGCATTTTGAATTAGATAGTATTTGGTAAAATCTATCTTGGTGTTTAGATCGGTTGAGTACATTGAGATGAAGGTTGGGGTTGGGTTGTGTTATGGGTGTTTGGGGCAATGTAAGTATTTGATAGTACCTTTATGTCTTTCATAATGAATAATTAGTAGATCAAATTTATATTTCATTGATATTTTATAAGAACGATCCAAGGGTCCTTGGTGACATTTACGAGTCATCCCCGCCTCAATCCAAGGCACAGTGTGGCCGCTAGCACTCAAAGGGTCTCTAATTTGTTTAAAATGGACTAGATTTTAAGTGAAAACAACAACTGACCTACATAAATCCAACCAAACGCATTCCGATTGCATTGATATTTTATAAGAACGATCCAAGGGTCTTCGGTGACGTGTACGAGTCAACCCCGCCTCAATCCGAGGCACGGTGTGGCCGCAATCACTCAAAGGGTCTCTATTTTGTTTAAAATGGACAAGATTTTAAGTGAAAACAACAACTGACCTACAGAATTCTGACCAAACGCATTCGGATTGCATTGATATTTTATAAGAACTATACAAGGGTCCTTGCTGATGTGTACGAGTCAACCCCGCATCAATCCGATGCACGGTGTGGCCGCTAGCACTCAAAGGGTATCTATTTTGTTTAAAATGGACAAGATTTTAAGTGAAATCAACAACTGAACTAAGGAAGTCCGACCAAATGCATTCAGATTGCATTGATATTTTATAATAACGATCCAAGGGTCCTTGGTGATGTGTATGATTCAACCCCACCTCAATTTGAGGCACGGTGTGGCCCCTATCACTCAAAGGGCCTCAATTTTGTTTAAAATGGACAAGATTTTAAGTGAAAATAACAACTGACCTACGAAAATCCGACCAAACGCATTCCGATTGAACTGATCCTTTATAAGAACGATCAAAGGTTCCTTGGTGACATGTATGAGTCAAACCATCCATAATCCGAGGCACGGTGTGGCTGATAACACTCAAAGGGTCTCTATTTGGTTTAAAATGGACAAGATTTTAAGGGAAAACAATAACTGACCTACGGAAATCCGACCAAACGCATTCCTATTGCATTGATCTTTTATAAGAATGATCCAAGGGTCCTTGGTGATGTTTAAAAGTCAACCCTATCTCAATCTGAGGCATGGTGTGGACGCTAGCACTCAAAGGGTCTCTATTTTGTTTAAAGTGGACAAGATTTTAAGTGAAAACAACAACTGACCTACGGAAATCCGACCAAACACATTTGGATTGCATTGATCTTATATAAGAACGATCCAAGGGTCCTTGATGATGTGTACATGTCAACCCCGCCTCAATCCGAGGAACCTTGTGCCCGATAGCACTCAAAGTGTCTCTATTTTGTTTAAAATGGACAAGATTTTAAGTGAAAACAACAACTAACCTACGGAAATCTGACCAAACGCATTATGATTGCATTGATATTTTATAAGAACTATCCAAGGGTCCTTGGTGATGTGTAAAAGTAAACCCCACCTCAATACGAGGCATAGTGTGGCCGCTAGCACTCAAAGGGTATCTATTTTGTTTAAAATGGACAAGATTTTAAGTGAAAACAACAACTGACCTACAGAAATCCGACCAAACGAAATCGGTTTGCATTGATTTTTTAAATAGGTGGCCATAGAATGTGATATATCAGGGGAATCATATATATCAAGTCATGGTTGGCCTGGTATACTAGGGTGATCATGTGTTTGGGTCTATGATACTTATGGGCTTATATCAGGATGAAAATACTCCCATTTGGGAAGGTGGATATGCTTATGGGTCTTATTCCTTAAATGAGAATACTCTTATAGGGGAGGGATGAGATGTATATAGGTATTATTCCCAAAATGAGAATACAAACATAGGAGTGGGATGAGATTATTATTGGGAATATTCACTAAATGAAAATAATCCCATAGGGGAGGGCTGAGATGATTATATGGATTATGCCTCAAATGAAAATACACCCATATTGGAGGGTTGATATGCTTCTAGGGATTATTATTTGGATGATAATACTCCCATATGGTAAAGAATATATTCTTCTTATTATTATTCCTTAAATAAGGGTACTCCCATAGTATAGGGATGAGATCCTTGTAGGTCTTATGCCTCGGAATTGGAAGAACACATATGGGTGGTCTAAGATACTGTTGAGGGTATTCCCTGGATGAGAAAACCCCCATAATTGGATTTCCATGATGGATTATAAATAAAACTCACATATTGGTGGTCAATGATAATTATGTATAGTGTGGAGACCATGGTATATTATATGTTTTGTGTGGTTCCTATGATGTACTCAGAGAAACCCTAACATTGGATGAAGTAGGTATGGTTGATCAAGCTTTAATACTTTAGAATCAATGTGTCTTGATGTAGATGGGGTAGGACTTGGTCAAACTATATTTTTATAATGTCGACACAATCCTTGTGAAATTCTTGGTAAAAGTTCAGCACTTGGAAAATTAATTTGGGTTTAATCATGGTCATGGATTTGAGGATCAATGATTATTATTTTTTAGTTTTATTCCAGTTCTTTCTCAAATAGTTTGTGCATATTGCCTGATCATGAACTTACAATAGCCTATTGTAGGTTTAATATTGGGGGTTTATTAATGAGATTCATCCCCCCCCCCCCAAGTATGTGCACCTTAGTGTGTGTACAAACCTTATAACTTCTTTGAGGTTGAGAACATGATGCATAGTGGATAGAGAAAAGTCCAAAGATTTATGTATTGATAAAACACACCCATGTGGAGCCTTAGGATTGAAATGGAAAGCCCCCCGGACACCCCCTACCCCCCCTTGGACATCCACCCCAAACCCTTGAATAGCCACCCCAAACCCTTGAACAGCCCCCAAACCCCCTGAATTCTGAATTGATTTCTTTATGTACTTGATTAACTTATAAATTATTTGTTAATAGTGTACGGGTATAATTGTTGTATGGGTATACTTGGTCTAATTTTCTTATGATTTATGAGTTAATTTTGTATGGGTATACTTGCTTTAATTGGATTATTGAGATGTTGTTTTTTTTTGCAGGTGTTCGGGTGTGCTGCTGCAGATTTATCAGAGCAGCAGAGAGGGCATTTATCAGCGCTCTTTTAGCTTTGATAAATTGTGCTTTTATCAGTGCTAAAAAATCATTCATAAACTGCACCTTTATTAGTTCTAAATAAGTGCTGATAAAAGATAAGTTTATCCGCGCTCTTTTAGTGCTGATAAATCACGATTTTATCAGCGCTAAAAAGGCGCTGAAAAACTACACCTTTATCAGTGATAAAGAAGCTCTTGTTTAGCACTGATAAATGGTTGTTTTATCAGCGCTTTTTTAGCGCTGATAAAAGTAACCCTTTATCAGCACTTACTAAGCGCTGATAAAGGGGTACCCCCTTTATCAGCACCGAGCTTTACAACACTTTTTTAGCGCTGTTAAAGCCCCTTTTTAGCGCTGTTAATGCCCGTTTTTGTAGTAGTGCTAGTTTAATACATCTATATTTCGTAAAATGTAATATAATGATGAAAAAATGATTTTTAAGGAGTAACCATAACAAAACTGGAGTAAAAGAGGGAGAACCTGAAGAAATTAAGTTGGGATCGAGAATTTCTCCTTATCTCGTATCTCAAGACTTTATTCATTTTAAAGGCATGTATAATCACATTATATTAGTTAATTGAAAATTAAATAACATTTAATACATTAATATGGTTTGTTATGGTTTCATTAAGTTCTTTAATAGGCCTTTGGGTGTAGTTATAGAGTTTAAATTAATTGTTCGAGAATGTTCGTTTTTATAGTTTTCTTGAACTGTTCACTTGTATTCATGAATGGAAGTTCATTTAAAACATTCATAGACATACAAAATTGTAATTATATGTTATTTATGATGTTAAAGAAATTTAAATTATCTAATAAATAGTTTTTTAGGTACCATGAGAATGAATCATTAGAAAAGAATTTAATGATGATCATTTGGGTTAATTCGGACGGTTTTTCGACCACAATGAACTTGTTTTTTATCATACAGTAATATGTACATAAGTTTTTTACACAACATTAAATAGGATATAATACATATAACATAATCTATTTCAAACATAAAAATGGTTTCATGACCAGATCTGAAGGCAGTAAAGGAACATGAAAATATGAAGTTCTTGAAGGTGATAAATTAACACCTCGCGAACAACATTCTCCTTTCTAAAATAGAAAGAAGAGGAGAATGGGGTTGGACGATATATTATCCCATTATTATCATAAAATTATATTATATGTAAGATACTAGAGTTACCATACCATGTTCATGAGGATATGTGGGGAGAGATTAAGAAAAGGGTTGAAATTGAAATGAAATTAAAGGAAACGAGAGAGAGGGGAATTACCTCTTGAATTCTCTTTAAGGCACCTTGGATTGTTCTTTTGATGAGACCAGAAGATCTTGGACTTGGGGTAGGGGCTAGGAAGATTTTTGGGTTGATTTTAGAATAGGCTTGAAGCTTGATAGGTGTGAGGAAATGAGGGTGTGAAGGGTGGTATTTATAGTGGAGGGGAGAGGGGTTTTCTTAATATTTTAATCATTAGTTTATTAATTTCAACCAAGATAGGAAATAGTGATGATTCCATGACCAAAAATATTAAAGAGGTCATGTTAGTTTGATATTAGGGTTCTTACATCACTCATGAGGTCAGGAATAGTGGATTTAAATTATAATGTAATTTTATGGTAAATTAATGTATTTTACTATTCACTAAAAATTCATGTATTTCATAAAAATCACAAAACTTCACCCTAACTATTTTTCAAAGTTGTAATACCCCAAGCTTCCACGGTACTCTTCTCTTTGAATAATACAATAGTGTGTGTTGTACGCAACTTCAAGTTCTAACACACCACAATCAATCAAACTAGCCATTATGAATAGTAATACCCACTTTTTGAAATTTTATAAATTTTATCTTTCAATTTGGACATCATTTTTGGATTCTGAATATTGAAATTAGCTTAGGGTGATTTTTTGGTATTTTTCTGAAAACATTCAATTTTTTGATGAATAGTGAAAAACACTTATTTATATTTTAAAACTGAATTTTTATTTAAATAATTAATTCTTTTATTTAAATTTATTTTAGGTCAAAATAGATACATAATACCTATATAAGTTCAATGTAATTCATTGGAGTCAGTTTATAATAATTATATATATATATCTATATTCTATTAAACTTTTTACCGTCTTTTACCCACCACTTAGGAGCATTTGAAAATCTACATAAAACTTAATTTTACCGCTTATGTGAGTTGAATTTTTAAAATCCAAGTGACACAGTTGATATTAGTAAATAAAATGTGGTTTAATAAGAAGAAAATAATTTTTGGTGAATAGTAACTTTTTACTTTTATTTACTCGATTAAAAGTAAATAGGGTAATTAAGGGTAAAAATGATATTATTATTACCCTAAAACATGTCCTAATTCTATTGGATAAGTATAATTAGGCCAAAAACAACCTTAGGAATGAAATATGAACCACTTTGGTCCACTTGGGTTAAATTAGGACATTTATTATTATTTTATTTAAAAAAGAGTTAAAATAGATAAAATCAAAGTTTAATAACTAAAACATTTTTACTATAGGGTTATACATAAGATAAACTCGACTATAAATATTCATTAGAAATATAAAAATATTTCCTACATAATGGTATTTTATTTATAATTTTTAGAAATTAAATAAATTAATTTATTTATGACACAATGATGATTCAGTAATTACCTAATTAATGAAATATTAAAATAATTGATATTATAATTTTCCAAATAAATGTAATTTGATACTTTTTATGAATTACACTAATTTTATAGGTTACTATGACATGTTAGGGTTGGTTTGATTAATTTTTTTTGAAGTAATAATGTTTTTATGAATTTAGAAAAAACAAAATACCAAATAGTGTCACAATTGACATAAAATAGTTTTTAAAACAAATATTATATTATTAATTGATATTATATTCCTAAAAATCTATGGTTCAGTCCAAAGACTTATATAATGATATTTTTATCCTTAATGAAACACTTGGTATTCTATTGGAAGTATATAGTAAGTTTATTAACCATATAATATAAAAATACAATGAGACATGGTAAATGTCAAACTATTTAACTAAGAGTTAAATTTAAATGACAAAGTTAATATAGTGACCCAAACCTTTCTAAAACCTATTGGTTGAATTTTTTTAGACCTATATCCACCTTATCCTTTAAATAATGTATTTTTTATCCATTAGAAACCGAAAATATGTTTATTATAAAATAATATTTCTAGCTTTTCCTAAGGTTCCCATCACCCCTCTTATAAAAGGGCACTCCCCCTTCTCTCTAATTCACACCTCCAAAGACATTTGGATTGGCAAAACCCTAACTAAATACCCTATAAACTGTCCTCCATTTATCTTATAGGAATTCCTTTAGTCCGAAAGCCAACCTAAGGATCCCTTTTGATCAAATCAAAATGAAGAACCTGAAGAAGAGGTAAATATTCCATCACCTCTTTCAAGTTCCTTTCCTCTTCCACTTCCTCTTTCTTTGTTGTTTCCATTATAAAATAATAACTCCAGTATATTCTATATACTTTTATCTTATTATAAATATTTTACAACCATACTCATTAATCTATCCATTCTTTGAATGACATTTCACCATGTGTGTATACGTATGGATTACCGTCTCCACGTCGTGGTGTAATTGTTATTCAATACATTACTATTTGGATGGGTATAATAATGATGTTTAATTGATGTAAATAATAAATATAACATGATAATGATTCTGTATATATGATATATCATCAAATTATATATTATTTTAATATAAAAATAATGATATTATCACTCGTGCGTACATACAGATTACCGTCTCCACAAACGCGATGTGATTCATTTCCCATCATATCCATTAAAGACTAATTTTCATTTTATGATTAAAAATAATGTTTAAATACTTGATATCATTATTTTTATGAATAATATACATCCCATTCATAAAAAATATGACTCACATTACAAATAATATAAAGGAGAATGAATCTTTTAACACCTGAAACGACGATAATACTAAGATATTATTGACAAAGCAATATTAAAAAATCATATATGATATCATATTAATTTATATTATTATTTTATAATTTAATAACAATTATTTCACCATTATAAAGGAGTATAACCCACCCTCGACCAAGGAAAATTACAAGGTAAGGGTTAATTTCACAATCTCTTCATTATCTGAGGTTGTTTGTCAGTAATTATCTACTAGGACCTCTTTATCATCTACATCCATGATTCTTAAAAATGTATTTCAAAACATTTTTACTATTTACTAGACAATGGGTTAAAGTCATTAATACCCTAATTTGACCTTATATGTTTTTAGAGGAATCTTTCTGTCATTTTCCAAATAAGGTATTTTATGATCTTTTCGACAAAATTAAGGTTAGAATGTTTTTTTAACGTATATGGCGGGTGCGACTATTTTTCACCATTATAAAATCATCAAAGCTTCCCTTACAAGATTATAAGAATATTTAAAAAATAAAGGTTTTATTTTATAATTATATTAATTTTAAATGATTTCAAAATAGAAAGATATATTTATTTAAAGAAAAGGTATTGATTTCATCTATGTCAACATCCTTTGATGGATTTTAAGCTTATTTGAAGTTGATTTATTATGATACAAAACTTCAATATTGTATTGAAGGTTTTGTGATATGTTTTACTGTGGACATTTTATTTTTACACCATTCATGGTTTATGGATAAAGTACTGACATTTCGTATGCTAGTTTTAATATGAATGTTTATGTTATGTTTAAACCTTTTCATATGAGGAATGCACTGGAATTAGTATGTGACAGGTGGAGCCTGCTATAACTCCTCGATGCATCGGTAGGTATCATGAGACAAACTAGTGTCTTGGCATAAGGCCTTGACAAAATCTTATTTGTATTCTTGGCATAAGGCCATCACTATGTGGTTATGAAAGTCTGGCATTATGCATTCCATCACTATGAAAGTGGCTATCGATATTGCATGTGATTATTCGACAAGTAGAATATCCATGTGAGTAAGTAAATGTAATTATTTTGATTTATATTTTCCATATTATGATTAAGTTTATGTTGAAAAGGATTTTTTTTAGTTTTATACATTGCCTTAAATGTTTATTCTTATTTATGAAAGCTTCTGCTATATTGTTATCCTTACTGAGCATTTGATCTCACCACTTTCTATGTTTTATTTTTCACAGGATGTAAAGCATTATATTATGACTGACCTATAGGGATATTCTATGGTATCTCAATGTTTTCTATGGAAACAATGTTGTTTTAGTTTTCTATTTTATGATGTAATGTAAACCTTATGAATGTATCTAGTACTTCCAAGGCTACTAAACTAATCGGCCTTTCGAGACTTGATCTTTTGTGATCATGCCAAAGTTATGTAATAATGCATCGACTCTAGGCTACTAGGGTTGGGGCATTAAAAAAGTGTAGAATAAAAAAATGAAATTTATTTTATGAAAATAATTTTCTAAATATAATTAATTTTATTTTTAATTAAAATCATAATTTACATTTAAAACAGAGAATTTAAAATTAAAAAAGATTTTATAACGTGTTCAAAAATTATATAAGGTATTATAAAATTATCTTAAAAATAGAAGACATAGAATTTCTAATTTATAAACACATTTTAGAGAAATACTTTCTCTATTAAATTAATTAATTAATTATAATTATTTATTTATGACTTAAAAAAATTACCAACACTTTTACTATGGTCATATTGTCCCTTATAAGATGCCTAAATTTTATTTAATCATTCTTGGGTGAGGTTTCTATTATTTTCGGAGATTAAATATTCATAAGGGTCATATTACTATTCATAAGGGTATGTTACTATTTACTGGGGTAGGTTACTATTCACAAGAAATTAAGTGTGCCCTATCGGACTCCAAACATCTTAATGATCGTAGCGTTTATGTTAGAATTTTGAAATTCAAAACAAAAAAGTGGAAAATTTATGTTTCAAGGTCACATAGTAGTTCATTTAAGAAGTATATAGAATTGTGTTTCCTAATGTGATTATAAATTAAGGAATGATTATAAGAAGTTATTACCATTGATAAAACATTGGGTCATTACATTCTCCCCCCTTATGAAATTTCACCCTCAAAATTTTGTTTTACTCAAACAGGTGAGGGTACTTCTCCTTCATCACCTCCGTGGTTTCCCATGTTTCTTCTTTAAACATATGGTTCCTCTATAACACATTGACAAGGTGGGTTTTCTTGTTGCGTAAAACATTGTATCTCTCATCTATAATATTTATAGGTTGATCCTCATATGGTATATCATCTTCTATCTGTACCACCTTTGAGTTCAGTACATGTGAGGGAACTGGTATGTACTTCCTCAAGAGTGATATGTGAAACACATCATGAACTTGAGCCATATTTAGTGGAACTGCAAGACAATAGGCCACAGCTTCTATATAGTCAAGGATCTCAAATGGGCCAATTTACCTTGGGATTAGCATCCCTTTCTTTCCAAACTACATGACTCTCTTCCATGGTGATATCTGAATAAAGACTTTATCCCCAACATCGAACTCCAAGTCCCTTTGATGGTTGTCTGCATAGCTATTTTGCTGACTCTAAGAAGATTTGATGTGTTTATGGATGAATTGAAACTTCTCTAACATCTTTTGAATAATATTAGGTCCAACTAGCTTTCTTTCTCCAACTTAATCCAACAAGTTGTATTTCTACACCACTTTCCATTTAGAGCTTCATATAGAGGCATCTGAATACTTGAGTGGAAGCTATTATTGTATGAGAACTCAGCCAATGGGAGATTCTGATCACATCCACCTTTGATTTATAGAGATAATAATATTAGGATATATTCAAGCATATTAATAGTCCATTCATATTGGCCATCAGTTTGGGGGTGATAGGCCGTGATGAAATTTAATTCAGTTCTCAAAGCATGTTAAAGAATCCTCTATAATTTTTATGTGAACCTTAGATCATGGTCTGAGACAATCGAGAGTGGAACACCATGCAGTCTCACCACTTCCTTCACATATAACATTTCAAGTTATTCAAGTGAGAGATCTTCCCAAATAGTTATAAAATGGGTAGTCTTGGTGAGTCTGTCAAACACAACCCATATCGCATTATTTCCCTTGGATGTATTCAGGAGACCCGTGAAAAAATCCATAGTGAAATTCTCCCATTTCCACCTGGTTATTGGAAATGGTTGCATCATACCTTTGAACTTTGGTCACTTTACTTTAACTTGATAACATACCAAGCAACTTGAGATATATTCTGAAATCTCCTTCTTCATGTTATCCCACTATAAGTGTTCTCAAAGATCTCGGTACATCTTGGTGCTTCCAAGATAGATAGATAATGATGAGGGTATGAAAGGTGGGAAATTATCCCTTGATTGAGTTTCATTTAAGATAACTTCCTCAAAATAATATTATTCTTCTGCATCAGGGAGTAAATCCTCTTCATCTTATTCTATGGCCATATATTCATTTCTCTCTTGGGTAATAAAGATAGCGTTGCAATCAAAGGAATCATCTGATTGTTTAGAATCATTGATGAGGTTGAAGACTACCTTCTATTATCCGACTCAAAAGATTAAATTCCCTTTATTTACATCTATTAGAGCCTTTCATATGGACAGTAATGGTCTTTCCAGAATGATGGGGATGTATCTTTCTTCTTACATGTCTAAAACCATGAATTATGCTGTAAAGATAAACTTGATGTCTTTAACTAATATGTCATCAAGAATTCCTCAAGGTTAATTTACTAATCAGTTTGAAAGTTGTAGTTCTACTCGAGTTGGGTTGATCTCTTGAAGTCCCAACTTGTAAAATACACTCATCGACATGAGTTTAATACTTTCTCTGAGATCACACATAGCTATTCTAAATTTACACTCTCCAATAGAACATGGAATTTTAAAACCTCTGGGGTCTCTTATATTAGGTTTAATTTTTTTATAAACAATAGAAGATACTTCTTTATTCAATGAGATGACACCAATATCTTACATTTTTATTTTATTGGAAATCATATGTTTTTCAAATATTTCATAAATTTTAAAATGAGAAATAGAATTTGTAAAGGGTATGTTGATATGAAATTTCATGAACATTTCAAATAACTTCTTGTGTTGTGATTCTATTCTACCATGTATTGATATTTTTGGGAAAGAGGTGACTTGTACAGTGGTGGAGATACATAGACTGGCACTTTTAGTTGCTCAGGTGTTTGGGTGTTTGTGGCTGGTGATACCTCTTAGGGTATTACATGAGCATCCCTATAAACATATTCTTCCTCTTTTTGTGAATTGTTCTTAGTTTCATCATCTTATCTTTCATCTATTCCACATGGTTGCTAAAAATAAAAAAAAATCACTTCTTATCACTATAGCCTTAGAGTCTTCTCTTAGGTGTGTCTCTATATTACTAGGACGAGTACCAAGTAATATATCTGAAAGATTATTTGAGATCTAACCCATATTATTTTCGAGATTTTGTAGGGAAGCTCTTTGGTTCTACATCTCTGTCTCTTTATTCGTCAATCGCTATTATTCTTTTTGATCAAAAGTAACCAGGAGGTTTTCTAAGTTACTCTAGAGAGGATTAGTTTGATGATGAGGTCTTGGCTGAATTGGTTGAAATTGGTGTTGTTCTCTTTATGGGAAAGTTTTTTGTTGTGATTGTTGTTGGAATATATGAATAGGGTTCATTTGTGTGTAACCTAGTGGTCCTTGAGTTTGAAGTGGTACTTTACCACTTCTCTATTGATAATAGCCCTGGTGGTTTTAAGGTGGCTGTTGAACTGGACTCTATTGATAGTACTGTTGATTCTGTTGTAATGGAGTATTTTTTTATTGTAATTTATGTAATTACAATCTTTAGTTTGTTGTTATTCAAGTCCAGCTTTGTAGTCCTCATATAAGTTCAGGCCACTGCACATTTCGTTTGACTATATCTCCATTACAGGAGCTGGAGGGGGTGTTGTAATAGGAAGCAGGAATGATTCTAACTTCTTTGTGAGAGCTTCGACTTGTGCTTAAAATCTAGTATTTTCATCCAATTGGTTAATTCCATGTCTTGGTGGTCCATGATCAATTTAACATAGTCTAGATTTGTGAGATACATCATCCAGAAGTGCTCATCCATCCTTATAAGTCTTGAACATGAGACCTCTCTCAGTGGAAGCATCAAAAACTATGTGTGCAGCTAGTCCATGGTCCATGAATTTTCCCATCAGTTCCTTGAATCTTTCCCAAGATTCCCATGTGGACTCTCCATCAATTTGAGATAAGTTATGTATATCATATAGAATATTCTAAGTTTATATTGGTGGAAATTATTTGACAAAAAAATTATTGTCTAGATCATCCCAAGTCATCATTGACTCGGTAGCATGACTATTGATCCAATCATTGGCTTGAACTCACAGTAGGAAGAGAAATAAAAAAATCCTAGTTTCATCATAATATAATCCTTGGTTGTGAATGTTTTAAAAAACTTATATGATGTTTGAAATGTGTTCATGTGGATATCCAATTTTCATCCCATCGAACTAGCCCATGTTCCTGATCATGTGAATGAGTCCGATTTTTTTTTAATAGGTTCTTTTAATATGAGGGTGTAAAATAATCGATGTAGAATTATTGATTTATGTTAATCCATAATCCATGATAGTGCATTCTTGATGTGTCAGCTGCACTCCATGAATTAACTATTTCATTTTTGGAAGTTTTGGTGGGTTGGTACCCACTGGATTGTTTTGGTCATCCAAGTTTTATCAGTGTCAAAAAAAGAGATACCTCACGATTTCAGTCTTGAAGGATAAATATTATTTTAATTCAAGGCTCCTTGAACAAGTCGAAGGGCCATGTTGCATGAACTAAGCTGCAAGAAGAAGAAGGATGTAGTGTCTTTCAAAATAAAATTTAAAAGAAATGAAAAGTTAAATAATGAAATGGAGAGGGAATCCCAGGTTATTTTTACAAAAGGTTGCCAGTGTGAATCACAAAAAGGTTACCTGGAAACGATTCCAAAATTTAATAAACCCGCACACATCGCTTTATTTGCACGGGCTGTGATCAAATTTGATTTGATTGTTTCCCAAACATCACTTACTACTAATATGTACTATAGTGATATGCTGGGGTCAATCCCATGGGTAATTGAGTTGGCTGTAGGAATATATGGCTTAGAACCCTATATGTAGGGGTTCTCATAAGTTTGGTTCAGTTTGAGAAAATTATTGCTAAAGATTTAAGGTTTGGAATTAGAGAGATAGAATGGATCAGGTTCAATTTGGGGGTTTTAGGTAAAAGATAATCTTTATCCTAACTTGGTATGATCCTAAGATCAAGGCTGCGAAGCATGAAGAAGTTGCTAGTTGACTATGGTCAAACCAACTAGTTCTACTTAAGAGGTGTTTATTCCTTGTTCTGGATGCAAACAAAACCTAATCACATTAATCATGGATTCTAAAGAAATAAGGGTCATAGGATACTGGTCCTAGCATAATCTACTCTAACCAGGTCAGGGTCATTCATCCGAACTACCTGTGGATCAGGGTTTCTCGAAATGAATTGGATATAAATTTTTGGTTTCAACTAATTAATATTACCAAGTTTAGAATTTATAGATTTATTAAGTTCATACACCCATAATCTCAACCCATACACTGGGTGGTTTAGCCACTCATGGTAGAATAAATTTCAGATAGATAAAGAATTGAAATCATGCTTAACATGCTAAGAAAGATTGATATTAAATAATTGTAAAATAAAGTTTCCATTTTAATAAAAAGGTCAAGATCCAGTGTGGCAGTAATAATTTCAAAAAGAATATCCATACCCAAATTCACCCACCCCCCAGGGTATCTAGGCCCCGTTCCAACTAAACACTTTATATTAATATTTTAATGCTTTAACATTATTTCAATTTATATTATATTGACTGAATGTTATAGATGTCGTTGGTGGTGGCCTACTGAGATTTATCTCACACCTTAGCCAGTCTTCCATTATTACCCAATAAAATTACATGTATACAAGTGATGAAAATGTGAATTGTTCCAATTTAGACACTTGATTTCCTTCTTTCATTATGATGGATCTTGGTTGTTGATGACCGAGCTAGAGATCAGGATACTTAGATATTTTTTGGATTCATTTTTTATACTATTGTATATCATGTATTGTATAAATCTTTATATCCATGTTTTACAGCTTTATAGATACATGACATGTATCACTGTCATCTTTTGAATGTGAATATCAGTTTATTTAGTTATTTGTTATTCATGTATAATTTTGTTGTCCCATCTATTTATTGTAATGATTCCTATGTTTACTATTTATTACTATTATCCATTTTCCTACACTCTGGTAATGATGTCATAGTCTCCCTGTGGACACACATTAGGCCCTTACTACTAGTTGGCGATCTCTATCATTTGGGGATATTTTCTTGATTCCATGTGGCCTACTGGGCCTGAGGAACCTCTAAGTGGAATCCAGTCCACAGTGACATAGTTTGGGTTCCAAATGAGTAAAATATCAATTTAAAATTAATCATAGTATATGATTCCTAGAAATGGTAGTGGCATTACCCATAAAAATCAAAGGTAATAACACAAATTCTATGCCTTATGATATAGCCTCCAATCATACTCCACAATTGGCTAATAAGTAGTATGAAACCCTTTTAGGCCTTTAAAAAATCTCAGAAATCATAAATATTAAACATCCAAGCATCACATGAAGGATATTTCTTCAATGGTATTATTATTAATTCCTCTAATCAATAAACATGATTATGTTGGAAATACACTATGTCAGGAAATAACTTTTTATACCTTCATTCCTTATAATATATTCTAATCATAAAATATGATTTGACCAATTGTATCATATTCAAATGGTATTTTGGGAATATATATCCATTAATCTCTAACTTACACTAAATCATAAAATTCTTACGTTACATTTCATCATATATAGTATCATATATAATAACTTGTGAAACCATATCTAAAAATATTTTTGATATATTTCAAAACACTTTTGGAAAGCTATCATCATCTTTACCTCATGTCACATCATATGTAATACCTTGTAAATACCCATCCAAAACACTTTTGGATTAACCCTTAAACACTTTTATAGAATCTCTCTAAGCTAAACTCAATCTCTATTTAGTTAACCACAAAGTGTGAAACCAAGAATTATTATAGCATTAAAAGTTCATATGAATCACTAGATCCATAAATCTAAGCAAAGAAAAGCCTCTAGAAAAGTGTAAATTCTACTAATTATACATAGGGATCTAGCATGATATCCATAAAACGAATGTATCTATATACTTGTGTCCACCGTAGACATATCATATCAGTATGAATTATCATATGTTCCCTTTTTCAAATACATTGAGTGACCATGGGATACAGATTATGGAAATCCCATATAGCCAACTCATACATTCTCAATTCTCTAAGTATAAACTAACATGGTTGATTAATACATTACATTTCATTCTCTTTATAGATGATCACATAACATGCACCTCTTACGAATAGATAATCATGACATATGTACTATTTAGGTGATGTCACACACTCTTCAGTCTATATTAATTAAGGGATTATATTTCATACTCAAAAAATAATAAGAAAAATCCCATCTTTGTTAAGATATAACCCATAAAATGATCATGAACATACCCATCAACACCCTAATTATCTATTTTTCAATGGATTATAAAAGGAAGGTATCAAATTTTGAATGTCACCATGTTAGATATCTCATCAAACTTGGGTAGCGGGGACTCTAATATGATACATGAACCCCTAGTATACTTATGAAATTGGGTATGACACTCCATGCTGTAAACCTAGTGGGTTATTGAGGGAAAAAAACAATTTTTATACCTCAGGAACATATTTTGTATCTCATACAAGAATTTTACTCATGATAAACATAGCATTTAATCATACCCTATAATACTCCATGATGAACATTAGTTATAGACAACTCAAATTCATTCTTTGAGAGGTCAATTATCATTGAATTTTATGAAATGTGTATCCATATATACATTTTTTAATCCAATGGGAAATAATGATAAAATGGAGGTTTCCATTTATATCATACATTTTTTATTATTAAAACTCTTTTAATAATTTTTAACAAAACCATACATAAAAACCTGTCTACCATATCATTTATGATAGACATATAGATTATTTTTATCTATGCTACACATTATAGGGTTTTATTAAATTATTACATCTATATGTAATTCCTTTCACATCTCTATTTGACCATATGATAAAACGCTCCCACTAAACACTTTAGGGAGTAACATCTGCAAAGAAAATAAGTTTATGTAATTGTAAAATTTAGGTATCGTATTCCTAACATTTAACTTCTTCATTATATTCAAAATTATTAACTTAAAAACATCAAGTTTTATGATGTTAAAATTTATTGTATGGTTAAAATTTTCTATATTTAAATGAATAATCCTTAGAACCCTTTATATCAAAATTTTTCCTTCAAATCTTAATGTAACTATTTATATTATTAGTTACCATCAAATATTGAAACCCTTTAGGATAAAGTGACATTAACTTAAATTTAAATAAATAAATTTAACTTTTACACTTTTACTTACCAAGACACCCTTAAATTATTTTATGATATTAGGTGAAATTAAGTTGGTATTTTATACTAGCATAATCCTTTAGTAAATATTGTTATTCACTATACTTTGTAACTAAATGTAACACTTATATTTTTCTTTATAATAACATATCCTAAACTCATTAGGATGATATGTGAACAAGTAGCTTTAAATTTAGACAAGTATAACCTTTTATTTGTAAACATTGAACATTTCTGAGTTTAAACTTACTCTCAATCACCTCTTAGGCACAATATTTTCCTCACAATAACATGGAAAATCACACAAACTCCTTAGTGTTTGAAAACAATTCTTTCTTATTTGGAATAGTTGAAAATAAACTATTTTTCCATATCATATATGTTATTTTATGTGTTTTAATATTTTTTTTCTAAAAATAAGACTTTTCATCCAAATATGCAACTGATGGGTAGTGGGAACACCATCCCTCATATTTTAAAAAATATCTGGGAAAATAATTTATCCTGTATGAAACATGTATATCCTTTTCTCTTTTTCAAAAATGTTATAAAATATGATGAATCATATACCATGTGTATTCACTTAATTATATTATTTTATTTATAAAAATTATTAATGAACAACTTTTCTTATCCTATAAGAGAAATGAGATGAAGATACACATACTTACATTGATTCATTTG
Organism: Viscum album; assembly: GCA_963277665.1. Lineage (NCBI taxonomy): Eukaryota > Viridiplantae > Streptophyta > Magnoliopsida > Santalales > Viscaceae > Viscum > Viscum album. The sequence goes on from OY728161.1 coordinate 110,105,340, forward strand.
ATCTTGATAAATTTCATTACATTAAAATATTTGATGTAGAAACTCTTTTCCTCATCAATTGATTAAAAAATAAAAACTCTATTAAGTATTTATTTTATTTTAAACTTTTTATATTTACAAAACTTATGAAATATACATTTGGTATCACATTCCCTTAAAAATAGAGGATTAAAGTTCTATAACACTGATACCTGACATGGAAATTCTATGGATTTTCAAAAACTCCTTCATATATTTTGAATAATTACATAAAATTGAGGCATTAATCCTACATGAAAACACATTTATTTTTTAATAACCTTGATTGGATACTTGAAGAAACATTTTTAGACTCTCCAACTAATTATTCTTCTCTTAGTTTGTACTTTTACCCAATTGTACTATCTATATTGTTTCATAAATTAGACATTATATGCCCCATTTCATACATCATAAAAACTTTAGAATAATGGGTAAATATGTTCTTGAATTCATTCATCATGTTATAACATTTCTTTTATATGACAACATAATGAATTCCATAACCAGAATAAGCCTCAACGAAACCTTTAGTGTCACCAAGACATTATCCTACCCAATAATATGTGTGGAGACTAAAATTAAAAAGATAATTCTGTATATAATTCCTATGAAACCTTAAGTTAATCTCTCTTTTCTTAAAAATCATCTAGATTAACCTATTGAACAACATCAACACTCGATTAGTTTGGAAGGTGTGGTTCTAAAATATAGAAATATTAAAAACTTAATAACTCTTCATAAGTCACCCATCATAAGTGTTTCTTATAATAAGATTATATTTCCTAATGATCAATCAAAAAATTAAGTTTTATGATTATGATGATGATGTTATTATATAATATTGAAGATCTTGTGAGATGAGTATCATATTTTATTAACATTTAATTAACAGATTTTATTTTATAGTATCTCACTAAAATAATGACCCCTATTAAATACACCTTAACCATTTGTGGGATAAGATCCAAATTTAATTATGAATTACACCATGTTGTGCATTTAAATAATCTATTGCTAAATTTTCTAGAAAACACTTTCCAATCATATCATGTAAGAATCTTGGATAGTTGAGTGGATAAATTCTTTATCCAAATCCATAATATGGATTCACTCAACTCTATTATTATGGTATCCCAATGGCCTAGCTAAGTATGACCCAAATTAAATTACGAGAATAGGTAATATTATTGTTTGGGTCACCTAATTTCTTTCATTAATTACATAAGATAATTTATGAGAACCTAATGGTTAATTTCACCCATATTGAGTGATTGAGGTCATGAAAAGTGAAAAATTAGAATAAATCTAACACTTATTGTTTTAAAGGGATAAATATCACCATCTTATCTCATGGTATTCCCTTAATATATACATAATTATAATGATTTATTTTATAATCCTATTGCATCCACCAAAACAATATGTTCTATCCATATTGATGTGTAACTCTTTACACAACTCATAGTTTGTGTTAATCATCCAAAAAAATAATTCAAACAAATTTACACATATCCAAATGAAACTCATGCATAAGATACATGAACTTTTTATATAGAGGATTGAAATTATATGGCAGTGACCATCTCTATATGAGTAAACTAGAATCCACAAATATCCAACCCCCACCTTCCTATAATAAGGTATAACCCTCCAGGATAGTGTGAACTCCAACTTAAACTTCCTCTACCTAGAAATACGTTACTCAAGAGGGAATTAATTTTAACATAACTCTATAACATAATATGAACAATCTATATTCAATTACTATTTTCAATATCATAACTAAAATAAAAAACCTATGTTAAGGTAGATAAAAAATAGATTTTATTTTGTTTACCTAGCAAGCAATGTAGGTATTTGAGAATTTATAAGAAGTAGTTTAACACAAAAACTATATTATAAACATATTTACAATATAATCAATTTATAACTATGAATACAGCTATAAATAACCATTAAATAAATGAACATTGAAAATAATTAAACACGAGATAATAATTTATGAACCATTCATAAAATAAATCTAATTTTAAACAATTTATACTTTTACATTTACTCGTTATGGACTTTCCATAATTTTGAATATAAATTATTTATATTAATTCAATAATTTTAAATTTTCATATGATTTATTATATATAATTTTATACTTTAATTATATAATATTTCATGAAATATAAATAATTTATATTTCAGTTTTTATTAGGTAAACCTTTTACATAATCTAAATATCAAAAACTTAACACTATTTAAACATTTATCAAATCAATAGAATTATTTGTTGAGGTTTAAATAATATTCCAAGTAAGAACTTTTAATTTAAAATATTCAAATAATTTTTTTTGAAAAATTCATTATCTTAAATATAAAGACATTATATTTAGGTCATCTTTTGTAATTTATAAACACTCTACAAATTTCCCCTTATAATTACTAAAACAAAACTTGAATTTTAAACACAGTGTATGACATATAAATTTTATAAAAAATTGTTTTCAATATTAAAATTTAATATCAACGGATATTTAATAATAAATGGTTCATAAATATTTATTAATTAATTATGAATGATTTATAATTAATTAATTTATAGACTATAAAAATTAATAAATATTTCAAAAATACCTGTTAATAATTATTTATAAACAATTTATAAATAATCAATTCAATTTATAATAGAATATAAAGAAATATATGTTTTTCTCTCCATATCATATTTTAATATTGGGACATAATCAAAGGTTATGATAGATAGATAAGTACCACATAAACTCTTTACACGCAATCTATCATATTCATTGATAGGTAATTATTTCATAAAATAAAATATTCTTTATATGTAGCATTTTTTTCAAATCATACACTGTGATGGAATAGTAATTTGGGTGAGCTCTTTCAACTCATAACTAAGGTTCTTGATGCCCTAACCAGTATTATACTGACAGAGAAGGCCCCTCCCCCACTGGTGTATGAGGTGGTCATTTTTTCTTCAAGGGACCTCTCAAAAAAAATTATCTTCACCAACCCAAACTTTCTACTACATTTTCCATACATCTCAATAAGTCTAAAGTTTCATTTAATCCATAGTGGTTACCTAAAAATAATTATTTATTCTTATGAGCTCAATAAAGTTTCATTTATTTTTGGTTTAATGTTGGTATAAATATTTGGGTATCATCAACCACCAATTGATTCCATCAAAAAGTTTATCAATGAAATAAGGAGTCTCTAGATTCATGTGGTCATCCACTCTTGGGTCCTCACAACATTATTATACATTTTCAAGATCAATGTTACATGATTAAATCATGTTCAAACCCCATTAAAATTTTAAAATCATTTCTTTCCTTCTTATTTAGTTGGTGTTTTTTATTTTTTCATAAAAATATATTCTCCCACTATGATTGTTTGGTTGTTCTTTCTAGGTCTCCCACTTTCATTTAAGAACACTTAATCTCCTAATTTTCTTCAGAATGATTTTGGTATATACCTGTGATATGATTTTCACAACATCACCTTATCCCACCTTATTAATCATCATATATATGTGGAAGGATATTATCATAATTCATTATCATATATTTTTTGTTGAATATTGAGGGTGATTTTTTCTTCAACCAAAATATTATCACTGAATATTAGGATGATTTCTATATGGGTTTGAACTGATGGGGGCATAAGGATATATCATGTTGGTGTAGTAAGTGTAATGTGGAAGACTAGTTGGATGGAAATTATATGGTTCCAATGAATCCTTATAATCACATGACCTCTAACATGGATAGAGAGTACAATGAAGAAGGCAATGTCATTAAGATCATTAATGTGAGGATTGTATCTAATGCTCTTATAGAACATCAAGAGACTAAGAATTCCACTAGTATGTAGGTAGAGATGGTGGTTCTTGGGGAAAGGTACGATTATGTTCTTATCCCCGTAGTTTCAATGAATCAATCTAGATATGTGCTTCATTTTTTATGGATGATGTTATTATAGATATGTGTAGTGAAGTTATGAATCAAGAGAGTATCACATCTAGTCAGTGTGCTCCTCTAGGTGTGAATGGCAAGTCTTTATTTCCTACATATCCAGATGAGACTTTTTTGCTTTGGAAATCATCAGAAATTCAGTTACAAAACTGATTGAATCACTTGATTGATTTTGTTATGGATAAAAATAGGACTTATGGGTGGAAAATTTCAGGCCCATAGAAAAAATAATTAACTCCAACGTCATACAGTATAAGTAAAAGATTACTAGGGTGGTATCCTATGAATGGTGTTAGAATAGAAGTTTCCAATGAGATCTTGTTAGAGTATACAGAGGAATCTCAGGTTGAGAATTACTATCAATGAGGAAGGATGAATGGAAAGAACACTAACCTTGTCACAAACCAGTCTAGGAAACCCTAGAACTAGGCACCTAAATCGTCCCATGACATACCTAAAGGGAGTTCCCAATCCCCATGGGTTGGAAACTAGTTCCATGGAGTTAAATTACACAAACATGGAGTTATTTTACCTAATAAATAAGGATAAATATGAAATTTCACCTAGAAGTTGATCGTGATCACCCCGTACAATAGAGATCCAAGCACAACCAGACTAATAAGAAGTAAAATAACAACCAACCAAATAAAATACAACTAGAATAAAAGTCCAAAAAACCCCAAAACAATCATATAACTACAGATTAAAATAAAAACATTATAAAATATAGAAGTTTATCATGGAAGCTACATCCAAAATATAAAAATATAAATAAAATACATGATAAATTTTCTATGTTACCTATTACTCACCACCATTCAAAATATCCTTCTCCAAGATCAACCAAGAATTGAACAAAAAACTATAAAACAAACTTGAGTCTATTGACACTGAGTGGTGTTGGCTAGTTGTGAGTACATTATCCCATTAGATAATCACTAGATATTCCATGTGATTCATTTCTCAAAACATTCAAAGAATTCTAGTTTAAAATAAAATATTTTAAAATTTTATTTTTCCAACATTTTAGTAATAGAAACCACAATTACCATACACTCCCTTTAAACCGAATGAAGATGAATTTTAAAAAATATCTTTAGATTTCATTTTTAAAAGATATATCCCTTTTTGAAAACATAATTTTCAAAACCCATCTAATAAAATTATATAAAACGTAAAAATACCTTAGAATAAAGGGATTAACCATACTATATGTCTTAGTAGTAGGAAAACTGTAATATCTTAATCTTTACAATGATAATAAAACCCTCTTGTGATAAATTATTAATATATTAAGTGGGAAAATGATTTATCAGGAAAAAAATTGATAAATGTGATAAATTCCTTAAATGAAAATTAACATCTTTGAATATTCAATTGAATATTTTTTGGGTTCGACACTGAGTTAGAGTGATATTATGAGGCCCGTAAAGTTTCGGTGAAGACTAAATAAAAATATTTTATATTTTATATTAGGAGAGGAAAATTTATTCAAATTAAATAAATATCTCTCAAATGGTTATTTCTATGAGTATTCTGAGACCACCATTGGGTTTGAAACATGGGGTTTTACTTAGGCGGAGCATAACCTTTTTTTAAAATGGGTGATTGATGTTATTTAATTTTTATATCAAATAATTATTTTAATTTAATAATTTAATCCCAATTTAACTATAAAATAATTTTTTATTTATTTGGATTATTTTTACCAATGAATGAAACCTCAATTTCTGATGAGGTTTGATTATAATGGATTTAGTTTCAAACTATTTTCACCCATTTCAGCCAACAACACATTAAATGGGTGAATATAATGACTCTGGTATAAATTTTCAATCAAATTGGGTATTAAATCGGGGTATTGAATTATCAGTTTTGGGGTTCTAAAAATAAAGTTATTCATGTGGTGTGAATCTTATAACCGGATCTTGCAGTCAATTTGGTTTTTTTTTGTGTTTGAGAAACCCAGAAACCTTACACTGATTAACAAACCACCTTTGAATCGAATCATTTTTCTTACCCCCAACAAGGTGCGGCTGTTTTCTCCCTATGTGTGGTGCACCATGCGAGATTAGCTTCTTCATTTATTTGTTTTTTATTTCTTTCTAACTTCTAAATTTAATATATTCTACATTATTGATCGGAATTATGCACCTTTGGTGTCTTTAGACTCGTATCGACAAGAAGAACCTAAATCATATTTTTTATTTGAAGGTAGAACTGTATTATTCAATCTACTTTTTCGCATTTTAAATGGATCATTTAAAATAATAATATCAAAGGTTACTATTAAAAAAAATATTATCGATGATAGAAATATTTATTTTATCAAATAATAATCATTATAATTTTCAAATAATTATTCCATTAAATTATCTTTGATAATTCTGCTAGGTTATTAAATGATAATTTTAAACAATATTATCCAATAACGTTTAACAAAATTATCAAAGGATAACAATGATATGGTTAATAAATAATTACAATGTTTTAAAAAAGGATAATTTATCAAAATTATTAATGGGATAAAATATTGAATTAATTTGGGTAAGATATATAATGAATTATCCAGCGATAATTTTTGGGAAAATTGTGAAATGATAATTTTTAAGGAATATTTATTAGAATATTATTATTAATTTATTGTTAAAGGATAATTATAAGGTAATTATCACAAGAAAATATTATCCAAATTATAAAAGGATAATTATGTTTCTTTTCAAATGATAATTATTATAATTATAAAATGATAATGTAAAAATTATCTAAGAGTGATAAAATATAATCTCATGTAATATTTTATTTGATAATTTGAAAATTATCCAAAAGAGATAAAAATATATTATAACATTTAATATTTTAATTAATAATTTGAAAATTATCCCAGAGAAAGAATCTGTCATCACATGTGATATTTCATTTCCTTTTGAAATAAAATTAGTGGTACTGATTCTAGGAATCCTTGAAAAATGTAGAGCATTGGTGTGTCGATGCTTACAATAATAATATTTTGAGGGTTGTATAGAACCACATAGGGTGGTTTATTATTGTCGTTGAAATTTATGACCTCGAGGTAGGTGGTTCCATCCCAATTATTCAAATGGATCAACCTTGAATTTATTTATTTATTTCAATTGTTGATTTAAATTAAATTTCTCAACTTGGTTTCAATTTATTTTATAAAACCCAATTCTAATGGATTGGGAGATTTGAAATGGTTTTGGCACATAAATTGGGTAAAACCCTCCAATTCCACTGAATTGGGGTGTGTTTATGTAAATTGGTTGATTTAAATTGTTGAATTTAAATTATAGATTTTATGGAAATAATTTAAATAAATTTTTTGGATTTTAAATTATGGAAATGAATAGTGAAATAATAGAATTGGTTTTGAATGGATTTCAAACTTGTGAGAATGGATTAAAATGTTTTTATATAAATATATTGGTTTTATCTTGTTAAATAGTCATGTTTTTATTAAAACCTGTTTTGGTTTTAAATGAAAATTTGTCATTTGAAATGGTGGGATGGGAATTAATTGTATTTTAAGAAGTCTTAAAATAAATTTTCCATCATTAATTGTGTAATAGAACATAAAATACTTAGGTAGATTATGAGTTATTTGGACACACTCTAACATTAAACACATTCTAAAACATACATGCAGCATGTCACATCCCTTAGGTGATGGTTATGAGTCCTCTCTGATCAATTTCTAGAGGATGTATGTGTACACATATTTTCTTGATCACTTAGAGAGTGAGTAGTCATATAGCCTAAAACATACATACTCATTTGGAATATGACCATGTTTCTCCCTTTTATTTATATTTTAGATATTAAATGTATCTCAATATTGTTAAAAAAATTCAACCCATTTTGGAATTTATATAAACTATTTTATATAAATTTTTTATTTAATCCATTGTTTTAAAAATATTACATAAATTGTAAAGTAAAGCCTTTGCGTAAAGTACTTTAAATCATTTAAACTGTATATCTTGATTCATTTAAATATGGTTTAAAATCCCTTACCTGTTAAGTTTTAAAGTTGAAAGAATTATTCTGATTAATAAATATTTGTAAAGTGTTATGGATTCCTTAGTGAGACCCTTCTGGGATTTTTAGCTCACACCCTGCTGGTGCTTTCAAGTGTTTTTATATTATCTCCTTCTAAGTTCGAGCAAGGGGAAAGGATCACTTGGAGGTGGATCTAGCTGTTGAAATTTGGACTTAGTGAGTTATATCCTTAGGGACTTAGGGTGTTTTTCCTATGTTTTGGTACTGGGTTGTAGTAATTTGGAATTTGATGCCTTGTTGACTTCTGGTACATAACTCCCAATGGATATTCCATTGTTAGGAATATTGTCTTGTTTCTTTTTCTTCCACATTATTTGTGGAAAATTTATTCCCACTTTTATATTGTAAGATTCTAGGTGCTCTTCACCAACACATGGGGTAGGAAATGCCCTTTGGGCTATGTTAGGTCCATCTTAGTTGTCAGGTTACCAGGGTACCTGGGCTAGTTCATGACATAATGGTATTAAAGGAGGATATTGATCTTTTGTCTTCAAGTCAGTACGCAGATGTAAAATCTTGTTAGGACTTAATAGGTAGTTTTGATTGTGTGCCTCGTCATCTATAACCAAAATAAACCACTAGTTTCCAGGGGTGGTTAGGGAAAGACGTCAAGTGTATTAGTTCTAGTATTTTCACTATTTTTATTTGCATATAGTGGATTCCAGATATTTTTTGTTCTATCTTCTGGGGTAAATTTCCCTCGTTTTTCTATTTTATCACTACCTAATGTCTTCAATGTTGTATAATATGTTGTGTAACATCATTCTGTTGAAAAGATGTGATAATTGGATCTTGGAGGAGGCTGCCGATGAACCTCAGTGATTTAATCCTATTGTGGATCTGAATCTAGTTAAGGTTGTCATGTGAACTGTCCAAGATTTGGGTAAGGCACCACCACCAGTCCCCATTTAGGCTCTAGGTATGGATCCTAGGGGGGATGTTCTGTGAAATCATTATCAAGAGTTACCTCACCAGAAACCACTAGTTTTCAAAGGCTCCTCCAATCATCAACATGATGAGGAATTTTTGGGATTGATAGAACATATGTTTGAGTTTATAGAGACACTGGATGAGATCAGGGTAAAGTGTTCCACCTTCATGATGGAGGGTCTGAGAAGAAGATGGTGGTACATGATGGTAAAAGTGAAGAAACATGTGGGATTAAATTGGAATAACTTAAAGGTTCTTTTCACCAACTATTTCTATCCAACTTCAATGGTTTTGACCAAGGATATGGAGTTTTTAAATCTTGAGTAGGCCGACAGAACCTTAATTGATTATTCAAATTGCTTTATTGAGTTGGTGGATTTTGTGCCTGAGATTATATCTAATAAGAGGATGATGTCTCAATGGTTCAAGTTGGGACTTCAATAATATATCTATTCTCAGGTTTTCTTTTTAATGATTTCCACTTTTGCTGATGTGTTGTATAGGGTGATGATAGTTGAGATGGACCTGGATAAAAAGTCAGGGGTCATGGGTGTTTTTTTGTCTCCCGGTGGCTTTGTAATTATTTTAAATGAAATAGGAAGTGTGATGGGTCTCATAGTGGGTCTCGATATTAGGGTAATATTCAAACTCCTGTTGTGCTTTGTATAATCACTTTGATATGATACCAATTTGGTTATCCAGGGTATTAAAAGAGGGTTGGGACTGAGGAACCCAAGAACTATGTCTCATGATGATGTCTAGGGCACTTGAAAAAGTTCTACGAAAACTTTTACAGTCTGTTCAGTGGAACGAGATCATCAGCACCTCTAAAAACTGTAGGGCAATCAAACACTTCACATACAAAAGGGTTCCAGCCATAGGCATTCAGAATAAAGGTTTTTCACACAATGTAATAATCTCCAGAGGAAGCTGATTTGGTTCCAATGACCATGAGAGGCACCATCACTATAGCTTCATATTTAGTGACGGATCTATTGGATATCATTGCATCTCACTCGTTTATTTCAACCCATATAGCTAATATATTTAATATTCCTTTAGATATTTTATGCCATGGATTTTACTACATCCCTTGGTATGAAGAGAGGACAGGGTCTTCGTAGTCCTTATTGCGTCTTCTGTCTATCAGATATCAATATTTCTTGGAGTTTTCTAGTTCTTTACATGAAATCACTCGACATCATATTTAGGATGGATTGACTCATTTCAAATATATCCGAGATTTATTTTCATATTAGACGGGTCTTCCTTAAAACACCTAGTGGTGTTCCTCTTTTATTTCAAGGAAAATAAGACCCAAGGTCGAGCAGATTCGGACCTTGTTATCCAGATGTGGGGAAAATGATATCAATATTTTATCTTGATCTGGAGTAGGCTTAAATGAGTTTGAATCTCCCTCAAGTCATCGTTGAGTTTCTCAGTATCCTTACCTATGACTTTTCTGGTTTACCACTGGTAAGATCGGTTGAGTTTTCCATTTACTTGATGCCCAGTACTCAACCAGTTTCAATTCCCTCTTACCACACGGCACCAGCTGAAATGAAAGAGATGAAGTCCCAGTTGGACAATCTTTATGAGGATATGATTTTTTCTTGTGTTCTTGACTTTGGTGAGGCTTGGGATGATTATTTGGGGCTCTTTGAGTATTATTATAATAATTTTTATTAGTCCACAATCAGAATGGATCCTTTTGAGGCCTTGTATAGATGAAAATGTAAATCTCTATGGTGTTAATAAAATATTGGTGAATGTTACTTGGTTGGACCAATTTTGGTCGAAAAATAAGATTCATTTGATTCATTAGAGAATTTTGGTAGCACATAGCTGATATAAGTCTGATATTGATCATATTTTTAGACCTTTGAAACTCTGAGTTGGTGACCATATGTTCTTGAAATTTTCACCCCAGTTAGGTCATCGATGACTTGGGAGCCAAGGAAAGAATGATCCATATTTTGTGGGACCTTTCAAGGTTGTTGAGTAGATGGGGAAAGTTGCTTACCATTTATCACAAGCATCGTAGTTGACGTTGATAAATAATTTGTTACATGTATCACAGCTGAGAATGTATCTCTCTAATCCATCTCACTTTTTGAGTTGGAGGGATCCTGATATTGAACCTAATTTATCCTTGACTGAATGGCTAGTTAGGATATTTGATACTGAGACAAATGTACTTCATGGGAAGAAAATACCTTTTCTTTGTGTGCTATGGTGGCATGGTTCTCATAATCAAGATATGTGGAATCGTGAGTCTAATGTTTGAAGCTCAATGGCGTGAGTTGTTTGAGAAAGTCCTTTAGAGATACTTCTATAGGAAAAGAATTCGTTAGAGGGGTAGAATTGTAATATCCTAATTTTTACATTGCTAATAAAACCCACTTGTGAATAATTATTAATTTCTTAAGTGGGGAAAATGATTTATCAGTGAAATAATTTGATTAATTTGTTAAAGGCCTTAAATTCTAGTTCATATATTGAAACATTCAATTGAATGTTATTGGGGTTCGAAACTGAGTTAGTGTGAGATTTCAAGGCCCTCAAGGTCTCGGTTATGAATGAATAAAAATATTAAATATTTTATATTAATAATGAGAAATTTATTCAAAATAATTTAATATATCTCAAATGGTGCATCGTATGAGTAATATGAGACTACTGTTTGGTCCAAAACGTAGGGATTTACCTAGGAGAAGCATACCCTTTATGCACAATGTTATTTAATTTTTGGATCAAATAATTAATTTAATTTAATAATTTAATCTGAATTTAATTATGGGATACATTTTATTTCTTTGAATTATTCCTCCCAATGCATGGAACCTCAAATGTTGATGTGGTGTGATTCTAAGATCTTCAATTTAAAACTATTTTCATCTATTTCAGTCAGAAACACATTAAATTAATGAATATAATGACTCCTCTATAAATTTTTAGTTGAATCGGGTATTAAATAGGGGTATTGAATTTTATATTTTGGGGTTTTATAAATATAGTCATGCATGTGGTGTGTATCTTATAAACATATCTTGAAGTCGATTTTGGTTGTTTTTATTTTTGTTCAAGAAACCCAAACACCTTTCATTGATTGATGAACCACCTTTGAATCAAATTATTTTTCTTCTCCCCAATAAGGTGCGGTTATTTTCTCCCTATACGTGGTGCGCTAGGTGAGATATTCTTCTTCATTTATTTATATTTATTATTTCTTTAAAACTTATAAATTCAATATCTTATACTTTATTGGTTGGAATTACTCACCATCAATGGAATTTGACTCATATCGATGAGAAGAATCAAGATCATATTTTTAATTTTAATATAGAAATGTATTGTTCAATCTTCCTTTTCACATTTTAAATGGATCATTTAAAAGAATAATATCAATGGTTTTTATTTTAAAAAATTATTTTCGAGGATATAAATATTCATTTTATCAAAGTATAGTCATTATAATTATCAAATGATAATTCCATTCAATTATCAATGATAATTCTACCAGGTTTTTAAATGATAATTTTAAACAAAATTATCAATAGTCATTTAACAAAATTATCAAAGGATAAGAATGAAATTGTTAAACAATAATTACAATGTTTTATAAAAGGATAATTTATCAAAATTATTAAGTGGATAAAACTTTGAATTAATTTGGGTAAGATATATAATGAATTATCCACTCATAATTTTTGGGGAAACTTTGAAATGATAATTTGTAAGTAATACTCATTAGAATATAATTATTCATCTTTTGTTAAAAAATAATTATAAGGTAATTATCACATGAAAATATTATAGAAATTATCATAGGATAATTAAGTTTATTTTGAAATGATTATTATTATAATTACAAAATGATAATTTTAAAATTATCTAAGTGAAATAAAATATTATCACATATAATATTTTATTCGATAATTTAAAAATTATCCAAAAGAGATAAAAAATATTATTGCATGTAATATTTTAATCGATAATTTAAAAATTATCCAGGAGAAATAATGTATCATCACATGTGATATTTTATTTCCTTTTGAAATAAAATAACTCGTATTAGTTCTAAAATCCCTTGATAAATATCGATAATTGGTGTGCCAACACTTACGATAGTAATGTCATGAGGGGTGTATTGAACCACATAGGGAGGTTTATCATTGCCGCTGACATTGAAGATCTTGATGTAGGTGGTTCCAGCCTAATTAGCCAAATGGGTTAACCTTGGATTTCTTGAATTATTTCAATTTTTGATTTAAATTCAATTCATCAAACATTCTTTCAATTGATTTTATAAAACCTAATTTTGGTGGATTGGGAGATTTAAAACGATTTTGGAATAGAAATTAGGGAAAACCCCCAATTCCATTAAATTGGGGTGTATTTAAAGAAATTGTTTGATTTAAATTTTTGAATTTAAATTATAGATTTGATGGAAATAATTTCAACTAATTTATTGAATTTAATTTTGGAAATTAATTTTGAAGTGATGGAATTATTTTTCAATGGATTTTAAACTTGTGAGAATTGAATAAAATATTTTGATAGTAACCTAGTGGTTTAATCTTATTAAAGAGTCATGTTTTTTATTAAAACCTATTTTTGGTTTTAAATAGAAAATTTTCATTTAAAATGGGGGAATGGGATTTAATTTTATTTTTGGAATCCTTAAATTAAATTTCCCATCATTGATTATGTAAGATCACATACAAGAATTAGGAATATTGTGATTTATTTGGACACACTCTATGATTATATAATGTTCTAAAACATACATGTAGTAGGTCACACCCCTTAGGTGATGGTGAAGATTCCTCTATGAACAGTTTCTAGAGGACATATGTGAACACATATTGTCATGATCACTTAGAGAGTGTCGAATCATATAGACAAAAACACACATACATATTTTCTATATGACCATGTTGTTTGATTTTGTTTATATTTGAGATATAAAATGTATCTCAATCTTGTTAAACTATTTTAAAAACCCTTTCTAAATTTATATAAACTCTATTATATAAAATTTTTATTTAAGACATTGTTTTAGAAATATTCCATCACTTGTCAAGTAAATCCTTTTCTAAAAGTACATTACATCATTTGAATTGTATAGCATGATTTGTTCAAATATGTTTTAAAATGAAAAATCTGTTTACTTTAAAATTTTAAAGAGTTATTTTGGTTAAAATATATTTAGAAACTATTATGGAATCCTTGGTGATACCCTACTAGGATTTTTCACTCACACCCAATTGGTTCCTTTGGGGGTTTTTAGATTGTCTCCTTCTAGGTTTGAGAAAGGGGAAAGGATCAATTGTAGGTGGATACAACTATTAAACTTTGGACTTTTGAGTTATTTATTTAGGGACTTGTGGTGTTTTCCCTCTATTTGGTACTTGGGTTGTAGTAATTTGGAATTTTATCCCTTGTTGACTTCTGGTACATTACTCCCATTGGAGCTTCTTTTGTTATTAATATTTTCTTATTTATTTTTATTTTTCATTATTTGGGAAAAATTCATTCCCAATTGCATGTTGTACGATGCCAGGTGCTAGTCGTCAACCAATGAGGATCGGGAACTACCTTCAGGTTATGTCAAGACAAGCTCGTTTATCATGTTAACAGGGTACCCATGATTTTCTTGACCAAAACCAAGAAAAAAATTACCAGATAAACTAAAACAATAAAAATCAAGGTATCTTAACAATGAAACAAGTAAAGGAATATAATAAAATAGGTCAAAGTGTAGGATACAATAAATGAACAATGAAAATGAATCAAGAAACTAGAAGGAAACGGAAGTATCATTTGATAAAATAGTGATGTATATAAAGTCATGGTAAACTGCTAGACACCTCATGAGATGACCCTAGATAGTGACCATATCTTAACCTCTAACTAAAATACCTAGGATCCTCGTGCATTAATAAATAATATTTGAGGTAACATTCATAATAAAAACACCCTCATCTCACTTCCCAACACCCCTTATAAAATACCATTAAAATACACATAGTCACATCACCAACCATATGAATATATATATATATCACTAATGATCTAATCACATGGTCATAGTATAAGGGTGCATCTTTTTAAATGAATATTCCAACCAAGCCTTGAGGTCAAAACTAAATAAACTATTTCCAAAACATTTTTTAATACTAAAAAATAAAATTTCTCACAAAACATACTTTAAAAGTGAAAAGGGGGCCTCTATATCAAAATATAGAATTTCTATTTGATATCACATTATGAAAACTATTTTGAAAACAAATATTCCTGGAAACACTTTGAAATGAAGGGATAGACCCCGCTTTGAAATCATCATCTCAAATAAATCATGGGAAGATCCAAGGTATAGTATTACTAAATAGTTATATAAACATCATAAATACATAGAACCTCAATTTATTACAATAAAAAAACAAAATACACATTAAGTTACAATAAAATGGAAATATTATGCAACAACCACTTGAAACCCATAGCTTTTCCTTGGAAAATTGATTAGCATTTGAAAACCTTCATAGGAACACTAACTTCACTTTATGAAAACCCAAAAAAAAATCAGTAGACAAAAAGTACATAAAGTCTTAAATAAATTGATTTTAAAAAACTTTAGAATACATAGAAGTATTTTATAAGGATAAAAACATGTAAAAAGTATCATCAAATAGAATTTGGATGACACAAAACCAAAAAATATATAGAAGGAATAGGATCTGAGAACCAATATTCAAACCCTTACATAATTAATTAAAACACATTAGGTCATACTCTCACACTAGGGTTCATATAATAAGTGTCCAAAGAAAGGAATAAAAATAAAAAATAACAAAGAAGGAAAGGAAAGGGGGTTGAACTTTACCATGAGGGATTCACTAAGAAATTGATGAGGAGAATTCCAAAGCCTAAAGGGAAATAAAAGAATGGGCTATGACTAGGATTCCTCAAACTACTCATGGTAATAGTGAAGTGGTAAGACAGATTTTGGATTAATAACATTCTTTTCATAGAAGAAATTTTATAATTTTAAGATACATGGGAAGGATATATAGTTTAATAGTATGATTTACTAAATTGTGAGCCCCTACAAGACTCACCTAGACACCCACACATTTTAGATACATGGTTTGAAAAATAGTTATCCAACCATGAAAAATATCAATATTAAAAATTATATTACTTTTCATGGTTAGCAT
This sequence comes from Viscum album, assembly GCA_963277665.1. Classification (NCBI taxonomy): domain Eukaryota; kingdom Viridiplantae; phylum Streptophyta; class Magnoliopsida; order Santalales; family Viscaceae; genus Viscum; species Viscum album. Next base: position 110,121,583 of record OY728161.1, read on the forward strand.
AAAAGTTAGTATTAATCATGTTCCAACCATGCTCCCAACTTTAAAACTCCAAAAATTAAAAAAAAAATAGAATGTTTATGCTAAAACTTAAGGAGAAGGATAAGAACTCATAAATAACTAAAATAAAAAAAGGAAAAAATAGTTAGGGGTGTTAAAATTATACCTTCCATAACACTTTATTCCCCAAAAATTACATTGAACTCGTGATGGAAGATAATTCAATTAATTTCAACTAAAAGTGAAAGAACTACTCCCAACATGGTCTCTAAACCAATTATAATCTAAAATATACCATCACTCACACATGAAATATTTAAAATAAAATATAATGGAATAGATACCCAATTAAAGAAAAATTAACTAAAAGTAAAACCACTCAAGAAAAAAAATCCAAACCACTTGAAATATGATAAAACCTAAATCATTTGAAAATATATCCAAAACCACAACTCACACCTTAAAAACTAAGAAGAGATACCAAAAGTACTAGAAGTTGATACTTGGAGTAGGTCCCCTTACCATTTAAGAAACACATTAATATGGTGGGTCAGTATGGTTAAACTAATTCAAATGAACCACTATGAAACACAATCTAAATTCTAATCCAAAGAAAAATATATAGGACATTCAAACAACCCAATACACACTCATAATCTCATAGAACTGTGATTTTATTTCTACAAATAAACATAAATAACCAAAAACCCCATAATAAGTGACAGGGATCCAAAATAATAATGAAAAAGGAACTAGAAGAATATGAAGAGTAAAGGGAAGGATAATGAATACCGCAATATTCTAAAAGGAACTACTATGAAGAATCATAGGTCTGTATAGATTTCTTCCCCTAACAATGTTTCATCTTATAAAATTTTTAATGTTTCCTTATTATTCCAATTGGATGTATTTTATTTTTTTTTAAAAAGGAATAACACTCTTTTGTTGAGTAGTTTAAAAACTATGATGAGATAATTTAAGATATAATGGAGGTGATTTTGTTTTAAATGGAAAAGTTATTTGAGTTTATAGCAGAAATAAATAATTTAAATAGGTTCTAGACAAATTGGAAAAATAAATGTGATGATTATGGAGTTTATCTTTAATTTAATTAATAAATATTGTTGGCCAATGAAAGGAAAATATCTAAAATATCTTGGAATAATGTTTAAGGTTTTTAGGAAGTGTTCAAGAAGGCCCTAAATTGGTTTGATAACTTTCTAGTTTGAAGTTATATGGAACCAGAAAAATGGAAATGTTCATGATTATAACACATAGGTTGGATCATATGACTTTAGGTAGATCATAAGACTTTGACCAGACATATGAATTTGATTTAAGGTAGGAAAAGATGTAAAAGAATTTAGTTTATGACTTTGTTGATTATCATATAACTTCAACCAAACATAACTATTTGGATTAATAGTCTTTGCATCATAATACTTCATGGATTAATGTATGATTTTTAGTTTTAGTGTAAGCCTTTGTTGACTATAAGTATTTGAATCATTAACTGTAAGAATTTTCTATGGGAAATTATTTGAAGCATTGGTAATAAGCCTATTAAATTTATGAGCATAAGTCTTCATCATAAGACTTTGTTCATAATAATAATTTTGGATTGTAATTAATATTATGATAAAACTTTTAATCATAATATTTTTAATCATAAGATTTTTTATCATAAGACTTTGAGGGAGAAAATATGACTTCAACACTTAGAAAAATTATAAGATTTCTAAGTCATAAAAAATAATGAGAATTTATAAAACTTAAATTATGAAGGGTAAATTAAAATCAGATGACGTTATTAAGATGATCTTTATTGGATTTAAACACCATGATACCATATAGATCATGATTTAAGACCGGACTAAAAGATGTCCAGTTAAGGGTGTTGTTAGTAAAATGAGATGAGTTCCATTCCATATAAGAAGATGCCACATTACAATTCCATGAACATGAAGAATTTAATAAGAAATTAATTACAGTGTATTTTATAGAGATTTTAAATAAGTTTTAAAATGGTTAAAATTTTGCATATCTTGAGGAAGATTGACCTGATATTTTTGGTGAGAAGATAGGACATCTTTTGTGTTTGTTTCAAAAATAGAAAGAGAATCAAGGAGATAACATTTCATCGATATAAAATTATGCGGTGTTTTCTAAAAGATAAATTAACCCAATAATTTATATGACTTTAATTTAAGGTTTTATGGGGTTTCTATAAAAATAAATATTGAGAAGAATATTCAAAAAATATTTTTTAAGTATAAAAAATTTAATTTCAAGGAGTGTGTGTGAGAGATACACATTTTGAGATATATATTATATATGAATATATTTAAGGAAGAATAATGAGATAAATATCAGAGGCTATCACGGTAAGGATACCTACTATACCCAAGTATTCAAGAAGACTAAGTAAGAACTAGATCACACTAAATTTGGAGTGAGGCTTGATTCTAGTAGACATGTTCAAGCAATTATTAATATTCTTGAAGCTAGACTTGGGAATTATTATTGATTTAACCTATTTATAGAGGGATATCTATTTATAGGTGGTGTGGAAGTAACTAGGAGAATTACAATATCTTTCTTTCATTTCATCACACACTATATTGATAGAGTTTGGGACTGGGGTGTTTACCTGGTTTCTAGAGAGATTTTTAACTATGGAATATAAATGGTGTCTAGATATTTTAGTTGTTGTGTCTAATAAAATATTGTTGTATCCACTTGTGTCTATAGTGGAGAATCTATGTTATGGAATGTAACCAACAAGGAAAGAAATAGGGTATTATGAAAAACCTTGTAAATACTTATATGTTTATTCTATATTTATATATTATACATATGAGGTGAGGCTATAAGGTAATTATTTGATAGTGGATGAAGACCTCAACCAGTCATAGTGGTTGGTTTCAAAATGAAACAACTCATGAAATGAAAATATATCATTGATTCACCCCTCCCCCTATCAGGGATCTAACCAATACTTGGACATGATAATTGGTATTAGTTACATGGTACCCTCAGATTAACCCTTGAATAAATTAATAAAAGATAATATTAAATCTTTGAATAGTCGGGTTGTTACTACTTTCTATGGTTATAATTATCATATCTAAATATTATGATGTTACCCTACCTTCTATTGATTGGCCTGGAAGTTCGGGATGCTACTAATATGGGATTTCCATCCATCACCTAGGAATATTCTATAATCCTTTTTTATAATATAAACATATATAATGATGGTATGGATCAAAATTAAATTTTTATGTCACCTTTAGAAAAGGAATAAATTAAATTCATTGGACTACAAAACGCTTAATAAATATGGGAAAGTTGAGAAGTAGTTATGAGGGAAATATAAAATTTGGGGAATCAAAGATACAGGTTCATAGGAGTGGGTTTGAATATATCAAAATGTCTTGTAATGAGAATATATATGACTATTTACTATGGTAAATGAAATAGTCCAAAATATTTGAGATTTTGTTGATAATTTTGATGATTCAACCATTGTGAAAAATCCTGTGAGAAGTTTCCTGGATAGATTTGATCCCATGGTTTCATCTATGGAGGATAGGGAAGAAATTTTCCTAAATTAATGTAATAATATTATCATTCCATATGAAATGAAAACTACATAATATGTCATGAAAAAGGTGAAAATGAGATGTACTTTGAATCCATGAGAAAAAAATCATAAATTAAGAAGTTTCAAAGTCATGTAATTCCAATGGGGAGGATGATAAAGTATTCAATAAGATTTTTTTCTCTTATTCTAAATATATTATTGGAAGGAAATTGGAAGGTAATTAAAAATAAATAATCAAAGTTCTAGAATTATGATGGAACTAGACTTTTAATTTGACTACCCAAAGAAGAAGGTTGTTGATTCTGAGTCGAAAAAGGAAGACAATAAGTCTTAAAAATAGAAACAATACAAGAAAAATAAGAATCCTTCCAACTACATGAAGATGCATTTTATAATAAATCATGATTAAGGTTATTAATTATCAATTAGATATTTAGAATTTAAATTAAATTTCTTTTCCTATGTTGAAAAAGAATTTAAATCTTCATGCATTGATGATAATGGAGAAAATAACATAGAACTGGAATGGATGCTGAAAGATAATCTAGAATAAACACTTTAAAATAATACATAACTCAATAAATAAAATATAAAACTTGTGAAATTAAATAATTTTTATATTGAAAATTATGGGTATGGTAGAAAAGGATAAAAATATTGACAAGAGTAATAAGAGTAGATTAAAGGTGGCTAATATCGAGATAATGGTAAGTGATATTGATGAGAAACTTTCTTAAAAGAGTAAGAGATATCTAAGAGATAAATTATCTATATATAATACCAATATTATCTAAATAATAATATAGAGGAATTCACCTTGTAAATTAATGTTAAAGGTGAGTGTTCTCAAGTTATTGAGAAGAATGGATCGAGAGAAAAAGGTAAATATATACCCAATTAGTTTCAAAATATATATGTTATTTTTAACATTATAATTGTTAAAAATGAGTCTAAAACTATTTGTAACAAGAATTAAAGAAATATTATCTCTTAAAAATTAATGTAATGGATTAATATGGAAATAAAATCCCAATTCCAAGGGAAAAATAATGATTATTATACAGCAGAATAGTGGAAAAAAAGAATCTGGAAAAATTTAGAGTCTACAAAGATGATCAAAGTTTTAAGGGTATTATTGATTTTGTGGAAGGTATAAACACCATGATTTATCCTATTGGATTAATATTCCATTATCATGGAAGATTTTAGAACCAATTGTAATTTTTATTGAGCTGATGAAGAAATGATCAAAAATAATACAATTCATAACCAAGAGTAAATTAAATATATCAACCAAAAATAGATTTAAATGTTTAGAAGAAGTGTGTGGGTGATGTGGACATGAAATTCATAAGGCTAATACATGTATGGAAAAGCTATAAGGATAAGTTCCCTATTCTATTAAAGGTAATAAATTTCAAATGGTAGATGTTCTTAAGTTAAATTCAAATGAGGCTAGTAAAATAACTTATGAGAAACTAAAAGTGGCTGATCATGTTAGGAGAAAATGAATAACTATGTTACCTGGCCAGTCTGTGTTTTCCCAAAAATAGATAAAGTTGAGACAAATAGAACTAATATATGACATTAAGTAAGTTCAAAAGAAAATATTTTACTATATGATAATTTATCTATGAAATTTAAATAAAGAAAATTTCAAATATGTTAGAAAACTTGGAATTGATTAAAGTATTGTATGATAATTTTACCGACTTAAGAAGAGTTTTGGAGGAAGAAAATTAAATAATTAGGAAAGGAATTATCATTGACATCTGAGGCCTAAAATCAAACATATTTTCATATGAAATTAGATCTTGAAAATGAATTGAAAAAAATAACTTGTGGAGGCTATTGAAAGGAGGAAAAATAATGATATTTAAAAAACAAGAAGTATAATTTGAGGGAGAGCTCTCAACCTGAATGTTTCTTCCAAATGAATCAAAGAGGTCCCTATTTATACCCTTTTATATTTGTCTATTTGTGCTAAAAGTTATGAAATTTATTGAGATTTATGAATATATTACTCTTAGACAACAAATAATATTTTTCTTCATGGAATATTTTAATTTCCATGAGATGAAGGAAATGAGTGCATCTCATGAGTGGGAGACAACTTGAGGAGAATCAACTAAAAAATCAAAAGATATGTGAAATAGAAAATATATAATTTCTAGATAACCCCATGAGATCTAGATAATGAATTAATAATCACACAAAAATCCCTTATTTTTTAGTGCAACAAATATGTTTATAAATGGGAAGTGATGGTTGATAAATAAAAAAGAAAAATAAGGATATGTATGCTTTGAAATTGAATTCCTTGATGTTTTTATTGATATGTGTGCATTATAATGTATTTCTTATTGAATCTGTATAAGCATCCCCTGATTTGAGTTTGGATCAATGCATCACATGTATGGTATTTTATAGACATAATATATTATCTTGGTTATATTTCACTTGTTTCCTAAAAAGGGTTAGCCAATATAAGATTAGATCAGAATAACTAAAGGAACTTTTCTAAGAGAATAAATTGTTATCATCCTTATCTCAAGATATTAATAGTTTTCATTTCGATCTCAATAGGTAGAACAAAAAATTGGTTTTAAAGTTATTGGACGAAATAATATCAAGGGATAAAAAACCTATAATTTATTTGTATTTATTATCAATAAGGGGGAAAAATATCACCACATATTAACACATAAAGAGATTAGTGGTATTAACAAAAAAAATAATAGGGGGATATTTGTTTCCCAATTTTATGTATTTTATTGATTTCAAAAAATAAAACCACTATGGTATTGAGGAGTTTTCAATATGTGTTGAGAGAATTTTAAATTTAACAGAAGTGTAGTCATATTAAATGGAAATATTATAAGAGGTTGCAGCTTAAAGAACTCATTTATAGTGGTTAAAGAAAATTTTTGAATATAAATGTGATTATTAAGGAGATGATATCTAAATAAATTAATGGAATGTTTTCATGAATGAAGGAGAACTATCTAAAATAGAAAGAATCATATTTAAGGTCATTTAAGAGTGTTTGAGAATTCCATGAATTGGTTTGAGAAGGTTTTTCTTTCAAGTGATCTGGAAATATAAAAAAAATCATTATCATAAGACTTAGGTTGGATTATATAACTTCCAAATTATCATAAGACTTTAATAAAGTATATGACTTTTATCTATGGTACGAAAAGAGTCAAAGGCATTTAGTGTATGACTTTATTGATGAGTGAAAAACTTTTTCAAGATCATAATTATTTGGATCACAATTATTTTAATCATATGAATTTAATTTCTAGTGTATTCCTTTGCTGAGTTCATGTCATTGAAGTTGTAAAAATAAGAATTCGTTGAGAATAATTCTTTGAAGTGTAGAGTATAAGCCTTTATTGAGGGAAATTATTTTTAAGTTATGAGAATAAGTATTTATAATAAAATTTTCTACCTCGTAAGACTTATGTAACATAAGTATTATAATCATAAGACTTTGAGTGTGATCATATGACATCAACAATTAGAAAAATTATAATATTATTATGTCGTGTAAAAATGCTAAGAATTTTACCCACTCGAATTTTGAAGATGAAATTAAAATTAGATGATGTTCTTAATACAATATTTATGGGATTAAAACTTCATGATCACATATGGATCATGATTACAGTATATATTATAGGAAGATCGGTTTAGGGAGTTGTTGGTAAACTGATATGAGTTCTACACAGTAGAATAAGACACCGCATCCTTGTTCCATATACATGTACATTTCAATAGGAAATTAAATATAGCATATTTAATAGATATTTTATATGTTTATTAAAATAATGAAAATCATAGAGATATTGAGAAATCTTAACCTAATATTTTTTATTACAAGATATGACATGTTTTGTGTCAATTCCAAAAGGAGTGAGAGAATCAAATAGATTAAATTTTAAAAAATAGAATATTATATGAGATTTTAGGGATGATAAAATTTTCTAATAATTTATAAACCTATATAGGAAGGTTTTATAAACATTAATTAAGGTTTTATAGTGTTTCCATAAAAATAAATATTGAGAAGAATATTCAAAATATACTATACAGATATATAACATATATGTTCAAGCAGGCGTGTGTTTGAGACATGTACAGTCTGAGAGATGCATGATACACAATTGTATCAAAGGAATTGGAAGGAGACGAAGTTGAGAGCTTATCACAAGAAGGAGACATTATTTACCTTAGTATTCGGGAAGTCTGAGGATGAACCAAATAACACTGAATATAGAGTGATGTTTGAGACTGGTAGACCAGGTCAAGATGTTATCAAAGTTTTTAAAGCTGAACATGGGTAGACTTGTTAATACTACCAGTTTGTGTTGCGATATTTATTTACAGGTGGTGAAGAAGAAACCAAGATAATACTAAGATATTTCTTTCATTATGTCAAACATTTTATCGAATTTTTTTATGATTGGGGTGTCTAACCAGATATTGAAGAGATTTTTAACTAGGATGTATAAGAAGTAGTTATAGATTATATTTGGGATTTCAATACAATATATTTTCTAACCACTTATGTCTATAGTGTAGAAACTGTGTTGGGGAATCTAAAGACACGTAAAGGAGTATGATTTTAAGATAATACTTATAAATCCTTGTTTTTTGATTCCTTATTTATATCTACTATATATGGGGTGAGGTTATGATATAATTCTTTAGAGTGGATCAAGTCCTTAACCAGTCATATAGGTTAGAACCAGCTCATTGAAATGGATAATATATTCATTCACCATTCATTGAACCTCACAGAGACCCATGAGCTTCACCACCTTCATTACCTCGACCTCTATGGGTTGGAACCATTGAATGAATATGGTATTAATGAATTCCAACATAATCCTAGATTACAAATGATATGGGAGGATAATCTACCACTAATCCCAACCCAATCCCCCCAAACAACCCTAGAAAAACTCTTGCACTTAAGGATGTAAGATTTCATAAAGACTTAAAAACTTACTCATCTTCATTGAGCCACACCAAATAATCTTGAGGACCTTCATCACCTTGAAAGATAAACAAACACTAAAAAGGGTTTAGCGCCACCACTCTACTGAGAGCCTTCGTAGATTTGATAACTAGAAGAGTGAAATTCAAATCCTGAGATACTGATAATCTATGATTCTACATAACTTTTATAATAGGAATACTCTAAATAATAATGAAAACATAAAAAATAATAAATGACTATTAGAACAAAAATGATACCAAGTCAAAAATAAATTTCAACTCAAAACAATAAACCATAAAAATCAATCAATATTATGAGGAAGGATTACTGAATTATTTTTTTAAAATATTTTAAAACTTCACACTTTAGTTTTGAAATTTTAAAATTCGACTTAAAAATAAATTAAACTCCATAATTTATTCTAAAACATCAAAACACCATTTAAAAACCATTTATAAAGTCCACAGTGTTTATCCCCATTTATCTAAGACTCTTTTTGAATCGGTTCAAAATCTCAAACTTTAGTTTCAAAAATACAAGTATTTAATTGAGAATTTTTTTTAAAGCACATAAAAACCTTATTAAAACATGCATAGTTCCTCAACCCTAAGTTACCTCCATTTGATTACAAAAAACACTTTTAAAAATATCAAAATCAACTTCCACCATTTAAATTCCAATTTAAAATCAAAATATATCATTGAAATAAATCCATTAACCACCAATATACCATATAAATATCCTTTAAATAATAAAAAATAATATCTATATCCAAATTAGATAAATTTTGATGAAAGGGGTCTCAATAAAAATTCAAAATGAGGCTAGTTCTTGTGCATGTTCTGACCACATGATTTGGTAGACCATGAACCAACCATGAAACTATCACTATAGGAAAAAAGAACCATGAACATAGACTCCATAAAGATTTCCAAACTATACAAAAAAAATCACCACCATTTCTTCTTCCCTTTTTACCCCTAAAACATAGAAAAACTATAAATCACCTATATATGTTCTATGTGATCTAAAATAGCACAAATATAAATAAAAAATCAATATATATATAAAAATGAATAAAACTCACAATTTAAGACACATATTATAAAATTCCATGTAAAATAAAGGTTTGGTACTAAAAGTGTCTTCCAAACACACCTTCAAACCTACACCCAAGTTTGATTAGTCATATCTCCAATATACCATTACCAACAAAATAAAAAAGGGTGCTCTGATACCATTTTTTCATGAACCGGTCGATTCCACCCTAGAACCAAGAACCTGAGTCATCCTATGATATACCTAAAGAGTATTTCTAATCACCATAGGATAGAAACTCGTTTAAGTGAATCAAATTACTATTGGAATTATTTATCCTAATAAAAAATGGTAAAAAAACACTTTTACCTAAAATTTTAGCATGATCACTCGGTACAATAGAGATCCATCCACATCTATAATAAACAAAAAAATATAATAAAAACTAACCAAAATAAATAGAACCATAAGAAAAATCATAGACAAATCTAAAACGATCATATAACTACAATGGAAAAGAATGTTATTATAATTATAGAATTTCATCATGGATGATGCATCCAAAATATAAAAATAAAATTCAAATAGAAAAAAAATCTCCATATTCCATCTAATTTACCATCTACTATCAAAAAAATCCTTCTCTAAGAGAAACAAAAAACGGAACCTAAACCTACAAAAAAACTTGAGTCTACGAACATCGAGTGGTGTAGGTTGGTTGTGAGAATAACAATCCAGTATATAATCACTAGGGAGTATATATGATTCCTTTATCAAAACATTCTATGAACACTAGATTGGAATATGGTATTGGAAAATAATATTTTTCAATATTTTGGTAAAATAGTCTATAATTACTATACACTCCCACTAAATGAAATTAAAAGTAATTTTAAAAAAACCATAGATTAAATTTTTAAAATAGAAAATAATTTTAAAAACATACATTCCCAAAACCATTTTCCAAAAAAATATAAAAAACTCACAACCATGAAATTAATGGATTAAAAATAATAGTATGTCTATATAGAGGTAAGCACAAAAATAAAATGGAAATATAAAATAAAAAAATAAACATCATGGTATATAAAAAATGAAATATGTAAAGGGGTATAATAAAATAAGTCAAATTAGAGGGGACAATAAATGAACAATAATAATGAATCAAGAAACTTGATATAAATAGAAGTATCATGTGATGAAATAGTAATGTATAGATAGTCATGGGAAACTTCTAGAAACCCTATGGTAAAATCCTATATGTACTCAAGTGGAACCATCTATCGACCAATAGATACATTCTTGGAATATAACCTACTGGTTTCTCTAACGTAGCCTCGTCGGTAGAACTTCCCCTTGGACAAGGTAATCTATACCAGGGGGATTTAATACATCTCATCAGGACTAGATAGTAACCATATATTAACCTCTAACTAAGATTCCTAGGATCCCCATGAATTAGGTGGTAATAGGTGGGGTAATAGTCATAATGAAACCAGCCTCATCCCACCTCCTAACACCCACTTATGGAAGACCCTTATAATACACAGAGCCAAATCACTAGCCATATCAATATATATATATATATATATAATGATCCAATCACATGGGAATACATAAGGGTACATGTTTTTTTAATAAAGGTTTTGACCCTTGTTTGGGATCCCGCAACAAATGGGATACTCTCTCCAAAATCTTTCTATCCTGAAGAATTGTACGTGTAGCCTACTATATTGGATAATTTATTGATTAAAGGAAAGATTAATCCTTCCAAATTTACCCTTGTATGGAGATTCATGAAAGATAACCTTCCCACTAATGATTTTTCTTAGAATGTTGATATTAACCTTTGCTCGAGATCTATTCTTTGCAACCAACACTGTGATGATGTTGACCATCTTTTTTTGACTTGTTTCATGGTTACTGCCATGTGGACAGTAGCTATGGATCTCCTCCAAATTAGACTACCCTATACTAGAAGCATTTGAGAGAACATGTTTGAATTTATCAAGCTACCACTATCTCAGTAGCTTTTGAAAACTTTTATAGCATCTTATTTTGAAATAATTAATATACTCTAGAATACTATAAACAAAATCTTCCACAGAGCATTCCCTTCTACATACATTCATCCCTGGTGGGTGACATTGCAGCTGTCAAACATGAAAATGAGACTGAAAATTGGTATTGTGATAACTCAATTCATGATTTTACTATTCATACTCATTTTGGTATTATAGGTAAATATCATCCTCCCTCTGTTACCTTTAAAGTTATATAGGTCCCTCTACATCTAGGGTGGATCAAATGAAAAATGGATAGAAATGATGGGAAAATATAGGTTCATCTAGTTATGGTGTGATTTTCAGAAATGATAGAAGTGAAGAAATGGGATGCTTGTATGGTCCTTTTGGAATCTCCACCTCTCTTGATTCTAAAATGATTTGTATTATTAATGTGGTATAAATTTCAAAAACACAAGGCTACTTCAATTTGTGGATGGAGTGTGACTCCACCACTATTTTTCAAGCGGTCAGAAGAATCATTATTTATCTTTCATGGAATATAACTTCTATACGGAGAAACTATATGGACTCTCTTTCATCCATGAAATACATCATCACACATGCATATTTTGGGGTAAATTTCTTGGTTGATGGGCTCACTAATAAAGGTATCATTACTTTAGAATTTACTTGGCTCAATTACATTCTTGAGGATCTCTCATCTCTATGGAATAGTTTCTATTTTAAAAAATCATCTTCCAGACTCTTGTAATTTTGTTTCTAATTCAATAAATGAGTATTTTCCTTTTTCGTAAGTTCTCATTATACTAAAAAAAGGTTCCAACTCATCCTTGAGTTCAAAACTAAAGTTATTATTTAAAAAAACATTAAAACTATCATTTCTCACTAAACATAAATTCCAAGTTCCAAAGGGGAATCTTTATCAAATGGTAGAATTTTAATTTGAAATAAACTTATGAAAATTACTTTGAAATCAAATATTCATGGAAACACTTTGAAATAAATGGAGGATCCCCACTTTAGATCATCATCTCAAATAAATCATAGGAAGCAATAGTATATAACATTAAAAAAATTATATAAACATCATAAATAAATATAACCAATTATAATCACAAAAAAATCAAAATACATGATAAGGTCTAATAAAAGTGAAACCTTGAGAAACAACCCATGGAACCCCATATCATTTCCATGGAAAATCGATTAGGGTTTGACTAAAAACACTCACTTTTCATTAATAAAATTCACCAATCACATTTATAGATACAAAATTTATACAATCGTAAAGATAAAGGATTTAAGAAAAAAAATGTGGAATTATAGGAAATTGAGAAAAATATGGAAACACCTACCTCAAATAGAGTATAGACGACATAAAAGTATCAAATATGTAAGTAAAAAAAGACTAATCTGCACACTCCAATATCATGAATCACAAAAAATAGGTCCAATACTCACCCTATCATTTGGAAAAGAAAATTCCAAGTCAACGAAGAAAATGAAAACATGATAAAGAGGGGAATGAGAGGTAGATTGAGCCTTACCATAAGGGATTCACTAAGAAATTGAAGATAATATGGCTAAAATCTATGGGCGTGGAAAAAAGGAGGTTCATCTTGGGTGGGATGCATGATTTTTTTTTTGCACGGTTTACCAAAATATATTCCAACTATATGCCCTCACTAATATCACCTAAACACCCACGAGTTTGGGTCATATGTTTAAACAAACGTTGTTCTAAACATGAATATTAGCACTACAAATAACTAAATTCCTTCACATAGTTATTTGTGTGATTTGTACTAACCAAGCACCAATTTTGTTCTTAGCTCTGAAAATACAAATTTTTGAAAATTTCATTAAAATTTATCTAGAAAATCAAAGATAAGGATAATAACACATAAATAACTAAAATATTAATGAAAAAAATTTAGGTTGTGATAGTTTTTGAGTTGGGTTATAATCCAATTTCCAATGGGAAGAAAACTAGAGCTCATAAATACTATTCCAACCATCAAAATCCTATAATGATGAGATTTGTGGGTAAGGATATTATCTTTAAGATTTATATACATTCAACCATAATAGAACCCAAGTATTAGAATAATACTAACCTATGAATCATTAAAGTATTTTAATAACCTCCTCCTATAGAATTACCTCCTCAATATGAGGCTTATATCAAAATATCTAAGATGTTGGACGAAAAATCATAAGGATAGTTAGTACTTGAATGGAACACATTAAAGAAACCATACAGGACTTAAATTATAGGACCCTGTAAATTGGATGTTCCTAAGGAGTCAATTGAATCACTTAAATATAAACTCCTAGTCACAAATAATGACTTTGAGGTCCAAGTATAATAAAAATTTAGGTACTTCAAATTCTATCCTTATTTCTTGGAAAAAAATGAAGAACATTTTCAATAATTTTAAAAAATAATCATATGAATAATACAAAAAATAGAGGAAAAGTCTTATAATACCATTGAACAAGGATAAAGAAAAAATGGGTTAGTTAAGACTCCCCTAGGGACTCAAAAGAAACACATAAAAATGGTTTAAAATTCAGTTTTATTAAACTCTTGAGAAACTTAATTTGTATTTTTCCTATGATGACTACTTGACTATCATAGACATTATTACCACTATCATTTAAGATAACTTTCTGGATAGCCCAAATATTAGATCAGTTTATTATCATAGGAAGATTGTAAAATTCGAGTTATATTGAAATTTTATGGATCTTGACCTTTTATATATATATATATAATGTATTTGATGTGAATCAATGTGTGGAGTAGAATGTTCAGTGATGGTTATCAAAAATTATTCTTAATAAAGGATTGAATGTTCTATGATTATAGCCAATAATTGTGGTCTTATCATTTCAAGAATAACTGGGTATGTGATTCCTCTTTGGAAGAGTGTGGAAGCTATTGCAATCCCCATTCTTAAACTGTAATATCCATGTGTACTTATTATAGTTTTCTTTAGTTTTACCATTGTTTGGTCTTATTTGGTTATTGATCTGTTTGCATATTGGTTTTCTTGTATGGTTCCCCCAACACCATAAATTGGTTTTTTTCTTCAGAATTCAAAAATTGGATTTGGTGTAGGAGTAATCTACAATATAATACAATATCATTAAATCTTATATTCCTTTTTCATAATACTTTTCTTAAATTTTATTTTATGATGGAAACCCCTATATAGATATTGTATTTTATTATTCAACTAAGTTTTAGGAAATGATTAGTGTAATTAAATAATTTTAAATCATGACACTTATTATGATACATTATATCATGTGTCACAATATAAAATAAATATAATAATACAACATATAATATTTTATGACTAAAATACATTATATAATACAATATATAAAATATTCATTTCCAATCATATTTTATAATACTAAGTTCATGTGAGGCACTAATACTACTTCTAGGATTCTTAGGGTTTTATTAATACTTAATAAATATAATTTAAGTGATTATAATACCAATCCTAAGATCTACATGAATTGATAAATGAAAACACTCGAACAAGAAATAAAAAAATAGTATAAACCGGTGTGTAAATTTACACTGAAGAACTATTGAATCACACTAAAATGCATTCGAATATGCTTTATGATGATCACATAAGTATTAATCAATGGATTACCATGTCTTGAGGTATCCATGGTATAATTGGATCACATGTCATGTTTACATGATCGTCCACCCATCATGGCATGTTAGGGCCTCATCATGAAAAGGTGGTATGAAAAGAGAGAATCAATGATTGGGAGACTCAGTCGAGCATAGTAAAAGTATCTAAAAACCACTACCATCCCATGAAAGTGGTCTTTATATGGCCCAAAGGATTCAAATAAATAATTCATGTAGTAACTCATGTGATATAGCAGATGAATTAATGACTCGGCTATATCATGAAAAGTATGCATAAACGTGACTCCACTATTATGTTATATGTCATGTCACGACCCGACCCCCAGGGCCCGTGCCATGACTACCCCAAGCCCCCCTTCCATAGGCCACTGGCTAATGACTAGCACTCGAAAAGCATATCCCAAAAACTGAGAAGGCATTGCCTCTAAACCTGTAAACTCACACAAACCAAGCACACAGCACGATACAAGCACAAGGTAAACTATAAAGTAAAAAGAATAGCTCTTATGAACACCCGCCAAGGATCCTATCTGAAGGGTAGGTACATATCTTGAGCGGTCGTCTCTATGTATCATCACGTCTAATGAGCACCTCCGAGAAGCCTCCAGTCTGGTACCCTCAACTTCGATCAGCATTGTTCGTCGTCTGCACAAGACACAGCAAGGTGCAGGCATATCTCGTGCAGTGGTGAGTATAACGATACTCATAAGGGACCATGAGACCCTTGTAGGTTTCCTAGAGTTCCAAAAAGGAAAAAACACAAAGCAAGAAGTAATAGTCATTAACACTACTTAGGTATATGTCCATACATATACCTAAGTTATCAAGACATACAAAGGTAACACCATGAATGTAGAAGTACCACACAAGTAACACCACAAAGGTAAAAGTACTACACATGTAACACCACAAAGATATCAGTACCACACAGGTACACCACGAAGATATAAGTACCACACAGGTCCACCACGAAGATATAAGTTCCACAAAGTTAAGGACTCAACTCACCAGGTATAAGTGAAGTATAGAAGTAAAGATGATAAGATGTGAAGCTAGATCATCTTATTATGTCAAGAGGCACTCCTGGTGATTATAGCGAGTCTTACCTACACAGTATTGATAAGTACTAACCCTTGCAATGACCCACACATGATCTAACCCACAGAGGATCGGTATGCGCTAACCCACACGTGATCTGACCCACACAGGATATGTATGCGTTGACCCACACAAGATCACTGAGCGCTGAACCACACATGATCTATAGGTATTAACCCTCGCAATGACCCACACAGCCCACCCAGAGTCGATAGGTAACTAACCTCTGTATTATCTGTCTCCAACCATCGCCTCACTTCCAGCCACTGGATTCCTCACACCCGGTGTGCTTGATTTCCGTAGAATCTGTCCCTCAAGATATCAGTCTTACTTAAACCACCACTAATCTCTACAAAGTAGTAAACCAAAGGTCTGTCACATCCTAAGGGACCCAACTCAATAGATGGCACGTCAAATAGACATCTGGTCTGTAAGTTACTAGTGTTTCCGCTCCGAGGGCCCAGTTGGATTTGGGGTTCGATCCAACCTGTCCATATTCAAACTTTATCCATAACTCAATTAGAATATACCAAAAGGACCATCTTGATCTAAGTATTCTGGTTCCACAAATGGTTCGTCAAACGGACACCCAGTTCTCAAGTGACGGCCAAAAAGTTGTATCTAGGTCCGAATAGGCCCAGGTCTAGTCTGATCTGGTCAGTCGGACCCAGCCCGGATGAGCTGGGCCACGTTCCGTCTTGTCCCGTGATGGGGGTGGCCCAACCCGACCTGCTGGGTGGCCCGCGGTGTAGCCCGCTGAATGGTGGCCCGCTATGGCGGGGTCCTCCTTAGTCGCAACCCGAGGGGAAGGCACCCCCCCCCCCCGGTATTCTGAATGGCATGATGGCTATTTGGTTTCCCTGCTAGCACACGAGACCACTTGGCAGTCCCGCTCGGTGTGACGCAGCCAGACGGAACGACCGGTCGGTACTCCTCCCAGCGGCGTGCATGTGCACCGTTTTCCACCAATGGTCGGCTGGGTGGTGGCCACCCTCCGGCCTCTGTTGTGGCCCAGCGGCCATAGCCTCCTACTCTGGCGGCCCAGACATGCGCCGCTGCTCCGCTACGTGACCGGCGAGATTCCGGCCTCAACCCTGCTCCGCCACGGCCAATGGGCCCTGGCTGACGGGCCGCGGCCTCCTCTTCTAGAGGTGCAGACACGCACCACCCTCCTTCCATGCGGTCAGCCAGGTGTCGGTCATCTTCTTCTTCCGCAAGTCATTGCAGCTTCGTTCCAAGCCCAAAAATTATGATGTTTTCATATTCACGATCCTTGGGTCAAGATCGTCACATGCATATGTTTCGCTCAATGAGACATTGTTTTTTCAGTGTCATTAATTATTTGGCATCGTAGAACGCATGAATAACACATGTAGAACAAAAGAAAAGGGGTCAAGGTATAAGTGAGGAATGATGACCATGTTTTTTTGGATATTGTCATTGTGAATCAAGAATATGAAGAATCAAAAAATATATTTAATCATACATTAAATTAAAACACCTACCTTGAAGTTCGTTGGAGGTGTCGTGGGGAAGGAGATGAAGTCGATGAAGGGGCGTCGGAGTTCATCTCTTCCACAATTCGCTTTCGAACCATGCTCCCAACGTCAATGTTCTTGATCTGAAAAGTTGTTCTTCATTGAAGAATATTTCTCCAAAGGTTCTCCCAAACTCTCCTTTTCCAACGATTGCCAATAAATAAGTGAGGATCTAACTTTAATTGAGCTAATTCAATTAAAGTTGGCACATTAAAGTTGGAACATTAAATAAATTGGAGTTGGCACATTAACTAGGGAGAATTCCAAGGGTCACCTCCCATTAAAGAAGAGAGTTTGGGTGGTCCCCACCACTAAATTCAAAATGGGAGATTTCAATTTCAAAAATAAAATAAAGCAAGTTTATTTTATTTTTCTCCAAAAAAATGTTTGGAAACTAATTTCCACCATCGACCTAATGCAGTCGAGGTGAAGGTCTCCTTAATAGAATATCGGCACAGTGAGCTCAATGGTGTCCTCATATTTCAATTCTGATCAATAGTTCAAAAGTTAAAAAAACCCGCTCACATGTTTACTAAACGTACTTAAAAAAAGTTCAAAAATTCATTACGGGCACACCAGGCCTTGGAATCATACTCCGTAAATTTTCGTGGACACGTAATATTCCCATATAATTAAAAATAATTACATGGAAAAATCCGGGTCTTTAAATTCTCCCCACCTCATGGATTTTCATCCCCAAAATCCACAACACTAACTAGTGAAACAAGTGGGGGTACTGAGCACGAATCTGAGCCTCCCGCTCCCATGTGCTCTCTAGGAGGTTCCCATGCTTCCAACGAACGTGCACCAGAGGTATCGACCACCTGTGAAGGACTTGCTCCTGTCGATCCTCAATCTCCACTGGAACCTCTGAAAACATCGCCACATCATCAATTTCTATCTCTCCCTAGTCAATGATGTGTGAAGGATCATGTACATATCTCCTCAGCTGGGATTTGTGGAAAACATCATGCACCCGGTGCAACTGAGGGGGAAGAGCTAAGTGGTAAGCCACCTCGCCAACTCTGCTGAGGACCTGAAAGTGTCTAATGAACCTTGGAGATAACTTGTCACCCCATACAAATATCTAAAAATCTTGTTGAGGTTAGACCCATAGAAAGACATATTCTCTATCCTCGAACTCTAAAGGTATCCATCTCTTGTCAGCATAAGACTTATGTATGCTCTGTGCAGTCTTCATCTTCTCTTGGAAGATCTGCACCTTCTCTGTGGTAGCTCGTACCATCTCTGGTCTCATGAGTGCTGACTCCCCTGGGTTAGTTCAGCACAGAGGTGATTTTCAAGGTTGTTCGTACAATGCCTTGAATGGATCCATTCTGATAGTGGAGTGATATCTGTTGTTGTATGAAAGATCCACAAAAAGCAAGTGATCCTCCCAGCTATGGCTGAAATCTAGGATGCAAGTATGCAGCATGTCCACAACTCTCTGAATGGTCCGCTCTGTCTGACCATCCATCTGAGGATGGAAGGTGGTGCTCAACCAAAGTTGTGTCTCGAATGCTTCCTACAAAACCTTCCATAGTCAGGAAGTAAAACTTGAATCATGATTGGAGACAATCATATATGGCACTCCATGAAGCTGTATAATCTCATGCATGTAGAGGCATCCCAAGATCTCTACTGATCCATGCTCTCTGATAGGTAGGAAGTGGGCCGACTTGGTGAGTCAGTCAACGATCACCTATATGTAATCATGCCCCTTGGATGTGCATGGAAGTCCTATCACGAAGTCCATGGAAATTCCATTCCACTTCCACTCTGGAACCTCTAGTGGCTGAGCTAAGCCAACTAGAACCTGATTCTCTACCTTCACTTGCTGACAAGTGAGGCACCGAGAGACAAACTCTTCTACTGTTTTCTTCATTCCCGGCCACCAGTGCTGATTACAAAGGTCTTGGTACATCTTTTCCACTCCCAGATGTACCCCTAGAGGCAACATCTGGAACTCCCTCAAAAATTCCTCCTGTAGCGCCACAGGTACCATAGTACTCCCTCTGAAGAGGATGATGTGCTCCCCACCTTCATAAAATCCATCAAGCAGTAGTCCTATTGATATCTGAGCACGTCGATCCTCGCAATCAGTGTCCCAAAGTTGCACCTCCCTAACTCACTGAAGGAGTGGGAGAGTGACTATCAGAGATTGAATATAAGCTAATTCATCTCAATCCACATAGGATATCCTCAAAGTGGCTAGATTCTCTGTCGCCTCACTCAGAAATGGTATACCAGATCTCCCATTGAGTGCATCTACTACTACATTCCCCTTCTCAGGAATATAGACTATCTCTAAGTCATAGTCCTGGAAGAACTCAAGCCAACGCTGATGTCTCAAGTTCAGGTCCTGGTGAGAGAAGATATAACTGAGACTCTTTTGACCATATTAGACTATAAAATGTATTCCCATCTAGTAATGTCGCCACATATTCAAGGAGAATACCACTACTGCTAACTACAGGTCATGGGTATTCTACTCATGGTGTTTCAGCTGTTGAGAACTATACGCGATCACTGCTTGATCATGCATCAGGACACATCCAAGTATGGTCCCTGATGCGTCGCAATAGACGATGTACCCAACTCCCTCCTCTGGTAGCCTCAAGATGGGGGCACTCTTCAGTCTCTACCTCAGCTCCTGGAAACTCCACTGGAATCTCTCCGGCCACACGAAGGTTTTCCCCTACTTCGTCAATGCTAATAAGGGTGCCACAACTCTCTGGAAAAGTCAGGCACAAACTTACGGTAGTAACCAACCAAACCTAGGAAACTCTACACTTCCATCACACTCTTAGGTGGATCCCAACCAAGTACATCCTCAATCTTTGCTAAATCCACCGCAACTCCAGCCTCTGAGATGATGTGTCCCAAGAAGTGAACCACTCGGATCTAAAACTATAACTTCTAGAGATTACCATAAATCTGGGGCTCTTGGAGTGTTTTAAGAACTATCTGTAGATGCTAGGCATGCTCTTCCTCAGTTTCTAAGTAAATTAGGATTCCATCGTTGACGACTACTATAAAGAGATCAAGGTAGGGCTGGAAGATATTGTTCATGAGTACCATGAACACTGCTGGGATGTTGGTCACACCAAATGGAATAAAAAAGAACTCATAGTGGCTATACCAACATTTGAATGTTGTCTTCTGCACATCCCTGTCTCATACCTTGAGCTAGGGACAGCCTGATCTGACGTCTATCTTCGAAAACCATCGTGCTCTCTTCAGCTGATCAAAGATATTGTCAATCCTCAATAGTGGGTACTTGTTCTTCATGGTCACCTGGTTCAGGCGCCGATAGTCCACAAAGAGTCTCAAACTCCCATCCACCTTCTTGGCGAACAAAATCGGGGCTTCTCAAGGAGAGACACTGAGCCTAATGAACCCCTTGCCCTGCAAGTCCTCCAGTTGTACTCGCAGCTCTCAAAACTCCACAAGAGCCATTGGATATACTGGTGTAGATATCGGTGCTATCCCAGGGTACAAGTTGATGTAAAATTCCACCTCTCTACGAGGAGGTAGACCTGGAACATCATCATGGAAAACATCAATGTACTGGTCCACCACTATAGGATAGCTCGGACTCTCAACATCAACCGCTCTGAGGGTAAGGCTAGCCAACTAATGTGTGATTGGCTGCACCCTCCTCCGGGTAAGTCCTTCCTGTGCTGCAAAGGTTCCCTTCTCATCAGTGAAGGAAAACCTCACCCAATCCGTGCGGACACACCGCAATTTGTGCCTAATACAGTCAATCTAACTATGGACTATGGATAACTAGTCCATACCCAAGATGACGTCATAAGGCCTCGACACCACTACCATAAGATCCCAGCTGAAGCTCTCGCCTTCTAGAGTAAGCTCACTCTGCCAGAACCAGTGTGTAATCGTCGAATCTACTCTTGTAGGAGTCTCTAGCCACAAGGATCAAGCCAACGGCTCCACCGGTATCTCCGAGATCTGAACCAGGGCCGTGTCAATAAAAGAGTGGCTGGAACCTACATCTATAAGTACTAGAGCTAAGGTGGAGTAGACACATATCGTACCTCGTATCATCTCTGGAGCACCATGGTCATTGGAATTAGCTTCCTAGAGCTAAGCTCGTCCTTATCCACCTTCTCCCTATGGTCAGGGTGGACCACCTAGAGGCAGTGGTGGTAGAACCTCAAATCGCCGCCCACTACCTGCTACAAGGCCTGCTCCTCTGCCACGTCCACATCCTTCCTGCGGACCTCCTCGATCGAACCTTCGCCTCTACCTAGGCGGTCCTTTTAACTTCTGCTGGTCTCCTGTACGGTGGTTTGGGTAGACGCGATCCATGTGACCCTGCCCGCCGCATGAATAACACTGCTTGTTCCTCACTGGTCCTGCTCTGTCTTGAGAGCCCCGCACAACCGAACCTGTATCCTACGGTCTCCCACCTGTTGGTCTGGTCCTCTTGGACCTTTGTATTATTTTCCTTCTTCTAGCTGCTAATGACTCTAATACGTATCATCCAGTGGTGGGTATTGCGGTCAGTGACAACTCAACAAGGAAGCGATTCACTAAGAGTTCTCGCTCTAGCACCCCCACCTATGTCGGGATGCTGATAGAAACCATCGATGATCTAATCTCCCATCTAATTCCCTACTTGAAGGTCTGATCCCTAAATAAAGGGTCCCACACCATTTTAGTGGATTAGATTGAGAGTTCAGTCAACCTCGCTAAATACTGAGCCACAATCATGTACCCTACTGTAAGTGAAGAGGCTCTTTTATACGCAATGACTGTAAGGTCGCTGGGAAGAACTCTACCCTGAAAAGGCTCTCGAAGTCTGCCCAGATGAGAGTCACCTCTTCGTGTACCTAGAGAATCAAGATCCACTATCTTCTTGATGCTTCCTAAAGAAGACAGGCTACAAGGATCACCATGAGATCAGCTGGTGTCTCTACCAGTTGAAAAACTCTAACCATAGCCTCCACCCAATCCTCAGCCCCCTATTGATCCATCTCGCCCCGGAACCTTAGTGGTCTCTGGCACTGTAACTCTTGCAACGTGCTCAAGAGGAGTGAATCCTCTGCTACTGGGGCTGGTGGCATTGGCTTCACAATGGGTAGTGGTGATACTGGTACACCACCTGATGGTACAACTACCATAAGGGGGCCCTGCACCGAAGCCTCGTCACTCGGTGGGCTGTCATCACGTACTCAAACTGGAACCCTGGAAGGCTGTCTGGGTGGAGGCATCTTGAAAATAAACATGTGCGCCACGGTCATTAAGTTTATACCTGGTGAGTTGACTCAAAGAGATCACAAAGAAAACATTTCAAAAACACATACACAATCAGTGTTTTCATATACTGAGTCAGAAATCAGAAGTCAGGGTCCTGGTGTATGGATACGTCGGTCGCCACACCAACACTGGACCCCCCGAACTAAAAACCAAACTCAAAACACTTAAGACTACTTCTCCACACAGAAAATATCAGAGTCCATGTTCTTTGATAGAACCGAACTCCTCTGATAACAATTTGTCATGACCCGACCCCCAGGGCACGTGCCGTGACTACCCCAAGCCCGCCTTCCATAGGCCAGGGGATGGAGACAAGCACCAGAAAGGCATATCCCAAAAACCAGGAGGGAATTTCCTCTAAACCTGTAAATTCACACAAACCAAGCACTCAGAAAGATACAAGCACAAGATAAACTGTAAAGTAAACAGTGTGTGTACAGTAAGTAAAGGGGCCAGAATACAAGCCCAACTAGAATGTACAAGTGAACTAAAAAATAATAGATCCTGTGAACACCCGCCAAGGATACTACCTTAAGGGTTGGTATAGCTCTTTAGAGGTCGTCTCTGTAGATCATCTCATCTAATGAACACCCCCGAGTAGACTCTAGTTTGGTACCCTTGACCTCGATCATCATTGTCCGTCGTCTGCACAAGACACAGTAAGGTGTAGGCATAACCCGTGTAGGTGTGAGTATAACGATACTCAGTAGGAACCCTGAGACCCTCGTAGGTATCCTATAGTTAAACAAAGTAAAAACAAAAAAGCATGAAGCAATATTCATCAACACTACTTAGGTATATTCCCATACATATACCGAAGTTATCAAGATATACAAAGGTAACACCACGAAGGTAGAAGTACCACATAGGTAACACCACGAAGGTAAAAGTACCAAACAGGTAACACCATGAAGATATTTGTACCACATAGGTACACCATGAAGATATAAGTACCACAAAAGTACACCATGAAGATATAAGTACCACAAAGTTAAGGACTCAACTCACTAGGTATAAGTGATGTATAGAAGTACAGATGATCGGTCACGAAGCTATATCATATTATTCTGTCAAGAGGCACTGCTACTGATTATACTGAGTCTGCCCATATAGGATCGATAGTTACTAACCCCCGCAATGACCCACACATGATCTGACCCACACCAGATCTGAATGCACTAACCCACATAGGATCTCTGAGCGCTGACCCACACAAGATCGGTATGCACTGACCCACACCGGATCACTGAGCGTTGACCCACACAGGATCTTACCCATAGAGGATCGGTATCCGCTGACCCACACAGGATCGATGAGCGCTGACCCAAATAGAATCTATAGGTACTAACCCCCGCAATGACCCACACAGGATCCAACCCACCCAGAGTCGATAGATAACTAACCTCCGTATTATTCATCTCCAACCTCCGCCTCACTGCCAGCCACTGGATTTCTTACACCTGGTGCGCTCGAGTTCCATAGAATGTATCCCTCGAGATATTGATCATACATCGACCACCACTAAGATCCACTAAATAGTAACCCAAAGGTCTATCACATTCTAAGGGACCCAACTCAATAGACGGTGCATCAAATGGACGCCTAGTCTGTAAGTTATTAGCATTTCTATTCTGAGGGCCCAGTTGGATTCGGGGTTTGATCCAACCCATCCATACACCAAATTTATACAAAACTCATGTAGATTATACCAAAATGACCTTCTTGATCCAAGGATTCCAGTGCCACAGACGGTTTTTCATACGAACACTCGGTTCTCATGTTACGGCCAAAAAGACGTATCTGGGTTCGGATAGGCCCGGGTCCGGTCCGGCCCATCCTGGTTGGGCTGGGCCTTGGTCTGGCCCAGCCTGTGAAGGGGGTGGCCTGGCCCGGCCTGCTGGGTGGCCCGCAGTGTATCCCGAAGATGGGTGTCCCTCCATGGAGGGATCCGACCTAGCCGCAACCCGGGGGGAAGGCGCCCCCCCCCCCTATTATTCTGAATGGCCCGATGGCAGTTCGGTCGCCCTAGTGGCATGTGGGTCCGCATGGAGGTCCTGCTCGGTGTGACACATACATCTCATTCTCCTACCAGTGGCGTGGACACGCTCCGCTTTCCAACTGCATTCGGCCAGGTGTCGGCTGCCCTCCAGCCTCCGCCGTAGCCTAGTGGTCGCAGCCTCCTACTCCGGCGGCACGGATGCGCACCGCCGCTCTGCCATGCGGCTGGTCGGATGTCGGCCGCCACCTTGCTCCGTCACACCCAATGGGCCGCGACCTCCTCTTCTGGAGGCGCGGATGCATTCCGCCCTCCTTCCACGCGGTCGGCCGGGTGTCAACTGCTGCCTTCTTCCACAAGCCATCGTAGCTTCATTCTAATCCCGAAAATTATAACGTTCTCATATTCACAATCCTCGAGTCAAGATCTCTGTATCCATATGTTTCACTCAATGAGACATTGTGTTTTCAGTGTCATTAATTATTTGGTGTCGTAGAACGCATGAAGAACGGGCGAAGAACGAAAGAAAAGGGGTCAAGGTATAAGTGTGGAACGATGGCCATGTTTTTTTGGCCATTTTCAGTGTGAATAAAAAATATGATGAATCAACAAATATATTTAATCATACTTCAAATTAAAACACATACCTTGACGTTTCTTGGTGGTGTCATGAGGAAGGAGATGAAGTCGATGAAGGGACGCCAACGTTCATCGCTTCCGCAACTCGCTTCTAAACCACGCTCTAACATCAACGTTCTTGATCCAAAGATTTGTTCTTCATTGGAGAATATTTCTCCAAAGGTTCTCACAATCTCTCCTTTTCCAATGATTCCTAACAAAGAAATGAGGATCCCACTTTAAATGAGTTAATTCAATTAAATTTGGCACATTAAAGTTGTCACAATAAATAAATTGGAGTTAGCACATTAAATATGGGGTATTCCAAGGGTCACCTCCCATTAAAGAAGAGTGTTCGGGTGGTCCCCACCACTAAATTCAAAATGGGAGGTTTAAATTTCAAAAATAAAATAAATCATGTTAATTTTATTTTTCTCCCATGAAAATTCTAGAAACTAATTTCCACCCTCGACCTACTACGGTCGAGGTGAAGGTCTCCTTAAGTGAATATCAGTGTTGCGAGCTCAACAGTGTCCTCATATTTTAATTCTGAGCACCGGTTCAAAAGTTACAAAAACCCACTCACACTTTTACTGAACTTACTTAAAAAAAGTTCAGAAATTCAGTCCAGGCACACCAGGCCTCAGAATCACGCGCCTTAAATTTTCACGGACTTGTAATATTCTCATATAATTAAAAAAAATTACATGGAAAAATCTGGGTCTTTTCATGTCATGTAATCCCTCTTTAAATGATATCTATCATAGAAGATTTATATGAATGTTAGATCTTAAAATTTGGATTCCAAGTGAGTATTTTAGTCATATACAAATTAATTGGGTTATATGATTCATGGAAAAGGTAGTTTCACTAGCCCTAAAAATTGAATATAATAGCGTGCATGTCATTCCATACGATGTAGCCTCCTATAGTACTCTATGATTGGCTATGTGGTAGCAAGAAACCCTTTCAGTTATGAATTCCTAATAATCATAATATATTACATACCCATGTATTTCATGTAGGATTTTTGTTAAATGGTATTCCTGTTATTTCCTATAATTGTTAAAAAAATGAGGTGGTAGTATATTTTGGCATGAAATCACATTTCATAACTTCATGTCTTATGATTTATTTTATCCATAAAATATTATTTCCCTAAGTGACTTGTATGAAAAAGGGATTTAGGAATAAATATCCTTCAATTCTATGTATATGAAAGAAATTTTTATGGCATTAGGAATAAGGGGAATGGTTTATACATTCGATACATGGATAATCCGACCTATAAAATTGAGAATAGGATAGTTAAGGTAGATTCTAACACCATATAACTTTATCATTGTCTACTTGGATATATAAATAATATATGAATTCCAAAAATAAAATGTGATGTAATTTTGATCTCATTCGATTATAAATCATTTAATACATTTGAATATTCATTATTTGTAAAAATGAACAAAAAAATAATTGAAAAGGTTATAGGGATAATAGAACATTGGATATTATATGTAGTGATGTATATTGAAAAATAAGTACTCAAGAATGTGGTTGGTATAGGTTCTTCATAACCATTACTGATGATTATAGTCAGTATGATCAGTGTTTCTAATGATATAAAAAATTGAATCAATTGAAAAGTTCAAAGAGTTTCAGAATGAAGTACAAAATCAATTGGGAAAAATTATTTAGATCCTTATATCAAATCAAGGTGGTGAATGTATAAATAATGATTTCACTGATCATCTAAGATATTGTGGAATTTTTAGACAACATTATTCTTCTAGAAAATTATAGTGTAATGTTATATTTAATAGGATGAATCATACCTTGTTGTTCATGGTTCAATCGATTATGAGTTAGTGTGACCTTCTAATATAATTATGGGGATATGCCATGTAAGAAACAACTTTAATAATAAATTGTGTTCCATCAAAGGAAATCATAAAGAAACAACCAATTTTTATATTATAATTATTTTGGGTTTTTAAGCATACACATAATGTTTAGATTTTGATAAAATTATCCCTAAATTTAATAAATTACTTTTTTTATCCCTATGATGCTATGAGAAATTATTTTTATAATCCTGGGGAACAAAAATCATTTGTGTCCTATGTAATGACCTCATATATTTTAGTTGTGTCATGATTTTATTGCATCTTTAATATCTTTTTAAACTATTAATTTTTTAGGATGAGTTTCATATATTTCTGGTTGGTTTTGAAGAGTTATGAGGCCTTTTAAGGGTTCTTTCTTGGATCATGGTTTTCTTAAACCATTCTAATTCACCAAGAAATTGTGTCACTTTTGGTAGAGGTACTTGGGGTGGATCATGGTTGGATTACATGTTTTTTCTAACCATATTGAATTTTCCCATGTAAAAATGCACCCAATCATGGTTAAGGTGCATGATTTATAAAATAGCATGGATTCTCCTTATATTTCATTCAACTAGTTCTAGTGGAAAAAAATCCAGGTTGCTACATGGTTTGACAAAACATGTGACCAAACCATGCAGGTTCCCTGAAGTGGTAGTGAACCTCGAACAGTTAGAACATGAATTGTTAAACCATGTGATCAAACCTTGTGCACTTGAACTTAATGAACCAAAAATCCACCTTTATGGCCATAACTCGCTTTAATTGACTCATTATTCTTGCTATATCCATATCTCTCAAACATAGATACTCTCTAAGAACTCCTCAACAATTTCCTTCCCTTTTAAGATTGATTCTGGCATATCGAAGCTTGTTGGTGATCATGAAATATGGTATGTGATCCAAAAAACCTCACTTCTTCAAGTTCCTCCTATATCTATCCTTCTTCCCATAATATGAATTATATATCCAAAAAATTTTGGCTATATTTATGGATTATAATGAAACATAATGATGAATTATTATATTGTTTCTATAAATTTGGCATATCTAGTGCATTAGGGGAACTTCATGTGATCAATGTCATATCTAGTATCGTTGGCAGATCTCGAGAGGTATGTTGGTGTAGAACCTTTCCCATTGGATTAGAATCTTCTTTAATCTTATTCTAGAATATTGATGTGATTAAGTTGGAATTGGTTCTAAGAGGATTTTTTTGTGCGAACTCAATCTAGTTATATCTTGGGTGTGACTTGAGTATTTCTCCTTGATAAGTTTTAGAGTTTTCTTTGTAAATATTAAGGTAGTAAGTACCTTAACATATTGGGAACTTGTATACTCTTGTTACCTTGATGTGATACTTATGTTATCATGGATTTATTGACCATTATAGATTGTGATCACATGTGAATGTGTGTATAACTCGTGATACCAATTTATGATTACTGATTCTGTGAGTATGCATATGTAAATTGTTAGACTATGTTTGATGTTGATCACATATACTTGTATGTTTCTACTAACTCTCATAATAATTTTCTATATTCTGCTTTCATATTCTATTCCCTGTTGTGTGGGATTATCATGCCTTTGGTGCTATTTTTGTCGGTACTCAAAATAAGTGGACAGTTATAGTTTTGTTATCCCTTAGAGGGGGAGTTCATATTGTATATGATGATGATGATGATGGAACTAAGAATAAGTTAGGGGCATGATGACCCTATTGAAAAACCAAAGGCATTAGTAGTGGGTTGAAATAGCCATGTGGCTCAACCTTATCCATAGAGGGGGAATGGTGGTATTATAGATTGACCCGTGATTGAGACGGGTTGTGATAGTCATGTGTCCATACCTATCTCATAAGCCTTGGAACTAATCATATATACTTATTATCCATATGTCTATCTATGGTCATGACTTCCATTCAGAAAATCATTTTGGCATGGAGCTAAATCATGTACGGTCGGGGCTCATGGTATCTTGGTCAATACAAGAACATTTAGTATATGTTCTAATTTATTTCTTAAATATTTACATTTATCATAGAATACACATGTTAAACTTGTTGAGACATGTTAATGATTCATTGGTGGTTTTCTATAGGTTTTAATTACTTATACCCTTCATGGGCATCTCAATATTCATGCGTACTTCTTGATTAGGGATCTAGGTAAGGGAAAGGGGCCCATGAGGGATAGCTGAGTTGAGGAGTATGGAGTAGGTGGTGGTGATGGGGTAAAATCCATGGGATTTCCACACCATTTTATTTATATATTTTCTTACACTTCATATACTCTGGTTTGACTTTCCACTTTGGGAGCCTTGTTCATTTTATACGCATGACATTAATAAAATTTGTTATTGCACTATGTTTTCTTTGTCTTATGCTATGATATTTTTTTTGTAATATTAAATTATGTTTATGGTGTATGTATAATATTATTGAGGGTATAGTATCCCCACTGCACCCTTAGGTCATCACTTTTGGTTGGCAACTTCCTGAGTATGGTGTGGTGTGCATGAGATCATTTAGTGCCTCCACTCTGTTGTTGTTTGGTAAATTCATGTTGGGGCATTACAAAATGGTATCAAATGTTTTTTTTGTTATTTTATTTTAGGGTTATGGTATAAAATACATAGGATATGTGTTACTTGGGTAGGGGAGTTTCTAGGTGATTATTCATCTCATGTGCAATGGACCTCTGATTTACTAGAGATGGGGTTTTTGTTAAAGTTTTATTTGATTTGGCTGAATTTATGCATCATGAGTAAGCAGGTAATATCACCTATCATATATACACCTATTGTATGTTCTATAGTAGTTATTTAATTAAATTCCTTGAATTTTTCATTGTTCTATTATATATCTATACTCTATGTTGTTCTGATATATCTTTGTGGGATTAGTTAGTTGAACTTGATCCTGGTGATATGTTTTTTATATATGTGATTGTGACGAGCATGCATGTATGGATAACTACGCTTGATCCTTGGGTATAAAAATGAGGGTTTGTTTCTGTGGAGTATCTCCTATGATAGATCTTCCTATATAATCACTTTTGTGTGCCTTAAGATTCTTAAGTTCTCCCCTTAAAAAATATGATTTGTGAATTCTGAAAGTTTATTTGGAATTTCATAAATTTATACCTCATAGATGTTTGATTAGACAACATGGTTAAGTATTCTAGAATGATCCAGATAGGGTGGATATTTTAGTTCTACCATTAGTTATAAATTAGGATGCACCTAATCATTCTCCAACACCAACTCCAGTGGTTCTAGTGTTGGAACCACTTTATCCTAGAGTGTATCGAATTGTACTTACCCAAGGTGGAGGGGTATAGAGGGACATGGTTGACTAAAACAATGAATTCTAGCTCCAGCATCCACAGCCCTTCTAGGGAACTAGAGGACCATAGAATTCCAAGGACATTATTGAAATTATCTATGGCATATTTGACTTGGTCGAGACACGAGAGGACCGATGGGTCAATCTTGTGTAATTTATGCTTCAAGGACCTATAAAGAGATGGTGGGGTGCTGTGGGATAAGAAGAATGAAGTGAGGGTATTTCTTTAGAGTCCTTCAAGAAACTATTATTTAGTGAATTTTTTCCTAAAATGATAAAGATAAATTGTGTACAAGAATTCATAGATATTCAATATTTATCCATGATGGTATCTTCATACTCCTCTAATTTCACTGACCCACTTCGTTTATCTCGCATCTTGGATGGGAATGAAGTACAGAAGGATAGGAAGTTTGAGATCAATCTTCACCTTAATATCATATATAATGTTAGAATATTTGACATAACAATATACCCATAGGTTGTTTTCAAGGACTGGACTATTGAGAATGTTATTGGGGAGGATATAGAATATGGACTTCTTTCATCCTTCAATGATCAGGTGAGAGAACCTCTTATTATAGTATTTAGTGTCTCCTCTAGTAGTAGGAAGAATAAGACTTAGGAGATTCAATGGGTTAGTGTTAAGAAATATGAGAATAATATGACTTCTTTATCACCCTCTACAGGAGTTCTTTAGTGTTTTAACTATATAAAGGCAAGATGTTATCACATGTTCTTCCCAGAAACCCATAGAAACTGTCAAAATTGTGGAAATATGAGGAACCTCTAATAGTTATACTCCATATCATTGAGTTTAGGTCTCCACATGGGTATGGGATGGGTGAGAGCTATCACATAGGGATCTGGTCAGGCTCCTCAGTAATCAGTTCAAAATCATTGAATGATGTTGGGTTAATAGAGTTATACACCTCAGGGTCAGGTCGATGGAGTTGAGGTAGGCCAAGTGTATGTGATGGAATAGGTTTAGGTTGAATATGGAGAGGGACTATTGATCATTAAAGGTATGATCCAGATCAATTATTATCTTTCTACTTATCTTTTCAATAATGGTTCTTCCTATTCCTTTATATTTTCTCATGTTTTATCGGGTATTGAATTACTGATTAAGTTATCTTCTGAGTTGGTTTCTCTTAACACGCCCAAGGGTAAGAAATTTGAATGTATATAGATATGTCTACTGTGTTCCATATTTGTTTAAAGCTATAGAAATTTGTGGTATTTCATGAAACGTGAAATTAATAGCTTTGATGTGATCTTTGGGATTGACTGGCTGGCTAGATTTCGTTCTCCCATTTACTATAATCATAGGTAGGTACCCATTATTTCACCTAAAAGAGATAATTTTGTGACTATTGGTGAGTGGTATATTTAATCTAGTAGGATAGGACCATATTTGATCCAGATTAAAGCCATCATGGCTTGGGTAGTATGTTTATCTCTCGTAAAAAAAACGGTTAAAGGGTCATCTTTGTTTCCTTGTGTTGTTGATATTTTTAAGGATGCCTTTCCAGATGAATTCTAAAGTCTTCATCATGATCAAGAAGTGGAGTTTGAGATAGAACTCATATCTGGGGAGTCTATCTAGATTATTCCATATCTTATGGAACTAGTAGAGTAGAGAAAACTTATGATTAAACTTGAGGACTTAGAGATGATGGGTTTCATCAGACCGAGAACTTATCCATACAGTGCTCCCATATTTTTTTCCAAGAAGTTAAATGGTAGTGTATGGATTTATGTGGACTACAGGGAGATGAATCATTAGATGGTGAAGATTAGTTATCCTTTACCATGTATTGATGATATCTTTGATCAATTATGAGTATCCCAGTGGTTATCCAAGATCAATCTTTATTTATGATACAATCTGTTGTGGGTCAGAGTAGGGGATATCCATAAGAATGGAATTTAGGAGTATACATGGATTTTTTGAGAACCTCATCATGTCATTAATTTTGATGAATTACTTAGTAGTGTTCAAGGATCTCATGAAAAAAATCTTACATCCATTTCTTGACTCTTTCTTCATGATCTTGTGAAAATATCATTATATTTAACAAACTTCTGAGTTACATTATACACACCTTAATACCATATTAATTATTCTCTAGGAATTGGATTTATTACAAGATTACGAAATTTTATTTTTGAATACAATAGATATATTTATGTGGTTATGTGATCTCTAAGTCAATAATTTAAATTGAATCAGAGAATATAGAAGTAATGTTGTCTTGGAATCACAATCAAAATCTTTTTGAGATCATGATTTTCCTCAGGTTGGATAGATACTATTTAAATATCATCAAGGAAATTTTCTAATCAGTAAAACTGATGGAGGGTCCTTCTAATAAGGGTGTGAAGTTTTAATGTACTTCTCATTGTGAGGAGTATTTCCTTTAGATGGAGAGGATATTGAAAACAACTCCGGTTTTGTTTCATTCGGAGATAGGGATCAGATTCACAGTGTACTTTGATTCCTCAAGTGTTCCTTTGGGAGCTATATTGATTTATAGGGGTCATTTAGTTTCTTATGGTTCATATCGACTATGACCCCATGATCAAAATTACCCAATACATGACACACAGTTAGCTACAGTGGTCCACACCTTGAAGAGTGGATGACATTATCTCCTTAGTGAGAGGTTTGTTGTTTGCGCATATCAAAATATCCTCCAATGTATATTCACTCAGTGGGATAAAAATTTGAGGTAGATGCATTGGGTAGAGTATATTTATACATTATAATTAAATATGGACTATACTCTTGAGAAGGAAAATATAGCTATATATTCTCTAATGGGGAAAACATCGAAGATGCAGGATCTTGGTGAGTGGTCATCACTAGAGGAATTCTATCTGATAATTTTGATGGTGGAGTGTATTTTGGATGAATTTTAGGATCACAAATTAATTAAATTTTCACCTTTGGTCATCATATATTTTCTACTGTATCGAGTAAAGACTGGTTAATAGTTTGATTTTGAGTGTGTAGTAATGCGAGAATGATTTCCATGAAGTGACTAAGTTCTAGGATGGTCAGTGGATGATGATGACATGATCAGCATGCATAGGTGGGTTATATTTCCAACCTCCATAAGAGAGGATCTCATGTGACACTCATTCATCAAAATGGATAGTGTATATAGAGATGATGAATATGTACCATGAAATCTGAAATTTTTTTTGGTATCTTGTTATAAAGTGGGACATCACTAGTTTTGTTTCATGATGTCTTACATATCATAAGGAAAAGGCCAAGCATCATCACCCTTGTAGTTTGTGTCAACCACTTCCATTGTAAATATTTAAGTGGAATTATGTGACAAAGGAATTCTTAATTGGGTTACCTAGGACCTTGAGGAATCATGACTTTGTTTGGGTCATTATCGATCAACTGGTGAAAGTGGATCAATTCTTGTTAATTCAAGAGGCATTTTTCATGGATGAGATGGGAAATTTGTGTTTTTGGGAGATTGTATTCCTATATAGAATTCAATATAGTAATGTAACTAATAAAGCTATATGTTTCATGTATTGGTATTATTAGGGAATACATAAGGCTTTGGGTACTCAGTTAAAACATGGTATAACATGTCATCCTCCGATCAATGGTAAATTTAAAAGGGAGATCCAAATATTGGAACATATATAGTGGATATGCGTCTAAGATTTTGGTGGAGATTAAGATGTTCACCCATCTTTGGATTAATTTTCATACACCATTATATTATAGTCTTCTATTCTAATGGAATCTTTTGAGGCTCTCTATAGATGACTATGTTTCACACCACTTTGTTGGAATGAGGTGGGTGAGGTAGCTATTAAAGTGTTGAGTATAGTGAAAGAGACCTCTAAGATATTTTAGTTGATCATGAAGTGGTTGAATGCTACTTTGAGTAGGTAGTGGTCATATGTCGATCAGAGGAGATGGAATTTGGAGTTCACTATTGGTGAAAATTTTTTCTTATGTGTGAATCCTCGGTTAGGGAATCGACCACTGTGTAATTAAGGGAAGTTAGCACAAAGTTTTTTTGGACCTTTCATGATCACTGAACACATTGGGTCTATAGCCTATTTACTAGACCTTCCTTTTTACTAAAAAAGAATGAATGATATGTTTTATGTGTCTCAAATATGAAGGTATATAGCTAATCATGATCATGTGATAGAATGTGAGGATGTTGAGTTGGTTCCTGATGAATCATATTTGGAATGCCCATTGTGGATTTTAGACTAGAGAAATAAATTATTGTGGTGGAAGATAGTGACACTATTCTATATCCTATCGTATCATTGATAAATTTAGGAGGAATCTTGGGAGTGGGAGTATGATATTCAGGATCAATGACTTGAGTTGTTAAATAAAGAGGCCTAGTGATGCTTCCCAAGGATAAGAAGACATTATATGAGGATAATGTAAAGACCTCTGATTTTTTAAGTGTGTTATGAGTTAATTGTAGCCTTTATTCAACTTTTTTACTATAAATTTTTTGGGATGAGTTCTGGAAGTTTTTGGTTGTTTTTTGTTGTTTTCTGAGAGTTTTGGTGCATTTTACGGGTTCATTATTTAGAATAGATTTCCTAAACCGTTCTAATTATCAATGAAACTATGATTCTTGTGGTAGAGGTACTTGGGGTGGAGCACATTTGGGGAACACATTTTTTCTAACTGTGAAATCTTTCCCCAAGTAACTATGAAACTAACAAAGGTTAAGGTATACGGTTTTTCAACCCATGTAACCTCTCCATAAGAACTGTGAAACTCATTCCAGTGGAAAACATCATTATTGGAAGACATTTTAAGAACTATGTGACCAAACCATGTAGGTTCCCTGAAGAGGGAGTGAACCTCGCAGGATTAGCTCACAGTTTTTCTAACCATGTATGTGTGAATTTAATGTCATAAAACTTCTTATTTATATCCATAACTCACCTAAATTGACTTTTTATTATTCTTGTATCCATCTCTCTCAAACCCAGATACTCCTCAGGCTCTCCTCAATAATTTTGTTCCCTTTTGCGCTTGATTATAATGGAACCAAGTGTTTTGTGATTAGGAATTAAGGTATGTGATACATAAGCCTATGTTCTTCAGTTTTCTTCTATAACTACCATTCTTCCCTTGAGATTAATTATATATTCTGCATTCGATGACTATAATTATGGATTATGATGTCATATAATGAATAATTTTGAGATCGTTTCTAGAATAGTGTCATATCTAGTGCACTACTGGCACTCCCTTTGATCAATCTCATATCAAAAATTATTGGGAGATCATGAACGGTATGCTAGTGTATTCCATTTTATGTTAGCTTATAATCTTCTTGGATATAATTCTATAACCTTAATGTCATTGATTTTTAATTGGTTCTAGGGGTTCTTGGTGCGTTGTCTCAATCTGGTTAGTGCTTCGATCTGACTAAGGTATCGATCCTCAAAGGGTTTCAGAGTTTTTTTCATCAAGATTAAGGCAGGAAGTTTATTACCATATTGGGAACTCGTATACTCATGTTAAGATGATGTGGTATTTTTTTATCAAAGCTTGATTGACCATTATATATTTTGATTGCTTGCATCTATGTGTGTATCTTGTGAGACCCATATATGATGCTTGATTCCATATGTATTCCTATATGTCTTGTTAGAATATTTTTGATGTTGATCACATATTATTGTATGTTGTTAATAGCTCTCATAATGATGTGTTATGTTCTACCTATAAATGTTATGCTCTATTTTTTGTGGTTATCAAACCTTTGGAGGTATTTTTACCAGTAATTGAAATTATTAGACCATTATAGTATGGTTATCCCTTATAGGGAGAGTGCACATGTAAAGAAATGATAACAATGATGGACCTGAGCATAGGGTAGGGGCATGATTTCCTTAAGGTCAGGCCTAATATAGAAGTTGTGGGTTTTGATGGTCATGTGCCTCAACCCTAATCATAAATGGGGAATGATGGTATTGTGTATTGTCCCATGATGGAGATAGGGTGCAATGACCATGTGGCCTAGCCTGGATCATTAGCCTTGGAACTTCTCATTGATACTTATTATACTTATGGATAACTATTGTCATGACTTCCATTCATACCATCCTTCAAGCCTGGAGCTGAACTTAGTATATTCAAGACTCATAGAGGATTTTTCATTATAAGAAAACTCAACATAAGTCTTGATTGATTACTTTCACATTTGAATTTATCATGGAACACACCTATTGGACATGTTTAGTCATGTTAAGTATGCATTGGTGGTATCCTATTGGGTTTTATTACTCAAACATTATATGGTAATCTCAATGTGCATGCAAAATACATGATTAAGGATCTAGGTAAAGGAAAGTTATATATGGAAGATAGTTAAGCTGAGGAGTATGGAGTAGGTGGGACGCATTCCCTATAAACTAATTATTTCTTTTGTGTGTGTATATACCATCCATTAATGTCTTTTATTAGTATTATTCTAAATATTATGGTATTTTCATGTCCATATAATTTTATTTCTTTCATGGGAATATGATTCTACATATTGTAAAGTGATATGTATTCATTTCACAATCTCATCGTTATTCGGTATTTTTTTTAAGTATCCACTAAGGAATAATTATCTTCCATGTTAGTGTTTTCTAAAAATGTTTTCATTTTTTTACTATTATTCATTGATTTTTTGAAGTCATTTTTACCCATTTTTTTCTTTTTACAAAATTCTTTAAAAATGAATCTTCCTTCCCTTTTCCAAAAAAAGATACTTTATGAAATTTATTAAAAAAGTAAAAGGAATGTTTTTTTAATTTATATGGGATGGATGGAATATCCCTCCATAATTATCCCTAATGTTTTAAATATTATTTAATATGATTACAAGGTTCTTTTCAAAGAAAATATTTTTCTTTTATAAATGTGTGGCCTTTTAAATAAATGATTACAAAGTGGTATGGGATTTTCATCTCACTTTTTTACATCTATGAATTAAATTTCATATTCACCACTTACTTCCTTTGTGTGGTGAATCTACTACACATTTTGATATATCTTATCATAAATATCTTTATATCCATGGTATTCAATGTTTCATTTGATAATTATTATCTATTATAGGGATTATGTTACAAATATTTAAAATTGGTATGAAAAACATTCATTTAGAGATATATTTTTAAATTGATTATTTAATATATGAGTATTGAATTAGACTAGTATGACATGGGTTGGGGAATATCTAATACAATACCTATGGGTTAAGGAATAATTAATGAAATACCCTCGATGCATTAGTAGTCTCTTGAGGTGAAATCAGTTGGAAACATACCCTTCGAGTTTGTTTCCAAGAAAAATAGATAGGTTTCTACCTGTAGACTTAAAAAATCTTATAAAAGGTCTTGATAGTAGTGGTTCATATGAGGCATACATGATGTCTAATAATTAAGAATTTTGGTCTTGTGAATAATTTTATTTGGAGGACTTTATGATAAAATAATTATCATTTTTTTGTTTCAATATTAGTCTAGAATATTTTTTAATAAAGATAGTTATTTTATGAATGATCTACATTGAAATTTGGGTATTACTATTGAATTTTGGAGATTAAAGTTTTTTTAATCATATAAAGGTTTATTATTTTTGTGGAATTATCTTATCTTATCCAAACCATTTTTTTTTTGGTTAATGTATAAAGAAAATAGGATTAGATAGTTTTTCTTTTTTGGATTTTTTTATCCATATAAATTTATTTTATTTATTCGAGCATGAAAAAAAATTATCTTGAGTACTAATCATTTGGAGAGAAAGATGAGTTTGTGGTGGAAATTGATTATAGGATGAAACTTCATTTTTCAAGTAAGTATGTTTCCTTATGATCTTATTATAGGAAGTGAATTAACTCTTTATCTCTAGGAAAAATATTTTAGAATAAAAATTTTGTTCGTTTAATTTTCTTACTGAGAAATAAATTATCACTTTAACCCATCATAGATTTATGGTCTTGTGATGGTAGACTTTCAGATGACTGTATTCTCTATCATTCTCTATTATAACATTATAATAATATTTCTCTTCCGTATACATGTTTTCACTAATTTTATCCTATTAGAAATACTTTTTTACGGTTACTTTTTATTTTTATTTACTTTTTATAAAGAAGATGTGTTATTAACCCTATTTACAGTGTGGGTTTTTCAAAAATTGTTTATTTTCAAATATCAAACCCTAGACTACTGAGATCAAGTTTAAATTTCAAGAACGTGGTTTAATTAAGGTGGGGATAATGGAACACCCTAAGATATTACAATATTTTCATAAGTTTATTTTTGTTTCTATCTTTATTTATACTAAACGCCATGTTAATCTTACACGATACACAAAAATGAG
Organism: Viscum album; assembly: GCA_963277665.1. Classification (NCBI taxonomy): domain Eukaryota; kingdom Viridiplantae; phylum Streptophyta; class Magnoliopsida; order Santalales; family Viscaceae; genus Viscum; species Viscum album. Next base: position 110,161,111 of record OY728161.1, read on the forward strand.
TCAGCTTGCTTTACACTTAAGGTCGAGTTTTACCGAACAACAATATATTATTAAAAATATTATTATTTAATATAATAAGAGATAACCTAAATTTTAAGTTAGCGGTAATGAATAGTATTAACTAACTTATGAAAATATAAGGTTTAATTCATTAATTACAAATTAATTAAAATGAATATAGGAACAAACTGAATATATATGAAATTATTTTATAAAGAACTTTTTTTATGCTCATAAAATCATTTTATCCTAAAAAATTAAATTAACTAAAATTAAAGAATTATATAAATGTAATATATATTAAATAAAATATTTTTTAAATTTATCCAATAGATTTAATAGGAATAAGATAAGAATTACCCAATTTTATGCACAAAAACCTATATTTTTCTAAAGGAAGTTTTACTGCCTTTTAATGGAGAACTATTTTGAATACAATTGTAGAAAATTTTATTTATTTTTTTTGGAAAATTAAACTTATTATTTATAATTATAATATAAAAATTTACTTTGGTTTATTTTTTGTTATTTTTATGATAAGTTTCATGTTTTGATGAATATTGATAAAATATTAAATTTAATTGAAAGAAACTTTTTCATCTAAATAATTTATCATGTTAAATTATATTTTTATTAGTTTAAAAGTATAATTAGATCAATATATTATAATTTAATCTAATTTAGATAATTTTAATAAATATTAAATTGATTTTGGATATAAAAACATTTCAATATCTTGAATGTTTTCACTTTAAAAACATGTTTTCTCTTTCCGTTAACGGGGTTAATTTTAAATTAATTACTAAAATTATATGTTTTTAATTTTTTAAAAATATATTTTATATTAGGGATAAGTGGGTAAAATTTATTTAAGTAGATTCCTTGGAAATATAAATAGTAACTTTAGTATTTTTTTTAAATTACCACGGTTAAGGGTAAATCGGGTAATTAAGGATAAAAATAATATTATAAGTATTATAAAAATACCCAAACACTAGTCCTAATTTTTTTTAATGAGTTATTTTCAACCAAAATCATCATTAAGATGATTTTATTTCCTCTTTTATCCACTTGGATGACTTTATGAATTTTTATTATTCTTTTATTCAAAGAAATGTCAAATATGACACACTCATGTTTTAAAAAATTATTACATTTTTATATATGGTTATTAAGAAGATACATTCGAATATAAATTGTAATTGGAAATATAAAATGTTTATATTAATCATGATAATTTATTTTTAACTTTTATGTAATAAATAATTAAATTAAAGGCTTTCATAATGATGATGTAGTAATTGTTTAATTAAGAGACATATTAAATAAATGTTATTAAAAAAATTAAAATAAATATAATTTAATATAATTAATGTCATCAAAAAAATTTATAGATGGCTTAGATATATTAAGGATGTATTAATTGTCTTTTTTGAAGTTATATTTTTATTTATGTTTTTTAAAAGTCAAGAAATGAATCGTGTAAAAATTGAAATTAATGATATTTTAAAACAAATAATATTTTATTAGATGATATAAAATTCATAAAATTATGAAATTTTTCTAAAGGATTAGTATAAAGTTGATAATTTCATCCATGACTCATTTATAGTTCTTTTAACATTTAATAGTAACAATATTAACCCTTAAAGTGTAAAAATCCAAGTTATCATGGTAAGAGTTACATGGTTTAACTAAGGGTTAAATCCAAAAAATAGGGTAATAATGTGACCTAAAAAATGTATAAAAATTATTTTAAGAATGTATTTAGACTTATAATAATCATATATTTTAAATAAATCTCTTTGTATACATTTTTAATTGAAAATTTATTTATATTAATGTAATATTTTTAGAGTTTATAAAAGTGCCTCTCACTTCAATTATAAAAGGGCACATCCTCCCTCACTTTCTCACATCACATTGAGATTTATATATCAACCAATACCAATCCAAATAAGCTCCCAAATTCCCTCACCTCATCATATAATCCCCCCTTTAGGCATAACTCTAACCAAATAATTCCTTTTGTGCAAACCAAAAGGAGTTACCCAAAAAAGAGGTAAAGTTCTTCAACAGTCACTTTTGTTTTATTTTATTCTCTGATCCTTGATTTATTATTATTATATTATTATATAAAGAAAACAGAATCCTAAATATATTTATAACTTTTTATTTTAATTTTTAAACCTACACCTATACACACTTCCATCAAATGGGTGAAAATTTTACCATACGTGTACGTCGAACTACGACCTCGCGAAACGATGTCTTTCATTTTTCCTTTACCACCTTTCATGGTCATTAATTATGGTTTAAAAACTATTTTTATATTATATTTATGTTTTAATAATACTTATTTAATTTTTTTATAACACATACATTCATTCTTTCCATTTTCTATAAATAATATAACATCGTTCGTGGAAGTATGGACTACCGCCTACTGAAAACGATGTGATTTCTTCACACTATACATGGAATGTATAAAGGATGGTTTTAATAAACATATGTGATATATATAACATATATATTATAACATAATTTTAATATAAATATATATCATTTACTTTTCATTCTTTTAATAAGGTAAATAAATGAAAGCAGTGTTCATGCATACGTACAGCCTACTGTCTCCATGAATAGTGCATTTCATTTCCTATCTCCATATTTAATGGATTATATATATAAATATTCTGAATATATATATAATATTAATTCACATTTTAAAGTATTTATATGATGAAATCGTGATCTAAGAAATAATAACAACAAATAACAATTCAAAATATACTCAAGAAACATGGCAATTAACACCCGAAATTATGAAAATGATGAAATATTATTAACAAACTAGTGATAAAATAATATAATAAGATCTATATGATATCCTAAATTTGAATAATGTTATTATATAAATTAATAACATGATTTAAACCATTATATATTATATTAAATCACATACAACTGAAAACTAAGTGTGAGGTAAGTGATCTTTGTCTCGCTTTTAATTCTATGGGACACATGCCTTATACACTACTTAATTATTTTGTATAGTGTATGTACCACTAATGAATTTATTTTATGACTATTATTATTAATATTGTGGTATTTTAATATCCATATAATTTTCTTTCTTTCATGGGAATATTATTATACTGATTATATAGTGATGTGTATTTATTTCACAATCTCATCATTATTCAAGATTGTTTGTGTTTAAATATCCAATTGGGAATAATTATCTTCCATGTTAGTGTTTCTTAAAAATATTTTCAATTTTTTTACTATTCTCCATTGATTGCATAAATTAATTTTTACCCATTTTTACTTTTTAAAAAATTCTGTAAAAAAATATTCACGTCTTTTTCCAAAACAAGGTACTTTATGAATTTTCTTAAAAAAGTAAAAGGAATGTTTTTTTAACTTATACAGCATTGATAGAATTTCCCGCCGTCATGAATCCATAATGTTTTTAATATTAATTTAAAAGTTTAAAAGTTTATTTACAAATAAAATATTTTCTTTTATAAATGTTTGGCCTTTTAAATAAATGATTACAAAGTGGTAAGGGATTTTCATCTAACCTTTTACATCTGTGAGATAAATTTCATATTCACCACTTAATTATTTTTTGTGGTGTATCTACTTCTCATTTTGATATATCATACCTGAATCTCTTTATCTTCATGGTATTCAATGTTTCATTTGATAATTATTTACTTTTATTAGGATTATGTTTCAAATATTATAAAGTGGTATGGGACACTTTGAATTCAAGATATCTTTTTAAATAGATTTTTCAGTATATAAGGAAAGAATTAGACTAGTATGACATAGGTTGGGGCCATTTAATACAAATCATGTGGATTAGAGACTGTTTAATTAAATACCCTCAATGCATCGGTAGTCACTTGAGATGAAATCATATGGTGAAAACCCTTTCGAGTATGTTTCCAAGAAGAATAGATGGGTTTCTACCCATAGACCTAAAAAATATTTTGAATGGTCTTGATGATAGTGGTTTATGTGCCAGATACATGATGTCCAATAGTTAAGATTTTTATTCATTATATTTTTTATTTATCCATGATATTTTGCATCGACGTGACTATGGATGCACTTCATTCTCATCTAATTGAGTGAATGGAATGTGTTATCAGTTATTTAACTTTCCATGTTGATTTATTCTCATTAGTTAATTATTTCTTCCACTTTACTTTCCCTTACTGATTATTTGATCTCACCCTTTTATTTATTCTATTTTCCCTAGGTTATAAAGTTGAAATTTTTGAATGAGTTCAAGGATTATAATTATTTTCCTTTTTCATGTTTTATTTTTTACCAATGTAATAAGGGAATCATTTATGTATCTAGTTCTTCAAAACTGATAAATTGATCGGTCCTCTGAGACTTGATTCATTTTAATCATGTCAATGAAGTAAAATAATGCACTGGCTCTAGGATTATAGGGTTAGGGTGTTACAAGTGGTTGATAAGAGGAAAGTCCCATAATCATAACCTCTCCACTAATTTTCACTTTTAGAGACACTTTCCTTGAATAGAGACTTATCCATTTATACGGTTACAAAAATGTCACTCAACTCACTTATAAAGGGTGACATATACCACCCCTTTTACATACACTCTAGAAAATTAATTCCTCTTAAAAAACCTTTCTAATTATCATATATAAAAATCCCTCTGATTTCATACCCTTTGTCCAATTAAAATCCCTAAATCATCCATTTTTAATAGGTCCTCCAAGAGAAGGTTCAAACTCTCAACATGATTACTAATCACTTATTATCTATTTTTATACTCTATATTTATCCTCTAAATAAATTTTTCCCATTATAATAAAACTAAATCAGTGTTATTAATATACTTAAATTTTATTATGTTAATGGTAAAATCATTAACTACCTTCTGCCCATCACCTTAGAAGAGTAAAAATGCCTCTCATGTTTAAGTGCAGGATATCACCTCCATGAACTACCTATTTTATTTTTTATCACCATCTTATAGAGATGGTTAAAAAAGTATATTTAATAAATAAATATAATATTTATAGAATTTTTAATATTATAAAAAGTTAAACCATTTTAAACTTTCTTTTTGTTCTATGGAAAAAGAAAATGTTGAATGTGTATTTGTGTGGACACCCGCCTCCCTAGAGCTATGTGTTCCATTTTTAATCACCGCCTTAAATTAATGTTCATAAAATATATTTAATGAATATATATGGTATAAAGGATTCATATATATAATTAATATTTTTTTATGTTATGAAACAAAAAATGAAAATCATTGTGAAGTAATATTTTTTTATCAGTAGATTATACAAAACAAGCTCATTATGGATCTCATTCTCTAGAACCATGCCCATAATTACCATCAACTTAATATGGGGGTGTATAAATAATTTAAATAATTTATTTTAATATATTTTATAATCTGATAATTATGAACTTAGTTTCAAAAAATATGGTTTGACATCACCATTATGAAACCTGTTCGAAATAATCATAATTACAACATCAGGTAATGAAAATAAGTGATAATTAACAAATTAAAGTATAATAAATGATGATACCTGATAAGTGTAATTCATTCATATATTTTAAGGTGTTTTAGTAAATTAATTCTTGGATTTTTTGGATGAATATTTTCAATTTTCAATGATCTGACTTGTTTTGTGTTTTTTGGCTGGATACCATAAATTTGTAAAAAAGAATAAAAATGGGTGAAATTGTAAGCTTTAAGGAACTTCACTCTGATTTTCTTTTCATGTGTAAGGACATAAAATTTGTAAATATGGATGAAGATGGAAAAACTGAAGCATAAATATTATGCGTCGTGTAATGAAATTACACGTCATGACTTCATCAAAGGAAACTATCACCGCACAAAACAATTCGTGATGTTAAAATAGGTTGTGGGAGACTATTACACATCAGGTAATTAAATTACACAACATGAAATTTTTTGAGATTTTTTTTGGAGAATAAATACACTGAGATTCACGAGATCGAAAGATTTAAGTATTTCATGTCATGAGATTTTATTTAATGCAGTGAAAAGCATTCAAAGTTTCAAATATGCATATGAGATTAATAAATATTCAAAATATATAGAGGAAAACTCAGATTAGGATTACACGACATGTAATATGATTCCACATCATGAAACCTATCGGGAAGAACCAATTTTAATCCTATAAATATAGGGCTTATCAATTGATGTGCATATCATTTCCAGATTGAGATGGAGGACCACTGTCAGACGAAGGTGCACCTACTATGGCACCTTACTTTTCCACTTTATTTAGGATTTTTCTTTATTATTTTTATACAATAGTTCATGGTTATCATGATTGAGTGATTCATTTGTGTCAGTGCGGGTGTGATGAAGAGGGGTTGAATATATAAGGTATTTTATTTTTTATTTCAATTTATGTGGGTATTTCACATCTTTTATTCAATTCTATCACTTCTATATTTTCTTCTTCCATGATCATTATGAGTAGGGTTAGGGACTAGGTTTATTTTGTTTCTTTCTTTGAGCATGATCATTGCCTTGGTAGATTGAATACATTTTTTAAACATGTGATCTGGGGTTTATAATTCTACCATGACCATTGGGTTTGTCCTTTATCTATGTTTAAATAATGTTTTGGTTTACCCATCCTTTGAAATTTGAAGTACCTGACCATGAGAAAACGAGAGTTTGGGTTTGAGTGTGTTTATCATGACCATTAAACTCACTAGGACCTGATTCTCACACCTTCATAGTTGTTAATTGATTATTTTATACCTTGTCATCCCATGAACCTAGATTCATTGCTACCGAGAACCCATTTTATATTTTCTTCTCCCACCTTATTCAACAATCCAATGCTCAGTAGTTTAGATTTATTTTCCTCAAATTGTATTTAGTTTAGTTTTATTTTATTTAATAAATATTTTCTCCAACCCTGTCTTTGTGGGTTCGACCTCAGACTTGGATATCCTATACTACCCGATAGTTTAGTGGTTTTTTGTTCTATGTTTTTAAATGTATAAATTCGGTAACATGGAAGGAATTAACAATGTCCGTAGGGATTTCATTTTTTTGTATCATTTCCAGGGATCAGAGTGGGTAATTTATTAGTCAAATAATTTAGATAAATTCTTTTCCCATATATTATTTTTACTGATTTTAGCAGAGTATTTTTATTTTAAATTTTATTTTACCGTACTGTGTATTTCTTTATTGTAGTGGTAGGACTGCAGAGAAGAATGAATATTAAGGAGTGGTTCACCTTCCTACTGGATGATATGGTGCAACTTCTCATTGATATCAAAATGATGAGAATTCAACCCTAGGAGTACCCACAAAACCATACCCATGCTATGAACACACAACACCACATAGCCTAAACCCAGAATTCTACAAGGAGCATCACAAAAACAAAGCTAGGGTAAGTACCACATCTAAAGTTGATTTTTATACTAATCATGGAACCCTTGATTTTTTAAGATTAGAAGATAAGGAAAAGTGTGACCTTGTGGCATACCTTGAATGATTTGAAGCAAATTTCAGCAAACTACTAAAATAAGAAGAGAGCGAACAAGAAGATAGAATTGAAAAAGTTGGAACCTCAGTTGCTGATATGCTACAAATCCTCCTCGCAAAAATGGGACCACATCCGTAGGAATAAGATGATTAATAAGATGAAGAATAAAAGGAATATGGATAGATGGCTACAAATTTATCAAAAAAATTATAAAAAGTTTAAGTGTTATGTAAGAAAAAGCTCCATGTGTTAACTACGCAGAATAACAAATTAAATAAGCACCATAAGAAATTAAGAATTTTTATATAGAACCTGAAGTGATTATTAAGAAAATCCCACACATGCAGCCGGCCATTAAATAAGAATAATTTTACCAAGTCTGGACAGATACAAAGATTATTTTAATAATACTCATGATTTTCGGACTCTATTCACCACCTCTGAGATCCATGCCAATTCTTTTGAGGAAAGTTCGAGACGAGCTGGGTATATTTAAAAGCCAAGATTGGGTGAACTTGAGACAGTTATCTTTATATCACACCCCAATCATCTAACCCAGGTATGGTCGAGCTAAATGACTGTTAAAAAAGAGAATATTCTAGGAGGAAACCCAATATTTTTATTACTTTCTAGGATTTTAGATTTATAATTTTCTTAGAATTTAATTTTATATTAGTATTTAATTTCAATCCCCATAATATTTTTAAGCATATTGAAAAGGATTTTACTTTCACTTATTTCTAAGAGTTTTTAAGTTCATCATAGATATAGGAATAAAGTGAAAAGAACAGGGAAAACCCCACACAACTTATTTGGAAGAGTTAATTAAAAAGGGGGTAAGAGTTTAAATTCTGAGTTTTTTCAGTTTTACACCCAACATTTTAATGTTTTTATATATTTAACTACAAATTTCATGCCCTTACTTGATTCATTATTTAATCAAATGAACAATGAGACATAAACTACCAAGGATATTTACCATGCCATGAATTTTAAATTTCTTTATCAATAAATTTGAATGGTAAAAATAGACAAAATAAATAGTTGAGATAAACATGTGGATTAAAATTTGACAAATCATGGTTTTAGGAGTAGTTTTATCATTGTAAATGAAATTTTTCTGAGATTTGGACATGTTTTTAGTTTTTTGTGTTTGAATTCACTTATTTAATTATTTTTATGCATTTCCATGAGTGATTATCCCAACCATTCATCTCATTCTTGACACATCCACTGAGCCAATATTTTTCATTCCTTCTATAGTATATTAATTTAGAAACTAGGGCATGTTTTATTCTTGAACTTTATTTGCATCTTATCGAAGCTGTAACTAAATAGGTTCACTTTTAAAATTATTGAGTCATTATTTTTGTTAGCCCTTATACTAAGGCCCACCTTGCATTAATCCTTTTAAATCTCTTAGAATCCATGAATATCCTTGTTAAGAAATGATCCCTGTTTAAAGCCTATTTTATCCATTCCTACTATACTCTAAATTTTTTTCATGATATTACAAAGAATAAGTTTAGGGGAGGAACATTATAAGGTGTATCGAGATACACTTTATTGTGGATATTTGGGGGGGGGGGGTTACATTGTGATTTGGGGGGAGGCCATGACATCATTCATTGTATTATACTGTTCACCTATCCTTCCAACAAACATTTAAGAAAACCAAAACATGAAAAAAATTGTGTAGTGTTCTAGGAGCATAAAAACCCATTTTCCAGACTGATGACATTTTGATCATATGTGGTTAGGTAATGGATGTGAGATTTTTACTGATCATAGCTTCCAAAAAAGAAAAAAATAAATAAATAAAATAAATAAAAAAAGAGAAAGTGAGGTTGATTTTATCACTACACTTACATGTATCATGATCCAACTTTGAGCATTTTAGGGGAAGAGGGAGATAAAAATTTTAAATGGATATATTCATTGAGATTTTAATATGATATCATGAAAAATTCCTTAGAGTCAAACCTCCTCTTCGAGATTTACATTTTATATCATTTACCTAACTAACCTAAAGACTCCAATTAATTTGATCCTAAATGATGAGACCATCATGATTAATTGTAATAACTATTTTTACATAGTGGAAATGTTAGATGTATTTCAACCCTATTCTATGTTACATGTCCTTGAGGTATGTGATGAATTATATTTCAATTTGTACCCTGATGATGATTGAAAAAAATCATATGAGGTAAATTGAAAGTGACATACATATTGATAATGAATTGAAAAATAAAATGAATGAATAAAGAGGTTTGGATATTTCAAAAGAGAAAAAGTAAAATACCTGATTGATTTTATTATTTGAAAATGATGCATTGAAAATTTTTACCATGTGATTCTCAATCATTTAATTTTCCATTTGATCAATTGTTTTTGTTTAAATTGAATTTGAAGCATAGTAAGGTGAACATACTTTGTAATATGTTGATATTCCATCCTTGTGGAAAAGGATGAATTCAAGTGTGGGGGTAATTGATAAGAGTATTTCATGCATACATTTTAAGGTGTTTTGGTAAATGAATTCATGGATTTTATTGATGAATCGTGTTAATTTTTGAGTGATCTAAATTGTTTTGTGTTTTTTGGAAGGATACAATGAATTTGTGAAAAAGTAATGAAAATGGGAGAAATTACGAGCTTAAAGACACTTTGAGCTGCTTAACTTCACTCATGGGACAACATCGAATTTTTAAAGATGGATGAATCTGGAAAAACCAATGCAGAAATATTATACGTTGTGTAATGAAATTACACATCATGACTTCATCAAATGAAACTATCAACCCATAGAACAAGTCTTGAAGTCAAAACATGTTGTGAAATACCATTACACATTGTATAAATATGTTACATGATGTAACATTTTTCAAGATTTGGTTTTGGAGAAGAAATATTCCACGATTTGTGGGATCTGGAGATTTAAGGATTACACGTCGTGATTACTAATTTCACACCATGAAAAGTAGTCAAAGTTTCAAATCTGCGTATGAGATTTTCATAGATTCAAAATACATGGATGAAAACATGGATTTGGATTACACGACATGTAATCACATCACACATTATGACACTAGTTGGGAAGAATCAATTTAAAGCCTATAAATAAAGGGCTTATCTACTATTGGGAAGATTATTCTGGGATCTAGACAGAGGACCACTACCAGACAAAGGTGTACCTACTGTGATGCCCTACATCTCTATTTTCTTTAGTATTTTTCCTTGTTATATTTATACACTCGCTCATGGTTAGCATGAGCAGGTTATTTCTTTGTGCTGGTATTGGTGTGATGAAGGGGGATTGAATGTATAAGTTATTTTCTTTTTTATTTCAATTCAATCCTTTCCATTATTTCCTCTTGCATGAAAATTGTGAGCAGGGTTAGGGATTGGGTTTATTTTCATTCTTTCTTTGAGTATGATCATTTCTGGAGTAGATTAAATACATTTTTTAAAAATGAGATCTCAGGTTTAGACTTCCACCATGACTATTGGGTTTGTCCTTTTCTATGTTTAAATAAGGTTTCATTTTACCCATCCTTTTCAATATGAAGTACCTAACCATGAGAAAAGGATAGTTTGGGATGTAGTGAATTTATCATGACTATTGAACTCACTAGGACCCAATTCTGACAGATACATTATCGTTAATTATTTTATACCTTATCATCCCATGAACCAGGATTCATTTATGCCTCGTTCCCATTTTATATTTTCTTCTCCCACCTTATACAACAATCTAATGCACAGTAGTTTAGATTTATTTTCCTCAAATAGAAATTATTTAAGGTTTATTTTATTTAATTAATATTTTCCTTAAACCTACCTCCATGGGTTTGACCTTGGACTTTCATATCTTATACTACCATATAGTTTAGTGGTTTTTTTTGTTTTTAATTTTCTAAATTCGGAAACCCAATGGGAATTAACTATGCCTGCAGGGATATCTATAAAAAAAGAGTAAAAAATGGTTAGAGATGTGAATAAGGTTTCAAAATTTGTTATTATTATTTTATATTTATTATACATAAGGTTAAACCACTTTAGTGGAAGCTAGGAATTATGGTAAGGTTTTATCGTCTCAATTTACCCTCTTTGAGACATGTTCCATATTCACTCATTTTTTTACTTTTGTGGTGTATATAATACCAATGGATTTATTTTTAATATATTTATAATGAAATTAAATGTATTTAAAACTCCTTCTCAAGTTCTTTTTTTAGTGGGTTTTGACTCAAAGGTTACTAAAGGTGTAAGTTTTTATTTTCTATCTCATTTTCAAATCAAGATCATTATGAATAAATTTCCATATCGAGAAACATTATTTGAACATTATCTCTAATAACCAAAAAAATTTATTATCATCTTGTTATAATATAGTTTTTATATATAATCCCTCAATTTAATTTCCCTAAGTAAATAATTTACATGATGCGACATTTGTGAGACAAATTGACCTCACTTATTCGCTTTTGTCGGTTATTTTCCTCCTCTATGTCCATATTCATTGGATGATTTTACGGATATTCATATTTATGATTTCATAATCGATTAAGATCTTTTTATACTATTTTTAATTTTTCTAGAAAAAATTAAATAAATATTTTAACATTTTCTATGACAACCTGAAAATTTAGTTTAAAAAAATATTAAGCTTGATATCTTGTTTAACATACAGCATTGTGCCTTAAGTGAATTGATATATATTATAAAATTATTATTAATTAAATGTAACATAATCATTGAATTGGTGGGTATGAATATGAGTAACTAATTACAAAATATATTTATAATGTTAAAATTAAATACAAATTTATTAATTAATTCTTATGAAATAAGCTCTCTATTTTTATTAGTCATTTTTATGCATCAAAAATGCATTTTATTAAGAATTAGTTTTTATTGCATTATGTGTGTGAAAATTATATTTAATTTCTGAAACTTTTTGAAATTTTATTTTATAAAATGGAAATAATTTTTTGAAATCAGCATATCAGAATTAACTCAAGGTGAATTTGTTGGATTTTTCTAAAATGATTGATTTTTTAGTGAATATTTAGAAATATTGATTTTTGAAATACACTCATTTATTTTCATTAAATAAATTAATTTAAAAATTCAATCATATTTTTTATTTTATATTAAAGTTAAATATTATTCATTTGGTTTAATTAATTTCATTTAAATGAATTTTTTTTATTTTTATATAAGTTAAATTTTACACTCAAAAATAAATTTTTCTAAAAAAACTTGTTTTCATCATGTTTTACATATTTAAATAAAAATTAATTTATTCTACTTCTAGAAATTGAATATTGAGAAATGGAAACCATATTTTAAATCATGAGTTTTAAATTTTTTAAATAGGTCCCTTTTATTTTTAGGCATTATGAATAGTAATAGTGGTAAAATTTATCACTTCAGAAAAGGGTAAATTAGGTAATTCACGTTAAAAAATGTGTTGAGGCATTAAAAATGAACCCAAAACTTTACTTTGTTTCATTTTATTGAATTAATTCATCCATAGCCATCCCAAATTATAAAATATAGAATTTATATTATATTTGATCTTGGTAATGAAATTTATATTATTTTAAGTGAAGAAAATTCCAAAATGTTACTCTCTTTCTTTTAAGTTATTTTATATGTTCACATAAGAATAATAATGTGTTATAAAAAATCTAAAATATTATTTTAAAAAATATATTTAATTTTTTCATTTTAATTTATTTATTATTTTTAGTCATTGGATAATTATCTTAAATGCTTATGCAACATTGAAATAGTATTTATTCAATTAATATAAAAATAAAATGGTTTTACAAAGATTAAAAGTAATAAAAATTGGATGAATTACTATGTAACATAAATATTATAGATAAATATAGCATATTAGTGATGTTTTAAATGATTGTATTTGAATTCTATCTTTTGTGGATGTTTTTTAAGTCAAATTAAAAGAATATTGTAAAAATGACATTAATGATATTTGAAAATAATATTTTATTAAAAAAAGTAAAAATCATAAAAATATTTAAATATGAAAATTGGTATAATATATGCTTAAAATTTTCATCCCTTTTCCTTTTTTAGGCCAATTTTCCTTTTATGGTAACATTATTGACCTTTAATTTTTAGAAATATTTTATATTTTGGTAATTTTAAAAAGGGTTAAGAGGGGTTAAAATTAAGAGATAAGGATGAAAAAATAACCAAAACTTGTCCAAAATTTACTATATGATAGGATTTCGAATCAAAATATTATTATCTTATAATTATAAAAAATATTTTTACATTTTTCTATGAAACTTAATTTATATTAATTTAATACTTTCCAGGAGTGTCCCTCTCTACACTATAAATGGACACCCTTTCTCTATTTTCTTTTCAAAACATTGATAAACCTAACTCATCCAAAACCTTAAAATTTCTCTATAAAAATCCTTATACAATTTATAGATGTTCTGTAATTTCTAATGGACCAACCCTAGGTCCTTTAATAGGAGATCTAATAGAAGTCTATCGAAGAAGAGGAAATCATCTTTACCGACTCTTTCAAGTTTATTTTTTCTTATACATACTCTAAATATATTATACCCATTATAAAATAATAAGTATCATGAATATACTAATATGTGTTATTATTATTTTAAAACCATTTTCCACCTCTTATCAATCCTATGGAAATCGAAAACATCATCATGCATGTGTTCGACTTACCATCTCCATGTAGTGATGTAGTTTATTTTTCATTACCATCATTATAAAGATGGAACTAAAGTTTTTATATTATATTTATCAAATAATTATTCTTTCTTAATAATAATATCAAATTTACCTTCTTACCCTCCAATATTTTGGAAAAAAATAACATTGTCCATGCGTATATGTAGACTACCACCTCCAAAAAGCGATGTGATTTATTTTTCATTTACTCTTTGCATGGATGGTAATAATGATATATTTAATGAAAATATATGACATTTTTATAATAATTATCAGTCTATATATGATTTAACTATAATCAATTTACATGTAATAGAACTTCTCTGACAAAACAAGCATGAAAAAATAAATCAGTTATCACTCGAAATAATGATAATAATGAAAGATTGTTAACGAACAAGTGATGTTATGTTATAAAAGGATAATATATGATTTTATAAATATTATTATGGTTATTTTATAATTTATTTACATATATAAAACTATTATAAATGATTTTAAGTAACTTCCCACTAAAGGGAAACTTGAGAAAATGGGTTTCTTAACTCAATTTCATTCCATTAGGTTATATCACTTAATCATTTATTATGTTATGAAAATATTATGTGTGAAGTGAAATTTATTTTATTTAAACTTTTATCTATTATTATTTTCATTTTTAAATAATCTCTCGATTTATTAATTCTCAATTCAATGATCTGATCTTTTTATGGGATTTTTTCTTAATTTCTACTCTATTGAGACATATTTGGTACTATACACCTGTTTCATTTTAATGTGGTGTATATATTATAACTTTGAGGTATTTAACATGAATATATATTTATTAATTATTATTAAATATTCATTTAAATTTTAATATTTCAAGGGGTTATAATTTGAAAGTTACTAAAAAGGTAATAATTTATTCTAGAATCTCATTTTTTGGATTGTCTTTATTTTCATTGAAGGAATCAAATAATATATACTTCATAAACTCCATATAGTCTCTTATCATATGGATATTTATATAGTTTCTATATTTAATTCCAATGTTTACTCTATTTGGCGCTTAAATCAAGAAAATTAATGTCTAAAAGAATAGTTGATCTTATTTCTCTTTTTGATCCAGTACATTTTTCCTCAATATCTATATTTTTCATAATTTTTTAAAAAAATTACTTTTTATTCAATTAAAGGAAATTTTATGTCATCCTTTACTTTTAAAAGGTTTTAAAGGAATATTTTTATGTTTTTATAAAAGTTTTGTTTTAAAATTTCTTTACAAAAATTCAAAAGAAATCTAATATTTAACATATACGGTGTTAACAGATTTTCCCAACACTATAAATGTTTTACACTCTTATAATATTATAACAATTTAAAAGAAATTAAAAAATAAATATACTTAATAAAATATATTTTAAATTGTTCTCTTCCATTTTCTTCTACTCTTTAAAATACTATATTTTTCTAGAAAATATATTTTTCTAATTTTCATCTATCATCTCTTGATTAAATTTGTGGCCATTTACTTCCTCTTGAAACAATTAATTACTCCTGATCATTGGAAATTAAATTTCTCTTAAATATATATATTTTTTCAATCATTTATATTATTATTTAATATACCATAACCCATTTCTATATACAGTGTTTTACTTTTTATTTTTTTGTGATTTATTGTGGAAATATTGATATTTCATATTCTTTACTCAATACGGATATTTATTGGTAAAGATTATTTTGTATAAATTAAATTGATTATTTAATATATACAGAATGAATTAGAAATTCATTACAGGGTGTAGTCTAAAATTATATATCCCCTCGATGTATTGATGGGCCTCATGAGACAAACCACTTGGCTAGACTTATTAAATGGGTTTTTCGTGTATACGTACCTATTAATTAAAATGTCTTGAAACAAGGATTTAATGGTAAAGATGTCATGATGTCTAATTTCATGGCGTTGAATATTAATCATTTCCTTCATTGAAAATTCATTTATTATTATCCATGAGAATACTGCATTTATATTACCCACAGATGCATTTTTATTCTCAAGTTATTGATTAAATGGAATTTTTTTTAGTTATTTACCTTTTGATATTGATTATGACTTATTTACTCATAATAGTTTCTATTATACTTAAACCATGTTGATCATTTGATCTCACCCTTATTTTATTTCTTTTACCCAAGATATGAAGATGAAATATTTTAATGATATTCAAAGATGTCAAACATTTTGTTTGGTTATGTTTTATATTTTATTTCCACTGTAAAATGGGAATCTAGTATGTATATCATTCTTCAAGACTACTAAAATAATCGGTCCTTTGGGATGTGATCCCTTGTATCTTATTCTAATGTAAAAAAAAGTATACATTTAATTTGGGTAGCTGAATTTGCGGTTTTATAGTTGGTATCAGAGAAAGTTAAGTAGAAACATTGGGAACTAAATTTTGGAAAACATGGATTATGGGTCATAACCCTATCATAGACTTTGAGGATATGTATAATTATAGAAAAATAGAATAAATATTTTGGTAAGGGTTGTGCGGTTATCCTAGAGATACTTCCCTATCTGGATACTATAATTGGACATGATTTTTGGAACAGAGGAATTTAGGGGAAATAACCCTGAAATAATTTTTTGAATATATATCAGTCATCATTCTGGTGCATGATGATTGTCCCCTTACTGCACACCTTTTTTGACACTCTCAGGGTTGATACATGGGTTAATCCTAATTTTCTTTATAAACCATTTTGATGAATGAGAGAATAGAACCTATGGAAATCTATGACACTCTATAGTGATATGGTATAAACCTAAAGTGTCTTAGGTTGTTATTTCTAAGGTTTATCATAATTATTAGTAATATATACCCCTTTGAGGTTTTATGTGATGGTATTTTAACATGATTAAGGAAATTTTTGGAATAAATTTATGGGAATACAACCCTTTGGTTTAGTATATCTTTTAGTGAAATCATTATTTAAGGAATAGTGCATTTATATTTTGTGGACATAATATTAAAGTTATTAATAACCTTTAGGTTTAACATAAATGATTATTGGGAAGAATTATTTTATTTTTTTGGAGAAGTAAGATGAAGGATATGAGATAACCTCTGAGGTTAAAACTTTCTTTAATATTAATTTTATTGAGGTTATTTGGGATATAAGGATATATAATTATGGAATGATCTATATTAAAACTTTTGTTTAATTGTTTAATGTTGGATATTAATGTATGATTTCATTATATGAAGTTTTATTCATTTTTAGTATTATATTATATCATGTTAACCATTTTTGGTTTTAGTAAAGACAATAGGAATATATTTTTATTCTTTTGTGGATTATGTGATCTATTAGAAGATTATTTTAGTGCTCCAAGCATGAAAAAATCATCTTGAATACACATCATTCAGAGAAAAAACTAATATTATTGTGGAAATTGTTTAAAGGATGAAATTATACTTGTAAATTAAGTATATTTCCTTATATTATTATTCTATATGGTTATGTAATTATACAACTTTAGAAAAAATATCTTTAAATAAAAAAAAAATTCTTTTACATTTATTTCTATTGAATTGATGGTCTTTTCACCCCTCATAGATTTATGGTTTTGTGGTTGTTAACTTTCTCATGAACATGTTATATTTCACTCTTTATTAGACCTTGTAAGTTTGTTTTCTTATCCATTTATATAATTTAACTTCCCACTAATTTTCTCATTACCTGGAAACCCGATTATGTATTATTTTAGGTAACCTTTATCATTCGTACTGCCCCTTTTTAAAATAAGTTCTATTACCCATATGTAAAATGTGGGTTTTCAATAAAGGTATTTTCAAATATTGAACCTTTGAGGTCTGAGATAAAATTTCGAGGGAGATATTTATTTCGGGGAGAAAGTAACTCAATGAAAAATTAGGCTTAAATAACAATAGGCTCAATAGATTGTTTAAAATGAAACATCGATCTTTAAGAAAATTGAGATCAATTATAAAAATATTATTATTTAAATGTGACCTATTCATTGAATTGGAAGGTATGACTATGATCAATCATAGTATGAGATATATGCATGATGTTCTTACTCAATAATTTTTTTGATTAATTATTAGGAAATAGGCACTCAATTTTTATAAAAGTTATTTTTATGCTTCAAAAATGCATTTTATTTGAAAGTGGTTTTTATTGTATAGGAAATTATAATTATTTTATGTCACATTTAGAAATTTTATTTTATAAAATAAAAATAATTTTTTAAATAAATATATCAATATTAACTTATGGAAAAAAATTAGTGTTTTTTGAAATGAATGATTTTTCAGTGAATAGTATATAATAATGATTTTTGAAATACACTCATTTATTTTTATTAAATTCAGTAATTTAAAAAATCCAATTAAATTTTTGATATTGTATTAAATTTAATTATTATTAATTTTATCTAATTAATTTCATTTGAATCAATAATTTTCATGATTATAAACTAAGTGAATTTTTATGCTTAAAATGCCTTTTTTCTAAAAAAAATGTGTTTTAATAGAACTTTATGCATTTATATTCAATTTAATTTCTTCTAATTATAGAAATTTAATATTAAAAAAATAACACCATATTTGGAATCATGAGTTTAAAATTTGGTATATAGGCCCCTCTTATTTTTAGACATTATGGATTGTAACTCGAGTAAAATTTATCACAACAATGAAGCGTCAATCGGGAAATTAAGGTTAAAAATAATCTAATAAGGCATTAAAATAAATACAAAAATTTCATTTATTTCATTTTATGGGGTAAATTTTTCCATAAAAATCCAAAATTTGAATATAAGGAATTTTTGTATCATTTTACCTTGTTGATAACATTTATATTATTTTAAGTAAAGAATATGTTCACAAAAGAATAATAATATGTTATGAATTAATCTAAAATATTATTTTAAGCATAATTTATTTATTTTTATCATGGTAATTTATTTAGAATTTTTATTTATTTAATAATATTCTTAAAATCTTACACAACGGTGACATAATATTTATTAAA
Organism: Viscum album; assembly: GCA_963277665.1. Taxonomy (NCBI): domain Eukaryota; kingdom Viridiplantae; phylum Streptophyta; class Magnoliopsida; order Santalales; family Viscaceae; genus Viscum; species Viscum album. The sequence continues at coordinate 110,180,465 of OY728161.1, forward strand.
TTAATATAAATAAAAAATAAATTATTTTAAAAATATTAAAAGTAATAAAATTTTGATGAATTATTTTGTATCCGGAATTTTAATGATAAATGCAAAAGATTAGTGATTTGTTAATGGAATATATTAAAATTTCATATTTTTCTTGATGTTTTTGAAGTCAAATTAAATTGATAGGGGAAAATGGAATTAATGATATTTTATGAAAATAATATTTTATTAAATTTCTTTAAAATCTTAAAAATCATGAAATAGGACAAGGAGGGTAATATATGGTCGAAAAAATATCCATTTTCCATTTATAGACCAAATTTACTTTTATGATAACATTATTTTCTTTTAAAGCGTATAAAATGTTTATATTGAGGTAATTGTCAAAAGGGTTAACGATGTGTTAAAACTAAAAGATATGGGTGAAAACACACCAAAACATGTCTATATTTTATTGTATGAGATTATTTCAACTCAAAATAAAATTATATTGTATTTATATCAATTTTTATTCATTTTCCTATGTAAATTAATTTATATTAATTTAATACTTTATTTAATTCCAAGAGTGCCCCTCCCTTAACTTATAAAAGGATACCCCTTCTCTATTTTATTTAAAACAAATTGAGTAACATATCACAACCAAAAAATTATCATTTCTCTTATCAACATCCTTATCCAACTTCAATAGGTTCTGGTCTTTCCAAAGGACCAAATCTACATCCATTAAGAGGAGATATAAAGGAGTACCACCAAAGAAGTGGTAATCATCTTTACTAACTCTTTCAAATTTATGTTTTCTTATACTTCCACTAAATATATTGTACCCATTATAAAATAATTACTTCAGTATCATAAATATACTTATATATAACTATAATAATGTCAAAACAATTTTTAACCTCTTTTCCATCCTACGGAAAGCAAAAACATTGGTTGTGTGTACGTACGATTTACCATCTCCACATAGTGGAATATTTTTCTTCATTATCAATTTACGTGGATGGTTTTAAATAAGAAACTAATGTTTATATGTGATATTTTAATCATAATTCTTCTTTTGGAATTATAATATCATATCATCTTTCTCACCTTCTGTCACGACCCGCCCTCGGGGCCCGTGCCATGACTACCCCAAACCCGTCTTCCATAGGCCAGGGGCTGGCGACTAACACCAAGGCGTAATTCCTAGAAAAAATGGAAGGCATTTCCTTTGAAAAGTAAACAAGCACCACAGAGTAATCAAGCGGAAAAGTAAACACTAAGTAAAAACAGAGTACAACTGAAAGTACGGAAAAGTAAATGGCCAGTATACAAACCCAAACTGAAAGTAAAGTACAACTCGAAAGGGAAAACAGCAACTGTAAAGTAAAAGCCGCTACACCGAGCTGTCCACTGGAAATCCCAACTGAAGGGTGAGTACAGATAGCTCCACTGCTCCTCGGGTCCCGTCGTCCGCTCCGAGCACGTCTCGCCCAGTGGTCCACCTCCTGGTACCGTCCAACTCAGCAAGCCTCAACTACGATCAACGCTGTCCGTCGTCTGCAACCAACACAATGTAGTGCGGGCATAGCCCGTTCAGGGGTGAGTATAAGCTACTCAGTAGGGACCCCGAGACTTCCGAAGGTCTCTCAAAATCCACAAAGGATAAACCACAAAGGAAGATACAAACACAAAGTAATAACCGACACTGCTTAGGTATATGCCCATACATATACCTAAGTCATCAATTCCAATACGCTCCAACCTCGGAGCCCAAGTACAACTCAGTCCACACAGGAAAGTATACGTATTCCACACAGGAAAGAAAAACGAAATCCACACAGGATAGCACAACACAATCCACACAGGAAAGCAACAGGATTCATCTCACACAGGTATACTTCTTCGGATGACGATAAAGATGATCACTGATCCATCTAAGTCGTCGGACCCACGAAGGATCGATAGGTAACTAACCCTCACAATAACCCACACAGGATCGGGCCCACACAGGACCTTTAGGCGCTGGTTCACACAGGACCGCTGAGCGCAGACCCACACAGGATCGGACCCACACAGGATCGGGCCCACACAGGATCGGACCCACACAGGATCGGGCCCACACCGGACCTGTAGCACTGATCCACGTAGGATCGCTGAGTGCTGTAGTCGTCGTCGTCAAATCCACCAAGGATCTCTGTACTGTCGTCGTCGCAGTCACAGTAGCAGTAGCAGTAGCAGTCACAGTCGCAGCCAGCTCTAGGGCTCCCGCACACAGCAAGCTCGTTCGGGAGGATCCGCTCCACGAGCCGAGAGGCTGATACATCAACTGTCACAAAGTCCAGAGTTGATGTATCCAAAAGTTCTGTATCGTCAACAGGAACTCAACGCAACAGACGGTGCGTCGATCGGACGCCCAGTCTGAGAGTTATTGGCTTTTTTGTCCCAGGGGCCCGGTTGGTTTTTAAGGCAAAACCAACCCGACCGTACTCCACCGGCGTCCAAACCTCGGGCGGAGTAATCCAAAAGATCCTTCTCACTAAGAGGAACACAACAAAGCTGACGGCACGTCAATCGGACGGTCGTAGCTCAAGATATGAGTGTTTCCGCTCCGAGGGCCCGGTTGGTTTCGTGTACGAACCAACCAGGCCGAACTCAGAGTATTCCGAAACATTGAGTGCGATATACCGAAATGACCGTCTCGATCCAAGGATCACATCACTGCTGATGGTGCATCGTTTGGAGATCCGTAGCCCAAGTTATGGGCATTTGAATCCAAACCGCTCGGTAACGGGGGGTTTCGGGCCCGGGCCGTCCCGGCCAGAGACCCCCCGGATGGCCCGAACCGGGTCCACCCGCCCCGGACAGGGTCGACCCGGACCAGCATGGTCCGGCCCGACACGGTCCGGCCCGGCCCGGCGCGGCCCGGCCAGGCCCGGCCCAGCCTGGCGAACCGGCCGGGCGCACCTGTTCGGCGCAAGGCAGTGCGCTGGGTGCGCTGCCAGCTCGGTCGAAGGCCGAGCTAATTGGAAACACGGGGGGCCGCCTACCCCCCTTTGTGAAACCGGACCCCCACATTATGGGGGGCCAATTAACCGCCCGGGGGAATTAAATTCCCCCGGTTTCCACCATCCCGGCCGGCCCGACCTGGCCGGCTGGCTTCTTCTCAACAGGACCGGCAAGGGCCGGTCCTCTTCCGTCTTCCGGCACCGGCGGCCCGGCTGGTCGTTGGTCATCACGTTCTGTAGCGGCCCGGAACCGGCCGCGGCCTTCGTCATCCGATGCGGTGTGACGGCACCACGCCCCTCCGCCGCGGCCCTGCTCCGGCCGCGGCGCCTTCGGTTTCCTTCGACGTGGCGCGACGGCGTCGCATTCATGATAATTCTTTCCATGGCGCGGTGCGACGGCGACGTGCAATAATTGCCATGTGATTCCCACGTGGTGCGACGGCACCACGCCATCTCGTTTCATCCGCATGAAACATTCAAGAACAAAGGAGGGGGGTTCGGCCGTGTTTTTGCGGTCCGGCCCCCCTCTCATTAGACGATAACACTTAATCATTTAACCTCAAAGATCATCATGCTAGAACCAAGAACGAGAATAAATAAATTAAACAACAACAAACCCCTACCTCGGTTTCAAGAACGATGTTCGTCAACGACCCGTGGAAGACGAGCGTCGCGGTGGTCTGCATCGCGGGAAAAGGACGTCGACGTCATGAAGCGAGGATTTGAAGTTATTTGACGGCGATTTCGTCGCGGGAAACCGTCGCGGAAGAGATGACGCGGAAGAAGTACGTCGCGTCGTGGATACGGCGTCGCAGAAGGACCGAGTTCTTCTACGGAGAGGTTCTTCGTAGAAGAACGGCGTTCTTCGCGTTCTTCTTTGAGTTTGAAGAAGAAGAAGAAAGCTCCAAATTCTCCCAAGGTGGCTAAGGAGACCAACCAAAATAAAATAATCTAAGGCTTATTTTATTTACACAATTATCAACTTGAATTTCAAAGGTTTGAAATTCAAACAACTCAACTCAATTAATTAACCAAGTTGTCAAGTTAATTAAAGAGGAGTTATAGGGAGTTTAAAAAGAGAAGATGAAGTGTTAGGGTTCGTGTGGGGCCCACCACACTTAATCCTCTCAAGGGAGGTTAAGTGGATGTGGGTCCCACCCCTAACTCCCTTTGGGAGGAGTTAACCAACAAGTTAAAAATAAAATGTGTTTCCACATTTTATTTAACTTCTTTTAATTTTTCCCAAAACTAACTTTCATTCCGCATAAAACGCAACCTCGGAAAAGGTCTCCTTAAGTGAATATCGGTGCTGCGAGCTCATCGGTGCCCTCGGAATTCGATTCTGGGCACCGGTTCAAAAGTTAGAAATTCCCGCTCGTTCGTTCACTGAATGTACCCAAGCCAAACTTCGGAAATTGATTCCGGGCACTTCGGGCCTCGGAATCAGGTGTCGTCAGAAACCGTGCTCTTGTAAAATTCCAAAGAAAATTAAGAAAAAATTTCCCTTTAATTTTACGGGTCTTTACATTACTCCCACCTCAGGGCTTTACGTCCCCGTAAAGATACATCAAAACTAGGGAAACAAATGAGGGTACTGAGCACGCATCTAAGCCTCCCGCTCCCATGTGCTCTCCTGGAGGTTCCCATGCTGCCATCTGATGCGCACTAGAGGAATCGACCGTCCACGTAGGACCCGCTCCTGTCGATCCTCGATCTCTACCGGGACCTCCGTAAAAGTCGCCCCATCATCAACGTCAAGCTCCCCATGATCAATGATGTGTGTCGGGTCGTGCACGTATCTCCTCATCTGAGACACGTGGAAGACATCGTGCACCCGGTGCAACTGAGGTGGTCGAGCCAGGCGATAAGCCACCTCGCCAATCCTGCTGATAACCTGGAAGGGTCTGATGAAGCATGGAGATAACATGCCTCCTCGTCCAAATCTCCGTATACCACGTCGAGGTGAGACCCGCAAGAAGACGTGGTCGCCATACTCGAACTCTAGTGGCCTCCGCCTCCTGTCAGCGTATGACTTCTGCCAGCTATGAGTTGTCCTCATCCACTCCTGGATGACCTGGACCTTCTCTGTCGTGGCCTGGACCATCTCCGGTCCCACAAGTGCTAACTCCCCAGGGTCTGTCCAGCACAAAGGAGATCTACAAGGTCGGTCGTACAACGCCTCGTACGGTTCCATTCCGATGGTGGAGTGGTAGCTGTTGTTGTACGCAAACTCCACCAAGGGTAGGTGGTCCTCCCAGCTACGACCAAAGTCGAGGACACGTGCACGGAGCATGTCCTCGAGAGTCTGAATGGTCCTCTCCATCTGACCATCCGTCTGAGGGTGAAAGGTTGTGCTCAAACATATATGCGTCCCAAACGCCTCTTGCAACCCCTTCCAAAGCCGGGAAGTAAAGCGAGAATCTCGATCGGAGATGATAGATGATGGCACACCGTGGAGCCGCACAATCTCCTGAACGTAGAGACGTCCCAAGCTCTCCACTGAGCCCTGCTCTCTGATGGTTAAGAAGTGTGCCGACTTGGTGAGTCGGTCAACAATCACCCAAATGGATTCGTGACCTCTGGAAGTGCGTGGAATTCCAGTCACGAAGTCCATAGATATGTCATCCCACTTCCACTTCGGAACCTCCAAGGGCTGTACCAAGCCTGCTGGTACCTGATGCTCTGCCTTCACCTGCTGGCAGGTGAGGCATCGAGAAATGAACTCTACTACAGCCTTCTTCATGCCCGGCCACCAGTGATGTCGTCTGAGATCCTGGTACATCTTCGCCACTCCAGGATGTACCGCCAAAGGAGAAGTGTGAAACTCTCTCAGCACCTCCTCTCGCAAAGCGACTGGTACCATGGTACGTCCTCTGAAAAGGATTTCGTGCTCTGCTCCAAGGGAGAAACCATCAGGTGTCTGTCCCGAGGATATCTGTGCACGTCGTGTCTCACAGTCAGCGTCCCCACGCGGTGCCTCTCTGACCTGCTGTAGTAGTAGAGGAGTGACTGTGAGAGACTGAAGGAAGGCTGCTCCATCTCTATCCACGAAGGATATCTGCAAAGAGGTTAGCTGCTTCGTCGCCTCCTCAAGTAGCTGAATGCCCGTTCTTCTGCTGAGGGCATCGACTACTATGTTCCCCTTCCCAGGAGTATAGACTATCTCAAAGTCATAGTCCTGGAGGAACTCAAGCCATCACCGTTGTCTCAGGTTTAGGTCCTTCTGCGAGAAGATATACCTGCGACTCTGATGATCAGAAAAGACTGTAAAGCGCTCGCCCATCAGGTAGTGTCGCCAAGTCTTCAGAGCGAAGACCACTGCTGCTAACTCCAGGTCATGGGTAGCATAGTTATACTCATGCGGACTCAACTGATGTGATCCATAGGCGATCACTGCCCGCTCCTGCATCAGAACACATCCGAGTCCGGTCCCTGATGCATCGCAGTAGACTACGTACCCTACTCCCTCCTCAGGAAACCTCAAGATAGGTGCGCTGGTCATTCTCTGTCTCAGCTCCTAGAAGCTCTGCTGACATCTTTCTGACCACACGAAGGGTTTTCCCTTCTTCGTCAAAGCTGTGAGTGGTGCCGCAAATCTAGAGAAGTCTGGCACGAATCTCCGATAGTATCCAGCTAGTCCCAAGAAACTCCGAACCTCCGTCATGCTCCTGGGTGGCTCCCAAGCTAACACTGCCTCGATCTTCGCAGGATCCACTGCAACTCCCGCCTCAGAGATGACGTGTCCCAAGAAGTGGACCTCACGTATCCAGAACTGGCACTTCGAGAGTTTACCATAAAGCTGGTGCTCTCGGAGTGTGTCTAGTACAACCCGCAAGTGGTAGGCGTGCTCCTCCTCAGTCATCGAGTAAGTCAGTATGTCGTCGATGAAGACCACGACAAACCGATCAAGGTATGGCTGAAATATCATATTCATGAGGGCCATGAACACTGCTGGAGCATTGGTTATGCTGAAAGGCATAACCAAGAACTCATAGTGGCCATACCGACATCTGAAGGTCGTCTTCTGCACGTCCTCGTCTCTAACTCTGAGATGATGATAGCATGACCTGAGGTCTATCTTCGAGAACCACCGTGCTATCTTGAGCTGATCAAAGAGGTCATCAATCCTCGGTAGCGGATACTTGTTCCTCACTGTCACCTAGTTCAGGCGACGATAGTCAACACAAAGTCGCAAGCTCCCATCCACCTTCTTGGCGAACAATATCGGGGAATCCCAGGGTGAAACACTGGGTCGGATAAACCCCTTGCCCTGCAAGTCCTCCAACTGTACCCGTAGCTCTCGAAGCTCGGAGGGGGCCATCCGATATGCTGGAGTCGATATCGGGGCTCTCCCGGGGTACAGGTCAATATAAAAGTCTACCTCTCTGCGAGGAGGTAACCCTGGAACGTCGTCGGGAAAAATGTCCGCAAACAGATCCACCACTGCAGGAAAACCAGGACTCCGCACGTCAACTACTCATAGGATGAGGCTAGCCAACTGATTGTGATGGGTTGTCCTCTCCTCTGCGGAAGTCCATCCTGTTCTGCGAAGGTTCCCTTCTCGCCGGTGAAGGTGAACCTGCTCCCGTCGGTGCGTACACATCGCACCTTGCGCCTAAAATAGTCAACCTGTGCATGGACCATAGATAACCAATCCATGCCCAAGATGACGTCGTAAGGCCTCGATGCTGCTACAAGAAGATCCCAGCCGAAGCTCTCGCCTCTTAGAGTAATCTCACACTGCTAGAACCAGTGCGTAATCGTCAAGTCTGCTCCCGTAGGAGTCTCTAGCCGTAAGGATCGAGCCAACGGCTCTTTCGGAATCTCCGAGCTCCGAACAAGGGCAGCGGCTATGAAAGAGTGACTCGCTCCTGTGTCTATAAGTACTACAGTAAGGGTGGAATAGACATAGATAGTACCTCGAATCATCTCGGGTGCGCCGTGGTCGTAGGCCTATACTGCCTAGAGCTGTGCCTGTCTTTGCCCGCCAGCTCCCTATGGTCGGGGTGGACCTCCAGGTGGTGGTGGTGGTAGAGCCTCAAAGCGTCGCCCACCACCTGCTGCTCAGCCAGCTCCTCTGCCTCGTCTGCCTCCTCCCTGCGGACCGCCACGGTCGACCCTCTACCTCTGCCACAGTGGTCCCTCAACCGTCTTCTGCTCCTCGGCACGGCGGGTCGGGCAGTCACGAGCCATGTGGCCCTACCCGCCGCACGAGTAACACTGTCTGCCTCTCGGAAGACTGGCTCCGTGCTGTGTGCCCCGCACTGCTGAGCCAGTGTCCTGAGGTCGTCTGCCTGAAGGTCTGGTCTTCCTGGACCCCTGAGTCATCCATCGACTGCCAGCTATAGAAGACTCTGCCACGTGCCGCCCTGCGGTGGGTCTCGGCGCTGGTGTAGACTCAGCAAGGAAGCTCTCGATCAAAAAGGCCCGCTCCAGTACTCCTGTCTGAGTCGGTATGCTGATGGAGATCAGCAATGCCCTGATCTCGTGTCTCAATCCCTGCTCGAAGGTCCGGGCCCGGAAGAATGGGTCTCGAACCATGTCGGTCGAGTAGCGCGAGAGATCAGTAAATCTCGCCGAGTACTGAGCGACAGTCATGCTGCCCTGCCGCAGCTGAAGAAGCTCCTGGATACGCACCGCACGGAGGGTGGTTGGGACGAACTCCGAGTGGAAGAGGCTCTCAAAGTCCGTCCAAAGAAGAGATGCCTCATCGTGCACCTGGAGCATCAAGCTCCACCATCGTCCTGATGCTGCGTGCAGTAGGCTCGCAGCGAGGATCACGATGAGGTCTACAGGTGTCCTCACTAGCCTAAAAACTTGTACCACTGCCTCCAGCCAGTCCTCTGCTGCCTGGGGGTTCGTCTCCCCACGAAACCTGGGCGGTCGCTGGCGCTGGAACTCGTGCAGAGCTCAAAGGTGACGTGCATCGTCAGCGGCTGGTGCTGGAAGCATCGGTGGCTCGGCGGGTAGAGCTACCGCCGGTGCCACAGCTGACAAAGGGCCCTGCACCGAGGCCTCGTCGCTCGGTGGGCTGTCGTCATGCTCAATTCTCGGAACCCTAGCTGGCTACCGTCGTGGGGCCATCCTGAAAAGGAAATAGGTGCGCCACGGTCAGAACAGTATACCTGGTGAGCTGATACAAAGTAATCACAAAGAAAACTTGAAACACACACGCAATCAATGTTTTCATGCATTAAGTCGGAAATCAGAAGTCAGGGTCCTGGTGTACGGATACGTCGGCCGCAACACCAACACTGGACTCCCTGGACTGATAACCACACTCAATATGCTAAACATTATTGCTTCACATAGAAAAGATCAGAGTTCGCGGTAGAACCGAACTCCTTTGATACCAATTTGTCACGACCCTTCCTCGGGGCCCGTGCCGTGACTACCCCAAGCCCGCCTTCCATAGGCCAGGGGATGGCGACTAGCACCAAGGCATAATTCCCAGTAAAAAGGGAAGGCATTGCCTTTGAAAAGTAAACAAGCACCACAGAGTAAGCAAGCAGAAAAGTAAACACTAAGTAAAAACAGAGTACAACTGAAAGTACGGAAAAGTAAATGGCCAGTATACAAACCCAAACTGAAAGTAAAGTACAACTCGAAAGGGAAAATAGAAACTATAAAGTAAAAGCCGCTACACCGAGCTCTCCACTAGAAATCCCACCTGAAGGGTGGGTACAGATAGCTCCACTGCTCCTCGGGTCCCGTCGTCCGCTCCGAGCACGTCTCGCCCAGTGGTCCACCTCCTCGTACTGTCCTGCTCAGCAAGCCTTAACTACGATCAACGCTGTCCGTCGTCTGCAACCAACACAACGTAGTGCGGGCATAGCCCATGCTGGGGTGAGTATAAGCTACTCAGTAGGGACCCCGAGACTTCTGAAGGTCTCTCAAAATCCACAAAGGATAAACCACAAAGGAAGATACAAACACGAAGTAATAACCGACACTACTTAGGTATATGCCCATACATATACCTAAGTCATCAATTCCAATACGCTCCAACCTCCGAGCCCAAGTACAACTCAGTCCACATAGGAAAGTATACGTATTCCACACAGGAAATCAAAAAGAAATCCACACAGGATTGCACAACACAATCCACACAGGAAAGCAACAGGATTCAGCTCACACAGGTATACTTCTTCGGATGACGATAAAGATGATCACTGATCCATCTAAGTCGTCGGACCCACGAAGGATCGATAGGTAACTAACCCCCGCAATGACCCACACATGATCGGGCCCACACAGGACCTATAGAACTGATCCACGTAGGATCGTTGAGTGCTGTAGTCATCGTCGTCGAATCCACCAAAGATCTCTGTACTGTCGTCGTTGCAGTCACAGTAGCAGTAGCAGTAGCAGTCGCAGTCGCAGCCAGCTCTAGGGTTCCCGCACACAGCAAGCTCGTTCGGGAGGATCCGTTCCACGAGCCGAGAGGCTGATACATCAACTGTCACAAAGTCCAGAGTTGATGTATCCAAAAGTTCTGTATCGTCAACAGGAACTCAACGCAACAGACAGTGCGTCGATCGGACGCCCGGTCTGAGAGTTATTGGTTTTTTTGTCCCAGGGGCCCAGTTGGTTTTTAAGGCAAAACCAACCCGACCGTACTCCACCTGCGTCCAAACCTCGGGCAGAGTAAGACAAAAGATCTGTCTCAATAAGAGGAACACAACAAAGCTGACGGCACGTCAATCGGACGTCTGTAGCTCAAGATATGAGTGTTTCCGCTCCGAGGGCCCGGTTGGTTTCGTGTACGAACCAACCCGGCCGAACTCAAAGTATTCTGAAACCTTGAGTGCGATATACCGAAACGACCGTCTCGATCCAAGGTTTGCATAGCCGCTAATGGCGCATCGTTTGGAGATTTTTAGCCCAAGTTATGGGCATTTGAATCCAAACCGCTCGGTAACGGGGGGTTTCGGGCTCGGGCCGTCCCGGCCCGAGACCCCCCGGATGGCCCGAACCGGGTCGACCCGCCCCGGAAAGGGTCGACCCGGCCCGGCCCGGCGCGGCGCGGCGCGGCCTGGCGAACCGGCCAGGCGCGCTGCCAGCTCGGCCGAAGGCCGAGCTGATTGGAAACACGGGGGGCCGCCTGCCCCCCCCCCCCCCCTTTGTGAAACCGGCCCCCCACATTATGGGGGGCCAATTAACCGCCCGGGGGAATTAAATTCCCCCGGTTTCCACCATCCCGGCCGGCCCGACCTGGCCGACCGGCTTCTTCTCAACAGGACCGGCAAGGGCCGGTCCTCTTCCGTCTTCCGGCACCGGCGACCCGGCTGGCTGTCGGTCATCACGTTCCTCCGTGGCCCGGAACCGGCCGCGGCCTTCGTCGTCTGGCGCGGTGCGACGGCACCGCGCCCCTCCTCCACGGCCCTTCTCCGGTCGCAGCGCCTTCGGTTTCCTTCGACGCGGCGCGACGGCGTCGCGTTCATGATAATTCTTTCCACAACGCGGCGCGACGGCATTGCGTTCATGATAATTCTTTCCACGACACGGCGTGACGACACCGCGCAATAATTTTCGTGTGTTTCCCGCATGGTGCGACGGCACCACGCCATCTCATTTCATCCGCAAGAAACATTCAAGAACAAAGGAGGGGGGTTCGGCCGTGTTTGTGCGGTCCGGCCCCCCTCTCGTTAGATGATAACACTTAATCATTTAACCTCAAAGAACGTCATGCTAGAACCAATAACGAGAATAAATAAATTAAACAACAACAAACCCCTACCTCGGTTTCAAGAACGATGTTCATCAACGACCCATGGAAGACGAGCTTCGAGGTGGTCGGCGTCGCGGGAAAAGGATGTCGACGTCGTGAAGCAAGGATTCGAAGTTCTTTGACGGCGATTTCGTCGCGGGAAACCGTCGCGGAAGAGATGACGCAGAATAAGTACGTCGCATCGCGGATACGGCGTCGCGGAAGGACCGAGTTCTTCGACGGAGAGGTTCTTCGTTGAAGAACGGCGTTCTTCGTGTTCTTCGTTGAGTTTGAAGAAGAAGAAGAAAGCTCCAAATTCTCTCAAGGTGGATAAGGAGACCAACCAAAATAAAATAAGCTAAGGCTTATTTTATTTAAACAATTATCAACTTGAATTTCAAAGGTTTGAAATTCAAACAACTCAACTCAATTAATTAACCAAGTTGTCAAGTTAATTAAAGAGGAGTTATAGGGAGTTTAAAAAGAGAAGATGAAGTGTTAGGTTTCGTGTGGGCCCCACCACACTTAATCCTCTCAATGGAGGTTAAGTGGATGTGGGTCCCACCCCTAACTCCCTTTGGGAGGAGTTAACCAACAAGTTAAAAATAAAATGTGTTTCCACATTTTATTTAACTTCTTTTAATTTTTCCCAAAACTAACTTTCATTCCGCATAAAACTCAACCTCGGAAAAGGTCTCCTTAAGCGAATATCGGCATGCGAGCTCATCGGTGCCCTCAGAATTCGATTCCGGGCACCAGTTCAAAAGTTAGAAATTCCCGCTCGTTCGTTCACTGAACGTACCCGAGCCAAACTTCGGAAATTGATTCCGGGCACTCCGGGCCTCGGAATCAGGTGCCGTCAGAAACCGCGCTCTTGTAAAATTACAAAGAAAATTAAGAAAAAATTTCCCTTGAATTTTACGGGTCTTTACACCTTCTAACCCATTGGAAAATGATAACTTCACTCGTGTGTACTTGTAGATTACCACCTCCCTAAAGTAATATGATCCATTTTTCATTTATTATTTGAATGGATGGTAATAAGGATGGATTTAATAAATATATATGATATTTATGTCATTATTACCATTTTTGAGATGATAGAACCCTTAAAAAAGTACAAGGGCCAGAACTACAATGATAAAATATACCTCAGGAAATAAATCAATCGACACCTAAAACAATGATAATAATGAAGGATTTTTAACTGTGAGGTCCGAAGCCCATATTCCACATAAATTATTCCCCAAGATTGGTTGTCCAAATAACCTCTGGAGCATCTCCCTGTATTCAAGACGTGACCGACTATAAGAGAGGGTGTAAAGGTACTATATTGGGGAGACTATACCCTCATGTTGGAGTAGCATAGTACATACAACAAATAGTAAAGACTAGAAAAAGTGTAATGCAATAGACAAATGAAATAAATAGAGGAATTATTGAAATTATCTAAATAACCATGCAATAGAAGAAATAGATAACTAGATAACATAAAAAATCCTCAAAGGCAATATATGATACAATGATGCATGGCATGCTGATAATACAGATAAGAGAAACATGTTATTGAATAGTTTAAAAGGGACAAAAAGATGAAAATAGCTCCACGGAATCTTGAGCCTATGCCTAGTCCTCTGATCATAAGCTCCATCTAGGAAGTACATTTCAGCAACCTGTAGAATCTCATTTACCATTACTAGTACCCACAAAAACATAATCTTCTCAGGTGCCAAGGGCGTCCTGAGTAGGGTGTGAGATAAAAATATCAGTAGGCCACCACCAATGGTGTTTACATGTAATCCAAATAGGTTCTCGTAAATAAACAGTGTGTAGGTAATAACATGAAAGTAACGAAAAGCTAAATAAATAAATAACCTCCCACAAAGGTTCCTAAAGGACACCTGACGGGTCTACCTGCTTCATCCCATGGTTGGTATGGATGATCATGTCACTAAACATATTTATATATAGATATATGTCATGATGTATTGAATCATAACTCTATGACATCCAATACCAAGGGAAGCTCTCATGGTCTAGCCCATGGCCCAACTCTAAGATCTCCCATGGTCTCTTGTCATGCATGTACTGGTAGGACCAGGAGATAACCCACTATCATCCACTACCATGAAATCTCTCATGATCAATCCCCTAGTTATAGGTGAGAAACTCACACAGTCTACCATTCGATGTCTCTCACGATCCCTTGTCGTTGTAAAGAAAACTCACACAGTTTTTCCTCTTAAAAGGGATCTTGTGGTCTCTTGTCTCATCTGACCATATGGAATAATCATTTATAATATATATATATATATTACATGTTCATATTTAATAATATGATTATAAGGAATGACCTCTTATGTCATGTTATCAAGCCCTTCATGAGGGAACCAAGGCATGATCAAATAAACCATATGACTCATGAGGAAAAACCTCTCATGTATTCCTTTAACCATGTTCAAGTCATTAAATACATTCCATTTAACATTTATTATTTACACAATCATGAGAAACGACATGGGTTCACCATCCATTAATCAATCTCATTTACAACTAACCAATTCAATTCATATGATGACTTTTTATAAAACATGAGCAAGGGAAAGGCCATTCAATCCCTTAAAACCATTCCATTCAAAACCAATTTATTATTAATGAAGTGACCATATTACACTAGCCACCCCTATAAACCAATCCATTCAATTTTCCAAAACATAGAAAATTCCATTATAATACATAGGTCTCTAGTGTAAGTCTATGTAACAACTCAATTTCACATTTGGAAAATTCCATATTTAAGGGGACCAAGAACCAATGAGTCACTTTGGAATAAATTAATTACACATGTCTCAATGGTAATTACATTTAAAATTCATGCCAAAAGCTAAGTTGGGTTCCAAGAATTTTGATCCATTTAGCTAAAATGACTAATTTCAAGGTGGCACACCTATGGGTATCCATATAAGATATGAGTAATGTCTAAACCCCTAAACAAGGTTCAATCAACCTATATCAAGAAATATGGTCAGTTATACATGAAGTAACCAACACAATTTAGAGGCTCGGAAAATTTTGGCATATGGAATAACAGATTAAATGCGAAACATACAAAAACCAAATGTAAAAATACATTGAAACCTAACTTAGGGCCGTAGATGATTCCTTACTTGATATCAACCTCATATTTGAAGATGATTGAAAAAGATCTAAGTTTCATTCCAACACCCTGAAAATAGGGTGAATGAGCCTACATCTAAATAGCATGACGGATCTAAAGATTTGTGGTAATAGGACAGATTTGTGATGTTATCCTTACCTTGTTCTATCTGATTCTTATGATGTATATGAAAATGGATGTTGAAGGTAAAATATATAAGAGATCCAATACTATGAGTGTTTGATCTCAAAGAGAGGTAGATCCCACTGCACATTCTCTGGAGGGAGAAGGAAAATAGTAAAAAGGTTAAAACCATAACACTACTACAAATTTGGGCTATAGCCACGGACCTATAGCCACAATTTTATAGGTCTGTGGCTATAGGTTTCATACTGCCACATATTTTTTTCCAATCCATGGCTAAATCCACGATTCCTTTTTTTTCCAATCCCTCAGGCTTCCTCCATGCCTCATGTTTCCTCCTCCCTGAGCCCCCCTCCTCACCGCGCCCTCCTCCTCCACGACGCCTCCACGCCGCGCCCTCCTCCTCCCTGACGCCTCCTCGCCGCGCCCTCCTCGTCGCGCCCTCTTCCCCGACACCTCCTCGCCGTGACCCTCCTTCCCGACGCTACCCTCACCAGCAGCACCTCTCCAGCGATTCCCCATGGCGGACGGCCTCCCCTACCTTGTGCTCCCTCGCCAGCCGTGGCCTCCCCTCCCTGCGCGCACGCCTCCGGTGCCCCACCTCCCTGTGCGCACGCCTCTGGTGCACCTCCTTGTTGGCCGGTCCACCTCCGGTGACCGGACCCCTCCTGGTCGAGCCCTCTTAGCACCGCCACACCAACTCCACCTTGGGTAGACCCTCCATCTTTACTAGGTTTTTTATCATTATTATTTTGGGAG
The DNA here is from genome assembly GCA_963277665.1 of Viscum album. Classification (NCBI taxonomy): domain Eukaryota; kingdom Viridiplantae; phylum Streptophyta; class Magnoliopsida; order Santalales; family Viscaceae; genus Viscum; species Viscum album. The sequence continues at coordinate 110,196,213 of OY728161.1, forward strand.
ATCCAAACGATGGCGCCCAGTCCCATCCTCAGTCTCCCCCACTTCCTCCTCCTTCTCTCCCCTCTGTTCTTCACATGCCTCGTCACGCCGTACTCGCATTCTATCGTCGACCACATTCCCGGATTCGAAGGCCCCCTTCCCTTTTATCTCAAAACCGGGTCAGTCACCAACACACCCACTCTTCGCTTCCATTCCTCTCTATCTACTGTGAAATACATGTGGAGTGGGGGAGGGAGCTTGCAGGTACATTGGTTTGGGTGAATCCGAAGACGTGAAGCTCTTCTACTACTTCGTCAGATCTCAGAATGAACCAAAGAATGACTCGCTCATGCTTTGGCTCACGGGGGGGCCCTGACTACTCATCCTTCACTGCCCTAGCTTACCAAATCGATAGGCTTAGACTCCCCTTCCCTTCACAGATCTGTGCTTGTTTCGTCTGAAACCAGAGAAGGTGAAGCAATTACTCTGTATGCGTGGAAAATGCAGGTCCAGTCTCTTTTAAGACGGAGTGCAGTGGAGTTCTGCCCACTTTGTTTTTCAATCCAAATACATGGAAAATGGTATTATTAATTTTTTATCCTCTGCTGATCAAAGAAATAAGTGACCTATATTGTTATTTTTCTTTAACTTTAGGTATCGAGTATCATATTTATAGATTCGCCGTTGGTACTGGACTTTCATATCCAACAACTCTCGCAGCTGCGTATTCCAGTGAATCTTTTGTAGCAAGCCAACTCAACAAATTCTCACGGAAGGTGTATTGGACATTTCCCTGTTCAATTCAATCTTATTTTCTGCCGTATAATTATGCAACCATTGAGATGGGTGGCCTTTTTATAAATGTTGCAGTGGTTGAAAGATCACCCAGAGTTCATCTCAAATACCTTCTATGTCGGTGGAGACTCTTATTCTGGCATCATTGTTCCGCCAACCTTCTTGAAGATATTAGATGGTAAAACAACCTCAATTAATTGTGCTATATTTTTCTCGCTGGTTTCTCTAAGATCCAAACTTGAATGAATCCTATTCCTACTTTTTTTCCTTCCATTTTCCTAGATAATGATTTTTCATGTCTTCTAAGATGAAAAATACTTTGCCTTCACATGGGTGATTCAGGAAATGATGAGGGTATGCAACCCACTATCAATCTCAAGGTTTGTCACAAAAAAAATTCATCCAATCATTCTATAAAAGATTTTAATAATTTTAATTTTTGGATTTGGGTTAATATAAAAATTATATAAGCAAAATGCTTGATTTCAGGGATATTTACTCGGCAACCCTATAACGGATCGGTTCATTGAAGGCAATTATGCAATTCCATTTGCTCATGGAGTGGCCCTTATTTCTGATGAGCTCTATGAGGTAACCATTTCTAGAGTTCGATCAATACTCAGTTGATATTATTAAATTTTAATGTTCAAACCAATTTTCAATTTCAGTCAATGAGGAGAAATTGCAAGGAAAACTATGTCAACATAGATCCCAACAATAAACTTTGTTTGGAAGATATGAAGAGGTTCAACACGGTTTGTGATTTCCACTTAATTTCTATATATACCATAACAATTTTCATCATTAAAACAGAGCCCTTTCTTGGTATTTGCAGTGTATTGAAGGGATTGCTATGTATCAAATTTTAGAATCAACTTGCCTGACACAACCCTCCTTCCCGACGCTACCCTCACCAACAGCACCTCTCCGGAGATTCCCCATGGTGGACGGCCTCCCATCTCTTGTGCTCCCTCACCAGCCGTGGCCTCCCCTCCCTGCGTGCATGCCTCCGGAGCCCCACCTCCCTACGCGCACGCCTCCGGCGCCCCACCTCGCTGCGCGTACGCCTCCGGCGCACCTCCTTGTTGGCCGGTCCACCTCCGATGACCGTACCCCTCCTGGTCGAGCCCTCTTATCACCGCCACACCCTCTCCACCTTGGGTAGACCCTCTATCTTTGCTAGGTTTTTGATCATTTTCTCACATAAACATACATTTCTAGAATATTCCACCCATTTCACTAAGTAGGTATGCCTAGAACATAAATTCATTATTAATTATTACCTTAAATATCGAAGGTTCGAGATGGGTCCGAGGTATTATATTTAGTTGATTTTTATTATCTTATGCCTTCTAGCCTTCTTGGACGAGGTCATAAATGGTTATTGCTGAGATTTTCTTATCTAGTAAAATTTTGTTAAGTGGAGCTTCGATTTCTATAGTTGTTACCTAGGGTGTCTTCTTAATAAGAAATGAAATTCTAGGATGTTCATTTTTTATGAGGACCAGTTTTAGGGGCCTCATTATGAAAATAATAGGTTATTTTCAATCCTTGTATATGGCCTGGTCATTCGAATCCTAGATAAATGGAAACCCATAACATGTTACCATTGTGGAAAAATTGGTCATCTCAAGAATTTTTGCAAAACAAATGTCCTTATGTAGTAAGGTAGGATCGACACTCACTATGTTTTTTCTCATTCATTTTGATTCTTCTAATGGTGTTAGATCTTAACATAAGTCCAAATGGTATGTTTATGTGTCCAAGAGTGATGAGGGGGAGCTAATACTGAATTTCTTTATATTTTAGAGTATGCACTAAAATAATCTATACCATGTCCAGCTACTATAAAGGTATGGTGTTTATTTTTTATCTCTATGTTGTTAGAGTTAATTGGTATTGAAGTTACTCATTCTTTTATATCATCAATTTTAGTTGAAATGTAGTTCTTAAATCCAAATACTATATAATTCTTGTTGGATCCATACATGCCTTTAGTAAAGAGGTCCATGTAATGTTTTAAATTTCATGTGTGTTATGTGATGGTTTCCAACTTTGAAGTGGTGTGGGATCTCTTAGTGCATGATCTGGAGGTATTTGACATTATTATTTGAATAGATAGAATGATCGGTGTTATGTACTAGATTGAATTTTCTCATTTTTGAGTTCAGTTTAAATCTCTTTTTGGGGTATCTCTTGTCTTTTAGGGTAAGTGGGATTCTAGATTTGGGATAGTAGGGGGGTGTCCAGACGGGGGAGGGGGTGTCCAGATAGGGGGGAGGTGTGTCCAGACAGGGGGGAGGTGTCCAGACAGGGGGGGTGTCCAGACAGGGGAGGGTGTCCATACAGGGGGGTGTCCAGCAAGGGGGGTGTCCAGACAGGGGGGTGTCCAGACAGGGAGGGTGTCCAGACAGGGGGGAGGTGTGTCCAGACAGGGGGGTGTCTAGACAGGGTGGTGTCCAGACAAGGGGGGGTGTCCAGACAGGGGGGAGGTGTGTCCAGACAGGGGGGGTGTCCATACAGGGGGGGTGTCCAGACATGGGGGAGGGGACTGGTAGTCTACACATACCCATGAATGATGATTTTATTTTCATGTGTGGTAGTGAAGGAAAATGAAACACGTTGTGTTATAGATGTGGTAATCCACACAACACAAGAATTACTATTTCTGTTTACTCACAAGAAGCCTAAGGAAACATAATGTTCTAGGGTTGGCTAGCCCCTGGCAATTCTAGAAGAGGATACACATCATTGTTTCTGAATGGGGGAAAGTCCCCCTTTCTGTTATTTCTCAGTTTCACTTTTTTAATTGGAGCTTCTCAACTCTCTATTGTTGGAATGGTTGGTAGAATAAACTTTCTTTATAGTGAGCTGGATCCCCAACCTAAAATAATCTTCCCTGGTTTGTAATCCTTTCATTATAGGGTATGAATCTTTTATACTGATGTTTATATTTTGAGAAGGTGTGTGCTCTGACAATTTCATAGAGAGAGTAGCCTCAGAAAATCCAACTGCAAGTCTGTCATCCATATCAACTGTTTTTAATAATTCTAAGGTAATGAACTCCAAAAGAGGGATTCAGACTGTAGATTTAAAGAAAAATAGATAATATAATCTTATGCCTCTTGGAAAACTAAGGATTCTTTAGAAAAATCACTTAGTATTTCCGCACCATTAGAGTTACCAGTTTCAGCATGAACACATCCTTGGGATTCTTATTCCTCTACTAAGTCTTCCTAGGATTTACTAGTAGCAGAATTGTTATCCCAGGTGACCTCTTTTTAACCTTCTTTGTATTTTTTTCTAACATAGTGTTTGGTATTAATATTTTTCCCTTTCAGAGCATCTTTAAATGAAGTATTAATAGAGGATGCCTTACAGAATTTTGTACAATTCTGCACTTATCAGGGGGTCTAGGGGGGAGGGAGGGGTGTCCAGGGGGGTTTCTAGGGGGAGGGAGGGGTGTCCAGGGGGGTTGTCTAGGGGGGAGGGGGGATGTGCAGGGGGTGCAAGGGGGGTGTGCAGGGGGGTGCAAGGGGGGATGTGCAATGGGTGCAAGGGAAGCTATACAGGGGGTGGCAGGGGGCAGGGGGTGATCCTCGCATTTGGAATCTCTCAAATAAAGAGTCATTAAACTCTTTTATTTTCTTAATCTTCACTTCCAACTGAGCATCACTGACATTCATGGATACTTTATGCAATTTCTCCAAAGCATGGATCACTTTTTTAACAACATTTTCAAACACTTTTCACATAAACTCTTTGCAATTCTTCATCATCTTGAAAAAATCTTTCATTGCAGGGGTGGGGGGTGTCCAAACATGCATTTTGTTTTCATTATTTTGTTTGTTCTATTGCATTCTGTTTTTGCATTCTGTTTTTGATTAGTTATTATTTTTGTTTCTTCTATTTCATTCTATTTTTGTTATTTTGTTGTTTTTAAATTTATGTTGTTCTGGAAACATGCATTCTATTTTTTCCATGTGCATCAAAAATCCCCATGACGAGATGTCAACACAATTCATCCTGCTCTAGGATGACACCCTGCGGCGGTTACTCCTCCAGGACGACACCCTGCGGCGGTCACGCCGCAGTAACGCCGCGGTCATGTCGCGGTCACGCCGCGGTCACGCCGCAGTCACGCCGCGGTCACGTCGTGATTTGGACCTGCTCCAGGATGACACCATGCGGCGGTTACTCCTCCAGGACGACACCCTGCGGTGGTCACGCCGCGGTCACGCCGCGGTCACGCCGCGGTCACGTCGTGATTTGGCCCTGCTCCAGTATGACACCCTGCGGCGGTTACTCCTCCAGGACGACACCCTGCGGCGGTCACGCCGCGGTCACGCCGCGGTCACGCCGCGGGTCACGCCGCGGTCACGCCGCGGTCATGCCGCTGTCATGCCGTGATTTAGCCCTGATCCAGGACGACACCCTGCGGCGGTTACTCCTCCAGGACGACACCCTGCGGCGGTCACGCCACGGTCACGCCGTGGTCACAGCGCGGTCACGCTGCGGTCACGGCGCGGTCACGCCGCGGTCACGGCGCGGTCACACCGCGGTCACGCCGCGGTCACGCCGTGATTTGGCCCTGCTCCAGTACGACACCCTGTGGCGGTTACTCCTCCAGGACGACACCCTGTGGCGGTCATGCCGCGGTCACGCCGCGGTCATGCCGCGGTCACGCCGCGGTCACGCCGCGGTCACGCCATGATTTGGCCCTACTCCAGGATGACACCCTACGTCGGTTACTCCTCCAAGACGACACCCTGTGGCGGTCATGCCGCGGTCACGCCGCGGTCACGCCATGGTCACATTGCGGTCACGCCGCGGTCACTCCGTGATTTGGCCCTGCTCCAGGATGACACCCTGCGGCGGTTACTCCTCCTTAGAGAAACATTGAATGGTTAGCTCTATAATTTTTCATATTTCCTCATTCCTAAACTATATCTCCTCTCAGCGCTGCCTCTCATCCATCTTTCCACAAAACGTGCATAGCAGGTGGTACAAAGGCTCAATTCAACAGAAAACATTGGTTTGGAATTGTCTGGCATATTTTATTGTACATGTATCACATAATATTTGTTCGGTAATTCTTCTTTTTCCTCATCCTCTTCACATGTTGTCCGAACCAGATCATCCTCATCCTCTGCACATGTCGTCTAAACCGGATCAGCCTGTTGTGATGGAAATTCAATGTCTGGTTTTGGCTGTTTTAGATAAAATTCCTTCCATAATTCCCTCATCTCATATAGCACTCATTGTAGGAGGATGATCACTGCCAAGTTAAGTTTTAAAGGCTACAAACAATCTGTTTGATGCAATTCCACAGAGGTTGTTCTATTATGAGGGCCTATTTCATGCTGGAGTTCCCACATTTCCCCCACAAGCTGGCAAAGGGAGGTCTGTTTGGGCCTATGTAAACAGGGATTGTTTGTTATGGACAAAGATGCAAATGGAGACCTAGTTTTCTTGAAGAGTTTCCATGAAGGGTCTTCACTATAGAGGAGATTAGATCTAGTCTGTATTTGGTAGTTGCTTCCATGATGGTTCCCGCAACCGTTTGACTGAATTTCACACCAAACCAAGCCCTGCTAGTAACTATTTTTCGATGCACTATTAAACTCCCATGGCCAACCAACCAAAATCAAACCAGCTATTCCAGGGCCTTTTCCACTCTCACTAAAAAATACAAACTCAAGCCCTACTACAATTCCAAGCTCCCACTTCAATTTAGCCACTATGAACTCCTTCCTAGTCCCCCACCATTTTTCAATCCACCTAGGCAACCCATCCACAACTTGACCACCAATCAGGCCTACCCACCTCTCAACTTCTAAGCCACCAACCCTACATTTTCCACCAGGCATACCACTTTAAAACCATTCCAAACTTCACCCAATTCTAACCAATTAAACCATACCCCTTAACATTTGAATCCCTCATCTAAATTCCTGTTCCAACTCACTTATTTTAGACCCAATCAGCCCTACCACTTCAGAAAAACAAGAGCAGCCTACTTAAAATCCAGTCCAACTTAGTTTCCTTCATTCTTGCCCCCATGAGTCCACAGCCTCACCTCAACCAAATTATTAACCACCTGGACACCTGGAAGCCACAAGAGGAGAGAGAAGGTTTATATATTTTTTTTGTAATATTTTATTCCATTGGAAGAGAATTTGTTGGATGCTGCCACTTGTAATGAGGTACTTAATTTCCTCTCCCTCTTTCTTCCATTAAATATTAGATAGATCCTATGTAAAAAAAATCATTCTCCACCTCCGGGGAAGGAACTCTCAGCTACCGTTCTTCGGTTCTTCTTCCTGCTGATGAATAAAATTCCCCAAGTATATTGGGAAAATTTTATTCATTTTTCTCCATTTACCTCTTCTTACTTACTGCTGATTTCAGCAGCCGGATTCGGTCTTTTAGCAATAGCCCATGACATCCATCCGTTGTCTAGGGGGTCCAGTGGGGGGGGGGGGGTCTGTCCTGGGGTGTCCAGGGTCTGAGGGGGGGGGGGGGTCTGTCCTGGGGGGTCTGGGTTTGGGGGGGTAGGTTCTGGGGGGTGTCGATGGTCTGGGGGGCTGTCCAGGTTCTGGGGGGGGTCTGTCCTGGGGTGTCCAAGGTCTGGGGGGCAGGGGGAGGGGTGTCCAGCAGTGGTGTCTATTGCTGGTATTCTTTTTTGGACTTCAACAGATTATGCAAGGACTCGGTGAATGGTCCTTCAACAGATTATGCATGGACTCGGCAAATGGTTATTCCACTTCTTCCTCTTCTCCCCCAAACTGTAACTCTCTCTCTCTCTGTACTGCTTGCTCTCAATACAGAAATTTACCATTGTACCTTCTTGTTTTTCTCCTCTATCAATTTTATTCCTAACAAAATGTGTGTCCTCTGTTTCTATCAACCTTCAGCACACCTTCTTTACATATTCAACTTGTATTCCTTCCACCTATTTCGCAAATAATATATGCCAAGAAATGTATGTTCTGTGTTGTTCTCAGTGGCTATAACATGGTTATACCAACGGATGAAAATTCATTCGTGGCTATATGTGTGATTTGGCCAATATTCTCTCGGGCTCCTCCTACGGAACCCTCCCCGACTCACTCCCCTCCCCCGATGCACTCCCCTCCCCGGACAACCGCGCCTCCCCCCTCCCCGGACGACAGCGCCTCCCCCGACGCTGACAGACTCCCCTCCTCCCCCGACGCACTCCCCTCCTCCCGACGACCTCTCCTCCCCGGACGACCGTGCCTCCCCCGACGGACTCCCCTCCTCCGGTCACCATTAATATATTTGAGGGCTAACTTGGATTCTCCCTTCATATCCATTTGGGGGAAATAAATATCATCTGATAACTGATGACCAGTAATGAGAGCCTAATAATTTGCCTCATCATCAGTGAAACCTTATAAAAATAGGAAAAAGTATGATTGGACGTCTTGTGTTGGTGTGATAAAGACAACCACCTGGCCTACTCAATTAAGATTGGAATTATTAAGCATTATTTCAGTCGATCTTTGAAAATCACCATCAAAATATGTTTTCTAATACTCTTTGACATGATCCACTAAGAGGGTAGCCTCATTTGGGAAATCAACATTCAGGGGTAGTTCTTCAGGGGTGGATGTGTGTCCAGTGGGGTTGTCCAGTTAGGGCATGGGGGCTGTCCAGTGGGGTGCAGGGGGCAGGGGGCAGGGGGAAGGGGTGTCCAGCAGGGGGAGGGGCTATCCAAGCAGGGGGGAGGGGTGTCCGGAAGGGGGGAGGGCTGTCCAGGGGGTGCAGGGGGTGTCCAGTGGGGCTGTCCAGTGGGGCTGTCCAGTTGGGGCATGGGGGATGTCCAGTGGGGTGCAGGGGGGGCATGGGGGACTAAGGGGGCATGGGGGTGCAGGGGGGTGTTTAAGGGGGCTGTCCAGGGGGTTGAAAGGGGGTGAAAGAGGGCTGTCCAGGAACCTAAGCCCATGCAGGTTATGAATGTCTCTATAGAGAAAATGAAGTGCTGTCCAGATCTGGAAAATATCATAAAACATCCCACAGATACTTCACAGGCACCAGGTATAACTATTTCACCACCTATAGATAGTGGGCACGGTGCTATAAAATCTGGTAACTCTATTTCAAATCATAATTCCAATGTTTTTTTAATTCAGTACTATATGAAATGCAAGCAGATTTTATCTGAGGATGAGCATGTGTGACCATGATTTCACCAAACAGTTTGTTTAGTTGATAAATAGTTTTTCTGGTAATGTTTTCCAATTTCAAATATGTTTTATTTTATTTCCATAAACATTTTATAGTTTATTATGTTATATTTTCCAGACTTATTATATGTATGTTTTTCTAGATTACTCATATATAGCTACTTCTGAATTTTGTTTCAAGTGTTTCCCAAGTCCTACTAAGAACCTATAGTATGGGGTGGTCCTACTAAGAAACTATAGTATGGGGCCAGTGTCCAGCAGGGGTCCAGTGTCCAGTAGGGGTAAATATGCAGGGGGAGTCCAGTGTCCAATAGGGGTAAATATGATTTGGGCATCCCAAGAACTAGTTTCCAGGGGGGAGTCCTGTGTCCAGCAGGGGTACAAGGGGGCTGGTAGGGGTGGGGGGAGTATGGGTCCAGTGTCCAGCAGGGGTCCAGTGTCCAGCAGGGGTAAATATGCAGGGGGAGTCCAGTGTCCACGGGGGGAGGGAGGGGTGTGCTGTCCAGGGAGGGGGGGTGCTGTCCAGGCAGGGGGTGTCCAGTAGGGGGAGGGGTGCTAAACATGGTCTGTAAATCTGATGTAGTTCACTCTGTTCCTATCTTATCTCATGCTGCTAAACATGTCAGAATTGGTGAATTGGTACCTGTTAAACCTGAATCTGGCAGTGCTGAAGATTTTGTGGTTATCAGATCAGATAAACTTGGTTATCAGATCAGGGGGCAGGGGGACTAGCAGGGGACTGACAGGGGGCCTAGCAGGGGGCCTAGCAGGGGGCAGGGGGCCTAGCAGGGGGCAGGGGGACTAGCAGGGGGCAGGGGGGCTGGCAGGGGGCAGGGGGGGATGGCAGGGGGACTAGTAGGGGGGACTGGCAGGGGGTGGAAGGGGGGACTGGCAGGGGGCAGGGGGGGATGGCTGGTGGGGGGCAAGTAGGGGGTGGTAGGGGGGGAACTAGTAGGGGGCAAGGGGGGAAAGGCAGGGGGACAAGCAGGGGGGGAGGCAGGGGGAGGGGTGTCCAGGCAGGGGGGAGGGGTGTCCAGGCAGAGGGGTTGTCCAGCAGGGGGGAGGGGTGTCCAGGAAGGAGGAGGGGCTGTCCAGCAGGGGGGATAGCAGGGGGCAGGGGGACTAGCAGGGGGCAGGGGGACTGGCAGGGGGCAGGGGGGGCTAGCAGGGGGACTGGCAGGGGTGGCAGGGGGGGCTGGCAGGGGGCAGGGGGGCTGGCTGGCAGGGGGCAAGCAGGGGGTGGAAGGGGGAGGGGTGTCCAGGCATGGGGGAGGGGTGTCCATGCAGAGGGGCTATCCAGCAGGGGGAGGGGTGTCCAGGCAGGGGGAGGGGCTGTCCAGCAGGGGGGGCTAGCAGGGGCAGGGGGACTAGCAGGGGCAGGGGGCAGGGGGGGCTGGCAGTGGGACTAGCAGGGGGGACTGGCAGGGGGTGGCAGGGGGGACTGGCAGGGGGCTGGGGGGCTGGCTGGCAGGGGGCAAGTAGGGGGTGACAGGGGGAACTAGTAGGGGGCAGGGGGCAGGGGGGGTTGGCAGGGGGTGGTAGGGGGGACTAGCATGGGGCAGGGGGAAAGGTAGGGGTACAAGCAGGGGGTGGCAGGGGGAGGGGTGTCCAGGCAGGGGGGGAGGGGTGTTCAGGCAGAGGGGTTGTCTAGTAGGGGGGAAGGTAGGGGGACAAGCAGGGGGTGGCTGGGGGAGGGGTGTCCAGGCAGAGGGGTTGTCTAGCAGGGGGGAGGGGTGTCCAGGCAGGGGGAGGGTCTGTCCAGTAGGGGGGAGGGGTTATCCAGCACGGGGGGGGAGGGCTGTCCAGCAGGGGGGAGGGCTGTCCAGCATGGGAAGGGGTGTCCAGCAGGGGGGAGGGGTGTCCAGGAAGGGGGGAGGGGTGTCCAGCAGGGGGGGAGGGGTGTCCAGGCAGGGGGAGGGGGGGCTGGCAGGGGGACAAGCAGGGGGCAGGGGGGCTGGCAGGGGGACAAGCAGGGGGTGGCAGGGGGGACTAGCAGGGGGCAGGGGGGACTAGTAGGAGGTAGGGGGGACTGGCAGGGGGTGGCAGGGGGGACTGGCAGGGGGTGGCAGGGGGGGTGTCCAGGGGATGTCGAGGGGGGGGGTATTTTTTATGGATTTGGACACCCTATAGCCACGGTTTAAACCGTGGCTATTGGTTTATTACCATGGTTATTAATCGTGGCTATAGACATAATGCCACGGTTTTAAATCGTGGAAATTAAGTCTGTCCGGCCTTTAGTATAGCCACGGTTGTAACCGTGGCTATAGGTATACAGACACGGTTTGAACCGTGGCTATAGTGTTAAAGCCACCCCAAACATAGCCACGGTTTGAGGAACTGTGGATATTACCTATAGCCACGATTTTAGGGCCTATAGACACGGTTTAGAACCATGGCTATAGCCCGAATTTCTAGTAGTGTAAGTGGAAGGAAAATGAAAACATTTCCCAAAAAAACCACTGATAATGGTTTAGGTGCATGATTTTCATATCGTGTACCTAAACTGTGTGTTAAGACTCAGTCCCAAAACTATAGTAGGCCACACAGTCGTGGGCATGGTTCCATATGGTTGCTGACAAATCATGCAGACTTACAAGTGCCCATATCTATATCCACATGGACACGTTCCCTAGGTCACATGGTTTAGTAAAACCAGGCTGTGGGGTCACATATACCAATTTAAAGAACTCCATGCTCCGAACTATCCCTAGATGCTCTCGGGACCTTCACGAATTGATTAAGACTCATAATTATGGTAATTTAAGGTATTAAAAATGTAAAACTAATGATTGTTAAATTTTATAAAAATATGGGTCATTAAAACCTCCCTTCCTTAATGTAACTCATCCCTGAGAAGGCCTTCTATGGTTAAAGTGGTACTATAGTCATACATCATCTTCCCCCACCCAGGTTTTATCCTGTAACTAGTCATGTTTCCATAGCACCTGTACAAGACGAACAGACTTGCCTCGAAGTGTCTTCATGCTCTCATCAATAATAAACATCGGATACTCCTCGAAGGAATCATTCATGCCCAGCTCAACCACATTAGGATGAAAGATGTGAGATGGGTATGGATAGTATCAGTGAACCTGAGATACATGAAATAAAGCACGCATAGACTGGTATCTATGAGAATGATCCAACTAGTCAGCCACTGGTCTAATTCGTTTCATAACCTCTAAGGGTCTAATAAATCTCAGTGATATCTAACCCTGCTTCTGAATATGTCTATTCCCCAACCTTGGTGAGACTCATAAGAAAACCCGATCTCTAACCTCGAACTCAAGTGGTCGTCGGCATCTATTGTCATAATACTATTGTGTGGAATGAGCTGTCAACATGTGATTTTTGATCAAATGGACCACTCTATAGTTTCTTTCACGATACGTGGTCCAATAATAGCTATTTCCCCTACCTATATCCTTCATAAAGGTAAGCGTAAAGTCCTACCATATAAGGATTCATAGGGATCCATCTCAATGGTATCATGGAATCTATTATTGTAAAAAAATTCAATTAGTGGAATTTTTTTCTCCTAGAAACCCCCAAAGTCAAGGACCTAGGCTCGAATCATGTCCTCTATAACTTGAATTGTATGCTCTGTATGTACATCAGTTTTTGGGTGATGGGTCATGCTCATAAGTACCTACATACCAACATCCTTCTTAAACCCCTACCAGAACTGTGATATGAAAGGATTGTCTCTATCATAAATGATATAACGAGGATCTCCATGAATAAATACTACTTCTTTGACATAAATCCTTCTTATATCATCTACTAAGAAGGTCTCTCACATAGGTAGGAAGTTTGTGAACTTTTTCAAATGATCAACGAAAACGCACATTGCGTCATTACCATGAGGTGATCTATGTTGAATAGTCACAAAATCCATTGAAACATCATGCCATTTCCCCTCAAAAATAGACAATGGTTGAAGAATCCCTACTGGATGATGATGTTCCACCTTCACCTACTAACAGGTGGAACATCGAGTGATGAAACTAGCTATCTCAAATTTCATATTGGGCCACTAGTATTGGTTTTATAGATCTCGATACATTTTGGTGACACTGGGGTAAACCTCCCATGCTGAGATGTGGAAATATAGCATTATCTCCTATCTTATGTATGTTGGGACCAACACACACCCATGGAACAATAGAGTATCATCCCCATTGACTGTCCAACTAGAAGATGTATCTTCAACTGAGAAACATTCCAATAGGACAATTCCTTCATGATCAAATAGTTGTCTCGACCTTACCCATTCTAGTAGAGTAGAAGTTACCACTAAGGTTGAGAGAATTATCTGACTATGGTCCTATTGAACATAAACTCACATCTCTAATAATATTTTAATAATCTTCCATTGATCGATGGATTCCTAAAACACCTGAGTTTGAGTATTTCAACTCAAATCATCATCTACTGAATTCCATTTCCCTAGCATGTAGGCAAGTTCAAAATCAAACGATTATTGATACTCGACCCACCTACGCTACCTGAGATTCAGATCTCACTTTGTGAAGATATATTTGAGACTTTTTGGTCAGTGTACACCATGAAATGCTCTCCCAATAAATAGTTTCTTCAACACCATTAGGCATGAATAACAACAGAAATCTTGAGATCGTGCATCAGATAATTCCACTCATGAGGCCTCAAATAATTAGAAACATATGCAATGAATCACTCATCCTAAATCAAAGTAGCTCTATGAACATTACCCAATGAATCATACTAGACTCTATAAGCCCTACCAGGATTCGGTAGAATCGGTATCAGCACTGAATTCAAATAACCCTTCAACTCCTGAAAGGATTCTTCACAAGGTTCAAACCATTATAATTTCACACCCTTATTTTTGAAGCTTTTATGTGGTGCCGCAAGGTGTGGGAAATCCTAGATGAAGAATATGTAGTATCTAGAAAGCCCCAATAAAATCAAAACATCAAAAAAAATTGGGATACTCCCAAGAAACCACATCTATCACTTTCTCTGGTTAAAATTAAACTCCTGACTCTGAGATAATATGATCTAGGAAGTGAACTTTATTGATATATAATTGGAATTTACCGAGCTTAGCATAGAGTCGATGTTCTCTCAATGTATTTAACACAATATCAATATGGGTTGAATGGTCATGTCTGGAGTGTGAATACAACAAGATATCATCAAAATAATTAACCATAAAATAATCCAAATATGGGTGGAAGAATCTATTCATAAGATCCATGAAGAATGAAGGTGTGTTCATGAGTCTGAATGGCATAACCAAGTACTCGTAGTGACCATACCTACTCCTGAAAGATGTGTGAGGTATGTCTGAATTCATGACAAGAACTTGATGATAGCCTTACCTTAGATATATCTTATAAAACACCTTCTCTCCTTTTATTAAATCAAAGAGTTCATCTATCCTAGGTATTGGATACCGGTTCTTAATAGTAATATTATTCAACTGGTGGTAATACACACAAAGACAAAGGCCACTGTAAACCTTATTGGAAAATTGGACTGGTGAACCCTAAGGAGAAGTGTTGGGGAATATAAATACTTTCACATCCAGATCCCCCAATAGATTCTTGAGTTTTATAATCTTCTTAGGTACCATCCTATAAGGAGGAATAGTCATAGGTGCTGCTCCTGGCACAAGCTTAATAGTGAAATCTACCTCTCGCACTGGAGGTAGACCAAAGAAGTCTTTTGGAATGATATATTTATAATGCTCCACTGCGGGAGGAAATACAATTTTTTTAACCCCTGGTCATCAAGGAAAAGACTAGAATCTTATGCTGAACATTAAGAAACCTCTTCTTCTCGGGTCCTGTTCGTGTCGCACTGACATCCCATTCTCCCTTATGCACATGCGTAATGCCCCTTTGTTGATGAAAACATTACCATCAGATGATAGAAGTAAATATGGACGTTGTAAGTTACTAACCAGTACATACCAATTATTACATCAAAGACTGACATGTCAAGGATGAACATATTCCATATAAATAGGTAACTATCTCAAGGGGAAATTCTGACAGCAGTGAATTCCCTTTGAATAGATACCTAATGTTGTATCTATAATCATGAAATTGTGATAGTTCTCAATGTAGAGGCCTAGAATATCAATAATTTCCTTAGATATAAATGAGTGACATATGCTGGTATTAAATAAAGTAGAGACTAAAGTGGATGTAGCTAGAATGATACCTCATACAGTAGATGGTCTGGTGCTCTTCTCCTACAGTGTAGGTTGGACTGCATGTAACCGGCATGTACCATAACCCTAAGTCACTCCCTAACTGCCCTAAGTAGGCCCAATCGGTTGGCTCTAAGAATAATATGCCTAATTTCCTCTTCCTTGGCCGGAAGATTGGCCTGATTGACCAGTGGTATTCCAACTACTTGACTGTCATGATCCTAATGACCCTACTCATGGATGAGGAATAGGTGAAAATCCCCATTCTCTAGGTACTATAGGGAATTTCTATAGAAATTATTAATATAGACCATCCTACCATATCCTCTTCACTCCACTAGATCTTACAGACATTGTGATTTGAAGTTCCCTAACTTTCCACATTGGTGACACACAAAATAACTATCAACACTAGGATCCGGATTGTTGCTCCCTCTATGAGAAACCTCAAAACACCTCTTTCACCTGGATAAGGAACCACTGGTAGCCCTAGGTAATGGACCAAGCTCTCTTTAAACTTTTTAATCTCTCAGATTCCTCTCTATAATTAGGTCTTAGTTGACGATTTCATAAATGTTACTCATCCTAAATATGTTGACCTACGACTGGATGGTGTAACAAAGCCCATCCTAAAATTTCCTAGCAACCATTAGATCATTAGTAGCTAGAGAATGAGTAAAACACTACATCTCATTGAAATAGTACTAGTACTCAATACCTTACATAAAACCCTATTTCATTTTCATAAATTTTATAGGTCTATCAGCCCTCAAAGTTTGGGAAATAAGTAATTGTATAATATGGTCTGAAAATCTACCCAGACCATGTCTCTATACCGCTCTTCCAAGGTGATGGAATCCCACCACCTCTAAGCCTACTCCAAAATAATATAGGCTTCTATACTTCCCCTATTCTCTATATAAGTCACTAGGTGTTTGAATATATATAGGGTAGCCTAAATCCAAGACTTTATAGCATGCGTCCCTCCATACCCAGAGAAAGTGTGAGGATGTTGTTGCAGAAACTCATAGGTCAATTTCAACCATACTAGAGGAAAGATACACTCTGACTTTCATACCCTAATGAATATATCGAAAACACTCTCAAAATTGGGCATCAGTGCCCACATCTGGAATAGTAATAGGATCCACAGGTGGCTCAATAGGAGGAATGACCGACAGCTCATAGCCCACCCCCTCAGGAACATGATCATCACCTTCTTTAGGGCATGTGACTCGAGGATGTCATTGTGGAATTATTCTACAATTCCAACTTAATGTCTCAAAATGGATTCAATCAATTTAGAATATTTTATTCAAGTAATTAGGAAAAGAACAAAATCATTCTTATAAGAACAAACATGCCTTTATACCTGCTTCAAGAGCCAAGTCTAGATAATAGAACATACCATAACAATCCATAATAATGAAGAAACACCCACCACCCACTACTAAGTCATGTTCGGGTCAAGGTTTTGTGCAAGGAATGTGCAAGATAGATGTTCTTAAGTTAAAGTTCATTATCCATTTGAGTAAGTTCTCACTTTAACATTTAAATAATTTGAATCGGTTGAATCCAATGATATGACTCTTTCTAGTCTATAAGGTTCTATACACCTTGTAAACCAAAACATAGAATTAAATTGGATTTCATTTTCAATTAAATTGTTCTTGTTCAAGTGACTAAACTACTTTAAAATGGTTGAGCAAGTTGTAATTCCATTTTCAGATCCATAGGGCCCATACACCTTATGAATCAAAATATGGAACCCACTAAACTCACACCATAGCATATTCCTGATCCTGTAAAATATTTCAACACATTTTAATATATATAACAATTCACAATCAACATGAAACAATTAATGCTTTTAGAAAATTAAACATGGCATTGCAAGATGCATGACCTATAATTCATGATGTGTCTATAATGATGCATGAACTATCGGTTAACCCTCATTTCATTGGTTCTTTTAATAAAATCATAATTCCAATAACATAAGTTTTAATGACATCACAAAACATGTGAATCACCCAATGGTGAGACTATATCAATAGAAAATAGTCATAAACAGAACAACAATGATAATTTAGGAAATGTAGCCCTTACCCCATACATGGGATCGAAATGCCCAATAATGGCTTATGACCAAGTCCCAAACATTCCTAATCTCTATTATATTATCTCTAAATAGTAAACCCATAAATTAACTTGTAATGATACCACTTTGTAATGCCCCAAAATTGGATTCCACATAACCCATGCCCCAAGCCCTGTTGGCCACATGACCTCTGGTGCGTCTCCTCATATTCCAGAGGCTACCAACAAGCAGTGAGGGTTTAAAGGTAGTATATAATAGACATTATACCATCATGTCAGAGTACCATAGTGGATAAAAAAAATAGTAAATGGTAGAATAAGTGTAATGCAACAGAAATATGCAATAAATAATGGAAGTATAAAAATTATCTAAATAACTAAGCTATAGAAGAAATAGATAACTGAATAACATAGAAAAAGACTCAATGGTAGTATATGATACAATGATGAAATTAATTATAATAATACAGAAAACAGAATCATGTTATATAATTTTATAAAAGGAAAAAAGAAAAAAATTTCTCCATGAGCATCTCAAGCCTAAGCCCAATCCTATGTTCCTAAGATCCTGTTAGGAAGTACAATTCAACAACCTGTAGGAGGGCCTATACCCTTACTAGTACCTATAGAAAAATAATCTTCTCAGGTTCCAAGGGCATCCTGAGTAGGGTGTGAGATAAAAAAACTTAGTAGACCACCACCAATGGTGTCTACATGTAATTTGAATAGGAGATCATAAATAAAAAGTTTTAGGGAAATAACAGAAATATAAGGAAAAGCTAAATAAATAAATAAAATCTCGTACAGGTTCCTAAAGTACACCAAGATTGTCTAACTGCTTCAACCCATGTCTAGTATGGATGATCATGTTACTAAAAATATTTATATATAGAATAATTTGGGATCGATCGGAACATAACTCTTAGACATCCAATACCAAGGGATGCTCTCACGGTCTAGCCCATGGCCCAACTCTAAGATCTCACATGGTCTCTTGGAATGCATGTAATGGTAAGACTAGGACATAACCCATATTCATCCACTACCCAAGAATCTCTCACATTCAATCCCCTAGCTCTAGCTGGGAAGCTCACACAGTCTCCCCTTATAAGGCTCTCACAGTCCCTTGGCTTTGTAAGGAAAACTCACACAGATTTTCCTCACAAAAGAGATCTCATGGTCCTTTGGATTTTCATCCCATATGGCACAATAATTTATAATATATATATATATATATATATCACATGGTCATATAAAATAATATTATCATAAGTAATTTCCTCTTATATCATGTTTTCATGCCCTTCATGAGGGAACCAAGGTGTGATCAAATATACCATATGACACATGAGGAAAAACCTATCATGTGTTCCTTTAACCATGTTCAAGTCATTAAAGGAATTCCATTTAACATTTATTATTTACAAAAGCATGAGTAAAGTCATGGGTTCACCATCCATTAATCATGCTCATTTATAACTAACCAATTCAATTTATAAGATACATTTTTATAAAACATAATCAAGGGAAAGGCCATTCCATCCCATAAAACCATTCCATTCAAAAAAAATTCATTATTAATGAAGTATCCATCTTACACTAGCGACCCTCTATAAACTAATCCATTAAATTTGACTAAACCTGGAAAATTCCATTATAAGATATAGGTCGCATGTGTAAGTCCATATAACAACTCAATTTCCCATCTGGATAATTCCAAGTCTAAGGTGAACAAGAAAAAATTAGGCACCTTTTAATACATTAATTACACATGTCTTGATAGAAATTTAATTTAAATTTCATGTCGGAATCTAAGTTGGGTTCCAAGCATTTTGAGACATTTGGCCAAAATAACCAATTTCATGGTGGCACTCCTATGGGTGTCTATATAATATATGATTGATGTCTAAAACCCTAAACAAGGTTCAGTAAACCTATATAAATACCCTAGGGTCAATTACAAATGAAATATCCAACATAATTTAGATGTTCGGCAAAGGCCAACATATAGAACAATGGATTAAATACCAAATGAACAAAACTAAAATGTAAAACTACATGACCACCTACCTTAGGTTCATAGAAGATTTATAGCTTGGAATAAATATAATATTTGAATTAGGTTATAAGAGATCTAAGTTTTAGTCCAATTACTAGAAAATAGGGTGAATGAGCCTATATCTATATAGAGTGACGGATCCGAAGATTCACAAAAATATGAAGGATGCATGAGGTTAGCCTTACCTTGTGCAGCTTGATGCTTTTGATGGATTTGAAAATAGATGATGGAAATGAAAGATTTAGTATATCCAATATTAGGAGGGTTTATGAGAAAATAGAGGTAGAACCGACTTCATAGCGATTGGAGGGAGAAGGAAAAGAGGGAAAAGGTTAAAACCTTGAGTGGAGGTGAAAATGGTAATTTTACCCCAAAACCCACTACGCATGGTTTAGGCGCACAATTTGAAAACCATTCATAAATTGTTTGTTAATACTCTTTCACAAAACTATAGTAGGCCGCACATCCATGTCCCTAGTCCTGTATGGTTGCAGAAAAACTGTGCAAACTTGTTGGTGCCTCTGTCTGCAGCTACACGGGCATGCGTCCTGGATCTCACGGTTTATACAAACCATGTGTCCGAGTCACTTAGCCCATTTCCAAGAACTTCAGGCTCCTAAAAATCCTCTAACACTCCCATGACCTTCACTAATTGATTAAGACTCATAATAAGGTCCATTTAAGATATTAAAAACTAAAAAATAATGATATGTACCTTCTTTAAAAAAATGGGTTGTTACATTAACAAACAAGAGAAAATATGTTATAAGAAGATCATATATTATGTTATAAATTTTAATATGGTTCTATTATAAATTAATAAAATGTTTAAACCATTATACGGGATGATAAAGCATGTTTAACTAAGTAGAAACGTGGGGTATGGGGTTTCTAAACACAATTTTCTTTCATTGGGTTATATCACTTATACATTGATTTTAATCTTCCAAGATTATGTGTAAAATGAACTTTTTTTAATTTATGTTGTATTTTCACTTGTCTTTGTGTGGATTTACAATTTTTATAACTAATATCTTAATTGATTAATTCAAAATTCAATGACATGATCTTTGTTTAGAATCTTATAATCTATTCTTCAGAAACTCTATATATTTTCTTATCCACTAGATATTTCAAGAGTATCCATATTATCTTCAAAATATTCCTCTCTTTTGGAACATGAATCAATAAAATAAACAATTAAAATAAAAAAAATCTTATTTCTCTTTTTGATCAGGTATATTTTACTTTCATTTCCATATTTTGCAAAATTGTTTTAGAAAAGTCCTTATTATTTACTCAAAGGATAGTTTATATTATCCTTGAATTTTTAAAAGTTTTTAAAGGAATATTTATTATGCATTATAAAGGTTCATTTTCAAATTTATTTATAAAAATTCAACAGAAATGTTTTTAACATATATAGCATTAATGGATTTCCCCACTACCATAACAACTTTACACTCTTAGCTTGTTCTATAAGTTTTCAATGGTTTTATAATTAAGAATCATTAGGAAAACATATTTTAAATTTTTCTCTTCAATTTTATTATATTAGTTAGAATACTATATTTTACTAAAAATTCTACTTCTATAATTTTCACCTCTCGTCACTTGATTAATTTTGTGTTCATTTAAGTCATCTTGAAAATTTCATTTTCTTATGATCATTGGACATTAAATTTCTCTTAAATATCGATATTATTTGTATCATGGATATGATTATTTAATAAACCATATACCATTTCTATATATGGTGTTTTAATTTGAAAGTTATTTGATCAATTGAAAAAATATTGATATTCTATATTCTTTACTCAATACGAATATTTATTGATAAGGAATATTATGTATGAATTAAATTGATCATTCAATATATGAGGAATAAATTGGTAATGCAGTGACAAGTGGGGCCTAAAATTATATATCTCCTTGATGCATTGATAGGTCTCATTAGACAAACTAGTTGGCTATCCTTATTAAATAAATTTTTTGTGTATACCTACACATCGATTAAACTTCCTTGGAACTAGGATTTGACAGTAAAGATATCATAATGTATGAGATCATAATGTCTAATATTAATAATCCCCTTCATTGAGAATTCAATTATTATTATTCATGACATTACTACATTGATATTATCCATGGTTATTGAATAAATGGCTTATGTTTTCAATTATTTACCTTACTATATTGATTATGCCTTTTTTACTCATAATAGTTTCCATTATACATAACCCTTACTGATCATTTGATCTCACCATTATTTTTTCTCTTTTCCATGAGATATGAATAAGAGATATTTTAATGAGTTTAAATGATTTTGAACATTTTTTTTGTTATGTTTTATATTTTATTTACAATGTAAAATGGGAATATAGTATGTATCTAGTTCTTCAAGACTACGAAACTGATCGGTCCTTCCAGATGAGATCCCTTTTATCTTATTCTAATGTAATAAATAGAAACTGACTCTAGGTTATTTCAGATAGGTTTGTTACATTTTACATATGAGTTATTTTTTGAAAATTGTGAAAAGAGCCTCTTTTTAACATTTCCCATGTGAACACATTATATCATAATTTTGAGAATTATTATTTAGGAATATTCACATTAATTTTTTAAAATTGATTTAAAAATTATTTTTTATTATTAATTATTTTCAAAATAAATTTAAATATTATTATATTTTTTCAAAGTAAAGTTTTTATTTTGAAAATTGATTTATAGGCTTATTTTTTTAATAAATAAGACTTTAGTGTTTTTATGCCTTATTATAGAAACTTATTCAAATCATATTTATTTTATAATTTTTTTGTAAACCCTTTTTGGGTTTTAAAGTGTAAATTTTAAAATTATTTATCAAGATTTATGTATTTAATTTAAATAACTCACTTTTAAGGGGATTTCAAGTAATACGTAAAGGGATATTTCTTCTTATTTTTTAAATTGATTTATATAATAATATTAAAAGGGAGTTTTTTATCTATTTCAACATCTTTTGATTTTATTTATGTTACACATTGGATATGTTCTTATGATACTGTCCACCTCATTTTTCTAGATGTCTTATGATGGTAATGTTTTTAGGAAGTTTTCATGAAACCCATTTATTTCCCACGGGTTAATTAAACTATGTTAAAATAATGAATTTTTTTATTATTGTGGAATATATATGATTTTTTTATTATGTGAAGGTTTGGATCTATTAAATCCCTCAAATTCATTAGTAAATTTTAAATCTTGTGGGCTCAAAGGAGTGTATGGGTGTTAATCTGAAGCCTAATAAGGCACACAGGTGGTAATACCAGGCCTAATAAGGTACATGGGTGGTTATTCCAAGACTAAGAAGTTACATGTGTGTTTATCTCAATCCTAATAAGGTACATGGTTTTAACACTCGAGTTTCAATTATATTAAGTAAATATTTCATTCTAAAGAAACTATAACACAATGCACACAAATTTATTCAAGAATTTAATTAAAATTTAAATTTCTAGATTTTATATTTTTAATTCTATGAAATTAGTTTAATTTTTTAAATTTATCATGTAAAAATTTTCTTAGGATTAATTTTTGAGATACTTTAAAGATAAATTATTTTTGGGTGAATAGTGGAAAATTCCTTTTTTACAAATAATGTCACTTTTACAATATTATCAAGATATAAGAATGAATTGAGAGTTTATGAAACATTTTTTCTAGAAAAAAATTATACTAAATAATTAGTAATTCATTTTAAAATATAATATTACGTTTATAAATCTATGTTTGACATTTTTTAAATTTAATCGGAGTGTTATCTTAATGAAAGAGTATTTTTATTATTTTCTTTAATTAAATAATTTAAGGTCACATTCAGTTTTAGATTTGTTTTAAAATAAAAAATATATCATTTTACTATAAATAATTAAATTAATTCTAGGTGATCCAACATTATATATTATTTTTTTATAAAGTCAATTTTTATACTTAAAAATGTATTTATATAAAAAAAAGTTTTTCAATGTATTTTGTGTTATTATATCAAAATTATTTTCCTCCAATTATAAGCACTGATTATTTAAAAATGAATTTTAATTTTTTATTCAAGAGTTTCATAAAAATTAATGATGTTAATTTCATTTTTCGTTTATAATGAATATTAACCGAGGTAAATATTCAATACTATGGTAAGGGTTAACAGGATTAACGGGGGTCAAGGTAAATAGATCAGAGTTAAATTAACATAAAAAAATGTATAAATGCTATTTTTTGAATTTATTTAGACACTATATCATACCTCCTTATAAATTAAGTCATATTGAATCCACTCTTCCATGAAAGTGACCTAATATTATTTTAATATTTAAAAAATTTGTAAGTGTGCCACCCACCTCACTTATAAAAGGGGACATCGTCTCCACTATTATTCACATACATTTACCCATTTATCTTATAAAATACCTAATCAAATACCTTTCCATCATCTCTCTTCACATATTATATATTCTATTCTTCTAAAAATATCACTTCAATCAGGCTTAATGTGTAAGCTAAATGAGGTTTCCTAAAGGAGAGGTAATCATTTTAACTGACTCCTTTTAATTTATTTCTTCTTATACCACCTTAAAATATCTTTTATCTCCAATAAAATAATTAATTAAATACCATAAATATACTAAAATGTTATTATCTTAATTTAACAACTATAATTCACCTTATTTCCTTCGAATTGTAAATGAAAACATCACTCGTGCGTATGTACGAACTTCCATATCCACAAAGTGATATATTTAATTTTATATAATCACCTTTCATGGATGTATATTATGGAGGATTTAAGATATATATATTATATTTATGAAATAATTATTTTTCTTTAAACATAATGTATAATCTACCTTCTTACCCTTCTATCCATTTGGAAATTATAACGTTGCTTGTGTGTACCTGTGTAAAACCACCTCCAATAATCAATGTGATTTATCTTTCATCTCCTCTTTAAATGGATGGTAATAAGGATATATTTAATGATTATATATGATATTTATGATATTAATATTATTTTTTAATGATTAATCAAAATATACTTTCTTTCCTTTCTAACCATTATGAAAATAGAAATGGCATCATGTGCATGTGTGGACTACCGCCTCCATGAATGATGTATTTTTTTAATATTATCACATTGAATGGTTGGTTATAAATTTTTATATAATGATTAAAAATTATATTGATGAAATTATTAAAAACATGAATATTATGGAACCATTTCATAATACCTTTGTCTATGTTCAAAATACCAAAGTAGTTATAGAGAAATTGACTGAACAGTATTAAGTGGTCGACATATGCAAGAAATATACAATGAATGGATGAAAAATAGTTATAAAAGGACATTAAAATAGAATATAAATTAATAATATTCTTAATAAAGTATTTATAAAATTTAAATTGATTATTTATGAGGATATAACATGTCTTGACAATCAAGAATATAAGGTAAGGGTTTTTCATTTCAATTCCACTCTATTAAGACATATTTTACATTATGAACCTAATTTCATTTATATATTGTATATAATAAAAATTTTAAATATTATATCATAAATACATATTTATTAATGATATTTAAATTTTCTATTTAATTTTTCTATTTTATGCAGTTTTGACTCATAAGTTATAAAAGAAGTAAAGCATTGTTTTACAATGTTACTCTTATTCATGATTGTTCATGTTTAAATATAATTTTGAACAATTATTTTTTATTACCCTCTTAAAATCCATATATTATCTTATAATTGTGTTATTTTTTTGTTTTCCATTTTTTCTTCCAACTTCTTCCTTCTTTGGTACTCAAAAATATTAAAATATCTTTTTTAAGAAAAATAGACATTATTTATAATTTTTTGGTCCGGACTCCTTGTCTTCCATATCAATATTCTTAAAATTATTTTATGGAAGTTTTTATATAATTTAAATTATTTTTAATGGTATTTTTCTAATGAATTTTAATTTCCTTGGAATGTTTTAAAATGAATCTTTTTTAAAAAAATCAAAAAAAAAATTCTTTTTATAAAAAGTGTGAAAGAAATGTTCTTTCTATCATATATGGTGTGAACATATTTTCAAAATTCCATGATAGTTATTTTTTATTTATATTCATTTAAAAGTTTAATTTTTAAGTAAAATCTTTTTCCATTATTCTTTTAATATTTATATTTTAAATTAAAATAAAAAAATTGTTATATAAATGGTTGAAAAGAATTTTAGAAGTGATTTATAACTTCATTTTTACAAAAAAAGTTATAAAATCATTAAGGAAAGTTATTTTTAATGTTTATAATCCATTTTCCTCTCTAATTATCAAAAGAGTTTAATTTATTTAAAAACATCATTTTTGATGAATTGATGGTCTTCTATATCCCTTTACTAATTTATAGATTATAATTTATTTTTTGATCATTTAATTTCTTATGATCATGTTCTATATCACTCTCCATTATTCAAGAAACATTATTTTTCTCCTTTTTGTATGTGGTTTTAGTATCATGGATATATTCAGTATCATTTATACTAATTTTATATTTTATTAATCATATACTATTTAAATATATAGTGTTAGTTAAAGGATTCTTATCAAGAAAGTTATTCTATTTACTAGGGTAAATTTTATTTTCCATATTCTTGACTCAATACATATATTTATTGATTGATAAAGAATATTAATTATGTATTATATCACTGACTAAATATGTGAGGAATTCATTTGACATATTTAAGTAATGGGTGGGGCCCAATTATATATAGCCCCTTGATTCATCAACAGGTCTCAGGAGACAAACATTTGACCAAATAAATTGGGTATTCTATGTATACCTACCAATTAATTAAAATGTATTGTAATAAGGACTTGATGGTAAGGTTCATAATGTCTTAGCATGAGGACTTTATGGAAATATTATAACATCTGACATAATGAATTTTATTCATTAATATTTATTTTTTTATTGTTATTCATGTGCTTGTTATGTTGATATCTTCCATGCATACATTTTGAAGTTCAAGTTTTTTATTAAATGTAATATGTTTTGATTATCCACTATTCCATATTGTTAATGCATTATATAGCCATTATAGATTCCATTGTATTATTTTCCTCAATGGGCATTTTATTTCACCCTTTATTGTGTTTACATTCCAGAAGATATGAATAAATAATCCTTGGATGATTTTTAATGAAGCCGGAATGATTTTCATGCTATTTTTTTTATTTCAAATATAATATATAATTCATTTATATATCTAGTTTTTAAAGGCTTGTAATCTCATTGATCCTTGGTGGTGTGATACCTTATATCTTGTATCAATGTCAAAAAGTAATAACTGAATCATGTTTACTAAATTCAGGTCCATTACAGTTGGTATCAAATCATGTTTAGTAGTTCCTCTGGGGAATAGATTTTATAAGAACATAGAATGAAAAAGAATTATTATTATACATATAATATTTGAGAAAATTTACCTTCATAGGGATTTTTATTCCATGTATCAATATTCATGATGTTATAAGCTATTTATTTATGTTCCCTTGTGTAAATATGGTGCATATTAAAAGATATGTAAATCATGTAAACACTTATAATTAGTGTAGGTATTTAGATTATGATAAAGTTAATACATTGGGTGTTGGAGCAGAGAAAATATTGACTATGTTAGGGAAAATGACTCAAGCAATGAAAAATAACATTTCTTGTATGTAGAAACATGTTGTTCTAAAACATGATGCACCTAGGTTGGATTTATTTATGAAACATAATTCATTATCCTTTAATGGAACTATTAATCCATTAATATTTATAAATGGATCAAGTCCCTTGTATTTTAGAAGTAATTAAAGGGAGAATGTTATTTTAAAAATATATTTTTTAAAAGGGATATACTGATCAATGTTGATCATTGATCCAAAATTTTAAAGAATATGATGAAATAGGAAGTATGGAATGGATAAATTTAAAAATAGTGTTCTTTGAGAAGTATTTTCCTCTAGATCATTGAGATGAAGTGGAGAGAAATTTCTTGAACCAATAAAAGAAGGAAGAGGAAAGTATTGTTGACTATGATTCTATCCTTACAAGATTAATAGTGTATTTAAAGAACTACATACATAATATAGAAAGCATTATTTTCTATTTATTTATTTTTATTAAGATAAACCTCTGAAGGGAACTTGTGTCCCAAAAGTTTTTATTATATGATAATATAGTATAATTTTCCATCAAGACAAAGACATAATTTTCTAGGTCTTATATATTCATGATAAATCAAGAAAAGAAGAGGTCAGTTGAGCACTAAGGAAAAATAAATGTTTCAATGAAGAATAAAGATAATATAATATTTCAACATTGTGATAATTGTTTAAAGAAACATCCTGGTAAATAATTAATGGGAATGGGTGTTTGTTACTAGTGTGGAGATAAATGACATATAGTTAATTAATACAAGGGAAAGAAAGAAACAACTGTTATCCATTGCTTCAACTATGAGTAGATGGTTAATTATTCAAACCAATTACCCAATCATTTAGGGAATATACCATAGAATAATTCAAGTGGATATCACAAATCATATATAATTACTACAGCTGAAGTCAAGTCCCTAACTATGTGGTGGTGGGTAATTTGATCCTAAATTCAAATTTAACTAATGTTTTATTTGATTTTATATCTTCACACTCTTTTATATCTTCCATGTTTACAAAGAACATTAAATAATTCCATGGAACCTTTATAAGGGAGTTATGAATAAATAAACATAGTGTAAATATTATTACAATAAAGATATGTTGGTCAATTCCCATTGTGATGCATAGTCATACCTTGTTTTCAAACTTAGATATTATACCTATGGATTAATTTGATATAATAATTGGTATGGATTGGATTTCAAATTATAATAAACAAATTTATTACCAATAGTATGATATTACGATTCATGAATGAGACGTGTAATCCCTTGTCTTTAGAGGGGAGACTCCATCATCTGAATCATGTCTATATCCACCTCTAGTAGCTCACCTTAATGAGATTTTAGGTAAATAATAGAGGATGAAACCTATGGATGGGAAAGGTAACAATATAATATAAGATTTACCTATTTTATATAAAAACATTGATGTGTTTCCTGAAGAGTTACCTAGAAATCCACATGATCATGAAGTTAGGTTTTTAATTTAAATCATCCCTAATGAAAAATATATTTCCAAAAATACCTATAGAATTGATGTAGATGAATAAGTATAACTAAATAAACAAATTAATTAGTTCAATAATAAGGGATTCATTTTCCTTAGTGTTTCACATTGGTGATACCTTCTTCTTTTGTTAATAATAAGGATGGTTTTGTGAGTTTTTCCATTGATTACAAGGAAATCAATCTCATTAATATAATTAAATGGTATCATCTACCTCACATAGATGACTTGTTTGATTAACTCCATGAATCACAACATTTCTCAAAGATTTATCATCATTATAGGTATCATTGGTTGTGAGAAAGGAAGGAAGATATTCCATTGATTTAATTTCCCATGAGGTATAGACATTATGAGTTCACATTAATTCCCTTTGGATTGATAATTCACCCTCTATTTTTATTAATATGATGAATAGAGTATTCAAGGATTATCTTGATTATTTTTTTTTGGTATTTATTGATGATATCTTGGTATAATATAAAATATATGAATATCACAAAATAAATTCTAAATATATTCTTGAAAATCTCATAGGAAAGGATTTATATGGCGATTTTATTAAGTGTGAATTTTGGATTCAAGAAGTTTCTTTTCTTAGCCATATTTTCTCTAATGATGGAATATCAGTTGATCATTCAAACAAAAAGGAAGTTAAATAATGGAATACATTGATGAAAATTACTAAAATACATTTTTTCCTTATATTATTAATATATTCTCCGTGATTTTTTTAAAAAAAATCATGATTCATTAACCCATTACCCAAATTGATGCGAAAAGGGGTTAAGTTCATATGGTTATAAGAATATAAAGAATGTTTTAAATAATTGAATAGTATATTAGTCAATGAACTAATTTTGACATTACCTTTAGGAAGGGATGGATTTTTGATATATAGTTATTCATTAAAGAAAGGTCTCAAGTGTGTCTTTATATAGTGTAATGAATTTCATTTTGATGGGTTAGTACTTCAAATTTTTATATGTATATATCTGGATTTATCCTCAGAGTTGGTGCATTTTTTGGGTGTCTTGGGACCCTGGAATTAATATATTAAAAATATTAATATATTTTAATATAGGTGATTGGATAATTTTGGTTTAAATGGATTTCCCATTGATAGATACATTTGATGGGAAACATGATATGACAGTTGAATCTAGAATGTGGTGTTTACCCTTCAAGCGATATATGGTTGGTTGGCGTCAGATGTTCCATGGGAGGTGATCATTAGTGGGTTAATTTAATGAAATAAATAATTTATTTATTTATTTTAATTAAATTAATTAATGTAATTCCCTCTCTATAAATATACTACTATGAAAAATCTTCAGGGTTAGTTGTATAACTTGGAGATATTATAAAGTTGGAGGGATCGTTCTCCGTTGGCGGATCAGGATCAGATAATGTTGATGATCGAATAGAGGTAAATCATGAGGAATATAGTGAATGTAGTAGATATTATTCATCATTGGATAATGTGAACTTCACCAATGATTGGTCCTAAATTGATGAAGGGTGTGTTGTTTGTGGATTTTCACCCTTTTTTATTTTATAATCATGGATTCATTATCTTTTTATATTGATTTGTAGTTATCCTCCCTTATTTTGTTCCGATTTTATAATTTTAATTGATTAAATCATATTATTATTATTATACCATGGTATAACCCTTTGATACCCCGGGTTTGTAATTTTTTGTTGAGAACACTTTAAAAATGAAGGAACTACTACATTCTTATGCATGTCTCCCCACCATACTTTTCATTCCTCATTGTTGGCATACGGGGACACGGTTCGACTTTTTATAGGATGGTTTGAGCTTTATAGAACCCTTATATTAGTGTAAGTTTTGATAATGAAATACACTATGGTGATTTACTGACATATCAATATGTATCATGGATTTTCGGTGATGCCTCGTGGATTTGGGATCTAAAGTGGTGAAGAGAGGCATGATGGCTTCCTCGATAAATGTTTGGATATCTGATTTCTAACCACTAAAGGCTATGAATAAATTTCTAGAGGAATTAACCTTAAATTTATGGTCTTAAAATAGTGTATTTCATGATATTTATGGTGTGTCTAGAATCCACATGGAGAACACTGGGTTTCTGGGAAAAACCTGACTATACACCGTGTTGTATGAAATAACACATGTCATGTTCCTTGGCTTCCATGGGGGATAGGGTTTTTGGATGAGTTAAGGATAAAATGTCATGTGGATTGGCCGACATGCCATATATACATACCTAGGTATCCAGGATGTTTTTCAAATTTACATTCCTTAGGATCTCAGGTGGTCAAACACATTGTGTTTCCTTACATACATATTGTGTAGTTGTACTTGGCTTACCATGTAGGGTGCCAGGTTTACACGCCCAAGACCCTATATGAACACACACGTCATGTTCCCACATATACACTCCATATGGTATAAAATGGACTCTAAATATATTTCTATGGGAGGAAATTCCTAGATAGTTATGTGGGGTTACACACCATGTGGACCCCCATACACGCCGTGTATTTACCCCAAAAACTTCATCCTCTCATATATCCTTCTTTGGGACTCATATATTTTAACAAGAATAGATTATCCTGAGTGTTTTTTACATAGAACATGATAGTAGACTTCATTGTGGAATATGAGAAATGATGTGAGGTATTCAAAGAATGATGTCACCTTAGGTGATGCTTGATGTTGGAAGTGATCAGGGTAGGATCATCTGAGTGATGTCAGGTTTGGTACTCCCCTGTCACTCCAGGGTGAAAGAACACATACTCCTTACATAGGTAGAGTCAATTATAACCTATACTACGGTGGGGTATGAGTCCTTTGTCTATAAATTGGTACTCCCCATTCTTCAAGCATTGGTGGGGAGTGGGTCCTCCACTGGGATTGCGTAACACCCTAGACTCAGATGTCAATGAATGGTGCCCCAATATCGGTTGGCCACATAGACTCAACCGCATCTCCCCAAACTCTAGAGACTTCCAAATACAAATGAGGGACTATGTTGTGTTTTGGGGGAGACTATTCCCTCTTAAGATAGTGTTACATAGTGGTAGAAATCATACATATCAATAGTGAAAGAAATAAAACAATCAATTAATAGAGACATTTGTGCCAATGTGGTCTCCATATGAGTTCCTACTTGAGTGAAAGATCAGGATCTGATGACTGATATATTCTTTGGAAAAGGAAGTCAGACAGTTGGAGTTGTTGTTAAATAGTATGTGGTTGAGACATATACAGTAGCTAGTGGGTTTTAGAATTCAAGGTCTCAATAGAGAAGGCATAATCATGCTCAGACCGAGACACGTATATTTATGACTCAAGTATCACCTAGAGGATCTAGTCATCACAGAAAGGGGTAGTGCTATTCTTATGCTGGGTGAGATAAAATATATCATTATTTCATGACCCATAATGATGAGTAGGATAGATATATGGTGGATGAAAAACCATGTCATAGTGATAATCATGATCAAGGATCTCCCAGGAATGGTCATGGTGGCCCCCAGGGAGATGGTGTAGATAGAGGATTGAGCTGAGCTCCGGAGAGAAGTTCTCCTGGTTGAAGGCGATTCTTTGAGCTTATTCCACCCCCACCAGGTAGTCCATGCCAATATTAGAGAGCTATCAATAAATTTCAGGGGTAGCTTTAGGCTATAGAGTGTTATCATCAGGATACACATGAGGTGATTCATTGTATTATTTGTTTCGTTTCTACTCATTCCTCGGTACTCGTATACATAGGAGTAATTCATTCCTTTATCTCTATATCCCTTGTGAAAGAGTTAAATATACCATTTGGGACCCTATCCCAATATATTTTTCTAGAGTTTTCTATTATTAGTGATTATTTGATATCCAATATCTATTAATAGTGTGAGTTGGCGCTCAATGGAGAGAGTTTCTCCCAAAACCTCTTGGTCATCACAATAAAATTCTACGATGTCATCTTGGGTATTAGTTAGTTTTCCATAGTATATTTTCAGATTTAATGTCATAAAAAAATTAGTTATATATCTTTATAAATATGGGATGAGATTGAACTTTTCAAGAGAGCGTGGTCTCATGGCTGAGTGAGTGGGTCTTGCAATCAAGAAGCTAAAACCCATCATGCATTTTTTGGTGATTTTATCCCTTGGAAAAATGGGATCTTCATGATTCTGGATTCCTTTAGTAGTGGAGGACTATATAGATGTCTTCCTCAAGGATATTCTAGGACTATATTCATGGATGGAGATGGATTTATTCAATTAATTTCACCCCAGAAATTAACTGGTGTCTTTTATGGCATATAGGATAGCCCTTACCAAGCTCTGGGAGCTGAGGGTGTAGCTAGAGGACCTTCTAGATAAGGGTTTCATCATACCTAGTGTTTCCTCCTGTGAAGATTTTGTTCTTTTG
Source organism: Viscum album (assembly GCA_963277665.1). NCBI lineage: Eukaryota > Viridiplantae > Streptophyta > Magnoliopsida > Santalales > Viscaceae > Viscum > Viscum album. The sequence goes on from OY728161.1 coordinate 110,229,219, forward strand.
TTAAAAAGGCAGATGGGGTTTTGAGACTATGTTGTTATTATCATAACATGAACCTGGTAATGATAAAGAAAAAGTACTCTTTTATGAGGATTGATGACCTCTTTGACTATTTGAGAGGTGCGAGTTGGTTCTTGAAGAATGATCTCGGGTTTGACTACCAACGTTTTAGGGTTCATGAGAATGATATTATGAAGATTCAATTCCAATGTCACTATGGATACTATGAGTTCCTAATGACACCATTAGGTATGAGAAATTCCCCTGCAGTATTTATGTCTCTTATGAACTCGATCATTTATCTATAATTTGACCAATTTGTTGATTTATTTATTGATGATATACTCATTTACTCTTCATCAGAGGAGGAGCATATAGAGCATTTCAGTATGGTTCTAGACTTAATCTAGGAGAATTATCATTATAATAATCTCTTGATGTGCCAATTTTGGATCTGTGAGATTCACTTTTAGGGGCATGTCATCTCTGTGAATTGTTTAGTTGTAAACCCAAGAAATATTGATGCATTTATTTCTTGGGATCCACCCAATAGTGTGTTAAAGTTATGGATTTTACTTGGATTTGGGGTAATATAGGTGTTTTGTGGATTTATTATCCAATATTGAATCCCCTTTGACAATATTGAACCAAAAAGGGGATCCATTTACCTGGATCTAGTAGTGTGAGGGATCCTCTAAGGATCTGAGGCTAATGCTGACTAGTGATCATGTGTTGAGACTGTTGGACGAGTGCATGGAGCATATAGTGTCCTGTGATGCCTCTAGATCTAGGTTTTGTTTCCTGATGAAGCAATTGTAGGAAGTGATCACATATGGTTCAAGGAAGTTAATACCCCACAAGAATAACTACACAACTCACAACCTAGAGTTAGTAGAGGTAGTCTTCATTGATAATATATGGAGGCACTATCTTCTAGGAGAGTATTTTTTTTAATTATACCACCAGATTCTCTGTTAAATATTCACTTAGTGAGATATTAACCTAACATAGAGGTTGTGGTTAAAGTTCCTATTGAACTATGACTTCGTGATAGCCTATACTCCTAGTAATCTATATTTGGTGGAATATTCCCTTATAAATAAGTCTCATGCTCTCTTAGTGGAGGGGGATTCTAAGTAGTTGGCATCATTAAAACTAACCCTGATTGAGGAAAGGGGTGTCGTTTTTCTTCAATCAATGGTGGTGACTCTTATACTTCTTTATCAAGTGAATGATGCTCAGTTGGGAGAAATAAACTATGAGGTTCTATATGTCTATATATTCTCATAACATGCACCATATGAATTTCATGAAGGAGTGTATCACATAATCATTTTTTAAGGATGGATAATGGTTCCATTAACGTTGTGTGAGGATAAATTTAGGGAGTTTCACACATCCCCTTGGCTATAAATCCATGACTATAAAATATATACAAGGAACTTTAATGGAAGTTTTGGTGGGTTTTCATGAGGCTAAGAATTGTTAAGTTCATCTCTAGGTATCTCACGTGTCAGTAGGTGAAGGCTAAGCACTATGTTTTGATAGTTTTGACATAGCCTCTTGATATTCTAGAGTGGAAATGGGACTTCATATCCCTGGAATTTTTGATGGGTTTCCATGGAAAGAAAGAGATCATGATACTATCTGGTGGCTTTTGAACAACTTATGAATTAGATACACTTCCTTTCCATTTGAGAGTATATTTCGGTTGAGATTTTGGGGAAGTTATATATGTAAGAGATCATCCAACATCATGGGGCACCCTCAATGATTGTCTCTGACCGTGATGATTGGTTAACATCATGATTTTCTAGATTCCTTCAGGAGGATTTTGGGACCTAGTTTCAGATGATTACATCATTTCACCCCTAGATAGATGGTCTTTCCAAGCCGACTATCCAGTTGTACTAGGATATGCTAAGGGTCTGTGTGTTGAACTTCACCTAGATCTAGGAGGATCACTTTTAATTGGTATATTTTACTTATAATAACTTTTATAACTCTACTATCAGCATGGCATCTTTTGAGGCCATATATGGGATTCCTTGAAGGTCGCCCTTATATTGGACTGAGATTGGAGAGGCATCTCTTGTTGGGATAGTGATGGTGAAAGTGATAATGAAAAATGTTTAAATAATACATAAATGTATGAGGACATCCCAGAGAAGATATAAATATTATGAATATAGACATCATAGTTGCTTGGAGTTTGATCATGGAGACCATGTTTTCCTGTTATTATCCTCATTATATGGATTGTGAAGATTTATCTAGGGATTCAAGTTGTCCCTAAGGTTCATCAATTCATTCAAGATCCTACTAAGGGTTGGTGATGTTACTTAATACCTAGAATTTACCCATATTTAGATCAATTACATGATGTCTTCCATGTTCCATAGTGGAGTATAAACATGCATGATCCCATACACATTATTAACTGGGGAGAGCTTGACATAGAGAAATGATCCACCATCATGGATTACCTAGTGAAGATAAATGATTGACAGGAGAGGATCCTACATGGGTGGACTATCCCTTTGGTTTTTGTTCTTTGGAAACATGGGAGAATGTAAGAGATATCTTAGGAGCATGAGAGTCAGATTCGAACTCAGTACCCAGACCTTTTTTCTTTTATTATGCTTTTCGAGGTAAATATTCATGAAAGAGGGGATAATGTAATGACCCTAGTTTTTTTGGATTAGTCCTTTGATTATTTAAATGTATATATTTGGATTTATCCTCATAGTTGGAATGGTGTTTGGGAATCTTGACACCATAGAATTAATATATTAAAAATATTAACATATTTTAATTCATATGTATGCATCATTTTGTTTTATATGGTTTCCACATTTTTAGAGACATCAGATGGGAAATATGATACCACTTTTGAATTTAGAATTTTGGGTTTACCCTATAAGTAATAGAATGTTGGACGGTGTCGGATGTTCCATGAGATATGATCATTATAAGGTACGTTTAATAAAATAAATAATTTATTTATTTATTTTAATTAATTAACATAATATAATTCTATATATAAAAATATGTATACATAAAAAATATACATGGTTTGTCACATATCCCTCTGATATTAGAGTGGTGTATGTATCATTCTTCATTATAAGATCGGGACTTGAGAATAATGGTAATTAGATCGTGATAAATTACGATGGAGACAGTGAATGCAGTAGATCTTAATCACCACTGGAGAATAGTCTCTTCACCAATGATCAAGACTAAATTGAGTTAGGTCACATTATTTATTGATTTAATCCCTATTTTATTTGATAATCATGGATTATTTATCTATTTATTTCTTTATATAGTTATCCTCCCTTGGCATGAGCCCATTCTGTAATTTGAATTTCTTAAATCATATTATTCTTGTTATTCCATCATATCATCCCTAGAAACCTATTTTTTATTATCTTTGGCTGAGAATAATTATAAAATGGAGGATTTATTTTGTTATTGTTCATTTCTCCCCACCGTTCATTGCATTCTTCATCATTGGTTCATGAGGTCATGGTTCATCATTTCCGAGGTGGATTTTAGTGTGATCGAACCCCCAGATTCATAGAAGTTGTGAGAATGATTAAAAGTGTGGTTCTTTTCAAATGGATCATGATGGATTGTGGGTTGTGAGTGATGCTTTGTGAATCTTAGATTTGAAGTGTAAATGATTTATAGGAGGTGTGATGGGAGGCATTATGACTTCTATGATGGATGTTTGGATTTATGATTTTCAACCACTGGAGGCCAAGAATCATTGACCGAAGGCATTAATTTTCAATTTTAGGTGATAAAAATTTTGATCTTGTTATGGATAATATGGATATGGATGTCGAATAGAGGAAACTAGGTTTATGTGAAAAACTCAACTACACACCATGTAGTGTGAAAGAACATATGCCATGTTCTTCAGTTTCTGTAGTGGCCATCGTTTTTGGCTGAGTTCAGGATCACATGCTATGTATTCAGGCCCATATGCTATGTGACCCTACCTAGGTAGAAAAGATGTGTTCTGGTTGTACATGACCTAGGACCCTGGGTGGTCATATATTTTGTGTTGTCTTACGAACACATCATGTGGTTGTACTTGTCTGGCCAAGCCATGTGTCTGGTGTACATGCCCAAGACATTAGGGTGACATTCATGTTGTGTGCCCATTTAGAGATTCTATGTTTTATATCATAGCTTCTAAATCCATGTCCATTGGAGGACATGCCTCGGAAGTGAGGTGGGGTCACACGCCATGTGTGCCCCTATGTACGATGTCTATTTCCCCCAAAAACTTCTTCATCTCATATCTCCTTCTCCAAGACTCTAATTTTATCCCATTAGTATCCTATCCTGATTATTTTTATGTATAGAATGCGATGTTTTAATTAGTTGTGGAATACGATATATGATGTGAGTTTCTCTAATCATGATGCTTCTTTAGGTGATTCTTGAAATTGGCAGTGATCAGGGCAAGATCATCAGATTGATTTCAAGGTTAGTACTCCCATATCACACCGGGGTGTGGGTCCCCCATACTCCTTACATAGGTAGAGTCAGTACACCCCCCCCATAATACAGTAGGGTGTGCATCCACTATCTATGTATTTTTACTCTCTCATATTCAAGATATTGTGGGGAGTGGGTCCTCCACAAGGATTGTGACTCCCTCGGATGTAGAGAAGAGAAGTAAGGAGCAGGCCCCTCCACATAGATTCTTGTGAGATTACACGTGTTGTTGGTAATAAAAGATGGACTTATGGAGATGCAAGCAGACTCATTTTCCTTATATGGGATGTAGATATGGATATCCCCTTTGTCTCTCTTTTGGGTTTCTTTTTGAGCATATGTGTGTGTGTTGGGTTTTCATTTCCCACTTACTACAGGTTAAGATGACTTCTTTTGTATCTTTTTATTGATCCCTTTAGTTTTTTGGGGTGTCCTACTAGGTATGTATATACTCACCCATGCATGGAAATTTACCGTATGTTTCGTGTCTTATGAATATGAAAGGAATATCGATAGATACATCAGTGGAGACTATTTATATTTGGGTGTATTGAATGCATTCGGTTGTCAGACATGGAGATCAAGAGCAAGGATCTCCCAATAATTTTCCTATTTTTTCAATTTTTTCATTTTGGACCTCATTTTTGGTTGAGCGTGTATTTTTTACCTTTTCCACTTGGATTATTATTATTGTACTCTAATCTATTTCCAAGATATTATTACATGAATGGTTTTACTCTAGATTTTGTATTATTTATTATATTCATTTACACTATTTGATGTATATGGTTGTGTGTGTGTGAGCGGTGCTTAGGCTAAGGCATCTGATTTCATTTATGCCTTCTCAATGGTTGTATCTAACTCATTACATATTTGGGGTGTGCTTGGGGTTGTCACACTCAGCCATCTGCCATCCAGGAAGACCCCAATGGGTCGGTTCATGACTTATATAATGTCAGACTTGTTTCTTATAGATCATGAAAATTAAATATCCATGAATAGAATCATCCTACCCATGATATTTAGTTAGAAGTTGTAATATTTTCCTTGAAAATATGGAGGCATTGTCTATATGGTGAAAGATGTGAGATATATAAGGATCACAAAATTATTAAATATATATTTTCACAAAAATATCTCAACATGAGACAAAGTATATGGATAGAGTTTCCCAAGGATTATGACTTCTCATTACACAACCACCCAAGAAAGTAAAATAAGATGGTCGATGCATTAATTAGGAAATATCATGGATTTCTAACTAAAATTATGATTGAAAAAGATCTTACATTCATGGATTGATAAAAGTTGGATATATAAATCATTTGGGAAGGTGAAACATCACTATTTTTTAAAATTATTACCAACCCATTTTTATTATAGGTGAAATAATAATACCATCTTAAATATAAGAGTTTACAAAAGAAAATTAATGTCATAAAGGATGTAAATTTCGCAAAAAAAATTTATGAAGATGGTGTGATGAAATTTGGAAAGAGGCTATTTGTTCCATCAATACTTGAGATGAAGAGGGAATTACATGAAGAAACACATAGCTAGAATTTATCTATAAACCCTAGTAGAATCAATATTTATATAGATTTAAGAGAACATTTTTAGTGGGATAATATGAAGAAGAAAATTGGTGAATATGTATCAATATGTTTTTTTAATAGGAAAAAGATGATAGAAAATGTCATAAAGGATTCATGCAACATCTTCCTATTGCTATTTAGAAGTGGGGTGATATTACTACGATCCTTATCACTTGATTTCTAAATACTTATAAAAGAAATGATTATATATGGGTTATTTTTTATCTCCTTACCAATTTTTTAAATTTCCTCTCTATAAGGGATGATCTACCTCTTAAACATCTCTTTTGACTCTATATCAATGAAGTTGTGAGACTCCATGGCACACCTCTTTCGACTGTATTTGATTGTGACCTATGATTTGAATTGAAATTATATAAACTTATTTAAAATTATCTCAACACTAAGATGAATCTGAGCACTGTGTATCATCCTCAGATATAAGGATAGTTCTAAGGGATTTTGAATTAATTAAAATACTTTTTAAGTTCATGCTCACTTTTCTTTCAAGGAATCTTGGAATAGTATTTAACTTTGGTGGAATTTTTTATAATAACAACTTCAATTTCAGTATTCAAATGGAACTATATAAATAATTGTATAAGAAAATATATCATGTACCAAATTGTTATGATGAAGTTAGTGAAATGATGATTATAGGCCGTAAACTAGTTGAGGAGACAATATAAAGAGTGATATCTCTTCAGGGTCATTTCAAGAGAGTTTAAAGAAGCCCAAAAATCTATGCAGATAACAAGAGGAAGGATCTATAATTTCAAGTGAGGGATCATGTTTTCTTTAAGGTGTCATCAAAAAAGGGTGTTATAAGGTTTGGAAAGACAGGTAAACCAATTCCTAGGTACATCATCCTTTTGATATTTTGGAGATAATTAGAGTTGTGGCTTATAGTTTTGCAATTCCACACGTCCTCTCAAAAGTGAATGATATGTTTGTTATCTCATCATTAAGGGAAGTATATTTTAGACCCAATTCATATACTCTCCTATTAACTAATAGAATTTGATCCCAATTTATCTTATTTTGAAGAGAATATCCATATTCTTGACACACAAAAACAAGTGTTTTAGAATCAGATGACTTGGTTGGTAAAGGTACTATGGAGAAAACATAAGAAAGAGGAATCAATATGGGGACCTAAGGAAGTAATGAATAAGAAATACCAAAAAAATTATGAGGAGAAATTTTAGAAATATTTAGGATGAAATTTTATATTTGGGGGAGAATGTAACACATGAGCTTCAATTATAGTAAGTAAATATTTCATTCTAAAGAAACTATAGCATAATGAACATAGATTTTTTCAAGAATGTAATTAAAATATAAATTAAAAAAATTATATTTTGAATTTGATTAAATGAGTTTCATTTTTTAAATCATCATCTGAAAATTATCTTATAGTTTTTTTTTATTTTTTAGAAATAGTTTATTTTTGAGTGAATAAAGAAAAATATCGATTTTACAAATAATATCACTTTTATAAAATTACCAAGAAATAAGAATTACTGTATAGTATATGAAACCCTTTTTATATACAAAATTCATATTTCATTATCAATATAATTCATTTAAAAAATAATTTTTAAGTTATAACTCTATGTTTAACATTTTGAAAATTTAATTAATGTGGTATCATAATAAAAGGCTATTTTTTATTATTTTCCTTAATTAAATAATTACAAGAATATATTAAGTTTTAGATTTTTTTAAATTTAAAATATATAATTTTAATATAAATAATTTAATTAATTTTTTTTATTCATCATTATACATTATTTTGGTATAATATCATTTTTTATACTTAAAAATACGTTTTTCATAAAAAAGTTTTTCATTGGGTTTTGTATTATTATATTAAAATTAATTTATTCAAATTATAAAAAAAATAGTATTGAAAAAATGGATTTAATATTTTTAATCAGGTGGTTAAAATTTAATAATAATATCAATTTGATTTTATTTCATAGTGAACAGTTACTGAGTTAAATATTTCTTACCATGGTAAGGGTTCATAAGATTAGCGAGGGTTAAACTAAAGAGATAAGGGTTAAAATAACCTAAAAACTTGTCAAAATCAAATATATTTTTTAATGTATTTAATCCCTATCTCATCCTAAATTCTAAATTAATCCATATTAGATCCATACATTCTTGAATGTAACTTTATATTATTTTAATATTTAGAAAATTTACAAGTGTGGAACCCCCCTCACTTATAAAATGGAACCTCGCATACTCTCTCATTCACATAATTTGAGCCATTATTATCAACCAATATCTACCAAAATACCTTCCCAATATACCTCCATTAATCCTAGAGGTTTTGGGATTTCCAAAATACCACTTCAAGAAGTCTTAAGTTATAATTTAAAGGATTTTTCCCAACATAAAGGTAATCATCCTAACTGAATGATTTCAATTTATTTCTTATTATACCTCCTTAAAATATATTGTTTCCATCATAAAATAATTATTTTAGTATCATAAATATGGTAAAATATAATTTTCATAATGGAATAACTATTATCCACCTCATTTTATTCAATGGGAAATGAAAGCATTGCTCATGCATATGTATGGACTACCATCTTCATAAAGAGATATATTTCATTTTCCATCACCACATTTCAAGGATGGTAATTATAATGGATTTCAGATATATATATATTATATTTATGAAATTTTTATATTTCTTTAAAGATAATATATCATCCACCTTATTACCCTTCTATCTGTTGAAAAATGATAATGTCGCCCATGCGTACGTGTGGACTACCGCCTCCATGAAGCATTGTGATTAATATTTCATATCCACCTTAAATGGATGGTCATATAGATATATTTAATGAATATATATGATATTTATGATATAAATATGATTCTATAAATATTAAACACTATATACTTTCTTTCTTTTCCAATAATTAGGAAAATAAAAATGTCATCATGCGTATGTGTGGACTACAGCCTTCGTGAATGATGTATTTTTTTTTATATTACCACCATGCAAGGTTGGTTACAAAATTTTATAAAATGAGTAAAAAATATATTCATTATTTTATTAACAATTTTTATATGATGTAAAATTTTCATAACACCATTGACTATGGTCAACATACCGAAGTAGTTTTGGAAAAATTGATTGAACAACTTTAACTGGTCGACATGCATAAGAACTATATAATGAATAGAGATAAAATATTTACAAAAGAACCTTAATTAATAGAATATAAATTAAAAAAATCATAATAAAGTATTTAATAAATTTAAATTTATTATTCATAAGGATAAAACATGATTGAAAAAATGGGAATCCAAGGTAATGGTTTTTCATCTCAATTCCTCTCTATTATGACATATTTTAAATTATGCACCTAATTTCAATTATATAGTGTATATACTAACAATTTTACATATTATATCATTTATGACTATTTATTCATGGAATTTAAATTTTCAATTCAATTTTTTTATTTTAATGGGTTTTGATTTAGAAGTTAGTAAATCCGTAAAGTTTTATTTTTTAATATCACTCTTATTCAGGATTATTCATGTTTAAATTCAAGTTGTAATAATTATATGCCCCTTATATCTAATAAAAACATCTATTTTCACCTCCTATGCTTACTTCCAGGTTTTATAAGTTTTCTTCCAACTTTTCATCTCATTAGTACTCAAAAACACCAAAATAATGTTTTTTAAAAAATATTACCTCAATTCTCTCCTTTTGGTTGGGAATCTCTCTCTTCCATATCCATATTCTTCAAATTGTTTTATATAATTTTTTATAAATATTAAATTATTGGTAAAGGTATATTTCTACAATATTTCAATTTTTTATAATGTTTCAAAAGTAATATTTTTATTATTTTTTTTGAAAAAATCCGTTTTTATATTTTATAGAAGTGTGAAAGGATTGATTTTTTTAGCATATACGTCATGAATGAATTTTTCTTCCTACATGAAAATTATTATATATTTATATTACTTTATAATTTTTTATTTTTTTCAAATAAAATCCATTTTACATTATTCTATGAATCTTTATCAGTCATATGAAAATAAAAATGCTTTATTTTCTAAAAGGTTCGAAATAATTTTGGAAATGATTTATAACATCATTTTAAAAAAAAGTTACAAAAGATTCAAGGAAAGTAATTTTCAATGTTTTGATTCCATTTTACTCTATAATTATCAAAATAATTTCCTTTATTTAAAACCTTAATTTATAATTAATTGGTGGTCTTCTATTATCCTTTATTAATTTATGGACTATAAATTATTTTTTAGTCATTCACTTTCTTATGATCTTGTTCTATTTCATTCTTCATTATTCATCGGATCTTATTTTTCGCCTTCATGACCATACTTTCAATATCATGGATGTATTTAGTATCATTTCTATTACTTTTATATTGTTTTAACCATATACTATTTCAATATACATTATTTGTTTAAGGAAACTTATTGAGAAAGTTATTTCATTTACAGGGAAAATATTTATGTTCAGTATTCTTGATTCAATACGGATATTTATTGATTGATAAGGCATATTGATGATTCATTATATTATAGATTCATTATGTGATGAATTCATGTGACATATGTAATTGATGGGTGTCACATCGTTATAGATATCCCCTTGATGCATCGACAGGTCTCATGAGACAAACAGTTGGAAAAATTATTTGGGTATTTAGTATATACCTACCCATTTCTTAAAATGTGTTGTAATAAGGCATTTATTGTAAGGTTCATGGTGTATTGGAATAAAGAATTAATGTACAGATAATGATATCTATAATTATTCATTTACTTCATTAATATTTTATTTATTATTATTATCTATGTGAGTTTTATGATGATATTTTCAATGGATACATTTCAAAGCTCGTGTAATTGAATAAATGGAATATGTTTTCATTATCCACTCTTTCATGTATTTAATTCCTTATATACTAAGGATAGATTATATTTTATGGTTTTCCTTACTATCCATATTAGATACATTTTTATAATTATATTCTTTCCCCTAGATATGAATCAGGAATCTTTGAATGATTTTCAAGTATGAAAGAAAGTTTTTCATGTTATGTTTTTAATTTCCAATGTAATATGGAATTCATGTATGTATCTAGTTTTCCAAGACTGTTAAACTGATCAATACTTCATGGTGTTATACCTTTGATATTATACCAATGTAAGAAAGTAGACACTGGATTTGGGTTACTTGAGTCAGTGTCGTTATAATGGGTAGTTTTCCCAAACCTACTATCTGATGAATGCCTTGGTGGGTAGCCTTGATATATGATTTTCAATGGTTATGATTATGTCATAATATTAGGCTATGAAGAATTATCAAATTATGATGTCCCATATACTATGTTATACTATGACCCTAATGCCTTTATTTATAATTATTTATCCATTTTTATTTGGGACTGATTTTATGATGTTATATTCATGGACCATGACTATGCTTTCTTATTTTTGCCCATACTGAGCATTTGATCTCACCTCTTTCTTATGGTTTCATTAACCTAGTTAATAATATCATTATAACCTAGAATATATCTACAATGGGATCTATAATGATGAAATTATATAGAAATGGTCATGATAAAATGTTCATGTAGATAATCTCTAAAGGCAGTAAAACATTTTGTTCTAGGATTGTGTAATTATTTTGATATATAATGGGTAAATTATTGAAATATATATACTTTTATCTTGATTCATATCACTTGGTATAAAATCGAGTTATAAAGTATGTGTTTTTAGAACCAAATCTAGAAGTGCATATCGAGGGAATCTCAGTTGGTATTAGAGTAGGGTATAGTTATTTTTGGATATTTTTTTAGTTATTTTTTGGGTTTAAGATAAGAGAACATTATTGCGAACCCTATTTATAATTCTAATTATATTATAAAATTTTTAAGTTTTTGGAATTTATATATTATTTTGTTTCCTAGAAATGAAATCCATGTTGGGATACAAATAAGTGGATGCAGGCTTTAGTATAGATGCACTAGGGGGTAATGACACTAAAAAGACTGGTTGGGTAATAACTTAATCTTCACCGGGTGCATGATAAAGAGTCTAAAATGAACACCTATTTTGATTCTCCCAAGTGATGTTATTTTTTTAATTCACATTCTATTTATGAACCATTTTTGGATATTTGAATTTATTTTAGGTTAGAATGACTAATAAGAAATGACCATGGATAACCTATATTGAAACATAGAGATTTGTAAGTTAGATTACGAATTTCATTTATTATTTACTACTTAAAACTGTATAGTTTCCCTTTTATAAATCCATAAATTTAATTATTATAATAAATAATCATTATTTTATTTAAGTAATGGATGAATCCTAAAGGAACCAAGTTAACAGTGGATGCCATAGAAAATGTGGGGATCTTCCAAAATAGCAATTGAACTGGTTAAGATATAAAGTGATAAATATTATGTTCATGCCTAACCAGCTATCTAGATTTATGATTATACATTTCAACCTAGTTGAATATACAAATGAACCATATAAAATAAAAATTTAGTTTCATGGAAGGACATCTAATAAATATAATGAAGGAAAGAAAATTTGTCTTTTTATGTGTTAATAATGTGGTGGGAAGCACCCAAGGGATTCTTTCAAAGGAACAAAAAAATGTTTCTAGTGTGGAATAATTATCCATTGAGTTTGATATTGTAAAAAATATATAAATATTTAAGAAAATACAATGTAATCTATAAAGTACCAAAAAATATATCACTCGCACTTCAACTCTTAAAATTAAATTATTTTGGGTATTACACAAATCGATGACCTAACCCACAGGATAACAAGGGTAATAGGTATGGGAAACATCAATGTGAATAAGGGGGAACCTATGTAATGACTACCACTAATGTGGAGTGTGAAAAAGTAATGTGAAATTATCCTCCACTTTATTTTTTTGTATGTATTGTTGGATTCTAGTTCTTTCTACTCCACAATATCTAAGAAATTTTCCACGAGCATCAAATCACCACCCTAACGATTGATTATCAGAGAAAAATTATATTTTTATTATTATTTTGTCCCAAGATGAATTTTATTGGAATATAATTCATTTTAATCATATTAATTATTCATTTAGATGAATTTATTGTGATTTTGTACATTGATTATATCCTTTAACATAGATCCCACATCAATTGTGAAAATAAAGAAGTTATGTTTCATATCCTAAACCAACCTATGATCATATATCATTGATAAGATAAATATGAAATCCTTATTGAGATTACTTCCAATATATGGGTCTTAATACACAATCATTATATGATTTTCCTAGTCATTCCCAAGTTAGTGAGGTTGATATTTCATTAGAAATTATATATTGAATCATGTCTATATCAATAATATCGTCATCTATTCCCATCAGTGAGAAAAATTAAAATTAATAGGATGTAATTTATTTAAGGGGGTATAATGTAATACCCATATAATTTATTAGATATTTTCCATTAATTAAATACTTTTTTAAATATCTTTCTACACACGCATTACCAAACTAAAATGAATCTCAATACAATTTGATAAGATAAAATTATAAGTATTAAATGTGTCCATTATAATTTAGTAGTTGAATTGGTGGATATACATAGAAGTAAAACATTATCATATATAAATATAAATAAAAAATAAAGGTCACTTTTAATACTAATATATTGGTAAAATTTTATTAGAATAGGTAAATAACTAATAAGATCATTTTATGATTAAATGTATTTTTCTAAAAAATTCATTATTATGGACTATGTATTTTTTATAAGAAAATAAATATATTATGGTTAAATGATGATAAATTATATTATATATATAGATAATATATTAACATTAATTTAATTAGTAATTAATAAGGAAATAAGAAATATTTAATATTTTAAAAAGTCATTTTTTATAAAAATAATTTTTCATTGTATTTTATGTTTCGATGTAAAACTTAAATTACTAAATTTTAGAATGATAATTTAAAAAAAAAATCATTTTTATTCATCATAAGAATATTATATTAGGATTATTATTTGATGTTTTTCGGAAAATATTTATTTTTAGGTGAATAATGAAAAATACTATTTTTACAAATACCATGACTTTTATGAAATCATTAGAAAAGAAGCATAAATTAAAATTTAAGAAACCTTTTTCATAAAAAATTATTTATTTTATAAGTAAAATTATAATTTTAAAAATATTAAGTATATTCTTTAAACCTATATTTCATATCTTAAAATTTAAGTTATATTTTTTGTAAACTCTTTTGTATGTATTATACATCTAGTATTTTAAAATTATTTTTTAACAATTTTAGAAATTTAAAAATATGATATGGTTTTAATATTAATAATCATAATATATAAATTATATAATAAAGGAAATTTTACTTTTAGTTATAAAAATAAGTTACCAAGTTTATAAAAGGAGTGACCATGTTAAAAGTTAATTATAGTAAAAGTTAAAACTAGGGTGAAAAGGCCTAAAATCACTTAAAAATTGTCTCCATATGAGTGGTTGAGATAATTATTCATAAATAAGAAAACTTTCTCAATTACTTTCCACTTTTTGAGCCACTTTCCTTGAATAGTGACTTGTCCTTTACAAAAATGCCACTCTTCTCACTTATAAAAGGAGACATCCACCAAACATTTTACATACACTATAAAATTAAAATTCTTCTTGAAAAGTTTACATTTTTACTTCCCCTAAATCCCTAAAACTTGTTTCATATTCCCTTTATCCCAAGTAAAATCCCTAAATCCTCCATTTACAAGAGTTCCTCCAAGAGAAGGTTCAAACTCACAACGTGAGTACTAATCACTTCTTACATGTTTCTTATCTATATTTATCCTACAAATATATTTTTACCTTTATAATATAATGAAATTATAATTATTAATATATTTAAATATTATTAATTTAATGATACAATCTTTATATCCTTCCACCCTTCTCCTTATAAGAATGAAAACAGCATCCATGCTTATATGCAGAGTGCCTCCTCTATGGACGATGTTTTTTATTTTTCATTGTTATCTTATAGGGATAGTTAAAAAAATTGTGTAATAAATAAATTTTATATTTATAACATTTTTAATATTCTTAAAAGTTAAACTATTTCATTTATTCTTTTCAGCCTATGGAAAATGATAAAATTTTACATGTGTACGTGTGGACTACCGCCTCTATAAAGAAATGTGTTCTATTTTTCATGATGGCATTACATTGATGGTTATAAAATATATTTGATATAATGGATTTGTATATATCCTTAATATGGTTCTTAAGGTATGGAAAAATTTTCATTCATTATGAAGTAATCTGTTGTTATTGGTAGATTATCTAAAACAATATCGTTATAGATCTCGTTCTCTCAAACCATGCCCATAGTTCCCATAAAATGAATATAGAGATGTATAAATAATTTAATCACAATTATTTAAATATATTTTATTATTTTATAATTATGAAATTAGAATAAATTAATGTGTTTTTATGTCTCTATTAAGAAACTTGTGTGAAATAATCCGAATTACAACATCTAATAACGAAAATAAGAGATAACTAACTAATGTATGTATAGTAAATGATTATAACCAAAGATTAAAATGGGATATATATATATATATATATATATATGAATAATTTTATTAAACAGTTTATTAATATGTTTATGTTTATTATATATGAGGTTAAATCACTTTTCTGGAATCTTAGAAATATGGTAAGGGTTTCTCGTCTCAATTTTCCCTCTTTGAGTCATATGCCATGTTCACCAATTTATTTATTTTTTGGTATATATATTGCCCATATATGTATTTATAATATGATTATAATTGAAATAAATGGATTTAAAAATCCATCACAAGTTATCCTTATCAAGGTGGTTTTAACTCAAATGTTTCCATAGCTGTAAGGTTTTCTTTTCAATCTCATTTTCAAATCAAGATTGTTGTGAATGAATTTCTATATGGGGAAAATTTGTGTGAAATATATCTCTAAGACCTCAACCATTTTCTTATAATCTATTTATTTTTTTGGTTTTATATGTCCTCTCTTAATTTCATTTTCCTTGGTAAATAATTTACTCAATGTGATTTTTGTGATAGAAACTGACCTTGCCTATTTTCATTAATTGGTAGTTTTCCTCCTCTATCAATATTCATTGGTTCATTTTATTGATGAATTTATTTATTCTTAAATAGTGTATTAAGATCATTTTATACTATTTTAAATCTATTTAAAATGTTTTGAAATAATTATTTTAAAATTTTCAATGTTTTTTTGTAAAAAGTGTGAAAAGAACAATTTTTTAATTTTTTTTGTGTGAACACATTATTTTTTTTATGATCACTATTCTTTTTGAAGAATAACTTTCATGTTTTAAAATGGTTTACAGAATGATTTTTAACTCTTAGTTATTAATAAATTAAAATTAAAATTTGTTATAGTTTTCAAAAGTAAAATATTAATTTTTAAAGGGAATTCTTTATTTTAAAAGGGATTTTATAGGCCTTTGTTTTTTAGAAAGAATACTTTAGTGTTTTTATGTATTCTTAAATAAACTTATTATAAGAATATTTATTTTATAAATTTTTTTATACAGTAAATTTTTTGTTTTTAAAGTGTAGTTTTTTATATTATTTATGAAGATCAAATTATTTCATTTTAAAGAAATCACTTTTAAAGAGATTTCAATCATTTCAAATAGGGATATTTCTTCTTGTTTCTCAAAGTGAATTTTAAAATAATATTAAAAGGGTTGTTTTCATATATTTCAACATCATTTTATATTCTTAATGTTACACTTGGGATATGTTATTATCATACCATCCACCTTATTTATCTGGATGTATATGATGATAATGTTTTTAGGCAGTTTTCATGAAACTTATTTTTTTCCCATGGGTTAATTGAGGTATGATGAAATGAAGAATTTTTTATATTATTTTGGAATAAATATGAAATAATTATTTTTATTTTATGTGTTTCATACATTAAATCCTTCTAATGAATTGTTAAATTTTATATATGATGAGCTCAAAAGGGTTCACGGGTGGTTATCCCAAGCCTAAGAAGGTACATGAGTAGTTTTCTTAGGCCTAAGAAGGTACATTAGTGGTTATACCAAGACTATGATAGTGAATGTGTGGTTATTCCAAGACTAAAAAGGTGTATGAGTGGTTATACTAAGCCTAATAAGGTATGCAGGTTCTTATTCAAAGAAAACTATGTGATGAATGTCTTTACGGATGTCCTTTGATTATGATTTTTTATGCTTATGTTTGTTCCATAATATTATGTTATGAAATGATATCATTTTGGATGAATCATATCTTATGTTATAATCATAACTTTATGCCTTTATTTATAATTTATGATCCATGTAAATTTTTATATGATTTTCTGATATTGTGTTCATAGACCATGGCTATGCTCTCATACCCACAAGTTTATATAAT
Source organism: Viscum album (assembly GCA_963277665.1). Taxonomy (NCBI): domain Eukaryota; kingdom Viridiplantae; phylum Streptophyta; class Magnoliopsida; order Santalales; family Viscaceae; genus Viscum; species Viscum album. The sequence continues at coordinate 110,246,854 of OY728161.1, forward strand.
TATCACTTATGATTATCAATTGTTATCTCTTATGTTTACCAATACCAATCGTCTGAGCTCACCCTTTTATTATGCTTCCTTACCTAGGCTATAAAGATGATTATAACCAAGGATATGTCTAAAATTTGATCTATTATCGTATGATTATGGAGAAATATTCAAAATAAAATGTTCATGTAGCTAATATCCAAATACACTAAACCTATGAGTTTGAGAATTGGTCGATTATTATGAGATATAATAACTAATTTATTTAAATATATGTAAGTTAATATTGGATCATCTCACTTGATATTTAATCTAGTTGTAATTTGTCTTTAGCACTGGATCTGGACATACAGAATTGGTGCATTGCGGTTGGTATCAAATCAGGGTTTTGTTATTTTTTGGGTATTAGTTTATTTGTTTTTTAGTATTAGGATGATATAACATTAGTGAAAACCATATATATAAGTATAAGTATAGTATAACTTTATGAATTTTTAGGAAACTATATATTGTGTGGTTTATTGGAAATAAAATCCATGTCTAGATATAAACAAGTGGATACATGCTCTAGGATAGATTCACCTTAGGGTAATAACCCTAAAAATGTTGGTTGGGTATTAACTAGATCTTCACTTAGTGAATGATAAAGTTTCCTAACTTCACACCTGGTTTGACACTCCTTGGGGATATTATTTGGTTACTTAAAATTATATTTTTAAATGACTTTGATGGATTTTAATATATTTATATTTTAAAACATAGTAGGAAATGACCATGTATAACCTATATTGATACTTATATATTCATAAGTCAAGTTATGCATGTCATTTATGAGTTACTTATTAAAATTTTATTGATTCCATTTTATACATATATTAATTTAAGTATTACCATACCTAAAATTTATTTATGTAATAGATGAAGATCAGAGTAACCAAATAAACAATGAGTATCATGGACAATGAGGTGATCATTATCATGAATAAGAAAATTACATAGGTGATAAAGTAAGAAATTTTAAGGTTATTCCTAACCATCTATCTAGAGTTAGGATTTACCATTTTAACCTAATTTAATATACAAACCTTCCATGTAAGAGAAAAATGGATTTTCATGGATGTTCATCTGATAAATACAATAGAGGAAAGAAGATTAAAATTTCTATGTGTCAAGAATGTTGTAAGAAGAACCCAAGGGAATGTTTAAAAGTAATAAGAAAATGATTCAAGTGTGAAAGGATTGGCCATAAAGCTCATGATTATCAAAAATATTAAAATAGGTCATCCAATATAATATAATGTATAAAGGTTCCAGCTAATATATCACTCACACTTCAATGATTCAAATGTAAGGATTTTGGGTATTGTGAAAATGGTTTCCCTAACCCAAGGGATAATAAGGGTAATAGGTATGATCAACCACCAAGGGAATAAGGAGTAACCTATAAAATGACAACAACTAAAGTGGATCATGGTAATTAAGGTTCAATTATGCTCTACTTTAGATATATGAATGTCTTATTGGATTATAGTTATAAACACTCCAATTTATCAAGAAAGTTTTCTAGGAGCATAAAATCGCCACCCCAAAGATTGATTATCAAAGAAACCTTTTAGTTGTATGATTATTGTATCCCAAAAATAAGTTTATGGGAAATTTATTTGTGTGGATATTGTTAATTATAAATTTATAGTAATTTTATGTGCTTTTGGACATTGATTATCTCTCTCAACATAGATCCCATATTAATTATGATAATAAGGAACTCATGTTTCATATCCTAAAACAACCTATGACCACCTATTAGTGAAAGGATAACTATTAACTCGTTATTGAGATTAATTCCATTATGTGGGTTTTAATACTCCATCCTAAGAAGATTTTATTAGTTTTACCCAAGTTAGTGAGGTTTTATTTCATTAAAAGTTATATCAAGAGTTATGACTATATAAATAATATTTTCATATATTCTCATCGAAGATATAAATTAAAATTATGAAGACAAAATTTATTTAAGAAGGGTGGAATGTAACACCCTAATATTTTTAGTATATTTTTTCATTGAGTAAATAATTTTTTTAATTTCTTCCTCTACATCCAAAACCAAAAAAATGAACCATGATATATTTTGTTAAAATAAAATTATAAGTATTAAATGTGACTGTTATAATATAGTTTTTGAATTTGAGGGTATAAATAAAATTAATAAAATTATTAAATCTAAGTAGAAATAAAAAAATTGAATCTCAATTTTAATTCTTATTCATTAATATAGTTAAATTAGTATATTTAAATAAATAATAAGATCATTTTATGATTAAAAATGTATTTTTCTAAATATTTCCTTTTTATATGCTATGAATTTTTATTTTAAGAAACTAAATATATTATGGTTATATCATAATAATATATATTATCAACATGGATAATATATTAACACTAATGTAATTATTATTTGATGATGAAATTTTAATAAGACCGGTTAATATTTAAAATTCATTTTCCTATAAAAATAATTCTTCGTTATATTTTATGTTTCCAGGAAAAGGTTAAATTACTAAATTTAAAAATTAACATTAAAAAATTTAATTTAATTTTTTTATTCATCATAAAAAATATTATATTAGAATAAATTCTTGGGATTTCTCTAAAAAGATTTATTTTTTAGGTGAATGGTGTAAAATACCATTTTTTTCAAATATCATGACTTCTCTAACATTGTTAAGATATAGGAATATATTAAAATTTATTAAAAAAATTCTTGACCAAATATTTATTTTATAAGTAAAATTATACATTTAAAATATTAATTTTAATTTACTAACCTATATTTGATATCATAAAATGTAAGTTATATTTTTTCAAACACTATTTTTATGCGTTATACATTTATTATTTAAAATTATTTTTTATTACATTTATAAATTTAATATTATGATATGGTTTTCATATTTGGAATCAAAATATATAAATTATCTAATAATGTAAATATTACTTTTATTTATAAAAATAAGTTACCAAGGTTAAAAAAAGAGTTACTGTGATAAAAGTTAATTTTGGTAAAAGTTAATACTAAGGTGAAAATGACTAAAATCACTCAAAACTTATATAAAAATGATTGGTTGAGTGTATAATAGATATATACTCATACTATCTCTATTATTTTCAACATTTTGATCTACTTTCCTTGAATAGTGACTTGTCGTTTAATATTATTACAAAAATGACACTCTCTACACTTATAAAAGAAGTCTTCCACCACCCCTTTTACATACACTGTAAAATTGGAATTCCTCTTGAACCTATGAAAATTTTAATTCTCATGGTTATCTATAAAACATTTTACATCACCATAATTCTAGAAAAAATCCCTAAATCCCCTATTTTCATTTGTTCTTCCAAGAGAAGGATTAAACTCTCTACGTGAGTACTAATCACTTCTTAAGTATTTTTGTTCTCTATATTTCTCCTACAAATTTTTTTTTCCCATTATAATATAATAAAATAAGTATTATTAATATACTAAAAATTTATTATTTTGATGTTAATATCAATTTTTATCTTCCTCCCTTCTTCTTATAAGAGTGAAAACATAGTCCATACGTACATGCAGACTACCTCGTCCATGAACGACAAGTTTTATTTTTCATCAGTGGCTTATAAGGTTGGATAAAACAGTAATATTTAATAGATAATATTATATTTAAAAAAATTATAATCTTAAAATTTAAACCATTATATTCCTTTCTTATATTCTATGGAAAAAAATATTGTATGTTTGTACGCGCGGATTACTGCCTCTATAGAGCGAAGTGTTCTATTTCTCATAATCAAGTTACATATATGGTTATAAAAAATATTTTATGAATATATATGATATCAAGGATTCATATATATCATTAATATTTTTATGAAGGTATGAAATAAAAATTTTCAATCATTATGAAGTAATATGAAGTTATTGTCAGATTACCTGAAACAAGCTTGCTATAGATTTCATTCTCTCGAACCAAACCCATAGTTCCCATAAAATGAACTTGGTTCTGTATAAATCATTGAATAATAATTATTTAAATATATTTTATATTATTTTATTTATTAAATTATTATAAAATAATGTGTTTCAATGTCACCATTATAAAGAAAGTGAGAAATAATCAGAATTACAACATCTGATAATAAAAATAAGTAATAACTAACAAATGAATGTATAATAAATGATTATAACAAAATATTAAAAAGGGATATAGATATAAATAAGTTTATCAAATATATTATTAATATTTTTATTTTTACTATACTATATTTGAAATCACTTTCATTGAATCCAAGAATTAAGTTAAGGGTTTCTCATCTCAATTTTTCTACTTTGAGAAATATGCCACATTCACCCAAAAAAATTATTTTGTGGTGTATATACTTCCCATGGATGTATTTTTAATATTATTATAATCAAATTAAATATAATTAAAAATAAATCTCATCTTATTCCTTTCAAATTGATTTTAACTCAAAGTTTATCAAAGCTATAAGGGTTTCATTCCAGTGTCATTTTCAAATCAAGATTATTATGAATGATTTTACATTGAGGGAAAAATTGTGTGAACCATATCTCCAAGACCCTAAAAAATATCTTATTCAATTTTAATTATTTATGTTTTACATTTAATCTATCTATTTAATTTCCCTTATTAAATAATTTACCCTATATGATGTTTATAAGAGAAGCTGACCCCATATTTTCTTTTTAGTTAGTTATTTTCCTACACTATGTCCACATTCATTAGATGTTTTTATATATGTACTTATATATTATTTAATAATTTATTAATTTTATTTTATAATATTATAAATTTAATTTCGAAGGTTTTTGAAATAAATATTTTAACATTTTTTTCTTGGTTTTTGTTTTTAAAAGTGTGAAAAGAACCTCTTTTTAATGTTTTCCATTGAATGAATTCTTTCATATATATGAGAATTATTCATTGTGAATATTAATTTTAATTTTTTATAAATGGTGTTCCATATTATTTTTAATTATTAATGATTTTTAAAATAAAATTAATATTTTCATATTTTTGAAAAGTAATTTTTTTATTTTAAAAGTAGTTATTGATTTTAAATTGGAATATTAATTTTTAATAAAGAAGTATTCAGTGTTTTAGGCCTTATCAAAGAAAATTTTTTAAAGAATATTTCTTTAATAATTTTTTTCATTAAACCCATTTTTCTTTTTAAAAGGTAAATTTTCAATAGTTTTATAAATCTCAAAGTATTTCATTTTAACGAAATCATTTTTAAGGGTATTTCAAGTATTTCAAAATGAGATATTTATTTTTCTTTTTTAATGTGATTTATCTAATAATATTTAAAGGGTGTTTTTCATCTATTTCAATATCCATTTAAATAATTTATGTTACACTTGGGATATATTTTATGATATCATTGACATTATTTATCAAGATGGATTATCATGACAATATTTTTAAGAAGTTTTCATGAAACTCATTTATTTCCCATAGGTTTATTTTTGAAAAGTTCCCTCAACCAAAAAGACAAGGCAAATATTCATAAAAGAAAGAAAAGTTACAAGAGATGAAAATGCAGGATCATATTTCAATTAGCCTCATAATAAGGGAGCAGGACCACGAGAAGCATATCTGACCAAGTAAGAGGCTTAGAAACTCCCATATTAGAAACACCATCCGCAACCATATTCCCCTCCTAATAAACATGTGTGATGATGATGTTGAGGTTCAAAAGGGTCTTCATGCATTCCATTCGCTATGTAGAAAGCCTCTAAGATATTTGAAGTTCACTATTTCTGATGGCATGTACAAGAGTGGTAGAGTCACTTTCCAACCATATATTAGTTCAACCATTCATTCTAGAAAATGAGACAACATGAATTATTCAAAGAATCTCCAAATCTAGTGAACTAGTCACGCCACAAGTGCTATAGTAAAATCCCTAAACAGAATCATTAAGTGTCCTAAAAACCGCACCACACCTCGCTGGCCATGGATTTCCATTTGATGCACCATCTGTATTAACCTTTATCCAATGAGGGAGAGGAGGAAACCAAAACACATCAAAATTTCCAAAAGCAGGTATGAGATTTACCTGAATGCCCAGATTTTTCTGCACAATAAAATCCTATAAAGTTTTGTTGCACTCCCCCTTGTCAGCACTAAACATCTCTCTTGTAGCAAAAAAAATATTATTCGTCGCTATCTTCACAAAGAAGCCTTTTCCCAAGTGAATTTATGCATTTAGGTGCCTCCAAATAGCATGAAAACATTCATTTATAGCCACAAAAGGTAGAGAACGTACCTAGGAAGATAACTGGATGACTGGGCAGCACTGAAGGAGGGCCTGCAGACCTTTTAATTGAATACCAGCTATCTCAAAATCCTCCAGGACCTCCCTCCAAATGTCAGAGGTTGTTGCACTACTGAGGAAGAGGTGATCTTCATCCTCCCTATGCTGGTGACACATAGAACACCTAGAACAAAGTTGAATACCAAAAATTTGGAGTACCTCATTAGAGGGTAACAAGTTATAATCCAGCCTCCAAATAAGGGTAAGACATGAAGGCCTGATCCATTTTTAATTGAAAGCAGATAACCAATTTTAGTAAGCATGATGGCCCTTGGTGAAATGTTGATAATAGAGTTTTCTAGTAAGAATTCCATTCCAAGTCGGTTCCTAAACCAGAATATCATGGAAACAAAAAAAATAATAATGATCAAGCAAATCTTGAAGATCATCTGGGAGCGATGAGGAAGGAGCATCAAAAAATCTTTAATACTGACCTGCTCATTTGATTCCAGAATAGCCAGCTAGAAATTTTCTAAGAGAATGGCCCCAGTCCAATTATCAAACCAGAATTTGAGAGTTGACTTCCTATTCACAATCCATCTAAAGCAGGTCATGATATTCTGAAAAGAATATTTAATTGTTGTCCATAATGAAGAGTCGATGTAAACATTTCTTCCATACATCAATTTACCAGCCAAAGGATCACTAATAAAACCCATTGACTCAGAATTACGGTGAAGAATATTCTAGAGAAGGAAATCTTGAAGATAATCGTTGAAAAGAGAACTATTATTCATTCCCATGCCACTGTTATGTAGAGGGAGACATCAAACCTTCCAAGGAACTGTGACCATTTTCCTCTCATAGATATTACCACTACAAATAAAATTCATGATAGAGATATTTAGACGTTTGAGAAGTCCTCTTGGCCATTTATAGACCATGAATGAGTAAAACAATTTAGAAACTATAATAGACTTCACCAATCTTAATCGCCCATCCATGGAGAGACTCTTCCCTTTCCAAGTTGAGAGTTTTCTATAAACCCTGTCAACGATTTCAGTAAAGAAAGATGCTCTAGAACTCCCCCAAAATAATGGAACAACAAGATAGTGAAAAGGAAGGACCCCTTCTCTGATTCCCAGCTCTAAAATAATCCAATGCTTCCATGAAATAGAAAACTTCTTCCCAAAATGTATGGAGGATTTATCCAAACTTATACATTGTCCAAAAACACCCTCATAATGATAAAGAACTTGTTTCAAGACACGAATATTCTTTTTTTTTTCCTACAGGAAGATGATAATATCATCAGCATATAAATGATGATATGGGGTGATGAGGGACCTGGATTCCTAAATCATCTTGAGCTGACCATATTAGACCATGTGAGAGATGAGTCTATTGAGATAATCTTTAGCGATAGAAAAAACACGGCTGAGAGAGGATCACCCTAATGAACACCTCTAGAGCAAGCAAAGTACCCTTTTGGGGAGAAATTTAAAATAACCAATACTTGAGTAGATCTAAAAAAGAGTGGAATTACAGCTAATAAATATGTCATTCAAACCAAAACATTCAAGAACCTTATAGAGAAAGGTCCAATCTAGTGTATCAAAAGCCTTTTTTATGTCAAGCTTGATAGTAATTATGCCCTCTCTTTCAGGTTTCCTGAGCAGATTCGGACATTCGGATGCCGAAAAAATATATTCCTGAATACATCTTCCTTTAATAATTCCAAATTGATTCCAAGAAACCATCTTATATGCAATTTTTGAAAACATTTTAGCAATAATCGTACTTATGATTTTGTAACTAGTGCTGACCAAGGAAATGGGTTGAAAAAGGTGAATCTCACAAGAATTTTCAACTTTAGGAATTAAGGAGATAAAATGAGCATTGAGACCCTGAGGAAGATCTCCCAAGGCAAAGAAAGAGGAGACTAATTTATAAACATTGCCTTTAATAATGTCCCAATACTTCTGATAAAATAAATTGTTGAAGCCATCTAGACCTAGGGATCTGGAGGAATTAAGACTGAATAGAGCATCCTTAATCTCATATTCCAAAGGGGGACTAGTGACAAGGCAATTATCAAGAGCGGAAACCAATGAAGGGATGATACCATCCATCAAGGATCCCCCAAAGCGGGCCTTTTGAACATCTCGGTGAAATAATCAACAATATAATCAGAAATGATTTCTTTATTGTCTATGAATTGATCACCAACCTTAAGATAGGAGAAGGGACAATTGTCCTTCCAAATTCTTTGGAGAGAATTGATTTTTTTTCTAATCCCTTTATTGAATCCATTTTATTTTGAAGGTTTCCTTATGAATATTCTCTTTCATTGCGAGGAGTGAGTTCAATTTAGAGGCTAGAATAGCTTCCCTAGAAAAATCCAGATTGAAGTCCACTTTTGAGGCTTGATCTTGAAGTTTCTAGAGAGAGGATTAAAGACATGATATTTCCTTTTCTATCTCACTATAAGTCACTTTGCTCCATGATTTTAAAGAGAACTTGACCATCCTCAATTTGAAGAGAAAATAAGAACCTTGCATACTGTTCCAAGAGTTTCCAATCATCCTGCCACAATCACTTTGAAGAGCCCAAGTGTTGTTGAAACGAAAAGGAAGAGGCATACGGTGCTCCCTTCCCTTAAAACTAACCAAAATTAGATGATGATCAGAAGAAATTTTAGGGATTTTAGTGCTAGAAATGGAGTCCCATTTGTCTAGGGAAATATTGTTCACAAAGGCCCAATCCAGCTTACTAGAAATAATATTGGTGAGATATCCTCTATACAAATTATAATTTGCACCAACCAGACTAACCTCGTTCAGATCATTATTACCAACAAAACCTTTTCAGTCCCTAAGAGAAATCTAAGAATGAACGGGACGCATTTTTCACTAGAACAGAGGATTGTGTTGAAATCACTAACAATTAACCAAGGGAAAGTAATGCCCCTAAAATTTTCAAGTTTATGCCACAAACTCCTATGATCTTGGTACCTTATTTTAGCATAAACAAAAGAACCAACCATCCTCTCAGACTTCCACCACAAATAACAAGAAATAATCTACTCATTGATGAAGATAGTGTCAACAATACCAATGGAGGTATGATAAAAAACCCATAAACTCTCATACTATCCAGCTAAACCATTTGTAGAAATCAAGAGAAATCCAAAATTATTAATTCCTAAAAATCCAAATAAAATGAGGATTTCAGTTCCTAAATTCCAATTAACTTAGGATTGTGAATCTGAAAATTCCTATGTAAAGCATTAATAGTGGAGGAATTAGTGAGACCCTTACAATTCCAATAGAGAACATTCATTTTGAAACTGATTTATAATTGAAATTTCCTTTCTTATTTTTCTATTTTTCCTTCTTCATTCTTGAGTAATTTTTTGATCCATTAGAAAGCTTAGAGAGGCTTCTGGTTTTAATTCTGTGAGACGAACTCTCTGCGATATCCACTGCAGGTTCAGGATTTCTTCCTTCCAAGGAGGTGAGTTTTCCACCAAAGAGCATGGGGAGGAACTTTTGGCCTTAAATGCTTCGTCTTCCTCAACCATGTAGCACTATCATTTCTTAGGAGGTCATGCAGTTTTTTGTAGATCGACACCTACCAGATAACCTATTATCTTGTCATTCCCATCCCTTGGAGCATTAGTTCCTAAATGAGAAATATGGTTGTCAAGAACATATTTTCCATTACCTTTTCACTCATCCTTCATGGAGTTAACAGCCATAACCAGAGTACTAAGTACCATATTAACAACCTCAAGATAAATCACTGAGTCATCAGCATCAACAATATTTTGACGAGGTATGGATGATTTCCCAACAAAAGATATATTAGGCACAACATACTCCTCATTATGTTTAGATACATGACAATACTTACAAGAATGTTCTCCCTTCTCTATTTTAGGGACTATGGTCTTATTTTTTCTGTTGCCCTCCTTCCATGGATTAGCTTTGTCAGTAGCAGAGTCCTTCACTAACCTCTATTGTTTCTGAATATTCCTGCAATTTGAGACAGCATGTCCAGCTATTTTTCAATAATCATAGAAATGTGACTTCTATTCATATTCAATTCTGATTTCAAACTTCCTGACATTATCAAAAAAATTAACCATATCAGGAAAAATTGATTCCATGTTAGCCTCCACTAGAACATGGGCATAAAATCAAATATCTCCGTCAATGGTATGTCGGTCCATCTTCAAAGGAGTCCCCAAACAAGAATAAATATCACAAAGGATTTTAGGGTGCCAATAAAACTAATTAATACCATGTAGGTGAATCCATATTTGTGATGTGGTTTTTCGTTGAGTGAATGGGTTAAAGTGTCTATCCCATTCAGTCAATTTGAAGACACCCAGTTTAAGAGGAGTCACCCCCTTGTTCTAGGCCATTTAGAGATTATCCCTGCTTTTGAAAACAACGTGAAAGAAACCTCTCCCAAACGAGATTAGTGTAAAATCACTCACACCCCAACAATGAAAATCCTCATTTTGATATCAGAATTATTCAATGGTTTATCTCCCTTGACAAGGGAAATGTGGCCAAGAGCAAAATACTTACAGGATTTAATCCTTTTTTTGACTGCATCTTGATCAGAATGTACTAAAAACAATATCAACAATCTGAGATGGTGATTTTAAGGGCGTTAGAGGAACCACTGTAGAACGAGTGATGCCCTTCAACACATCTGAGAAGAAAACCCCATTTTCCCGAGGTGCACGATCCAAGGTTATCTTTGTGGTCGTCGCTCCATCCAAGATCTTTGCGGGGAACACAGAATATTCCCACTCCATATCGAAGGAACCCATGATCGTGAACTATATATGTCAAATTAGGTATTGTGATTGTCTCCATGCTCATGCAGACCTTTTCGTCTTGACCCGCGCTCCATCATCCTGTCATTACATCATTTATTTCCCATCGGTTAATTAAGCTATAATAAAATAATGATAATTTAATGTTCTTATGGTATACATACAGATGTTTTATTATTATGTCATGATTTTGGATTGGTAAATACCACCAATACATTGGTAATGTTTATATCTAATGAGATCAAAAGGGTACATAGGTGGTTAGCCCAAGCATAAGATGGTATACAAGGGATTATCCCAGGACTGAGAAGGTACATGAGTGGTTATACAAAGCCTAAGATGGTAAATGGGTGATTATCCAAAGCCAAATAATTTACATGAGTGGTTATCCAAAGCCTAATAAGGTACACAATTGGTTATCCCAAGCCTAATAATGTACATGGGTGGTTATCCAAATCCTAAGAAGGTACACAGGTGGTTAAACCAAGCCTAAGAAGGTACAAGGGTGGTTATCCAAAGCCTAAAAAGATACCTTTATGGTTATCCTAAGCGTACTATATGATGATCGTCTTTGTGGGTATCCTTGACATATGATTTTCAATGCTTATCTTTATTCCATAATCTTATGTTATGAAACATTCTCATGTTATAATGAATCATATATTATATTATACTCAGATCCTTATGTCGTGATTTATAATTGATGATCCATGTTTATTTGGGTGTGATTTTCTGGAACACCCCAATACTTTATGATAGATATTTTCTTTTAAATAAATTCAATCTCTTTAATAGATTTTGATACAGGCAACCATAAGTCTAAAAGAGCTGTAAATTATAATATCGTTATAACCTATCCATTAAATTGGAGGGAATGATTAGGAATAATTAAATTATGAAAATTATATGGTTTATAAAATTATAAATAAATTCACTGGTTATAAATTTATTATAAATAAAAATAAAAATTATTTGAAAGAAAAAGAAATGTTTTTTCTGAAAAACTTTATTTTTTTCAAAAAGTAGGTTTGTCGTGTTTTCCACACTTATTTTAAAATTATTTTTTAAAAAAATAGAAAATTTATTTGAATTAAAGGAATTAATTTTCTAAATCATCATTTCAAAATTAACATAGAGGCACTTTTTTATAATTTATTGAAAAAAAATAATTTTTTGTTCAATAGTAAAAAAAATCTGATTTTTATTAAAAATAACCTTTTCATTTAAAGCATTTAACATTTTAAATTTGTTTAAAAATTATTTTAAAAGTAAAATTAGTTTAAATATATTATAATTAATCCAATTTAGGTTATTTTAAACAATTATATCTTCAATTTTAATTTAAAAACTTTTTTTACTTATGAAAACTTTTCCTTTTTAAAACCATTTTTTCATCATGTTTATGGGTTTAATTTTAAATTACATTTTTTCAATTATGTGAATTTAATTTGGAAAAACATATTTCATATTTGGAATCATAATAATTAATATTATCTAATTATTTTAACTTAAATTTTTACTATAATGAATAGTGAAATAGTAAATATTAATTAATGTGGTTAAGGTAAAAACGGGTTTACCGAGGGGTTAAACTAAAAAGATAAGGGCTATAATTGACCCAAAACATGTCTATTTTCTTTTTATGGTTATATATATACCTTATATATTATAATATATTATAAATGGATGTTTTTTATCCTTTTGGTATGTGAAAAACATGGATGTAATTCATTATTTTCAAAAATACCAAGTGTGTTCTCTCCCCCGCTTATAAAAGGCCACCCCCTATCTTCTACTATTAACACTAAAAAAACCTTTTTTTTGGAAAATAACTAAAAATATATATTTCGTACATATATCCCAGCATACTATAGTATTTTTATTTGATCATAGATTCAATCTAGGAAGTCTTTAGGTATAAACCTAAAGATATTGGCTGAAGAAAAGTTAATGATCCAAACTATGAATTTTCATTTTAATTATTCTTATAACTCCTGAAAATATTATAAAAATATGATAAAATAATAACACTAATATATCCTATATAATTATATTTTATTATGTTAATTCCATAACCTATATCTATCTCCTCTTTCGTCAAATGGGAAATAAAATCGTCGATCGTGTGTACATCGGACTACCACCTCACGAACCGATGTAATTTGTTTTCCATGACCTCATCTAATGGATGGATATATTGATGTAAATAACATATTTATATGATATTTTTTACATTAAAATACTTTTGGAATTATAATATCCCATATACATTCTTACCTTACAACCCATTGGAAAACAATAATGTCACTAATACGTTTGTGTGGATTACAGCCTCCACATAGCGATGTGAAATATTTTTCATTTTATTTTGAAATTATTGGTAATAATGATATATTTAATGAAAATATATCATATATATTATATAATAATATTTTTTTAAAGTTCAAATATTATTTAACTTTCTTTTTTTCATCTTTTGAAAAAATAGAAACAGTATTAATGCGTATGTATGGCCTACCATCTCCATAAACAATATAACCCATTTTCCCATATCTAACTTTAATAGAATAGTATAAATACTTATATAATGATTATATATGATATATAAATCATGGTTAATATTGAATATATGATTTAACCATGATCAATTTAAAAGGACAGAAACTACTGAATGAAAACAAACATGAAAAACAAATTATCACCTGAAATGGTGATTTTAAAAAAATGTTAATAAATAGGTTTAAATGACTATAACTAAATCATAAATGGTATGAAATTTATTATTATGGTTATTTAATATATTTATAATAAATCAATATTTATTATACATGATGTTTGAACATGAATTAAGGAAATCAGACCAGAAGTAAGGGTCTCTTGTCTCACTTTTACTTCTCTGAGACCTATGTCATATTCACCACTTAATTATTTTTTTTATTTTATATAATTACCCTTTGATATATTATATCATGAATATATTTTAATGCATGGTATTTAAGGTTTCATTTAATTTTGTGGGGCTAGATTTAAAATGTACCCAAGTTGTAAGGGTTTATTTTACAATCTCATCGTTTATCGGGATTATTTGTGATTAAATTTACAATGATGAAATATTATAATATATCCCTCAATAAACTCATGAATTTTATTATAATATAGTTATTAATGAAATTTTCAATTAATATTACCATTTTTATCCCTTATTTACTTAAAATTATTCAAAAACTGATTTTAATAAAATCCAACTTTATTTCTCTTTTCGGTCAAAAATGATTTTTCTTCAATATCCATGTTTTATAAAAAAAATTAAAAAATGTTTTTAACAGAATCAAAATGATTTATTAAAGACATTTTTATGTTTTTTAAAATTTTACATAATTATTTCAAAGTAATATTCAATTCATTTTCCAAAAAATATACTTTTTAACCTTTTTACAATAGTATGAAAAGAATGTTTTTTAACTTATACAACACATACGGAATTACCCACCATAATTATTTTTAAACTTCCTTTACAATATTACAAGGTAATTTTCGAAGAAAATATTTTCCTAATATTATAGAAATATTTAGTTTTTAAAAGTGATTTTCAAAGTGAAAATGATATTGCCTTCAATAATGTTTTTAATGACATTTTTGTGGTAATTATATTCATCAATGAAAACAACCCCCATTACCTCATGATCCCTTAAGAATATGTTGTAATGATATAGGCCTTATTAATTCTCTAGATGGTTTATAATTATTTTACTCGAATGGACTATTTTGGTACCATTTTTCTTATTACTCTAAATAGTTTATGATTATGTTTATTTATTGGAGAAAGTATTCAAATTTTATATGCTAATTTTTTAATATAAATTTTTATATTAATTTGATTTCATCCCATTCACATGAATAATTCATTAGACCTAGTAAGTGATGGGTGGGGCCTGATGTATCCACCCAATGCATTAGTATGTCTCATGAGACAAACTTACTTGGGTACTTGGCTGATGCCTTACCCATTTATATAAGATTTATTAGAACAGGGCCTTTAAAGTATGGTTATGTTGTCCAAAATTATGTGTTACCTCATTTAGAGATTAGTTATTGATGTCTATGTGATTATTTGATTAGTTATAATATCCATGAATAAGTTTCAATATCGTGTGATTATTTATATACCATTATTTGATTATCAATTATTCTTTCCATATTATAATTCATGTTTAAGTTATTTATTAATTGGTATATATTTCAATTATTTACCTTTACATAATGATTATTCCTTTTTTTGAGATCTTACATTGAACACATACCCTTACTGAGTATTAGATCTCACCCATTTCTTTTATTTCCTTTCCCCAAGATACTATGAAGATTATTATGATTGATATGAAGGGATATAAAAAAGGTAATAATGGTTTTATAAAAGAAAATTCCATGTTTTATTTTAGTTTTTCAAATTTAATGTGAAATTCAAGTATATATCTTGTATTCCAAGACTGCAAAACTATTTGATCCTTTGGGATGTGGTCTCTTTTATCTAGAACCAATGTAATAAAGTAACCACAAACTATAGGCTAATAAGGTTGGGGTATTTATAGTTGGTATCAGAAAACTTTTAGTAGAAACCTTGGGAACTAGATTTAGAAAAACATAAATTAGATAACATAACCATATGGCTGACTTTGAGGGTAAGTATAAATATAGGATAACAAACTTAACTTTTGTTAAGGTAGGTATTATCTAGATTTCATAGAAATATATCTCTATCTTGATACATTAATTGGATGTGGCTTTGGCACAGATGTACCTAGGGGTAATAAATTTAATAATGGTGCATTGGGGTTTGGCTTAATCATTACCCAGTGCACAATAACAGGCCTTTATGCACGCCTGTGTTAACACTCCATGGGTATATACTTGGGATAATTCAAATTTTTTTATAAACCATTATAAAGGATTTGGAAATATATTTATGTCTTGATAATATTCCTAAAGATACCCAGTTTATGATTATGAGATAAGCTATGCATAAATTTTTTAATTTATGTTAGGTGTTTCACTAGTTTTAAAATTATACATTACGTTTCATAATGTTATGATATAATCAAGTAAATTTTTTTTTTATAAATTTAACCATGTGAATGGAATGGAAACTATTTCAATGCACATAATTTTTGTAAGGATTTTACTCCAAAGAAAGATAATGAATCTAGAGTTGGAGCTACAGGTGGAGCTGATCAAATTATAACTATATTAGGGCAGCTGACTCATGTTATTTCTTATAACCTTGAATGTATGGAGAATCCTACTAATCCATGTTGTGGTGTAACAATGCTAGACTATTTCATGCATAATAAACCTCTATAGTTTTATGGGACTACAAAACCATTTGGAGCTGAGAAGTGGATAGGTTTCTTAGAGAATATATTTCTCACTTTGATGAGTAATGAAAGAGGGAAGGTTTTCATGGAATTTTATCATCTCTAAAGGGGTTTGGATCAATGGTGTTTATTTATTCTAAACATTAATGATGGATAAGAAATATTAAACATGTAGTGGAAGGATTTTAAGTTACTCTTCATGGAGAAATATTTTCCTTGTGAGTAATGAGTAGATTTGGAGAGACAGTTCTTGAGTCTCGGACAAAAAATAAGATGAAAATGTTTCTAAGTATGAATCTAACCTTAAAAGGATTTAAATTCTTTCTATAGACTACATACGTAATCTAAGGAATAGGATTAATCGTATATTTAATGGGATTAATCCAATCGTTCAATAGGAACTAGTATCCTAAACATTCTTAATATATAATGACATGGTATCATGTGCTATCAAGATAGAGAAATAATTCTTCAAGACTTATAGTTTTTCAGGAAATAAACATAAGAAAATGGTGGCTAAGTACTTTGGAAAAATAAATATGGAAATGGGGGGAGGTAAGATTTTAATAAATGTGTAAAGAAATGACGTGGAACACGCTTGTTGGGAATGGGTGTTTTCTACAAGTGTAGAGAGAAAGGCCATTATGTTCGTGATTTCAAGGGAAATAAAGAAGAAACCAATGTGAAATGATTAAAATATAAGGATATTGGACACTATTAATATTATTTTCTATGTGTCAAGGGAATTTTCCCCAAAAAATTCCTAGGGAAAAAGGCTAAGCTTATGCAATCACAATAGCCAAGGTTGAAGTTTCTAATGATGTGGTGGAAGGTACTTTACGCATATATTCAAATTTATCTAATGATTTATTTGATTTTGGATCTTCATAATCCTTTATATATTACAATTTTTCTAATAAAATTAGATATTTTCCTTGCACCTTAATAATGTATTTATCAGTCAAGACTCCTAGCAGAAGTCGCATCGCAATAAGGATGTGTCAGTAGATTCCTATTATAACACATAAACATTCCCTATTTTCTAACTTCAATATTATACCTATGGTTTATTTTTATATAATCCTTGGTATGGAGTGGATGTCAAAATATAGTGAAAAAAAATTGTTCCAATTAGAAGGAAGACATGATTCATGAAGAAAAATAATTATTCCTTATATTTATAGGGAAGAATTCATCATATGAGTCCCCTAGAAGATCTTATGGATGATATTCTTAGGGAAAAAGAAGAGAAATAATCTATGGATTTAAAAGTTAATATTCAAATTGAGGATGAAAATATTGTGCATGAATACATTGGCATGTTTCCTATGGAATTACTTAGAAAACAACAAGAGAATGAATTTGAGTTTTTCATTGATTTAATCCCTAATGTAAGACCCATATCAAAGACTCCCAGTAGAATGGTCACTGTTTAATTAGTGGAGTTGATGAAAAAACTATAGTAGTTGTGTGATAGGTCATTTATACACTCTAGTGTTTCACCATAGGGAGCCCCGTTTCTTTCTATTAAGAATAAAGATAGATTTATGAGTCTTTGCATTTATTATAGAAAAATACATGTTATTATGATAAAGTAAAATTATCCTTGATCTTTCATTGATGATATATTCAATCAACATCATAGAGCTAAATATTCTTAAAATATTGACCTTCGTTATAGGTATCATTAATTTATAATAAATAAGGAATATATAAACTTCATATAAGGTAGGACAATTATGAGTTCATAGTAATTTCATTTGGTTTGACTAATTAATCATCTATATTCATGGATATAATTAATAGAGTATTCAAGAAATATCTTGATAACTTTATTGTGGGATTTATTGATGATGTCTTTGTATACTCTAAGAGCTATGAGGATAATGATAATCGCTTGAGTATCATTCTTGATACTATTATAAGAAAATACCTATATGGGAAATTTAGAAAGTGTGAATTCTGGGATCAAAATGTTTCTTTTCCTGAGCATATTTTCTCCAAGGATGGCATATCAGTTGATCCTATGAAGAAAAAATTAGTCCAAGAATAGCCAAAATCAATAGACCTAACCAAGGTATGTGGTTTCATTGTTTTCGAAAGTTAATATTAGATATTTTTTCAAAAAAATCCTGATTATCTAACCCATTATCCATGATTACTCATAAATGGGTTATTTCTATATATAAAAAGGAATGTAAATTTATTTTTGAGGAATTGAAGAGGATATTAGGGATTGCCTCAATTTTGACTCTACCATCAGGAAATGATGGGTTCATAATATATTGTGATACATAAAATAATGTACTTGGTTGTGTCCAAATGTATAATAATAAATTTATTGCCTATAAATCAAGGTAGTTAACGATTCATGAATAGAACTACCCAAACCATTATCTTGAGTTAGATATCATAATATTTTCTTTTAATATATAGATACATTATCTCTATAGTGAAAAGTGGTATATATATATGGATCATAAGATATTGAAATACATATTTTCATAGAAAGATAACAACATAAGTCAAAGGATATGAATCGAGCTACTCAATGAATAGGATTTCTCAATACACTACCACCCAAGGAAGGAAAATAAAGTAGTGGATGAATTGAGCTTAAAACGATCATGGAGTCCTGGCCAAAATGAGGATCAAAAGTGATCTTATATTTATGGATTTAGTAAGTATGTATCTTGGAATTATTAAGGAAGGGTAAACATCACTACTTTTTTCAAACTATTTCCAAACCACATTTTTTTATAAGATAAAAATTTCCCAACTTAATGATGATAATTTTCATAATAATATTAAATCCTTGGTTGATTGAAAATTGACAAACATCCTTTATCAATATAGTTTTCTAAAATTTGAGATGATACTATATGTTCCATCTATACATGAGATGAAGAGGGAGTTGTTGGATTATTCGCATAGTTTAAATTTTTCTATAAACCCTAAAAACACCAAGATGTATATAGATATGAAGGAATATTTTTTGTGGGATAATATAAAGAAGGTAATTGTTGACTATGTGTCAAGATGTTTAGTTTTTATACAATTGAAGGATGAGATATGACACCCAAGATGTGTAAGGACCAGACCTTAAAACAATACATAATATTGAGTTTTAGACAATAACATACATTCTTACACATTGAGGATATTTTTAGGTTTAGATTTGTAGGTAATTATGAAATAAAACATACATAACATCTCATAATCATACATGTGGATACTATTAAAACAATATCCATTTTTTTCAAAATATAAAATTTTTTAAATAAAACAAAATTTATTTAATAAATATTCATGACATTTAAATTTTATTCCTTATTTCTCTTACACATCCTTATAACATGTGAAAAACCTTTAAAAACTTGGGATGATCACAAAAATCTCAGTAAGGGATATAAGAAAAGAAATCATCAGTCAAGAGATAACATAAAAACCAATAAAAACCATTTAATAAAAACTCGTTAACATTTATGGAAACAAAATTTAGTTTCCTTTGGACATATTTACCATATCACTCTTACAATCACCATTACACGTAGAATAACCATTTGGACAAATTCCACCTCTGGAGTACCCAATGCATTGGAGATCTATAATGGGGTTCACCCGTCATATCTGGAGCTATAATGGGCTCAACCCAACATATCATGAGCTATAATGGGATCAAAACAACATAACTATGTCCAATTAACATATCATGGTAATAAAGTATCATGAAATCAATAGAAACCACTCATTCCATATATATATAAAAAACGATCCTTTTGAAATTTATTAAAGAGACTTTTAAAAGGAATTTAAAAGGAAAGTCCCTTAAAAATATAATTAGAGTGAGAATTAATATAATGGAATGGATATGTGTATACAGTGTAAATACACATAATAAAAACATAAAATAAACAATAATTCATCACACCAATAATCTTAGTACCACATAATGGATAAAGTACAAGGTTAACCCAAAGATTACAAATTGGGTTAAGAATTCCCTTCCCTCGGGTTATTATTAATTTAAATGTGTTTAAAACTCAGGTATAATGGTTAAAAGAGTGTTATTAATATATTAATGAAACATATTCATGTTTATAACATCTCATATGATCATTTTACAATATCATTTATCACATTTATTAGTAATATTTTCTTATTTCCATTGTTTCGGGTGTGTTCTTTACATGGTTTCCATGATCGGTTCATGATGGATATTCTTGTCGATTGGAAGTGAAACTAAAAAATTGGAATGGAATGGTATCTAAATATTTCCATAACCATAAATTATAGCATTTATCAATTTGAATTATTATGTGATGATGATTCATAATTTAAAACATTATTGATATTTGTTTAGGTCATTTTGGTGATTCTTCAATCATAATGAACTCATTTTGTTTTATAAATTAATAACATGTGTAAAAAATTATTCTAGAACCTTATATAAGATATAATACAAAAATTATAATATTTTTAAACCATAAAAATTGTTTCATGACCAGTATTTAAGGAATTAAAATAAATTCAAATCACATAGTCCACGATGTTCGTAAATCGACACATCACGGACGATGTTTTAATTTCTAGAATAAGTGGGAGAGGAGAAGAACTATAATGGTGAATTTTCTATAAACATGATAAAATAAATAATATATATAAGATTATGGATCATTCATGCCTCTTGGATAATGGGTGGTGAGTAAATAATAAGAATAGAAAAGAAAATGAAAATAAAAGAAAGAAAATAAAAGAGGATGTTTACCTCTTGATCTCTTCTCCTTGAGATCCTCCTTAAGGCCTTTGGTTTAATAATTTTGGTCAGACCATCAGGTATTTGATGTGGGGAAGGGCCTTGGGAGGAGTATTGGGTAGAACCATTGTAAGTATCAAGGCTTTAGAGGTCTGGGGGGAAGAGGGGGTGGTATTTATAATAGAGGAGAGGAGGAGTTTTACATTATTTTAATCATTATTTTATTATTTTTTCTCAAGACTATAAATAGTATTGATTTATGCTACCACAAATATTAAATAGATAATTTTAGTTCTAACCTAGATTTCTTACATCATTCATGATGTCATAAATAGTGTATTTAACTGATAAATTGTTTATACGGTATTTTACCGTATTTCACTATTCATTAAAAAATTCAAGAATTTCATAAAAATACCAAAAATTAACCCAAACCATTTTTAAATGTGTATAATTCAAAAATGAACTCCATTTTTTGGAAATAATGTTATAAATATGACTAATTTAATTTTTAAATAAAATCATACTTTATTCAAAAATTAACAATTTTAAAACTATAACTACTTTTATATCGTATTGAAAAAATAGCCAAGATTTCATTATCTTAAATCCTTAAGAAAATAAAATAATAATAAAATTTACTATTCATTAGGGTCATATTAATATTCATAAGGGTATGTTACTATTCACCAAAAATCAAGTTGGTTCCATAAGACTCCAAATAATTTACTGATCACCACCGTAGATGAGTGTTTTTTGATATTCAAATTATAAAAGTGGAAAATTTGTGTTTAAAGGATAGTTATAACTATCTACTTAAAACAATATTTCATACATTTCAATTTATTTTTAAAAAATTGGGGTGTTACATTATCCCCACCTTTTGGAAATTGTATCCTTTCAATTTTATTTAATTATTAAGCAAGTGAGGGTACTTTTCTCTAATAGCATTTTCAGATTCCCACATTTCTTATTATACCATGAGGTTTCTCCAAAAATCCTTTACCTGGTGGATTACCTTATTCTGCAGTACTTGGTCTCTATGATCAAGAATCTGAACAAGTTTCTCTTTATAATAAAGGTTCTCTTCCTGCTAAATTTATTCTACATTCAAAACATGAGATGAATCTGGAATATACTTTCTCAATATCAAAACATGAAAAACATTGTGTACCTATGATAAAATAATAGGCAATGCTACTAAGTAAGAAACTGGTCCAACTTTCTCTAGGACTTCATAAGGTCCAATGAACCATGGACTCAGCTTCCCTTTCTTACCAAAACACATAACACTTTTCCATAGTGAGATTCTAAGAAAACATGATCACCTAACTTAAAAGAAAAGTCTTTACTCCTGTTATCTGCATAACTTTCTTGTCTAATCTGATCTATCCTCATGTGTTGTCGGATCATCTCCACTTTATCAGCCACTTCTTATACTAATTCTGGTCCCATCAACTTTCTTTCCTCGACTTCATCCCAAAAGGCTGGAGTTCGACACTGCTTCCCATACAATGCCCCAAAAGGTACCATCAGTATACTGGAATGAAACTGTTATTATAAGAAAATTCAACTAATTATAGATGTTGATCCCAAATTCTTTAGTAGTTCATTGAATAAGATCAAAGAATATCCTCCAAATTTAGAATCATTCGTTCTGACTGCCCATCTGATTGAGGATGAAAAGTTGTACTGAAATTTAATTATGTTCCCAACAACTTCTAAAGGCTCTTCCAAAAAATATAAGTGAACTTGGGATACCTATCAGATTCAATGGAAAGAGGCACTCCATGTTACCAGAAATATCTTTGAGTTATAATCAAGAAATTTGATCCAAGGAAATTGTATCTCTAATAGAAAGAAAATGAACAGATTTAGTCAGTTGGTCAATAATAATGTAGATTTCATTGTTATCTCGAGATGTCTTCGGTAGTCCCATAATGAAGTCCATGGATATATTCTCTCATTTCCACTATGGAACTAGAAAATGTTGAAGCATCCCCTTTGTAAAATGATGTTATGCTTTAACATGTTGACATATCAAATATTTCATGGTAAAATCAGCAATATCCCTTTTTATTCCATCCCACCAGTAATACTCCTGAATGTCTCTATACATCATAGTACTGCCATGATGAACTAAAAATGGAGAAATATGAGCTTAACACAAAAATTATTTCTTTAACTAGTAATCACAAGGCATTCACAACATTTTTCCAAATCTTAAAACACAATACTTATCAAGGTTAAATTCTAGAAACTTACCCACTTTAACTAATTCTACCTTGTTTCTTTAGCTTACGGTCTTCCTTTTGTGCTTTCTTAATTCTGTCTGATAATGATGATTGCATTGAAACCTGAAACAAAACAGAGAAATTTCCTTCACCAACAACTTCCAATCCAAAGTTTATCAAATCATTTACCAAAGGATCACATTCTAAACATATCATGGTTAATTTGCATGATGTTTTAGACTCAAGGAATCTGCCACTTTGTTTACTTTTCCCAAATGGTAATTGATTATGCCATCATAATCCTTTATCAGTTCAATACATCTTATCTTCCACATGTTTAATTCCTTCTGAGTGAATATATAAGTAAAACTTTTATGGTCAGTATATATTTTACATTTGGATCTGTATAAATGGTGCCTTCAAATTTTCAAATCAAAAAATCACAGTTGATAATTCCAAATATTGTGTAGGACCATTTAACCCATGAGATTTTAGTTTTCTTAAATCATAAACAATTACCTGATCATTCTACATCAAAACATAACCAATTACCTTCAATAAAACATCAATGTATATGAAAAACTCGCTATTTCGGTAAGGCAAGGCCAAAACTGGCGCATTCACCAATCTCTTCTTCATTTTCTAAAAACAAACATCCCATTCTTCTATCAAAATAAATTTAACCCCTTTTCATGTTAACTTAGTTAGCGGGTTATATAACCATGAAATTTTTTAACAAACCATCAATAATAACCTATTAATCCAAGAAAACTATGAATCAATGTAACATTTTTAGGTCTTTTCCATTCATCAACCACTTTTGTTTTGGCAGGATCAACTATTATTCCATACTTATTTACAATGTTCCTAAGAAAAGAAATCTATTTCAACCAAAAATCAAACTTTCTGAATTTTCCATATAATTTCTTTTCTTTTAAGGTTTGAAAAACAACCCTTATATATTTTTAAAGATCCTCTTCACTTTTAAAATATACCATAATTTCATCAATAAACACAAACAAAAACTTATCTAAGAACTCATGGAATATTATATTCATAAGATTCATGAATATAGAAGTTGAATTAGTTGACCCAAAAGGCATAACTAAAAATTCATAATGACCATATCTAGTACGAAATGCAATCTTCAGGATGTCTGCATCCTTTACTTTCAACTGATGGTACCCCAACCTCAGGTCAACCATTGAAAAATATTGTTCTCCCCGAAGCTGATCAAAAAAATCATCGATATGAAGAAAAGGATATTTTTTTTAATAGTAATGTTATTCAATGCTCTATAATCAATTAAAAGTCTCATTGAACCATATTTATTTTTATTAAACAAGATAGGAGCACCCCATGGTGAAGTGCTAGGTCAGATGAAGACTTTATCTAATAATTCCTATAACTATTTTTTTAATTCCAGAAGTTCCATTTGGTCTATTCGATCAGGGGGTTTAGAAATTTTCTTAGCATCAAGAACTAGGTCAATAGTAAACTCAACCTCTCGATCAGGAATAACACCAGAAAAATCATCAGAAAAAACATCCAGGTATTCATTTACCACTCTTACATCATTAATCTAGATAGTTTCTTTATCTTCAAAAATATGAGAAAGATAACTTTAATTTTCATATTTTATTAGTTTCTTAGCTTCCTAAAATGTTATAAATGTTATGGGTTCATTCTTTTACAAAAAATGAAACTCTTTATTAAAAACAACTTCGTTTTCTCTACAAACTATCTTAGCATGATAAAAAGAATGTCAGTCCATACTGAGAATAACATCAAACTCCACTAGAGGAAATACAATGGGGTTTCATGTAAAATATTTCCACAGACAAGGATAGGTATATTCTTATAATTTCTTCTTGACACAATATTTCCTCCAGGTGTTTTACCATGACTTCTGGTTTCATTTCATGAAGTGAAATTCCCAATTTTTCTGAAAATTTAACAGAAATGAAGGAATGTGCAGACTCGGAATCAAATAATACATTTGAAAAATATATAAAAACAAGAAATGTACCTGATACCACCTAATTTTATGGTTCAACATCTTATGAAGTGGTTTCAAAGGATTTTACCACACTCTTCTACTTCCAATCTTGCTGATTCCCAGCTTGGGTGACTAGCTTCGGACTAACATTAGAAAAATGGCCCAATTCCTTATATTTAAAGCATTTCACCATCGGCTTATTATTAACTTTCTGATCATTTTCCTTGCACTCATGAAACATATTTCCAAAATTTCCACATCGGTATCATTTCCCAAAATTTACAAGACATTCACACGGATGTCTTTTACCATACTTTTCACAAGAAGGGAAATAAATTTTCTTACACCCATATATATTTGAAAATTTCTTCCCTAAAGCCTGGAAACCTGATCACTTCTTATTCTTGTCATCATGAGGCATATACATGTTAGAAAACTCCATCTCCACATTTTCAGCACAAAAAAAGTTTCTCATAGCTTTTAAACCCTCATGAAACCAAAGCTCTTTGCAAAAATGGTTTCAAACTAGAGTAAAATCAATTAATTTTACTATAAAAATCCCATGTAAAATCCAGTACATAACTGTCCAATATTGTAAAATTGTATTTATATTCTACCATAGAATCATCATCTTTCTACTTCAGTTCTAATAATTTTTACTTCATTCTGAGTTGAATAGTTCTGGGAAAATATTTTTCCATAAAAAGACTCTTAAAATCATCCCATTCTAGACTATCAAGATCATCTCTTTCTATTGTATTCCTAACCAAATACCACCATTTATCAGATTCACCTTCCAAACTATAAATAGCTAGTATTACCTTTTGATGTTCCAAACATTCCTAGGACATCAAATATCTTCTCTAGAGCATTGATCCATCCTTTGGCTATCACTGGATTTGTGGTTCCACCGAATGTTGGAGGGTTTTTCCTCGTAAAATGCTCCACAAAAGACATGTTTCTTCATGTTAGATCATGTTCCACTATATCTTAGATACCAAAACCATTTATTTCTTGATTCAACTGAGTCATTTCTGTCACAAATAGCTCGGTTCTGATTCCCACCATTCCAGGCTGTAGATTTGGACAGACATCAGCCCCTTGGTGCCTTCCTATTTCATATTCCCTAAATATTCAGAGGAAAACCATTCATAACAGACATAACATAGATGAAGCAACATTTTAATCCTTAAATTCTATAACAATTCAAATTACGATATAGTAAAAAACATCTATGGTATTTTTTTAACATCATCCTAACCCCTAAAGTTCTCTAAACCATCCTCTGATACTAGTTATAAGGAACTTACCTTACAACATTACATAATACTTATTTTTATACAAGAACATACATTCTTACACATTAAGGATCTTTTTAGGTTTATATTTTTAGGTAATTTGGACATAAAACATATATAACATCTCATAATCATACATGTGGATACTATTAAAATAATATCCATTTTTTCAAAATATAAAACTTTTCAAATAAAAAATAATTCCTTTGAAAAATATTCATGACATTTAAATTGTCTTTATTCCTTCTCTTACACATCCTTATAACCTGTGAAAAACATTTAAAAACTTTGGATGAGCACAAAAAGCTTAGTAAGGGATATAAAAAGAGAAATCGTTAGTCAAGAGATAACATAAAAACCATTAAAACTCATTTCATAAAAACTCATTAACATGCAGATAAACATCATGCAGTTTCCTTGGGACATATTTACTATATCACTCTTACAATCACCCTTACACATGGACTAACCATTTTGTTAAATTTGACCTCTAGAGTACCCAATGCATTGGAGAGCTATAAGGGGGTCCACCCGTCATATCTCGAGCTATAATGGGCTCAACCCAACATATCTTGAGCTATAATGGGATCAACCCAACATAACTATGTCCAAGGAACATATCATTGTAATAAAGTATCATTAAATTAGGATAAACCACTCATTCCATATATATATAAACAATCCGTTTGAAATTTATTAAAGAGAATTTTAAAAGGATTTTAAAAGGAAAGTCTCTTTAAAATAAAATTGGAGTGAGAATTAATAGAATGGAATAGGTATTTGTATACACCATAAATACACATAATAAAATATAATATAAAAAAATCATCACACCAATAATCTTAATACCACATAATGGATGAAGTATTATGTTAACCCAAATATAGGAAATTGGGTTAAGAATTCCTTTAACTTAGGTTATTCTTACTTAAACTGTGTTTAAAACTATTTTATAATGGTTTAAATAGTGTTATTAATATCTTAATGAAACATATTCATGTTTATAACACATTATATGATAATTTTACAACATCATTCGACACATTTGTCAGTAATATTTTGTTATTTTCATTGTTTCGGGTGAGTTCTTTACATGGTTTCCATGATCGGTTCATGATGGATATTCTTGTTGATTGGAAGAGAAACTAAATAATTGATTTATACATGTGTAATGCTTGATATTTCATATTATGAGACCCATGTTTTCATTATGGGATCAACCTGAGGTTGGGATGTCATGGCCATCGGGATTGAGTGATGTTGATCACTGGTAGGGATTGGCCTAGATTTTCTTAAGTGGTGTTGACCAAAGGATTGGGCATCATGGATATCAGTTTGAGGTGATGAGGTCGTTATGTTGGGCATGTCCCCTGGTATTGGGATAGAAAGGTCATCTTATTTGAGAAACATGGTCATAGGGGCATGAGTTTCCAGTGTTTATGTGTCCTATGTTATTTATTTGGTGATTGATGCTCACTCGTGATGGCCAAAGCAGGGAATTGAGTCATGTGTGCATACAATGACTCCATTGATGAGGTGGTTTTGACCAATAGAGTGGGTAGAGGTCCCTGGTAGTGCGGATTAGGAAATGGTTTGGGGTGCTTTCCAAAAAAATCCACATGGAAGGTGAGGAGCCTTCGGATGTCAGTGTTGAGGCTGACAGTTGGGGGTTGAGGTTTTTCGTGATTGAGGTCGGGGGTCTGGATATTTATTTGAGGTCAGATCTCAATGTGCCTTCAATTTTCGGGCCTTGGACCGATGTGTGCTTTTGAGTAGGGGTATGTGGGACTAGGTCACCAGTTTTTTGGCATGCCTTCAGCACGTCAGTACTTATTGAGACATGAGGTGTTCGGAGGCATGTGGTGTCGGTTTACTTGATTTGACGTTGAACCTGAGGGTTCACCTAGTTTGTGATATCAGAGGTACCTTGGACCATGGTCCAAGGACCTTCTTCTATTCTTAGATTCTAGAATTGTTCAAGGTAGGTGATGGTTTCCTAGTGGCTGTTGAGAACCTGGGAAACCTTGTTTATTTATTGCAATGTGATGCCTAAATATTTAATATATTATGCCTATATAAACATGTATGTTAGGTACGCACCACTAGGTGGTATCAAACTGAGATTCATCTCACACCCTTCACAGATCCTTCAGGATGTGTGTTGAATTTATGAATTTTCATTCACGTAAAGTATCAGCCTCAAGAGATAGATCTTAGTAGCTTCTTTAAGGGAGATTGGAATGGGACCTTGAGGTTGTGCCTAGCTAGATTTTATGTTTTAGTTTCTTTTTTGTTTTAGCATGATGATTTTTATATTGTATGTAGATTTATTGGTTAACCAAGGGCTCTATTTTTTTACTTGACCTGTATGACTTGGTATGGACTCATGTTGTTTTGGTTAGTCGTAACAAGTGGCATATTTACTTACTTTCTACTATTTCTATTTAGTATTTTATTCTGATGTTTAATTGATATTAATTATGCTTCCACCATTTGTGGGTCTGGTTCAAGTCTACTAAGTCTTATTTATTCTGTTTCTCGATTTATTATATACTTGGATCAGTATTATTATCTATTCCCATAGGGTATATACTCCCCACTATACCTTCTTACACCCTCATTGCTAGTCGGCAGCCTTTTCCATTCGGGGAGGTGCGCCTAAGGCCAATGGAACCTATCCCAATATCACTGTTCATGTGGTTATTATATTTAGGGATTCTACAAATGGTATTAGGGTAGTTCTTGACTAGGATTAAGTAGCAGTGTTTCATTTTATACTAATGAGATCGAGGCTATCCTTTCTTTTCTCCTAGTCATACTATTGGGGTTTATGGTAGATTGGAGATTAGGTTGTGGTTGGAACTAGATTTTGAACTTGTTCTTGGGTGCCTTCATCTCCATGTACGAGGGACATATTGAGTTATCTTGGGTGGGAATTTTCATTTTGTGTTTCTCAAAATATGATTTATAGGATTTCAACCTCGGTAGATTAATTAGGATGTATTTGTTATTGGTTGTGACATGTGATACTTAGCCTAGTGAGGAAATTATGACATATGTAACCTCATACAGATTAGGCATGGTGTTTTTTATTGCTTATTTGGATTTTTGATAGAAACATTTTATAGAATTTTAAATTTACAAATGCATGTATGCCTTGCAAAATGATTATTCCATGTGATAAAATTCAAATTCCATGATTTAAATGATTTTTAAATGAGAAATGTGATGTGAAATTTTTATTCCATGAATTATATATATATATATATATATATGAAATTTAATTTCATAAAGAAATAGTCCAGGATCTTATAAGAGTAGGTAGGTTTTTATGGATGAGGTGATTTTGATCACCAGGATTGGGTGACTCAGTCATCAATTTGAGGCATAGATGGTAGTCAATATGAGTGTGGTTTAGGGTACTTTTGATACTTGGATATATTAACAGTGGTTAAGGAGTCCATGAGGTCAGGATTCCAAGGGGCATAGTTGTGGTAGGAGAGAGTAAGGGTAGTAAGTATGCACTTCCTTTTTCTGTTTTCTCTATCTGCATTCTATATATCTAATATATATGGTATAACTAACCATTTATGGTGTTCAGTGGGTTGCTACCTTGATGGCTCAGATAGAGCATCAAGTAGGTGAGGAAAGGATTTTGTTAGAGAATGAGAATATTTAGACCCCTCAAGGTCATGCATAGAATGAGTCGTAGCTACAGGATTGGGTTCAAGATCCAGTACAGGCAAGGTAGCTTCCATACTTGATAGCGTTTTGGCCATGTCTCGATGAGAAGCTCTGATCGAGCCAATTATGTGTCATTCAGAGGATCTTCATTGGTTATTAAGAAGTATACCCCTCCATGGAATACTTAACTAGGCAGTTTTAGTCACATCACTTTCTTCTTTTTCCAGGTGATGGTGGACTGCAGGCTGTTGATAATTGGATAGAGAGCTTGCAGATGACCTTTGAGCAGCATGAGATGCCTCCAGGGTGAAGGGTCGAGCTGGTGATGTACATGCTTATAGTAATAGCAAAGAACTATTGGGACATTCAGGTTCTGGAAGGCAGACATGAAGGACTAACCTGGAAAGAATTTGAGGCCAAGTTCGGTGAGCATTTCCACTCGGGATGGTGAGCGGTGACACCTCGAGGGTGAGGCAATTTGAAGATGGGTTATGGAGCACCATTCAGTAGTAGGTAAATATATTTAGGTTGTCCTCATTCTCAGAGTCAGTGAACTAAGTTCTCATAGTTGAGGGAAACCTGATGGAAAGGTCTTACTTGATCCAGGCAGCAACATCATGTGGTGGTTCATATGGAAATAAGTGAGTCAGAGACGAGTTCCAATAGGTAAATCAGATCAAGTACTCAAGAAGACCACCTCAGAGTGGATCTTATATAGTTTTCTTCTAGTGTGGGTAGTCAGGGCATGTCTAGACTCAGAGTGAGTAGCCTCCAAAGGAGTATTGGGCCTGTAGACAAGTCAATCATCTCGAAAGGTTCTACGTGAGGCCTTCTCGTTCATTTGGTGATCAGGTTCATGGTAAAACTCAGGCCTCTAAGTTCATCCCAGGATTAGTACCAGGTAAAGGTAGTTGAGATTCAGCTGCACTTAGTAGTCACAGAAGTGGTAGTGAGACTCGTTGATGGGGTCAGTGGCTGGTGTATAGAGTAGTAACATAGGGAGTTCAGGCTTCAATCACCTGATCTTTAGACTCGGTGCATGTAGCGGAGCTTCCAGGGGATGAGAGGAATGGTGATCTAAATAAATTCAATGGTATGCCACGGGTGTGGTCGTGATATGATTTTGTATGCTTTGGCATGACCAATTGAGACATGTCCATTTTGATTCATGAGGTACATTAGTTGTTTAAATGGACTAACCAGTCACTGGTCAATATGTTAGAATCATATTGGATGTGTTATCAATATATGAGGTGCAAGGCACTAGGTTTTTGTATATTAATAATCACTGGATGCTAGACTTTTGGGATGTGATGGCATCGAGAGCATTGATTAAATACGGGACTAATTTTAGGTGTGTGGTATATGGGCACTGATGTGGTGTAGTACATGATTGAGGTTCAAGGTGCTGAGAGTTATTTGAGCATCATGTTGATGTGGTGCCTCAATGTTTCCATGGGTTCCATGGGCCCTAGGCGGGTACTGATGCGGTGCGGTATGTGATTGGGTGTTGGGAGAAACATGGGAACACCTAGTGAGGTGTGGGAGTGAAGATGCATCAAAAGAGGGACATGGGTCTAAAAATTGGTCATTGGACCATTTATTTCTTTGATTTTTGGTCGGTATGTGACTGGGTTAGTCAACTCATAAGTTGGGAATCCCCCCCCCCCCGAGGTAAGTTGACCTGGACCCTTAATATTGGGGTAGTTTGGGTTTATTTCTAATCTAATGGGTATGTTCGGTAACATCTCCATGTTTCATTTTCTAGCTCAAGAATGATCTACGATAAGGTGTAGAGATTGTAACTTCCTAGGTTTTTTATTCATGTCAATAACCACTCCAAATTTGATCTTTTCAATTAGCGGTTATGCTACATTTTTTCATTGATCAGAACTCAATTCTGAGATTTCCATTAGCTTTATATGAAATATTTTTATTAGTCTAGAGGCTTGGAGAGTGCCTCGAGTGTTTCGGTTTGGTTTCGGGAGAATCAAAGGCCAAATGGACAATTTAGGGTTGTAGAATGAAGGTGTGTCATTTAGGATCAACTGTGTGGCCCCTTCCATGTAATCATGTCACAAGTTTTTCAACTACTGCCCAGTTTGTATAAATCGTGTGATGAGAGAGAATGTTCATAAGAGTATCTCTATAGTTATTGCAGAGGCTTCCGCATAGTTTGTGCAGCATTAGTGAAAATTGTACGAAATGTCACACGGGTATTTCCACTTAGGCAGTACATATGCACTATAGCCCACATGGTTTGTGCACAGTTTGGAAAACTATGCAGACTAACTATGTGGCCCTTTTGAGTTATTTTTTTGATTTTTTTATTTATTTTCTATATTTTTTTCTTAATTTTCTCTTCTTCCCCCCCCCCCTTATTCTACTCATGGGTCATGCGATAAGAGGGTTCTCCCTCATTTTCATCTCCTCCTTGAATTTGATCCCATATCTTTGTTTGTGATCCACTTTTAGATCTATCAAAAGCTACTGACTCGTATCGGTATAGATAACCTAACCCTAGCATATTCTTCATCTTGTTTTCACCTCGTGGTGCATAGAATTTGTATGAGAAATTTTTCCCCATTTTCAGAGCATAAGACAGAAACTCAAATCTATATCAAAATGCTTCAATTTAAAGCTCTATATTGGACGTGCATATGTCTATGAGTATAATGTAGGTGGTTAATACCTTGATTTGTGTTTTTTTGGTCATTTTGGGGGTGTGTATTAAAGAACTCATTTTTATTATTTTGATTAGGACCCATATATACCTCATGTTTCATATAAAAATGATTGTGTGACCCTAAGGGATGTTGTTGGGAATTCCCAAACCTATTTAGGATGAGCAAGTCCATATTAGATGTCATTTCTTCTCAAGATGATTTGGTTGGGGGTGAAAAATCAAATTAAATTGAACATTCTTATTCTTAAAAGATTTTATATAATTGTTTTGATTTAGTTAGTGGAATATGAGGCATTCAATGCCTCTATAATGAATTCATGTAATTGTTAGATTTTGAAATTCAATTTGTTTAAATTTAACTACTTTCTTAACATGTTTTAAATTGATTTATACATATTTAATTCTTGAGATTTAATATGTTGAGAATGATGGGGTCATGAAGGGATCATCTTGAGGTTTGGATGGCATGGCCATCGGGATTGAATGATGTTGATCACTGGTTGGGCTTGGATCATATTTTCTTTATTAGTATTGACCATAGGATTGGGCGTTGTGGATGTCGGTTTGAGGCAGTGAGGCCATTAGGTTGGGCATGGCCCATGATATTGGGATGAAAAGGCTATTATATTTGAGTGACATGGTCGTATGGGTGTGGCATTCCAATGTTGATGTGGATTAGTTTATTTATTTAGTGATTTTCACTCCCATGTGATGGCCAAAGCACTAAATTGAGTCATGTACAAATAGGATGACTCCGTTGATGGGGTAATTTTTACCACTTGAGTGGGTAGAGTCCCCTGGTAGTGTGGCTTAGGAAATGGTTTTGGTGATTACCGTAGAAATCCACCTGGAAGGTGAGGAGCCTTCAGATGTTATCATTGAGGTTTATAGTTGGCGGTTGAGGCTCGCTGTGATTGAGACCGTGGGAATGGGTATTTATTTGAGGATAGATCTCTTTGTGCCTTCTGTTTTTGGGCCTTAGGTTGATGCGTTCTTTTGAGTAGGGGTCTCAGTGACCAGGTTACTAGTTACTTGAGTGTGCCTTCAAGACATAGGTACTTATTGAGACATGAGGTTTCAGGAGGCACATGATGTTGGGTTACATGATTTGAGGTAAAAACTAAGGGTTCACCTGGGTTTTGATATCATGGGTACCTTGGGCCATGGTTTAGGGAACTTCTTCTCTTATGAGATTCTAACATTGTCTGAGAAAAGTGATGGTTTCCTGGTGGTTTTTGAGCACCCAGAAAACCTTGTTTATTTATTGAAACATGCTACTCAAGTTTTTATTATATTACACTTGCTTAAATACATATGTTAGGTACACAGCACTAGGTGGTATCCAACTAAGATTCATCTCACCCCCTACATGAGTCCTTCAAGAAGCATGTAGACTTTATGAATTTATGTTCAGGTAAACGATCAGTCTCAGGATCTGGATCTTAGTAGTTTTGTTTCATGGAGATTGGAATGGGACATTGAGGTTGTGCCTAGCTGGAGTTTCTATTTTAGTTTCTTTTTTGTTTCAACATGATGATTTGTATATTATATGTAGTTATAATGGTTATGCATGGGTTCCCTTTTTTTACGTGTTCTATATAACTTATTATGGATGCATTTTATTTTGGTTAGTCATAAAAAGTGGAGGAGACAACCTCCAAAGTAAATACTATTCAAACCCAAATAAATGTAACTCAAAGTTTATAAAATTTCTATGTCAATCACTGGAGAAAATATTTTGAATTCAAGTGGGAGATCACATTTTCATGAAGGTATCTCTAGGTAAGTGTGTTATAAGGTTTGGTAAGAATGGTAAACTGAGCCCTAGGAACATAGGTCCTTTTTAAATCCTATAAATAATTATATAAGTGTATTATTGTTTGGAAATTCCATTGAGTCTCTATAAACTACATGATGTGTTCCATATATCATTGTTAAGGATCTAAGTTCTAGACCAAATACATGTGATAAACTTTGAAGAAATAGAATTGGAACCAGATCTATCTTAATTTGAAGAGATTGTCCAAATTCTTAACACTAGGGAACAAGTATTGAGGAATCATATGACTTGACTAGTAAAGGTACTTTGGAGAAATCATAAGATGGAAGAGGCAATGTGGGAACCCAAAGAGATTATAATGAATAACATCCCAAATCTTTTCATGAGGTAATATTCAAAGAATTTTGAGGAAGAAATATTTTGAAGAATATAGGAGACTTTATGATATATATTTCCTTTTAAATAAGTTCAATGTATTCGATATCTTGTGATACATGCAACCCGGATTCTAAAAAACCATAAAATAGTATATCATTATAACTTAGTCATTAAATAGAGGGGTATGAATAAGACTAATTATATTATGATAATTATATTGTTTGTAAATTTATAAATAAATTTATTTATTTTAATTTATTATAAATAAAAAACATTTGAAAGAAAAAAAATCTAAAAAGCATTATTTTTTTATAAAAGTGGGTTTATCGCGTTTTCCATGCTTATTTTAAAATTAATTTTTTCCAATTTTGGAAAAATTATTTTGAACAAATTAACTAAATTTTAAATATTATGATTCCAAAACTATCTTAGAGTTAATTTTTGAGAATTTTTTGAAAAGATTA
Organism: Viscum album; assembly: GCA_963277665.1. Lineage (NCBI taxonomy): Eukaryota > Viridiplantae > Streptophyta > Magnoliopsida > Santalales > Viscaceae > Viscum > Viscum album. Next base: position 110,282,666 of record OY728161.1, read on the forward strand.
ATTTTTCAATGAATAGGGAAAAAATATTTATTTTTATTAAAAACTACATTTTTATTTAAAGAATTTAAAATTTTCCATTTGTTTCAAAAAAAATTAAGAGTAAATTTAGATAAATTATATTATAATTAATCTAATTTAGTTAATTTTAGTCAATTATATGTTCAATTTTAATATAAAAACGTTTTAAACTTTTGAAAACCTTTCCTTTGGAAAACTGTTTTTTCATCACGGCAGCGGATTAAATTTTACATTAAATTTTACCACTTATATGAATGAAATTTGGAAAATTGTATTTTATAATTGTAATAATAATAATTAATATTATCTAATATTTTCAACTTAATTTTTTACCATAATTAATATTGAAATAGTAAACATTAATTAATGTAGTTAATGTCAAAATGGATTTACCTTAGGGTTAAACTAAAATGATATGGGTTATAATTTATTATTTTCAAAAATTCCAAGTGTTTCCTCTCCCCCACTTATAAAAGGACACCCCCTATACTTTCCTCTTCACACTCCCAAATCCTTTTGGTTAATAATATTCCTACCAAAATATTTTCATTACATACCTAACCACATCCTAGTAGACTTTTTTAGCTTAAATCTAATCTAAGAAGGATTTAGGTACAAACCTAAAGAGGTTTTCCGAAGAAGAGGTAAATTTCCTAACCATGTATTTTCATTTTAATTATTATTATAACTTCATAAAATAATATTCAACAATGATAAAATAAAAATAAAATTATATCATATATATTTATTTATTATTATATTAATTTAATAATCTATATTCATCTCCTCTTCCATCAAATGGGAAGAAAAACCATTGATTATGTGTATGGTGGACTACCACATCATGAACTCATGTAATTCGTTTTTCATAAAATCCTCTCATGGATGGATTTAATTATAGAAATAACATATTTAAATGGTATTTATGACTTTAATATACTTATTTAATTATAATATCACATTAAATTCATACCTTCCAACCTATTTGAAAATAATAATGTCGCTCGTACGTACGTGTAGACTACCGCCTCTGCATTGCGATGTGAAATATTTTTAATTTTATTTTGACATGGATGGTAATAAGGATATATTTGATGAATATGTATGATATATTTGATATAATAATGGTTTTTTGAATGTAAATATTATTTACCTTTCTTTCATTTAATTTATTGGAAAAATAGAAACAACATTCAGGCCTACGTAGGGCCTACTGTCTCCATTAATGGTGTAACTCATTCTCTCATATCTAACATTTATTAACTATTATAAATAATTATATAATGATTATATATGATATTTACATCATGGTTAACATTATAGATATTATTTAACTGTGATTAAAATAAAAGGATTGAAACTAATGAACCAAAACATACCTGAAAAACATAGTAATTATCACTCAAAATAATGATTTTAACAAAGAATTTTTAATAAACGGGTCCCAAAATAATATAACTAAATAATATACGGTATGAAATATATTATTATAGTTATTTAATATATATATATAATAAATCTATTTTTATTATACATTAGGTTCGAACACTAATGAAGGAAATAAGGTCTAAGGTAAGGTTTTGTCATCTCACTTTTACTTTCATGAGACATATGATATATTCAACACATAGTAATTTTTTATGGTGTATATACTACCACTTTGATATGTAATATCATTAATATCTTTTCATTCATGGTATTTAAAGTTTCATTTTTTGTTATTGTGGCTATGATTCAAAATTTACCCAAGCAGTAAGGGTTTATTTCAAAATCTCATAATTTATCAAATTGTTTATGATTAAATTTACAATGATGAAATATTTTGATCAATAACTCAATAAAATCATGAATTTTATTATTATCTAGTAATTCATGAACTTTTCAAGTAATATTACCATTTCCCTCTCATTGGTACTCAAAATTATAGAGAATTGTTTTTAATAAAATCCAACTTTATTTCTATTTTCGATCAAAATTGATTTCTCTTTCATATCCATGTTTTCTAAAAATATTTTAAAAATTATTATTAATAGTATATGAAAGCTTTATTAAATAAATTTTTAATCATGTTTGAATTTTTTAAAAATGGTTTTAAATGAATCATCTTGTCCTTTTCTAAAGGAGGTACTTTTTAACCTTTTTACAACAATGTGTAAAGAATATTTTTTTAGCTTATACGACATGTATGAAATTACATACCATCATTATTTTGAATATTCCATTAAAATTTGACAAGATCATTTTCGAAGAAAATTTTTTCTTATTATTTTTTAAATTTTTAGTTTTTAAAAGTTATTTTCAAATTGGAAAATATATTTTACTCAAGAATTTTTTTAATGACATTTTTATGGTATTTATATTCATCAATGACATAAACCCTCATTTTACCTTATGATCCATAAGTAATATGTTGTAATGATACCATCCTTATTATTTATCTAGATGGTTTATGATCAGTTGATTGGGATGTGCTATTTTTATACCATTCCCCATATTACTTTGAATGGTTTATGATTGTTTTTATTAATTTGAAAAATTATAAATATTTTTTATGCTAGATTTTCAATACGCATGTTTATATTTATTTTGTTTCAAACCTTTCATATAGGGAATTCATTGGACTTAATAAGTGATGGGTGTGGCATTCTATTTCCCCTTAATGCATCGGTTTGTCTCATGAGACAAAATATCTTAGTTATTTGGTCAAGGAATTACCTATTTATATAATATGTCTTGGAATTATGCCTTGATATTATGGTTATGATGTCTATAATTATGCATTCCATTATTATGAGATTAGTTATTGATGTTTATGTGATTATTCAATTAGTTATAATATCCATGGATATGTTTCAAACTCATGTGGTTATTTATATGGAATTGTTTGGTCATCATTTATTCATTTTATATTATTATTCATAATTAAGTTATTGATTAATTAGCATGTGTTTCAGTTATTTACCTTTCCATACTAATTATGTATTATTTCTTTATGGTGTCTTCTATTGTACTCATTCCCTTATAGGGTATTAGATGTCACCCCTTTCTTATGTTTCCTTTCCCTAGGATGCTAGGAAGTATATTATGATTGATATATAGGGATATTAAAAGGTAAATAATGGTGTTCTCAAATAAAATTATATGTTATATTTTAATTTTTCAAATTTAATGTGAAATTCAAGTATACGTCTAGTTTTCCAGGACTACTAAACTATTTGGTCCATTGGGATGTGATCACTGGTATTTATCACTAATATAATAATTTAACCACTGACTTTGGGATACTAGGGTTAGGGACTTTACATTATCTGATGTTATGTTCATGGACATTGACCATGGTCTCATACCTACAAGATTATATTATGCCTACCTATGATCATTAATTTTTATCTCCTATGTTTTTCATGATTGAGAATTTGAGCTCACCCATTTATTATGATTCTATTCCCTAGGTTATAAAGATTATTATAACCTAGGAGAAATCTATAAGGGGATCTGGTATGGTGAGATTATGGAGAAATATTCAAAATAAAATATTCATAATGCTAGTCTTAATAGACACTAAACCTTTGGTTTTTGGGATTTTTGTGATTATTTTTAGATGTAATGTTTAAATTATTGAAATATACATAAGTTTATATTGGTTCATCTCACATTGTGTCGAATACAATTGTAAAATAAGTGTTTTTAGCACCATATTCATAAGTTTTTATCTCACATGTCTCATGATTCATTTGGTAAAATTGGGTTTCTATAATAAAACTAAAATAAATTGTAGAGTTACTACTAATAAATCACTCTTGGTGGAAAAAAGTAATAAAAAATTCATGGTATTAACAATGAAGAAATTTTTTTATAGTTGTGATGATAAATTAAATTTGGATACTTATTTTCATATTAACTCATTATTATTATGAGATATATCAAAATGATATCAAAATCTCTTTTCTTAATGAAAATTTAGTCATATAAATCTATATGATATAGCTTAAATATTTTGAAGTGAAAAATGAGTCTTCTAAGGTTTAAAATTTACAACAATAATACCCCGACACGAATCACTATGTCTGGGCTAGTGTGCCACATTACCTCACGTGTGTCTCCTCATATGAAAGAGGATGATGACTAGAAGAAAGGGACTAAATAGAGATTTTGAGAGACTATTACATCTATAACAATATCTATACATCAAAAACATAGTACTACATGAATAAATTATCTTAGAATTGTATAGTAGAAACTAAAATAATATCATCATGCTATAATAAATGGTATATGGGCAATAAAAGATAAACCAAAAGACCTAAAATGTGATAGGTTGACCATAGTATGAGGGTATAAGAAAATAAACAAAAACCATAGTAGAAATAGTCTGGATTCTATCTCGACATCACCTCAGTTCTCTAAGTTCCACATATTCAGCTTCCCAATACAAGGCCCTTTTCTTTAGTTGGATCATTGACCAAGAAATCATTATGTTGTAAAGATCCCAAATCCAATAGCTTAGAGCTGGTGGTTACATTATTAAATTAAAACTAGATACAAATGATCACATCCCAAAGGACTAAATAGTTTATTATTCTTGGTAAACTAGATAAAAACATCCCTCCCATTTTATATTTTAAATAAAGTATAAAACAAATTGAATGTATTTTTTATGCATCCTTAAACTCATTCAACGATTCCTTTTTCATATCATAGGGAAAGGAAAAAATAAGGGTGATATAAAATTCTTATTAAACATTATTTATAGTGGAATATATCGTAATTAAATAAGGCATAATCAATATGGGATGATAAATAACTGAAAATATGGCAGGAATAAATGATGATCAAATAATTACATATAAATAATCACATGATCTTGAAACATATCCATGGATATATTAACTAATAAAATAATCATATGTACATCAATAATTGATTTCATAATGATATAAAACCTCTTTGATACCGCACAATGTACTTTATGCTTTTTTAATATATTTTCTTAAGAGTCGGTCCGCCTACTTCTGGATCTTCTTGGTATATAATTTCAATCTTCATACATTACTTAATAAGTCTAATTCATTCATAATATTAATAAACAATAAAACTTAAATAATATTCCTTAATAATAAAAAAATATTTGTATAATAAGAATTAGCATTCAGAATGTCAATAATTTCTTCAGTCAAAATGATCATAAACTATATAGAGAAAGAATAAGGATTGTATAATTATAACATATCCTTAGCAGATAATAAGTAAAATAAATTATTTTTATAATTTATGAATATAAATACAATAAAATTTCATTTAAAAATTATTGAGGAAAATACCCTTTTCACTTTGAAAATAAATTTTAAAAACATAAAATTTACTAAATATTAGAAAAATCATTTTATTTGAAAATAATCATCGAAAATTTCAATGGAATCTTAAAATCATTGAGTGGGAATTATGGAAGGAAATTTTTTTCATGTTGATTATTTTAAAACAAATATTCCTTTCAAATGTTCTTTAAAATGTCAAAAAAATATCTCATTTGGAAAATGAAAAAAATATTCCATATAAATATTTTCATACGAAGTCAAAAATTTGTAAAATGTCTTTAAAAACATTCTTTAAAACCTTTTTAAATAAAATATAGAATAAAAATATTCTCTATCAAATAAAAAACAAATTTGGTTGTCCTTAAAAACATTTTTCATGTCTATTGAGTACTTAAAGAGAGAAAAATTAAATGAAAAATTTTAATTTTAAAAAATTACCAAAGGATAAGGGAATAGATTTTATTTAAGAGAGTGATATCAAATAATTACCCCAGAAGAGACTTAGAGCTAAACAATTCCAAATAATGATGAGATTGGGAAATAAACTCTTACCGTTTTAGTAAATTTTTAATCGTAAGTTTGATGAAAGAATAACTTCAATTGAGACATTAAATTTCATGAAAATAAGGATATTTATGATATATAATTTCAAAGGATCAGTATATACACCTCATAAACATAAATAGGTACATGAAATCAAATATTTCTCAACGAAACAACATTCGGATGAATAACCCTTACCTCAAGGTTGAATTGCTTTGAAAGTTCTCCAACGTCATGTATAATAAATTTAAATTTATTTTAATTTTATAAAATATTAATTTTAATACTTATAATATCATATATTATCAATTTATAATATTTTGACACTCATTTATTAAAAATTACTTATTAAAATCATCATTTTCGGGTGTTAACTGTTTCATTTTTCATGGGAGTTTCTATTTGGTAGTTCTGATCCTTGAACATTGATCAGGGTACCATAATCTCTAGAATTTTAATCATGAAATAAATTTCATATATATTAATTATATATATATATTCATCCATAAAAGTTAGATATATAAAAATTAATTACACCATTCGTGGAGATAGTAAGACATACAAACTCGTGAACGTGGTTTTAACTTTTTGACAGATGGAATTAAAGAAAGTTAAATAATAATTTCAACATTACATAATCATTATTATATCATATATATCATATATATTAATTAAATATATCTTTATTACTATCCATATAATCTTAAAAGAAAAATATATCACATCACTTCATAGAGGTGGCAATCCACACGTACGCACGAGCGACATCATCATTTTCCAATGGATTGGAAGGTAAGAAGGTATATATGATATTATAATTATAAAAGAATTATTATTTCATAAATATCTTATATCTTAATTATTTCCATCTTTATAACCAACCAAATGAAGTAGGGATAGAAAATGAATTGCACTGCTACGTGGAGACGGTAATCCATATGTACGCATGAGCGATGTTTTCACTTTTTGTAGTATGAAAAATAGGTGGAATATGGTTAAAAAATAATCATAATAACATATTAGTATATTGATGGTTTTGTATTCATTGTTTTAGAATTTTTATAATAGTTTTAGATTCCATAGAATATAAAATAAACTTGAAAGAGTCGATATGACGATTACCTCTTCTTCATTAGACTTCTTTTAGATCCCTTCTTAAGGACCCATGGAATGTTATTTTAATAATAAAAAAACATTAATTCATATATGGGTAATTTTATAAGGTAATTTTTTAGGATTTGTTTGAGCTAATTTTCTCAAAGTGGTGTAAAGAAAAAAAAAGAACGGGTGTCCTTTTATAGGTGAGTGGAGGGGTAGTATTGGAATTTCATAAAGTATTAAATTAATATAAATTATTTTTTATGTCTGAATGGTTAAAAATTGATATAATTCAAATATAATATAATTATGAGTCTAAATACTCTTAAAAATAAAATTTGGACAATTGTTTGTTATGTTTTCACCCCTATCTTTTAGTTTTAACCCCTCATTAACTCTTTTCACGATTACCGAAATATTAAATTTTGTTAGCCTTTAATGGTCATTAATGTAACCATAAATGAGAAAAAACCCCATAAATGAACCATGGTTTATATTTTCAACCATATACCTTTCATTTTTCCTAATAAAATAATTTTAAAAAATTAAAATCATTTAATAAAATATAATTTATTATAAAATATCATTAATGTCATTTTTGGAACTATTCATTTAATTTGATCTTTGAAAAATTTATGAAAAAAATTAATTCAAATAAAAACCTTTATAAAATCCCTAATATGTTATATTTATCTATAAAATTCATCAGATATTATAATTGTAATATCCCTCCCCTCACCCATTGGCTTGGGAAGAGGTGGAGGTGTTACTGGCCTTAGGTGACATCCCCAAGACACCAAAGGATGGAAATAAATGACAAGGGATTAGTAAAACGTTTGGGATAATTTTCACTTAAAGATAAAAAAACTTGTTAACACTAAAACACAAACATACAAGAAAATCTATATGATTCATGAGCAAAACCATGTAATTTCAAATACAAACCAAAAAACCAACAATATTAAAGTGACAATGAAAACATGACGAAAAACTGACAAGAACAAAGGGATGACAAGACTAAAACCAATAAAAGAACCCATATATATAGATCGAAGATCCAAATCCACTTACCAATCCCAAGGTATCAAGAATAATTGTTAAATAAATATGATACCTTCCCCTTTCATGTGTCTCGATGATGAAATCTGCAAATACATTGAAGTTCCCAGGCAGAGGATGGGTATAAACTCACCCAAATACTTCCCAACTCATGTCGCTAGGATAAGAACTAGTTATATTATTTTATATAAAATATTTTTAAATAATTTAAAATATTTTACATCAAAACCAATATAAATTTCCATGTAAAAAAATAAAAAATTCTCAAAACCATTTCTCGCAATTTTGAATACCCATTCCCATGTCTCCACACACCCACACACACACACGTATGCATGAAAAGCGATAGATTAATAATCATGAGAGTTATCTTATCAATCTACTAAGTCATCAAAAGTTGACCAATGTCTAAGTTCCCAAATAGAACATGCCCTTTATCTAGGGTCACATCCAAGAAATGAAGGTTCCAAAATGGAACACACCCCATATCTCAGGTCACGTCTAAACAATGATATCACGCCAACCAAGTATGATAAAATCCATGCCAATAAAATTCACAATAATCTGTTATTTATTGGAAACATTTCATCAAACATTTTTCTTTCATCAAAATTAAACCATAATTTTAAAACTAATAATTTAAAATTATAACAAAGTTGTTTTCTAAAAGGCATAAAATTTTCCCAATTTCCAAAGTATAAAGCACAATAATTTCACTTCAATAATCACACCAAGTTTCAATAACAAAATAAAAAAAAAATTATAAACTAAATATTTAAGTTCAGAAAGTATATATTTGAGAAGGAATCCACCTACCTCTTAGTGGATGAAAACAATGAAGAACGGTGCTAAGATATTCTGGATATGACCTTAGATATTGTACCATTCTATAGATTCAATCAAATCTCGTCAATATTCCCATAATATATCATATATATATCCATAAAATACTATATTTATGGTTCTGAGAGAAATAATAATAGTAAATCTAAGAATAATGAAGATGAACAATAATGTACTGATGATTTCGGATCTACAGCCTACTTTGATTGGATACAATTTGTCTCTAGATTGAAAGGAATCACTAAATGTGCCTTAGGAGAAAATGTAATTTGGGACCCTAAGAGATTAGGTGACTAATGAGGGTTTCATGCCTAAATTCAGATTAAAACCATAGTTTTCAAGGTTCTAATTATACAACACATGGTAAGGTCGTGCATTTTTTCAAAATGTCTGCCAACCGTACATGTGATACTAGACAAGCCAAGTAGTTGTATGGTTTCATCCACATGGTTAGACAAGCCATGCACCAACCATGTTGTTCTCTCTGATTCACTTTTCATGGTTTCCCCTAGTAACTCTCATGGTTTTTTCAAATTGTGCACCAATCATGTATCTTCTTAGTGACTCCCACAATACATTTCATGGTTTCCTAGAGGTGGTTCAAAGTTTCTACTAACCATGAAAGAACAGTTATCCTCCATAAACACTTACAAATCATGTTAGAACCTCTTTGAACTTCCATAGACTTAACATGATCATTGTATAGGCTCAATACACATAAATAGGTCAAGTGCCTAAAACTGGGGGTGTCACATTCTTCCCGACATTGGCCTTTTATCCCTAGAAAATAGAAAACCAAGACTCTTCTAAAAGAGCCTAGGTTATTATTCCAACAATTATTTCTTATGTTCCCATGTAACTTCCTATATGCCCATTTTTCATAAAACCCATAATAAAATGATTCTTTTACCACATAAGATATTATCTTTCATATCCGCAAGTTTCACTAGTACATGAATCCACATAGCATCCAGTTCAAGATCAACATTGTCCAATTAAATCACATGGCCGGAATTAGGTTGTTACTTCTTCAATTGAGACACATAAAACACATTATGGATATAACTCGACTTTAATGGTAGTTTTAATTGATGATCCACATCACCCACCCATTAAATTATCTCAAAATGGCCAACATACCGTGGAGAAAACTTTCCTTGTTTCCCAAAATGACAATTTCTTAGCCTTGGAGAGATTATCAAGAAAACATAGTCAATAACCTCTGATGATAACATTCATTAATGATGATCTGAATATGACTTAAAATGACTCTAATCCATTTCCATTCTCGTTCTAATCATCTGAGTCTTCTCCCTTGTTTCTTACACAAGGCTAGCTCTGATAAGTGAAGTATTATATATTTCCACCCAATAAAATGGGGAATGATAAGAATGACCATAAAATGATTCAAAGGATCAATATGTATTGAGTCAAAATAAAAGTTATTGTATTAGAACTCCACTAATGGTATTTTATATCCCCATGAACCTCCAAAATCCATTACACAAACCCAAAGCAGGTCTTCTAATGTTTGGGTTGTGTGGTCATATAGTCCATCTATTTGAGGATGATAATTATGTGAATGGTCAACTGTATTCCAAAGGATTTCTATAAGGATTTCCAAAACCAATATGCAAACCTAGGTTCCCTGTTAGAAAAAAATTAAATTGAAACCCCATGAAAATTTAAAATTTCCCAAATGTATATTTTGGATAAATCCTCCACCATAAGGTATTCAATAATAGGGATTAAGTGAGCTGTATTTTTGAGTCGATCCACAATCACCCATATGGAATCATGTTTCTGAACAATTATTGGAATACCATTCATGAAATATATAGATATTTTTCCTCATTTACATATGGGAATCAGTAAAGAGTGAAACATACTTATTGGTCTTTAGTGCTCCGCCTTGACCTGTTGATAGGTGAGGCATCCCAAAACAAACTCTTTCACTGCTACTTTCATTCCAACCCACCAAAAAAATTCTCTTAATTATTTATAAATATTTTGAATTCTAGGATGAATATCCAATATCAAATAATGGTAGACAAAAATTAACTATTCTTGAGAGGTTGGGGGAACCACAATCCGATCTCTAAACTGTAACACGGATTTTCCATCTAGCTTCCATCCCTCAATGGTCTCCCCAATATTGATTTTTTACCACAAATTCAAATATTTTTTATAAAATTTATGAGTATATATAACATTCTCAACTAAATCAGGAACACAAGAAACGAAAAATAAGGTTACAGTGTAACCTTTCTCAGAACACTCCAAATGCATATTTTTTATCACTAACACTAGATTCCATAGATCTTAATATTGTTTAGATAGATGATTATATAAATTAATACTTAATGAATTATCCATATATTTCCATTTACTTGTTGTATAAATCAAGTCAAGTCGTAAATTTTAAATTATTTCATCTTTATTTATTGTCTTATGTTCAAATCGTTTTTTTAGAAAATGTGTTTCAAACTCTTATATTCTGTAAACACTGTAAATTTCTCACCAAAAATATAGGGACACTAAGTTTTCAAACCATGGAATATATAATATAATTCCAAAATAATTAATTGGGTAGTATTTCTCTTATACCCATAACTGTTGTGATCCATAATCTATGACATGATCTCCTTGCATGAGAACACAACCCAACCCCAATACCAATGCATCAAAATAGACCACATTGCTTTATCCAAACTTGGGAAAAGTGAGGGTAGGTACTGATTTAAGGTGAACCTTAATATCTTGGAATTATTTCTATTATTCATCATTCTATTGGAAAGGAACTCCCTTCCATATTAATGTTTTCATTGGTGAGGCAAGACAAAAAAAATCATGAACAAAGTGTTGGTATTATCGTACTAATCTAAGGAAACTATATATATAAGGTATTTTTTAGGGGTTTCAAAGAAAAAAAAATCTTCTATTTTTTTAGTATCTATATAAACTCATTTATTAGAAATGGAATTACCAACTAAACATATATCATGAAATCCATAAATCATACTTTGAAATATTAGCATAAAGGCGACGTTCCTGCAAGATCCTCAACACTATAGACAACTGTTCTTCATGATCCACTTTAACCCTAGAATATTGTAGTATATAATCAATTAACACTAATATAAAGGAACCAAGATATATATAAAATATTCAATTGATTAATTCCAAGAAAACCGTTGGTGCATTCATTAGCCCAAAGGTAATAACAACAAGCTCATAATGACCATATATTCCCTTGAAGGTTGTTTTCAAAATATCTACAATTTGAACTTATAGTTAGTGATATCCTAATCATAAGTCAATTTTAGTGAACCATTGGGATCCCCAAAATTTATCAAAAAAATTATCAATTCATGGATACAGATATTAATTCTTTATCATAACTTGGATAAGCTTATAATAATCAATATAAATCCAAGGAGTTTCATCTGCCTTCTTTACAAAAAGAATAGGTGTTGTCCATGGGGACGTGCTTAGTCGAATGAACCCTTTTCTTTATAATTATTTAATCTAGTCTTTAAATTCCTGAAATTTTATCAGTTTTAACCTATAACATGGAAGTTAAATAAGATTAGTCCCTGGTTGGTGAAAAATCATAAACTACACTTCCTTTTTAGGCGGTAGTACTAAGAAATTATTAGGAAACACATCAGGAAACTGGTCAACTATGGTTGAAAAATATAAATTTAAGATTTAATCCATAGATGATAACATAAAATATTCCAAATTATAGGATATATTTCAAACCATAGGTACTAAGTTTCCTACTCTGGTTGCATCCACTACCCAATCTTCTTTAAAGAGATGTTTAGAACTATTCAAATATATGAAACTCACTTGACATTTATAACAGTTGATATGAGATTTGGATTTCATCATATAATCCATTCCCAAAATAAACTCATAAGTTCCATATCAAGGATAGTGAAGTGCCATACCAATTCTTCCCCATTGATATTCATCATACATGTTGCACACTTAAAAGCTCGACACTCTCATTGGCAAAGAGGAGTTTGTAATTTTAAAACATAGGGAATAATATCATCAAACAAACCCATACTATCAACAACATGATAAGTAATAAAAGTTTTATATGTGATCATATCAAACAATGAATGTATAAGGGAATAATTCAATAGAATTTAACTTTCCACTGTTAAATAACCAGATTGATTTTCTATGATTACCTACTTAGCAACATATGGTTGTTCAGTTGTTTTCCCTTTCTTTTTTCCCCTTTTGATATTGTCTTCTCTAATGGGTCATGTGGTTCTAATAATCACACCAAGTTTCCAAAAAAATAAAAAAAAATTAATAAACTAATTCTTCAAGTTCTAGAATGGTGGAGATGAGATAGAATCCACATACCACTCAATGGATATTAAAAATGAAAAACAACATTGAGATATTAAAGATCTGAACTTGGATATTCTCCCCTAAAATAAATTCAATAAGATATCATCAATATATCCCTCATATAACATAGATCTATCCCTAAAAGACTAGGTCTATGATTTTGGGAGAGAGGAGAAGAGTATATCTAAGAAGAATGATGAAGAACAATGACTTACCAATGATTCTAGATCTCTAATGCACTTTTATTCAAAGAAATTTATCTTTAGATTGAAAGGAATATTTAAAGGATACTTGGGAGAAAAGGTAATTTGATACCTTAATAGATTAGGTGAATGATGATGGTTCTAGGCCTAAATTTGGATTAAAACCATAATTTTTGAGATTTCAAATGTAAATTGCATTATTAGGTCACACGGTTTGTCAAACTGTGCACCAACCATGCACTTCATACTAGGCAATAAAAATAAATGCAGGGATTAGGTTTCACAATTTGGAAAACTATGTTCCAACCATGTGGTGATATTATCTTAAGCCCACCCCCCATGTGATTAGCATGCATGGTTAGACAAATTGTGCACCAACTTTGTTTCTACCTCTGATTCACTTTGTATGGTTTCCCCTGGGAACTCACATAGTTAAGACAAACCATGCACCATTCATGTGACTACCTAGTGTTTTCCAAAACATGTTTCACAGTTTCCTGGAGGTGGTGAATGGTTTCTATTAATTGTGTACAAATTGTATACCTATAGAAACACCTCCCAAAATTTATAAAATCTCCTCAAAATTCTTGAGAATTAACCTGGGAGTTTTACTAGTTCAAAAAAATAAAAAGAATTTATAGTACCCAAAACTAACGGTGTCACAATAACTCACTCAAAAAAATAGAGTTTTTAAAATTATTTATATTATTTTTCTACTACTTACACAAGAATTGTGTCGGTGTTGTGTATGATTTAAAGTAATTATATCCACATGAATAATTTTAAAAAAACCATGATAAAAAAATAAATTATTATATAAAATAAAATTTTATAAAATAATATAAGTTTTTTATCCTTATTAAAAAATATCACAAATTTTTAAATCAACTAAGTGACATTTTTTACTTTACCTTTTACATAAATATTATAAAGTTCAAAATCAAATAAAAATGGAACTAAGTTTCCATATTTTTAAAACATGGATGTAAATGGCTGATATATATTCTTCTAATAGGGTAAATATATGTTTTATATAAATTTAAATGGCTTGTCTCGGTGTTTTAATCAAATTTTACCCATTTTACCCTTATCATGGTAACAAATATTTACTAAGTTTACTATTCATAATGAACAAAAATAAAAGGGGAGTATTTAGAAAATTTGAACCACTTTATTCCAAATATGGTATTAATTTTTAGTATTAAATATCTATAAGTGGCAAAAATTAATTTAAGATGAAAATGAAAATTGTAACAAAAACAGTTTTTAGAAAAAATGATTTTTTAAGAATAAAAATTAACTTATATAAAAATCATGAATATTCATGATTGAAATGGAATTTATTAGATTATAATAAATAAAAAGGATTGTATTTAACTTTAATACAAAATCTAGACTATAATGGGACTTTTAAATTACATGATTTAATGAGAATAATTGAGAGTATTTAAAAAATCGGCATTTCTCACTATTCACTTAAAAATCTATCATTTCAAAAAAATCCAAAAATTCACCCTAATTTAATTTTGATATGATAATTTAAAAAATGATGTTAATATTTTAAAATAAAATTTCTAAAACTATAAGAAATTAATTATAATTTCCATGCACAAAATTTAATAAAATCCATTTTTGATGAAAATGCATTTTTGAAGACTAAAATGATTTTTTTAAAAATTGAGTACTTATTTATTATTAATAAATAAGTTATATAAAAAATTTATACATATTTTTTATAATTTTTAACCCTATTAATACCTTCCAATCCAATGTATTGGTGATAACTTTTACATTAAATAATAATATAGTATATCATGGTTCCCTTAGAGATCAGTGTTGCACATTAATCAAGCAATTAAGCATAGTATTATAAATTCTTATGGTGTTGCATTATAACCCCTTAAATAAATTTTTCCCTATCAATTTTATCTTATCTGTCAAAGGTTCAATATTTAAAAATACCTTTGTAACAAACTCACATCGTACAGAGGGATAATAAATCTTCCTTTGAAAAGTGCAAGTGGAAAATATTGAATTTACCTGAAATAACATATAATTGGGTTCACATATAAGGATAACATTTGTGGAAAGTTAAAATTTATAAATATAATAGAAAATGGCATTCAAGTACTAATGTATAGTGATATAGAACATTATCATGAGAAAATTAATGACCACAAAACCATAAATATGTTATTGGTGAAGTGACCATCGATTTATTAGAAATAAAGGTAAAAGTATAAAAAATTATTTCAATACCCTTATCCTAAATTTGAGGGATTATTTTACTATCTATATATAGAACATGGGAAAATATTATTAATTTATTTATATTTCATAATCATCCAATGGCCTGAAGGCCTTCAAAAAAAATTTATGATAATAAGCTAACCCCCTATTAAGGGATGAAGGAGGAAACCCAAATAGACATCAAGACTTAAGACATTGCATGACCCAAAGGTATAGAGAGACAAAAAAACTGACGACAGGGAGCTACCCCTACCCAGCATTAAAATGTGACAAAGTTGTATACCAAAGCATGACTGTATGGAGATCAAGTGTCCTGAGTCAAAGCACAAGTCCGATCCGATGGATGACGACATACCCTATCAAACATCCAAATCCATAAGGTCTTCAAAGAAGAAAGGATAGCTCTGGAACCTCCTATAAGGCCTATTATATGTGATCAAGTCTGAGTGAACCTCCATTATAATAGGCCACAAATCACCAATTCATTAAATCACCCAAACACCAAATAAATCATCAAAATTCATGAGAAACAACACAGTAAGTAGAGATCACAATAATCAACCATCTCAGCTATCTACACAACAACACCCATCAACTCCCTCATACCCGCAAGTAGATACCACAACAATCCAACCAGTAAACCCCTACCAAAACATGATGCAACTGAAGGATCAACCCTTCACCGTAGAACTGGAACACGCCCCTGGTGCCTAGATCACAACTCCACACCACGGAAGAACTAGCTACCCCCAATGTTGTGGAAGAAGAAGGTCACGACCTGGAAGACCAGAGCATGACCCCAATGCCTCAGAAGAACGGGATCACTGGATCAACATTGCACCAGATCCATCCCACACCGCACTGGATCGCAACCCCAAGGTCACACCAGAGCACACCCCCAACCACAAAAAACCAGGTCTCGACCCCAATGCACCAGAATGAAATCCCTTCTCCGCACAGGATCTCGACCCCGACACACCGAATCTCAACTCCTACGCCGTAGAGAAAGACCATGACCCCAATGCCACACGAGATATCAACCTCACACCGCATATGATCTGGAAACCGACCTTGAACCCATCAAAGACCCGACCACCCTCTCCCCATAAGAATGAACCATGCACCTCTGAGGCCACCCATTGCCGTGGAAGAAGCCGCCACACTACGAACACGCTAGGGAGACCGAGGAAGAAGCTGCATCCCATGCCTGTGAGGCCACCCTTTTCTTTTATTAATTTCCACTTCATATCTTACTTAAATAAATGAAGATTAATTTTCCATTCCTGAATCACTAAAATTAACTTTTAACTAATCATAATATCCATAAAAGAATAACAAGATATTCCTCCAGTCTTTACTAAAAACAAAATGGTCAGTACATTTTAAAATAATACCCAAAATGAAGAAATAATACATTAATATCCAAAATTAAACAATAAAACCAAAGGTTTAACATAGATCATTCCTTAAATAAATAACCCTATATCAAAAATAACATCAATAACCAAAAAAATAAAAAAAGATAACCTCAAAGGTTATCACATACCCTTAATCTTACACATATAAAAATATAATAATATTATTTAAAAAAACCATTTACATTAAACTTAATGGTTATATATACATAAACCCAATAAACTTTCTCCTAAAATATCATTAATCACCCCAAAATACCAAAAAAAATTGATCTTATAATATTTTTCTTTATCCATCAAATCATTTAATTAGAAGCAATGTCATGCTAACCAGGACATCATGTAGGTCATTAGTAGGCGTTGCACCCTAATATCCCTTCGGTTGTGGGTTCAAGTCCTATGATATTTCCTAATGCAATTGGTTTTCTTATAGCCTATGTGTTTTTATTTTTCTAAAACTATATAATTCCTATAACATTACCAAAACAAATTATAAACATCCTAAAAAATAACATTAATCATCAAATCACTTTTTAACCTCTGCGGTTTTTAATAAAACTTATTTTTTCCACATAATAAAATAATATTAATTGAGATTTGTAACCCTAAAAACATTGATCATATTAACCCTAAATTTTATCAATAACATTAAACTTATTTCCATAAAAGAAAATATAAATGCATTATTCCTAAAGTTACCATTTCATAAAACATATACTAAACCAAAGGGTTGTATTTCCATAAATGTCTCACAAAATATCCCTAATCATGTTAAACTCCCATAATATAAAACCTAAAAATGGGTATCTATGCCTTTAAACTTATGATTTATCTTAGTATTATCAACCCAAGACACTTTAGTTTTATCAGATATCACAATGGAATATCATAGTTTTCCATAGGTTTTATTCTCTAATTCATCATAATGGTTCTATGAGAAAATTTGAATTGACCCAAGAATATTCCTTGAGAGTTTAAAACTAGGTACATGGTAAGGTAACACTCACCATACACAATAATGGTGGCTGGGATATACTCAACCTAATATTTTTAAGGTTATTACACCTAGATGTATCTATTCCAAAACCACATTCACTTGTAGTTTCCTAATAGGGGTGTATTTATAGTAAAACCACATAATAAATACCTTAGTAAAACTTAAAAATGTTATAATATACTTATAATTATCCTCAAATTCAGTTATAGGGCTATGTTCTCTAATCTATGTTTTCTTAAGTCTAGTTCGCAAGGTTTCTACTAAACTTCTTTTGATAAAAACTATAAAGACTCCAACTTCAGTAGCCCATATCCAGTGGTTACTTTATTACATTGGAACTAGATACAAGAAATGGAATCCCAAATGACTGAATAGTTTAGTAGTCTTGGTAAACAATTTACAAACATACCTCTCATTTTAAATTTTATGTAACATATAAAATATATTGAAAGTAATTATTTTTCATCCTTTATCTCATACAAAGATGTCTTCTTTATATCCCGAGGAAAGGAAACAAAATATGGGTGAGCTAAAATGATCGATAAGGGTTATGTACATAATAATATATCATGATTAAATAATTCATAATCAATATGGTAAGATAAATAGTATAAAACATATTTCATTTAATCAATAACTTAAGAACGAATAATAATTTGGTAGGAATAAATTATGAACAAATAATTCCATATAAATAATCATATGATCTTAAAACGTATCCATAGATATCATAACTAATCAAATAATCACATGTAAATCAATAACTGATTTCATAATTATAGAATGCATAATGTTGGACATATTAAACTTGCCATCTAGTCCTTATTCCAAGACATATACATAAATGGGTAAGGCCTCAGCCAAATACCCAAACTAGTTTATCTCATGAGACCTACCAATGCATCAATGTACTATATAATTTTGATCCCCATTTTTTACTTAATAATTCCAATTTATTCATCACATAAATAAATAATACAACTAAATCAATATGATTTAATAATAAAAAATTGTTTATATAGGAAGAAATAGTATACGGAATGTCAATACTTTCCTCAGTGAAACTGATCATAATATATATAGAGAAAAAATAAGAATAGTATCATTACAGCATATACCTAGTTAATAATAATTAAAATAAAGGGTTTTTATCACGGATGGATAAAAATACCATAAAAATTCCATTTAAAACGTTATTAAGAAAAATGCCCATTTCACTTTGAAAAACACTTTTTAAAAACTAAAAAATTAAAAAATAATAGGAAAACAATTTATTTTAAAATAATCATAAAAATTTGAAAATTAATATTCAAATAATTGATTGGTTATGATAGTGATAAATTCTATTCATGCCGAGTATGTTAAAAAAATATTCCTTTCACATTTTGATAAAAGGTAAAAAAATATCTCCTTCAGAAAATGATAAAAATATTCCTTTTAAATATTTTAATATTAAGTGAGACATTGGTAAAAATATATTTAATTACTCATTGGATAATATTATAAACATTATTGAAAACATTTTTAAATAAAATATGTACATGGAATAAAAATATTCTCAAATGAATAGAAAACAAAGTTCGTTTTTCTTTAAAAACTTATTTCAGTGTCTTAAGTACTTAATGAGAAGAAAATAAAAGAAAAACTTGTAATTTTTAGAAGTAAAAATAGGTGAATAAAATATATTTTTTTAATATGTTAAGATCAAATAATTACCCTAGTTCATTCTTAGACATAAACAATCCTGAATAATGATGATAATGTGAAATAAACTCCTACTGCATTGGTAACATTTTAATTGTCAGCCCGATAAAAGAATAACATTAAATGAAAATTTAAATATCATTAAAATAATTATATTCATGATATATCATATCAATGTATCAATATAGATACCTCATTAACATAAATAGGTTCGTAACATCAAATATGTCTCAATGAAAGAAAATTGAGATGAGGAACCCTTACCTTATGGTCAGATTTATTTAATAGTGATCTATCCCCTATATAATAAATTAAATTTATTAAAATTCTATAAAAACTCAATTAAATAGTTATAATATTATATATTATGTACTTATAATATTTTATCACCCATTTATTAACAATTCCTTATTCAAATCATTATTTCGAGGTGATAACCGTTTTATTTTTCAAGAGAGTTTTTGTTCTGTAGTTTCAGTCCTTGAAATTGGATCATTGTCCCATATATCCAAAATTTTATTCATGATATAAATATAATGTATATTAATTATATATATATATACATTCATCCATAAAAGGTAGAGATAGAAAAATTAATTACATCATTCATGGAGATGATAGGTCGTATGTACGCATGAACGTTGTTTTCACTTTCCGACGGATGGAATGAGATAAAGTAAGATAATAATATCACCTTTATAGAATAATTATTATACAATATATATCATATATATTCATTAAATGTATCCTTATTACAATCCATTTAAATATGAAATGAAAAATGGACCACATCATTTTGTGAAGATGGTAGTCTACATGTACGCACGAGCGAGGCAATCGTTTTCCAATGGATTAGATGGTAAGAAAGTAGATTTGATATTATAATTCCAAAATAATAATTATGTCATAAATATAATATATAAACATTATTTAAATATTTATAACCATCCAAGTAAAATATTTATGAAAAATGAATTACACCGCTAGGTGAAGACAATAAGTTGTATGTATGCATGAGCGATGTTTTCACTTTTTGTTGGATGGAAAAGAGATAGAATATATTTGTAACATAATAATAAAAATATATAAGTATATTTATGGTATTGTATTTATTATTTTAGGATGGAAAAATATATTTATAGGAATAAGAAGAAAAAAAATCTGTAAAGAGTCAATAAAGACGTTTACCTCTTCTTTGGTAAACTTACTTTATATCCCTTATTAAGGACCCTTGTAATGGTCTTTTAAGAAAACCAGCACCTATAATTAGTCAATAGGGAAGTTGAAAATGGAATTGGTTATGTATTTTTATATATAGTTTTCTCAAATTTTTGTAAAACAAGAGATATGGGGAGTTCCTTTATAAGTGATGGGAAGATAATTCTTTGTATTTCATAAAGTATTAAATTAATATAAATTATATTTATATAAAAAATGATCCAAATTGATTTAATTAGAAGATAAAATGAGTATGATTTTAAATAATCACATCCAATAAAATTTTTATAAGTTTTGGTCATATTTTCACCCATATATTTTAATTTTAAACCCTTGTTTACCCTTTTGACAATTACCACAATATTGAATTTTTATACCTATTAAGGGTCAAGAATGATACCATTAAAAATTTAAATCACCCATAAATGTACCATATTGCATTAATTTCTCCAAATATAATATTTTTATGACTTTAAAATCATTTAAAAAATATCATTAATGTCATTTTTGGAACTATTCAATTAATTTGACTTTGAAAAAAACATGAGAACAAAGGAATTTGAATCAAAACCTTTAAAATCCATAATAAAATTCATGGGACACAGTAACTCAATAAAAAATTAATTCTATAGTTTTTGAAATCATTTACTTGATTTTTCTACTGCTTGAAGAAGCATTTTTTCGGCGTTGCGTAATAATTTTCTAATTATTATCAAATAATAGTCATTTAATAAAAATTTGAAAATAGAGAAAGTCACAAAATTAAGAAACTCTCTAAATTAAATTGAAAAAATGAATTCAACTTCAAAAGACCGTTACTTTTTATCTGGATGTCTTTTTGGGATCTACCACATATCAAATCAAATCCTGTGATGAGTTCTACACACTAGTGATTGGGTAAACACAGTTCAAGATTTTCGAGGCCAAAAAGGTCCCATAAGGACTCCAAAACTGAGTTTTTAGTTGGGGTACCCCAATTTTTTAACATTCAATGGAATTTCAGCCTCATTTAAGGATGTCATATTGTCTTTGTCCAATGGAGACTAAATTTATTTCCAGGGATTACATTCATATTGATATTATGGTTTTGAAGTTACATTCTTTTTCATATTGTTTTGTTATTTATTATCAAATATATAAAAATATATACATATTTTGTATATATTCACACATAAAACATTAATTTTATAAATAAGTATGTAAAAATATTTTCATTAAAATTATATTTCTAATTATATAAACCTTATCTAAATAAAAATAATAATACCCTTTTTATTTTAAATAAAAATGTACGAATATATATACCTATACAATTAATGTATATATAATTTATATGTGTGTGTGTGTGTGTGTGTGTGTTTTGGCAAACAGATATATATTTATCTGTATATTATAATATATGTATATAAATATTAATATATAATATATGTAAATAAATATAAATATGTATAATTTTATTTATAGATTCACACATACATATACATGTGTGTGTGTGTATTTATAAACACACACATACACAGGCACACACAAAACATATTTTATATATGTATTTATATATATATATATATGGATAAAAAATGTAATGAAATATATATATAAATATACATATACATCATAAAACAGAGAAAAAAACAATATAGGGTAGTGGAAAAGGCGTGGTCATATGAGGGGGGTATCAGGTTTGAAACTCGCAAGAGGTAGGGGTGCATGATGAGGATGGAATTATTTAAAGCACTAATAAAGGGGGGATTCCTGAGAAAGTGGGTAACAAGCGCAGATAAAGGGGGGTGGGAAGCACTGATAGATTGTGGGTTAGTAGGTGGTCTAAACAAAAAAAATTATTCCCCATTATCAACACTTAAAAAAGTGTTGATAAAAGGGGGGATTTATTGGCAATTTTTTTAGCTTTGATAAAGGGGACCATTAACAGCACTAAAAAGTGCTGATAAAGGGGACCTTCTTTGACTAAAAAGTGAATTTTTATTTCAAAAACAATTTTTAGTAAAAGTTTGAAACCAAAAAAGTCCACACATAACACCTAACCACAAAAAGAGCTCATAAAGTTATCAAATACCAGGATAAGGATGTTAGATTCAACTACTCAAAATAACCCCCACTACCACTTATTTACCTAGATATTTTGGTCGACTTGTATATGAGAATCAATCTAATCTTCCATTCTATTCTGAATTTTCATATATTCCTCTAAAGTGATCTTCCCTTCATGGAATCCTCACAGAAAATGTGATCTTTCTTGTCAATCCACTCCCTTTTATCCTCATTAATAGAGACCTAAATCATTCTCTCATACATATTTTTGACCACCTCTTTTGGATTGTTAATATAGAGGAATTATTCTAACATTTATTACTTGGAATTTAGAACAAGTTCCAACTATTTCTTTCACTCCACTTCTATTTTTCCTCCCAATCTGTTTGAGCCTTCATCCAACACTGTACATTTCTACACCTTGACTCTACCCTCTAGTGCTTTTTTATCCTTAGTAGAAGTATTCTTTCCCTTTATTCCTCAAACTAACTTCACACCTTCAATCAATGAGGATTCCCCTTAGTTAACTTTTGTCCCATTACTCTTTTCTCTGCCTAATGATTTAGTTACTATTGTTTTTTTGGGTGTTTGAGTAATATTTAAAGGGTCTTGGTTCCCCCTGCCCCTATGGACAAAGAAATTCCCAAGACTAATATTCATATGTTTCCCTTTACTCAAGCCAATTCCAACCAAGGATTCCTACACATAAATTTGGTTGTGAGTCCTCTTCTTTATCACTTGGATCCTAATATTCTTAGTACCTTAATCTGAATTTTTTTGTTTCCATATTGGGATAATAGTTTTTCATCCTTCAGGGTCTTCATTTTCTTTTCCAACTTCATTCAGGGTCGAGAATAAATTTTCGATTTTGAGTGGATTTGGAGATTTTCATTGAACAGGCTCCCCATGACTCAAGGTCACTACCGCATTCATTTTAGTAGTGTTTTGTATCTCTCCAAGAACACTTGCATCATCTGGGATTTCTTTTCCTCTATTATCAGAGTGATTCTATTTATCCCGCCCTTGAACCACACCTTTGACCTTAACTGTATCAACAAAAGAGGAAAAATCATGGAGCTAGGTGCTCCTGAGGCCGGTTCAGTCAACCTGGGAGCATCAAAATCTTGTATCAACCAGGAAAATATATCCTCAACTCTCATATTCTGAATAAAATATTTTTTCTTAACTATGGGAGGACATAAAATATGAATTTTTTTAGAATACGAAGCATAAATAGGAGGGTTAACTAAATCTAAATCGTTTTTCTATGTATTAGTATCCACCGCATGGGTACCCTTGCACCCACGAGGACACGATGAAGTATCATGACCCAATAGATTGATTGAAAAACAAAGAGCAGTCAATGATTCATAGACAACCTTTTGTTTTCACTAAAATTATTTGTCAACATATATCCAAAACCAATCAATTTGAGGTTTGGAAACATCAACCTCGACATGCAAATTCAGACAAACCAGATGGAAATTTTTTTTTTTTGTTGCCCAGGCATAAAAATCGACTGACCATATTCCCTAACATACACAGGATGGATGGATTCAATAAAGGAAAGAGAAGTTCAGAAATACTAACCCATATAGACTTTGTTGAAGCATCATGCTTAATATGCAAGTCATAGTACCATCTGAAGAGAAAGAAATGATAACATTAGAAGAATTGAAGAGCTTTGGACCATGCCGTTATCAAATCTTCCTCTAAAGAAATCCTAATCATAATATGACGCTTATCAAGAAGTCCAACTACCACCAAATCATGAAAACCCAAATATCTGCAAACAAATCTACTAAACGAATACACCAAATGTCAACAGTGAGTGAAATGTTCCACCAAAGTCAGATTAAGTAGGTTTGATGCCTCCATGAACTCTTCCATCAAAATTGTAAGCTGTGGAAAACCATTGATGAGGTTCACCACTTTAGGGAATAGCTCGATCTTGAGAAAGGGAGGTCAAAGATATGGATTGGATAAATGGGTTAAAGAGGATATATGATCGTTTTTTGGTAGATGAAGGGAGTTAACCCCCCCCCCCCCCCTCGGATGGGGGATGAACCTCAGCAGCCAGCATCACCTGCTAGGGCATCATGGAAGCGCCGAAGGAAGGGAAACCCATGTCTAAATACAGATTGAGTTAACCATTCTTGATAAAGGGGAAATTTATCAATACTTTTTATGATCACTTTTAAATACAACCCTTTAATATCACTCGCATTATCAATGCTTAAATAACATTGATAAATCCCTTTTACTGGTACTGTTAAAGGCCAGATTTGTACTAGTGTAAGTTTACTATTCATAATGACAAAAAATAAAAGGGACCTATTTACCAAATTTGAACCTCATAATTATAAATATGGTATCCATTTTTTAATATTCAATATATATAATTGGAATAAATTAATTTAAGATAAAAATCAAGATGTAAGGAAAATCAGTTTTTAGAAGAAAAAATGTGTTTTATGCATAAAAATTAACTTATATCAAAATCATGAATATTTATGATTCAAATAGAATTAATTATATTATTATAAATAAATTATATCATATGTAACATTAATACCAAATCCAAAATATAATGGTAATTTTAAATTACTTGATTTAATGTGAATAAATGAGAGTATTTGAAAAATTGGTATTTTCCACTATTCACTGAAAAATCAATCATTTTGGAAAAATAATTAAATTTCACCCTAAGTTAATTTTGATATGTTGATTTCAAAAAATGTTTTAATTTTATAAAATACAATATCCAAAAGTTTTAGAAATTAATTATAATTTCCATGTACAAAATTTAATAAAACCCATTTTTTAAGAAAATATATTTTTGAAGCATAAAATGATTTTACTAAAAATTGAGTACTTATTTATTATTAATCAATAAATTATATAAAAAAAATTTTACATTTTTTTATAATGTACTTAACCCTATTCATACCCTCCAATCCAATGGTTATGTGATAAAAATTACATTAAATAATAATATAGTATATCATGGTTCACTTAAAGATCAGTGTTTCATGTTAAGCAAGCTATCATGCATAGTATTCTAAATTTTTTGGGTGTTACACACATTCACCAATATTCCCATAAATTTTTTGAGTATAAAACCATTAGGACACCACCAATTATTCCTTAACATAAAATTAGAAATATATAAAATTACATGCCATGATAATAACATAGAGATGTAAATAAACAAACAAGTTTCTAGTCATCATGTGTTAACCAAGATGTCACAAAACCTAGCTCTACTTGCATCAGCACCAAGTAAAAATGAAATCAATAGTAATCATTTTAGGACTTAAATCATGAAAAAAGTACAATGAAATAAGAAAATAAACTAAAAAACACTACATAAATAGTTCAGAGTCCACCCTAGCATCACCTCTCTCCTCCAAGCACCACTTGCTCAGATTCCTGACACAGGGCCCTTGCCCTTAGCCGGATCCTTGGCCATGAAATTTGTATTCACACTTAGATTCTTGTGTAGGGTATGAGTGTAAAACTATTACGACACCACATATGTATAATTAACATATGTGAAACAATATATAAAAGTGAATTCCATGATAATAAAGTAGAAACATAAATAAACAAACAAGTGTTGATTCATCATGTGAAAACCAAGAACCCACAAAACTTGGATCTACCTACTTCATCACTAAGCTATAAGGAATTCCAAATAGTCTACATGTCAAGTGAATATACTCAACCAACTATCTAATACTCATATTCCGCCTTTAAGGAATGATTCCATGCCAAGTGAATTTACTCAATCAACTATCTGATACTCAAGTCAAGTGAATATACTCAACTATCTGATACTCATTCCAAATAGTCTACATCTCAAGTGAATATACTCAACTAACTATTTGATACTCATATTCCACCTTAAAAGAATTATTCCATTCCAACCTTTATGAAAAAGTTAAAATTCAAACATTTCAACCTAATTCACAGCTCTATGTAAATACACACAACCACATATAGACCTAATATATATCTATGGGGAACATTCACATATATTAACCCAATATTTGTACCTGGTCAAAGCCATACAATCACAAGGAATCGCTGAAGGTGAATTCACAACCTTATATCCATAATGATAGAACTCCCCCTATAAAGGGACATCTATTCAATCTAGATCAACCTGGTACCTTAAAACGAGTCACAGAGGAACTATACATGAATCCAAACGCAAGCCATAACAAAGTTAGTAATAAGAATTTCATATCAATCAAAGTCTCATGGGACACACACACACCTACTTGTGAATCATTTATGGAAGGTTCTCATGGATACAAACACCCACATGTGAATCATATAAATAAAGGGTCTCATGTCCTAAACAAGCACACACATGCATAACATACCATACAATTTTATACAAGATCACCATATGGTAAGGACTTCCTACCTCAAGAGTTTTTATTCCCAATGTCAATAATTTTCACCCAGATCATGCTCACACACCAACAATCACTATAACCATCCCCAATTCATCATGTAAGGATTATAGAATCAATATCCAAGAACAAGAACATGATAAGGGTTAGAATTTTATTAGTATTACCCAATGAGAATCATCATCCCCAACGGATCTAGATATGATCAAGAGAGAGTGAATGGTTCTTGATAGATTTGGCCTCTAATCCTTCAATGATCCAAGAATTATTTTTTATATCACATAGGGGTCCATAGATCTAGACAAAACAATATAGATCTCTTATTTATCCTAAGATAAAAAGTATTTTTTAATCTCAGAAAACTTAATATTACCAAACGGAAGTCACCAGATCAATTAGATCTTCAAACAGTGAAGGAGATATGATAATAGATTCAGATTCACCTTAATAGATACCCTCCATTAATTTTAGATGTATGGTGGTTGATATAGGTGATAGAGATATGTTAACATAGTTTTATGGGTTAATGGGATCTCCCTTGATTAAAATTTATCCTAGAGCCCACTGGTCATCCAATGGGCCTCACTGACTAGCTGATAGCTCTAGGAAGAAGCATGGGCTATTGCCTTAGAAAACGGTAGTCCGGTGGAATTGAACTAGCTATTTGATGGCACTCAGGTATATTCTGGTCCACTGTAACCTCTAAAGAATATTCAGTGGGACCCTATTAGCTCCAAAGTTGCTGGTTGGTTCCCACAGCTCCTTAAACACCCAATCCCTAGTCCCTAAAGTCCTCTAACACATCACAAATTACAAATAAAATACAATAAAGATATTCCCAAACTAAATTAAATCAAACTTTGAAATTTTTAGGATGTTTCATGTAGAGACCCTAAGCTTGACGTACATGGACATTAATTACTTTTTCGGAATACTTAGTACATAACAAAAACACACACACAAGGACCGTAATAGTTTAGTGTCTTTGGAAACTCGGAACGTAATCTTATAATCATGGTGAAAGATCTTCAATATCTCCCATAAAGATCTTCCTTTTTTTTCTTACCTAAAACCTTTCTTTATATCCTGGGGAAAAGAAAACATAAAAGGGTGAGCTCAAATTCTCAGTAAGGGTAAACAAAAGAAATATCAATCACATCATATTCATAAGAACATATCTTTTGAAAATCTTAACCTGCAAAAGAGATCATAATTTCATAACATGGGATAAATCATAGTAGTGAAATGTAATCCCAATAATCATAACTTAAAACATGAAACTTTGTGGAATACACACATAAACATAGAGAATCATTTCTTATTAGTCAATACTCATTGCCAAGACTATCTTAGTGGACAAAGTCCCTTTCTGAACCGAGTTCACTCCTCGTTTCAATCCTGTTTCACTGAACTGGTATAACCTACCATTCCATCCATGTCTATCTCATGAGATATAAAATCTTTACCCAATGCATTGGAGGGAGATATAGGTCCCACCCATCTCATAATGATACCATTCTTATGTGTGCCACAAAATCATAAATCATACATCATTCCATAACCCATGTAATAAAAATGGGAATCTTAAACATCATCATGACATCATAAAACAATTCATATAGGATAAAAGAATTCATAAAAATATTTCCATCACAACATAATCAAATCCATGTAATAATAGGTATAGAAATAGAACCCTTTATTATCTTAGATGTAAAATAATTTTGATAAAACACTTGAACTCCATTCTTGAGGAAAATATCCTTTCTACTTCAAAAACATTTTCCTTTCTTAACATGTCATACAATTTTAAACTAAAAGGAGTTGATTAAAAATAAACTTGAAAACTTGTAAAGTAATATTCTTGGAAATAATGTTTTAAAAATCCATTCATTCCGTATAATTTAAAAAAAACATTCTTCGTACTTTTGTCGGAAAAGTCAAAAAGTACCTCGTATGAAAAATGACAAAAGATTCCTTTCATATCTTTTACTAAAAACTCACCGAAGGGTAAAATTGGATATAAACTATTGTATAAGGATATAAATATTATATATTGAGGAAACATGGATGTGGATGATAAAATACACCCCATTAAATACCAAAGTATAAACAATCTCAGATAAAAATGAGATTGTGATATTTCCCTTACCTTAGGTCCGATTTGCTTTGTATGTGTCTGAACCTCCTGTATAATGATTTAAATAATGTCATTGACTTATTCCAGAATCATACTTATTGTTATGATATCATATATGGTCATATTCTTAGCTTCTTATTATTAATATTTCATTACTACTTGTTATTTGGGTGTTTATTACTTTTTGTTCTTATGCGTGTTTGCCGAATAAATTCTTATTATTCTCTTTAGGTAATAGATACCTCATTTCCAGAATGGTATTAGTGTAACATATATCATATTCATTCATTAAATTCATTTATATAATCATTATGAAATGAAGATCATGTAGAACGAGTGGCATCACATCGTGGAGACGGTATTCCGTACGTACGCACGAGTGATGATATCATTCCTATGATCGTGGAATTGTATTGGAGTGTATGTATACTATTTCAGAATCAATATAACTTTATAATAGTCATATATAATCATTATTTACACCATTATACCCATCCAATTAAGGTGGTGGTGGAAAATATATTACACCACGGCGTGGAGACGGTATTCCGTACGTACGCACGCGCGGTGATTTCCTTTTTCCGTAGGATGGATAGAAGGTTAATTAGAGTTGTTTCATATTTATAATAACATATCAGTATATAAGAAATACTTATGTTATTACTTTATCATGAAACAACTAAAGAAGAATAAGTTGAAGAAGAAAGAAATTGAAAAAGATCGGTAATGGATATTACCTCTTTTTGGCGCGCCTTCACTTAACCTCCACTTAAAGAACTAAGGATGGTCTTTGAAGAAGACCAGGACCTCTAGGATGATACTAGGGAAGTGGAGAAGAGATTTTTTCAGGGTTTGGACGAGCTTGAATGCTGAAATTGGTGTGAGTATGATAGGGAGGAGGTGCCCTTTTATAAGGGAGGAGAGGTGCACCTTAAAAAAATCTCAAAATATTATTTTATATTAAGGTCAAATTCGGTTTATAATGGTTCCAAAGGGTATTATTTCGACGATAAAGTGGGTATGGGTCGCAATACTCTCATCCAATAGGATTTAGACAAGTTTAGGTCATTATTTTAACCTTATCAATTAGATTTAACTCTAAGTTAAATAATTTAACTTTTACCGTGTCTTTTTGTTTTCTTACACTATATGGTTAATAAACTTACCATAACAAGCCAAACGAACCCCAATATGTTTACTATTAATATATATATCCTTATCTAAGTCATTTGGCCGAACCTTAGATTTTTAGGAATTAAAGAACAATTAATAATATAATATTTTTTTTAAAAAATAATTTATGTCAATTTTGACACTATTTGGTACATGATTTTTATGAAATTCATAACAGAATGATAAGTTCGAACCAAGTTACTTATATCAGCAATAACATGTCATATTAACCTATAAAATTAATTTAAGTCATAAAAAGTCAAAAATTACATTTATTTGGGCATTTATAACATCAATTATGTCAATATTTCATTAATAAGACAATTACTGCATCATATTTGTGTCATAATAAATGATAATTATTTAATCCCTAAAAATTCTAAATAAATTCCTATGATTTAGATAATTGTATTATCTTTCTGGAGACTATTCATGTTCTAATTTTCATAAAGTTATTCACTAAATTAAAATTATTATACTTATAATATTTAAGAAAGTGACATGTTGTCACATTCTTTGGTTTTAATAATAATTAAATTATTTTCATGGACAAAAGTCCATAAAATGAATCTAATCCGACCCTTAGGTTATATGGGTCTACGTTTAGCCATCAAATAAGATTTTTCCAAGTGTTAGGGTAATTGTATAATCTTATATTTACCCCTAATTACCCGATTTACCTTTAACTATAGTAAATAAAATTTACCGTAGTTACTATTCACAATGCCCAAAAATAAAAAGTGGCTTATTAACATAATTTGGACCCACTGATTCAAAATATGGAATCCATTTTTCCAAATTCAATACAGAAAAGATGCATAAATTAAATTAAAATTAATCTCGTTGTCGAAAGAAAACAGGTTTTTCTTTAAAAAATTTCAAAAGATTGAATTGATTTAACCTACGAATTCAAGGTAAAATCAATGCTAATGACATAAATTATAGTAAATGGTAAAAATATATTATATTTATACTTTAAAACCATTCAATATTATAATTTAACCACATAAGATATTACGATGAAAAAAGTTGTTTTTAATTAAAATATAGCGTGTTTTTACTATTCATTAAAATATGAAAGTTATCGGAAAAATATCAAAACTTTATCTAATGTAAATTTTTATATACTGATTCAAAAGAAGAATTTTATTTTGTCAAATTGAACTTATAAACATGTCAAAAACTAGATTTAAAGTGGGTGCGCCATCAAAAGGCGGCAAAATTGCATTTTTTGAAAAATACTTATTTTACCTGAAAAATTTATTTTGTTCTTATACCATGTTCTAGAAATGTGTAATATGAATAATAATGTTATAAAATTCAAAATTTAGTTAACACTATTCATAACGGCGTGTTCATAACAATATTATAATAATATATCGTTGTTTAGTAAAACCCGGTATTGCGTACAACACACGCTATCGAGGAAGGTCGCGATTGCGTGTAATGCAAGCCAAGTCAGGGTTGCGTGTAGTGCAAAACTCCTTTGTTATTGCGTATAACAGAATCCAACCATATTTTATTTATACATTGAATATATATATATATATACACTCAATGTTGCGTAGAATAACTTCTATCAAACGAACTTGAAATTGTGTGTAACAAGAGCCAAGAAAAGTGTTGCGTATACTGCAAGCTAATACGGTGTTGCGTATAGCGCAAGGTAATCTTGGTGTAGCATACAACACAAGACATTAATGAAATTAAAAGAATATTTTTCATAAAATATCGGGGTGTTACATTCTACCCCCCTTAAAATGAATTTCGCCCTCGAAATTCGTCGGGGTTATAAATGGTTTACTATTCGAAAGTTTCTTTAATAGAAACCCACATCGTAAAAAGGAATACCAAAACCAATATTTAAAAACAAAAGTATGAAACGTAATAGTTACCCAAATAAACTAATCACTGGGTTTCCACATAGGTGAAAATATGGATATGGAAGAGAAATCTAACCATCATGTTCTGATGGAGAGTGGTAGAGAACATGGCTATGGAAAAGCCAGCAATCACAAAGCCATAAATTTGTGATGATCTAAGGTACCATCTGATTCATTAGATATAAGAGCATTAGGACAAAATTTTTGGTTTTCAAGATCATTTCCCTAAAGTTGATGAAATTGGAATTAGAAGAAATACTTTCATGATTTTGGTATAGTCTCATCTTTTGTCGTTCTTTGGACAATTTCCACTTCATCTCTTAAAGAAATGAAGTTGAATTTTTCATTCGTGATGTGTTAGTAGATCATGTGATAGAATGATGGTTCATTCCATCTGTCTCAAACAAAAGGTTAGAAAAGTTATCAAAAAATACATAAGTCCATCTATAGTGAGATTAATCATATATAGTTCCTAAAATGGACTTATACTTCATATATCATACTGATTAATATAATAAAACCAGTTTCTACTAAACAGGGACTTCCTGTAGGCCAGTGGTAGGCAAAAAAGGCCAGTCGCACTTCGGTTGTGGGTTTGATTCCCACAGCCTTGTCCGACGCGATGGGATGTCGCCCGTCCTGTAGGTTGTCCTTTTTCCAAAACTACATTACTATAAAATCCCATCAGTAATATCGAAAAAAGTTCTATCCTTAAAAAATACTTAGCATATGTCCAACATAATCCATTCCAATATTTAGGCTTATCTAAAATACTTCGGTCCAAGCTCATAGTATAAAGAAAACGATTACTTGAAATGTCATCAACCAAGCATGTGAATACCATCATTTATCCCCCATATATATATATTGTTGGTCAAATTCCAATCATGTGAATACCTTAATCATGTATTCTCCTGAAAAAATGAATACCCATTGAACCATAGTGAAAACATGAATGCAGTTAAAAGTTAACACTTTCCACATACCAAAATCCTCAAAATTATATATACTCAAACCATGATATCACTTAGTCCTTATATCAATCATGAGCTCATGAATAATGTTAAACATTTCATTTTCTCGTTTTCCCTTCATTATGCGCATATCATCTTATTTATAAAAATATCTCAATCACTTTGAATACCACATTATACCAATACATAAATATTCCAATACTCCATGATACAACATTATTTTGGAATCCCATTACATAAACACTTAATCATTCCACCACATCGTTGTCATATTTAACATCGCCAATAGTGATCGCATGTGACTTCCCTTTGTCCTTTTCCTTAAGCGGTTGCTCATGTCGATCATCACTAACCCTTGGATTAGGGCATTTATTAGCATAATGCCTCATTTCCTTGCACTTGAAGCATTGAAGTGTAGTAGGTTCATTCTGTGTATCCCTTCCTTTGTTTTCATCATTAGGCATCTTATTCCCATCATTGCGGCATTCAAATGCCTGATGACCTTCCTTTCCACATTTGAAACATTTACTTGTCCCTTTATGACAATTTCCACCATGCTTCTTTCCACACTTTGAGCATAAGGAAACATTCATCTTCTTTTCACCATTATCCTGAGATTTCTCCTTGAACTCCATCTTTTGTTTCTTGTCAAAACCATGAGATGGATATGTAACACCAACTTCCATTTCTACCTTGATAGCACAACGCACAATTCCTTCATAGCTACTGAAGTCTCTTATAGCTAATGCCCTTCGAAGACTTGGTTTTAAGCCACTGAAAAATCGATCAACTTTACTTTCAGGTTGGATGATAATGCCAGATGCATACCTTGCAAGTCTTGTAAAATTCGCTTCGTATATACCAACAGATTCATCATCCTTCTGCTTCAGCTCAAGAAACTCCTTTTCCATCTTTGTTCTAAGAATACGAGGGAAGTACTTACTGAAAAACAAGTTCTTGAACTCGTCCCATTCCATGGACTCAATTTCATCTCTTGGCCTCGTATTCTTGATAAGATTACACCATTGATCAGCTTCACCT
The DNA here is from genome assembly GCA_963277665.1 of Viscum album. Classification (NCBI taxonomy): domain Eukaryota; kingdom Viridiplantae; phylum Streptophyta; class Magnoliopsida; order Santalales; family Viscaceae; genus Viscum; species Viscum album. The sequence goes on from OY728161.1 coordinate 110,317,387, forward strand.
TCCAAATGATATACTGCTAAGATGACTTTATCATGTTCAGAACATTGAAGAACTGAAAATATCTTTTCAGTAGTACTGATCCATTGTTCAACAACAAGTGGATCGGAAGACCCACTGAAAGAAGGTGGACGTTGCCTCATGAAGGACTCAATAGAATATTGTTCCCTTCTCTACTCATTTGGAAGTCCAGAATGATTCATAGCTTGTATAAGTATAGCAATAAGATTTTGCACTCCATCTCCCATAACATTTGTTTGTTCAGGAGGACAATCATTGCATTATCCATTACAGTGATCAACATGGTTCCTTCGGGTTCCAGCCATCGTCTAAAACCCAAAAATAATAGTGTGAGAGGCAAAAATAATTCTAGGGAAAACAATATAGTAAAGGGTGAGTACCCTTAATATCTTACATCTTAGGTTAAATTCTAAGATCGTTATCGTAGTTCTAGGACTATCTGCTATATGTATACTTATCCTTAGGTACATCCCTAGACATACCTTAGAAATATCTCTAGGGATCTCACTAATGTTCTCACATCCTAGTTTCCAGAGGTTGACTAAACCTTTTCTCTGATACCAACTGTAGAGACCCTAAGATTGACATACATGGACATTACATTACTTTTGCGGAATACTTAGTACATAACAAAAACACACACACAAGGACCGTAATATTTTAGTGTATTTGGAAACTCGGAACGTAATCTTCTAATCGTGGTGAAAGATCTTCAACATCTCCCATAAAGATCTTCCTTTTTTTTCTTACCTAAAACCTTTCTTTATATCCTGGGGAAAAGAAAACATAAAAGGGTGAGCTCAAATGCTCAGTAAGGGTAAACAAAAGAAATATCAATCACATCATATTCATAAGAACATATCTTTTGAAAATATTAACCTGCAAAAGAGATCATAGTTTCATAACATGGGATAAATCATAGTAGTGAAATGTAATCCCAATAATCATAAATTAAAACATGAAACTTTGTGGCATACACACATAATAATAGAGAATCATTTCTTATTAGTCAAGACTCATTGCCAAGACTATCTTAGTGGACAAAGTCCCTTTCTGAACTGAGTTCACTCTTCGTTTCATTCCTGTTTCACTGAACCGGTATAACCTACCATTCCATCCATGTCTATCTCATGAGATATAAAATCTTTGCCCAATTCATTGGAGGGAGATATAGGTCCCACCCATCTCATAATGATACCATTCTTATGTGTGCCACAAAATCATAAATCATACATCATTCCATAACCCATGTAATAAAAATGGGAATCTTAAACATCATCATGACATCATAAAACAATTCATATAGGATAAAGGAATTCATAAAAATATTTCCATCACAACATAATCAAATCCATGTAATAATAGAAATAGAAACAGAACCCTTTATTATCTTAGATGGAAAATAATTTTGATAAAACACTTGAACTCCATTCTTGAGGAAAATATCCTTTCTACTTCAAAAACATTTTCCTTTCTTAACATGTCATACAATTTTAAACTAAAAGGAGTTGATTAAAAATAAACTTGAAAACTTGTAAAGGAATATTCTTGGAAATAATGTTTTAAAAATACATTCATGCCGTATAAGTTAAAAAAACATTCTTCGTACTTTTGTCGGAAAAGTCAAAAAGTACCTCGTATGAAAAATGACAAAAGATTCCTTTCATATCTTTTACTAAAAACTCACCGAAGGGTAAAATTGGGTATAAACTATTGTAGAAGGATATAAATATTACATATTTAGGAAACATGGATGTGGATGATAAAATACACCCCAGTAAATACCAAAGTATAAACAATCTCAGATAAAAATGAGATTGTGATATTTCCCTTACCTTAGGTCTGATTTGCTTCGTATGTGTGCGAACCTCATGTATAATGATTTAAATAATGTCATTGACTTATTCCAGAATCATACTTATTGTTATGATATCATATATGGTCATATTCTTAGCTTCTTATTAGTAATACTTCATTACTACTTGTTATTCGGGTGTTTATTACTTTTTGTTCTTATGCGTGTTTGTCGAATAAATTCTTATTCTTCTCTTTAGGTTATAGATACCTCATTTACATAATGGTATTAGTGTAACATATATCATATTAATTCATTCAATTAATTTATATAATCATTATGAAATGAAGATCATGTAGAATGAGTCGCATCACATCGTGGAGACGGTATTCCGTACGTACGCACGAGTGATGATATCCTTCCTATGATCGTGGAATTGTATTGGAGTGTATGTATACTATTTCAGAATCAATATCACTTTATAATAGTCATATATAGTCATTATTGACACCATTATACCCATCCAAGTAAGGTGGTGGTGGAAAATAGATTACACCACGGCGTGGAGACGGTATTCCGTACGTACGCACGCGCGGTGATTTCTTTTTTCCGTAGGATAGATAGAAGGTTAATTAGAGTTGTTTCATATTTATAATAATATATCAGTATATAAGAAATACTTATTTATTTACTTTATCATGAAAAAACTAAAGAAGAATAAGTTGAAGAAGAAAGAAATTGAAAAAGATCGGTAATGGATATTACCTCTTTTTGGCGCGCCTTCACTTAACCTCCACTTAAAGAACTAAGGATGGTCTTTTAAGAAGACCAGGACCTCTAGGATGATACTAGGGAAGTGGAGAAGATATTTTTTCAGGGTTTGGACGAGCTTGAATGCTCAAATTGGTGTGAGGAGGAGAGGGAGGAGGTTCCCTTTTATAAGGGAGGAGAGGGGCACCTTAGGAAAATCTCAAAATATTATTTTATATTAAGGTCAAATTCGGTGTATAATGGTTCCAAAGGGTCTTATTTCGAAGATAAAGTTGGTATGGGTCGAAATCCTCTCATCCAATAGGATTTATACAAGTTTAGGTTATTATTTTAACCTTATCAATTAGATTTAACTCTAAGTTAAATAATTTAACTTTTACCGTGTCTTTTTGTTTTCTTACACTATATGGTTAATAAACTTACCATAACAAGCCAAAAGAACCCCAAGATGGTTATTATTAATATATCTATCCTTATCTAAGTCATTTTGCCGAGCCTTATATTTTTAGGAATTAAATAACAATTAATAATATAATATTTGTTTTAAAAACTAATTTATGTCAATTTTGACACTATTTGGTACATGATTTTTATGAAATTCATAAAAGAATTATAAGTTCGAACCAAGTTACTTATATCAGAAATAACATGTCATATTAACCAAGAAAATTAATTTAAGTCATAAAAAGTCTCAAATTACATTTATTTGGTCATTTATAACATCAATTATGTCAATATTTCATTAATAAGACAATTATTGCATCATCTTTGTGTCATAATAAATGATAATTATTTAATCCCTAAAAATTCTAAATAAATTCCTATGATGTAGATAACTGTATTAGATTTCTGGAGACTATTCATGTTCTAATTTTCATGAAGTTTATCACTAAATTAAAATTATTATACTTATAAGATTTAAGAAAGTGACATGTTGTCACATTCTTTGGTTTTAATAATAATTAAATTATTTTCATGGACAAAAGTCCATAAAATGAATCTAATCCGACCCTTAGGTTATATGAGTCTACTTTTAGCCATCCAATAAGATTTTTCCAAGTGTTATGGTAATTTTATAATCTTATATTTACCCTTAATTACCCGATTTACCTTTAACTATAGTAAATAAAATTTACCGTAGTTACTATTCACAATGCCAAAAATAAAAAGTAGCTTATTAACATAATTTGGACCCACTGATTCCAAATATGGAATCCATTTTTCCAAATTCAATACACAAAATATGCATAAATTAAATTAAAATTAATCTCGTTGTCGAAAGAAAATGGGTTTTTCTTTAAAACATTGCAAAAGATTGAATTGATTTAACCTACGAATTCAAGGTAAAATCAATGCTAATGACATACATTATATTAAATGGTAAAAATATTTTCTATTTAGACTTTAAAACCATTAAATATTATAATTTAACCACATAAGATATTACGATGAAAAAAGTTGTTTTTAATTAAAATATAGCGTGTTTTTACTATTCATTAAAATATGAAAGTTATCGGAAAAATATCAAAACTTTATCTAATGTAAATTTTTATATCCTGATTGAAAAGAAGAATTTTATTTTGTCAAATTGAACTTATAAACATGTCAAAAACTAGATTTAAAGTGGGTGCGCCATCAAAAGGTGGCAAAACTGCATTTTTTGAAAAATACTTATTTTACCCAAAAAAATTATTTTGTTCTTATACCATGTTCTAGAAATGTGTAAGATGAATAATAATGTTATAAAATTCAAAATTTAGTTAACACTATTCATAAAGGCTAGTTCATAACAATATTATAATAATATTTCGTTGTTTAGTAAAACCCGGTATTGCGTACAACACACGCTATCGAGGCAGGTCGTGATTGCGTGTAATGCAAGCCAAGTCAGGGTTGCGGGTAGTGCACAACTCCTTTGTTGTTGCGTATAACATAATCCAACCATATTTTATTTATACATTTAATATATATATATATATACACTCAATTTTGTGTAGAATAACTTCTATCAAACGAACTTGAAATTGTGTGTAACAAGAGCCAAGAAAAGTGTTGCGTATACTGCAAGCTAATACGGTGTTGCGTATAGCGCAAGGTAATCTTGGTGTAGCATACAACACAAGACATTAATGAAATTAAAAGAATATTTTTCATAAAATCTCGGGGTGTTACATTTCAAATCTCTCCCTCACACGATTTATTGTCCTAAAGAAGTGCCTCTAGAGGTCCTAATCAGAAAAATCAGGCCATTGATCCAAAAAAATCAGATTATCACACCCAATTCTCCTCTTGGATCTAACTATATAACCATAAAACTCGAAAAAGTGGCACTATCTTCCCTCGTGAAACTTTCTCAATGTGGTCTACAAATTTAACTGGTCACTTCATGAATGATGCATTTGGATCTAACACAACATCCTCATTATCGATCACGTATACAGGATCAGTCCAATACATTCATAGTTGAGACACATATAACATGTTATACATACCTAGATATCATAGAGAAAGATCTATTTGGTAAACCATTTCCCCGATGTGTTCAATGATCTCAAACGATCCCATAAACTGAGGCTCAAACTTTTCGTGCTTCTACAATCATCGATTCCCCAACCGAGGTAACACCTGTAAGAAAACATGATCACCTTTAGATAACTCTAAGGTTTTTTTCCTATAGTTATAATATAAATGCTTCCTTATTTGGGAAACCATTAACTTCTTCTAAATCAATTGCACTCACTCGAAGGCCACTTACACCAAAATTATCCCAGTGATAGTTGACTCACCCACCTCATTCCAACACAGCGGTGACCGAAAGGGGTGACCATAGAGAGACTATAATGGATCCATCAAAAACGAATACAAGAAGCTATTATTATATGTGAACTTTATAAATTCAAAATGATCATCTCATGCTCCACTAAAATCCAAAATAAATTCCTTTATCATATCCTATAAAATTAGGATCATCATTTATGGTTGTGTATCTGTGTTAGGATGATATATTATACTCAATTTTAACTAATTCCCTATCACATTCTCAAAGTCTTTACAAAATCAAATTTTGAAATAAGAATATTAGTCAAATAATATGATTAAAGGTGATCTATCCAATCATCATATCTATTTTACATATATATTTCCTAACTTATCAACTAAACTATTCTCTCGAACCAGTAAGAAACATGCCACCATTATCATTTGATCAACTACAACCCACACAAAATATTGGCCTTTTGGGGTCCTAGGTAACCCCATAACAAATTCCATATTTACTTCATCCCACTTACAAACTAGCATTGGATAAGGCTAAAGTACTCCACCAGGTCACTGATGCATGAACATAATCATCTAAAAAATATAAAAATTAGAGATGAAGCCTAAAATATCTGTTTTCATACTTAGATGCCAGAAATATAATCTGATATCATAATACATATTCATTGATCCTGGGAGTACTACCCACTACAAGGTGTATAATTCCCTCTTAAACTATTCTATTATAGGATTAGGTACTACTACAATGTCATGGATGTAGATTGAATCATTTTCATCCAAAGACCATCCTAGAATTAGGTTATTCCTGGCCAATAGTTTTCGCATCATTGAACATTACGGGTCAGACTCTTTTCAAGTTTTTATTGATCCAGTAAGGTGTAAGTGATGGCTAAGGGATTATTGGTCATTTATACTTGATCCTCATATGCACCAATAAACCAATCAACTAAAAATATAATCAATCACTATTCTTGTTCTAAAGGTTTCTCTCCAAGATCTTGTATCTTTCTTCTAAGAGAATTTTCAATGATATTTCCTTTCCTAGGAGTATAATCCATCTCAAAATAAAATATATATAGATACTCAACCCAATGCCTCTATTCAAAGTTCAGGTATCACTGATAGAAGATATACCATAAGCTCTTATGGTCCATATAAATGAAAAATCTATCACCAAAATGATAGCTCCACAAACCTTTTAGGGAATGAACCACCACAACCAAATCTAGATCATGAGTAGGGTATTTCCACTCATGGGTTCATATCTATAGAGACCCATAAAAAACTACTTGATATTTATGAATCAATACATCTCCCAAGAAAACACCGAATGAATTGTAGTAAACTGAATAAATAATCCCATGTTCAAGAAAAATAAAATTCAGAGCTGATGTAAACCTTCTCTATAGCTCTAGGAAATCATTGTTACATTGGTTCATCCATTCAAACTTCACTACCTTCTTCGTTATCCCTGTCACGGGTGCTTCTAAGTGGGATAATTTATAAATGTACCATCTGTAGTATCCCATCAAACCATGTAAACTCAAAATATTAAACAATTTTTTAGTTCATTCCCAAGACATAACTACCTTTACCTTCTTTCAATCAATAGATATTCTAGTCTCAGAATTTACATCCCTCAAGTATCATACCTCATGGATTAAAAAGTGAAACTTTGAAATCAAGGAATAAATTTTATGTTATTGAAAGGTAATCAACATGATCTCAAGGTGTTAATCATGTAACTTTGATGTCTGTGAATATATCAGGATATCATTAATGAATACAACAATGAAAGAGTCTAGGTGTGGGAAAAGATCATGTTTATGATATCCATGAAAAATGATGGAGCATTTATCAATACATAATATATCACGTGATACTCTTACAATAAATATCTTATCTTAATCATTGTATTTGGTATGTATTCTTCTATAACTTGAATATTTTTTTTAGCCAAAGTGCAATTCAATATTAGAGAACCACCGAACTCCCATAAATGGATCGAAAAAAACACCAATAATTGGAAAAGGATACCTACTCTTCACCATGATATGAATCATCTTACTATAATCCATTCATATATAGTGTTTACCATCCAAATTCTTAGGGGGAAAAACATGAGCACCCCTAGGATAAGTGATCAGTTGAACAAATCCCTTTACCTATAAATCCTAAAGTTATGCCTTTAGTTCTTTCAACTCAGTTGGTTCCATTTGGTAAGGAGGAATTGATATAAGATTTGTAATAGCATGAGTTAAATCTCAACAATGAATCCCCTAGTTAGGAGGAATACTTGAGAAGTCCTCTAAAAATATATCCAAATAAATATCCACCATTTGAGGAAGATAGGATGAAATTATTATCTGGTCCTCCACAAGAACCATACTAACCACATGTGCTATAATGGAACCAACTTTGAAATGATCGGGTCCCACTATATCTAATTCTAAATCCCAATACCAATAAAATGCATTCATTTCTCCCTTAAGATATGTAAAGGTCACTTTTCTTTTATAAAAATCGATGTGATCTTGGTAGCTAGTCAACCAGTCCATACCAAAAATCACATCAAAGTGAGAAATTTCCAAAAATCATGAAATCCCATAGATGTTCGTATCCAAAAACTAAAAAATGACACTATGAAAATCTATGGAGATAATCTAGCTTCTTTCCAAAGAGTGTGTAAAGAGAAATAAACTTAGGAGAGAACTTAACTGATAATTCTAAACCTACCAAAACTTTAGAATATATAAAGAATTGGAAGCTCCTATATCAAATAAAGTAGAAGAAAGTGTATATAAAATAATGACCACGAATCAAATAGTTGAAGTTCCATATCCACCATCAGTTGGAACCCAGTCCATCGCATAAACCTTGCGTACTTCAGTTCCATGACATGACTGGTTCATTGAATTTTGCAGAGTCTACATCTCTTGGTGAGATCCTTTGGCCATTCCAGGGCCTAATCTCCTTGATCCCAACCATGATTCCTTCACAAAAAAGAACTGAATATTACCTATATTCTTACATTGATGGAAATATCAAATAGAAATTAGAAAAAACTTTAGATGAGTCCCTTTCCATACACAATTATAACATCTTATAAAACCTTATATTATAGAGGTAGATGAAGAACCTCTTCTCTACTATAGCTACTTGCTACTACCCTAGGTAAACTCCTCTACTTTAATCTTCCTATTACCTAAAGAGGAACCCATAGAGTCACTAGGAATCCAACTCATCGGTCCACTATTGATATGAAGGAAACTAGTTTCTTTATCCTCTTTCAAAACCTTCTCAATTGTAAGGTCATTATAAATCACTTTTGAGTATGTCGTCAAGTTGAAGTTCCTGAATTGGACCCTTAGCTCTGATTGAAGGCAGAAATCAAATTTTGGGCCTTCTTCACCTCATTCCAAACCAAAATAAGACCCAAAAAAAGAATCTCTATAAAATTATTAGAATAAGAACCTATTTTATCATTCCCTACTGAAGTTCCCTAAATTTATGGGTGTGGTCTAACTTCAATGTATCATAGAAGAAAACCTTGAATAAAATATCCTTAAAGTTAATCCAATTCAATCCCTCACACCTTACAAAGTGGTTTATCATGCTTCACAAACCTCCAAGAAGGTCCTTAATGCATAAAATCATCCAATTCCATCCACTAATCATCTGGAGTCTCCACCAAGTCAATGATTCTTGTAATGATTTATATCAAATCCTTGGCATCCTGGGGGCATCTAGTAACCTGTAAGGTTAGAGATGTTGAATCCTCTAGTACCCAATCCCATGAGTTCCTTCACCTTGAAAATTCACTATCTAATACCCTGTTCTAAAGCGTTTTTATTTCCCAGATCGTTGGCGTGACTACTGGAACATGATAAGCTATAATCTCCTGGATGATTGGAGGAAATATAAGATCATCCTTCCTTATAGGATCATTCAAACCTTCTTCACTATGTGGTCTCATAATATGATATCAAGGTGGTATTATCTAAAATTATATAATGAATGCTTAGAAACACATTCAACGTCTTAAATGACTAAATCAATCAATCAATTTATAGGAATACTCAAAAGATGACTGTAAGAAGTCTCATCCTAAGAGGATTCACGCGTCTATAAGGCATAACCCACTTAGTATTTCTCAGGGCCCAAGAAAATGCTTTTGTACCTACACATTAGTCACAGTCATATAAATATAGAAAAATGTAAAATGCTTAGGTTCAAATAATTTAAATGTTAACACGGATATATCATAGAATCACATATCAAAAATTATGAATGAAATTTCATTAATTGAAATACCATGTATGATAAGTAATCATATATATGGAATGTGAACCTCCATACCTACACATGATGCATGAACACACCCAAATATCATAAATTTTAACAGTATAATAACACATGTGATCAGCATGAAGCTGTAAAAGTACAATTGATAACATTAATCCCATCATCTGTAACTCTATGTTTCATTACACATGAGTTGTCCCGGAACATGCATGACTCACCTACTTGAGTTCCACACAACCCATATTTTTTATACTATTACCAAACTTATTTAATAAGAAATAAAAGTAAACCAAGATCTGATACCACTTTATAACACCCTAACCTAAATCATTGGGTCTGGACCGATGCGCCACATGATATCATGAATGCATCCTCTTATAAAAGTGGTTGTTGACCAGTAGTGAGGGATTTAATAGATATGTGGGGAGACTATTCCCTTAGTAAAAATATCCACACATCATAAATATAGTAATATAAGAATAAAAAATCTCATAACTGCATAGCAGAAACTGAAACAATATCATCATGCTATAACAAAAAGCATACAAGTAATAAAAGATAAACCAAAATACCCAAAATTTGGTTGGTCAAAAAAATTATGAAGATAGAATAAAATAAACTAAAAATATTTCAAAAATACTCTAGATATTTTCTTAGCATCACCTCTATAATCCAAGCTCAACCTACTTAGATGCCCAATGCAATTCCCTTTCTCTTAACTGGATCCCTAACCATGAAATATATGTTCACACCAAGATACCCATGAAGGGAATGAGTATAAACTTAGTAGGACATAGTATCCTTAAAAAAAATTCATAAATAAATAAAATTTAAGTCCATGAAAATAAATTATATTTACAAATAAACAAACAAGTTTTGAGTCATTGTGTGATAACAAAGATGGAATAAACCCTCGCTCTACCTACTTTGGCACTCACTATGAACAACCTTCAGTCCACTAGCTCTCACATGATATTATTGCCTCTTGTGAGATAGATCCTTCATCAATGGGTCTGTCATGTTTTCCTCTATAGATACACTTCTTACTGCAACTTCACCTCATTGAGAAAAATACCTTAAGAGATGAAACTTTTGAAGTATATACTTTTTCCTTTAATTTGACCATGTATATTTGGAATGATCCACCATTATAGTGTTGTCACAGTACATTCTGATAGGTTCTTGATTACTAGGCACCATATCAAACTCTTAGACAAAGTTTTAAATACAAACCAATTTCTTAGATATATCAGAAGACATAATATACTCAAACTTTGTTATAGGATTGGAAACTACTGGATGCTTTCAAATCCTCTAGCTCAAAACACATTCATTGAGACTGAAGACATATCTTTATTAAACTTCAAATAATTATAATCTATCTAAAATATGTCATCTATATAACCCCTGATGACTAGTTCTTCTTCTCTTATGTACACTAGGAACATATCCTTAGTTTGCCTCAGATACTGAAGGATAACCTTAACAGCAGTCCAATTTTATTCACTTCAATATTCTTTATATCTACCTACCATGATTAAATTATAGGAAATATCAAGCCTCACATATAACATGAAATACATGATAGATTATATCATATAATCATATGAGATCTTACTCATTATCTCTCTTTCATATTTTTTTTGGTGACACGTCTTCTTGGAAAGATGTATACCATGTGACACTGGAAATAGTACCCTCTTAGATTATTCCATACTGAACCTCTTCAGTATCTTATCAATGTATGTACTTTGACTTAGTCCAAGAAACCTATTTGATCAATCACACATGATCTTGATCCCTGTAATGTAGGCAGCTTCACCAAATTCCTTCACAGAGAATCACTTGCTCAACTATGCCTTGACCTATTATAAGGTTGGTAACACATTCCCAATAAGTAATATTTCATCAATATATAGCACTCTGAAAATAATTTTACTCCCACTACACTACTTGTAAAAAAATGGCTCACACTCATTCTCAATGGAAACAAATTCTTTTATAACTTTTTTGAACTGAATTTTCCATTACCTTGAGGCTTTTTTTAACTCATAAATGGATCTATGCACCTTTTATACACTTTTGGAATCACTTAGAGTCATAAACCCTTCTGGATGTTTAATATACACATCATTTTAAAAGTTCTCAATAATGAAAATAGTTTTTATATCTATATTCCAAACCTCATAGCCATGGAAAGATGATATAGAAAGTAGAATTATGATGGATTTAAATATATAAGTTGGAGAAAAGGTTTTTTCATAGTCAATGCCTTGACACTATTTAAACCCTTTAACCACCAGTCATTCTTTGTAGGTATTTACTTTACCTTTCATGTCTATTTTTATCTTGAATATCCATTTACACCCAATGGGATTCACATCAATTGGTAGATCAATAAAAACCCAAAAATGATTTTTATACATGGAATAAATCTTATAATTCATGTATTCTTGACATCTTATAGATTTTGAGATCTCTATTAACTCTTTATAGAAGGTAGGTTCATTTTTCTTAATCAATAATGAGTCAACATCATCGATGACTATAAAAAATGTATCTTTTTGGTTATCATACCTATATAGTTCTCTTATTTAGTACTTGTGCTTCAGGAACACCTTCTTCCATTGGGACCTATGGAACCTATTCTTGTACCAAATCTTGTGTATCTTGAGCATAAACTTCATCAAAGTAAATACTACTCCCACTATCCTTCTTGAGGTTGTACTATTTCTCAAGTAATATAGATTTCTTAGAAACTATAACTTTTTCTATTTGAGGGATCATATAGTTTGTATCCTCTCATTTCCTTAGCATAACCTATATGAAAGTGCCAGGTTAGTGTAATTGTATCACTGAGAGGGGGAGGGGGTGAATCAGTGATACTTTTTCTTTTATGTTTCTTTCCAATTGAAACAACCTTCACCTCCTATTAAATATTCAATTAGCTACTAAAAAAATCAAACACACATCCATAGGAACACAAGTATTTAAAAGTTTCACTATTCAATAAGAATAGCTACATCCTTGGTATGGTATGGAAATGATCCAATACCAAAAAAATAACTAGAAAACAAATCCTTTGATGATAATGAGTAGGATATAGCCATTCACTCATGTAGCACTATAAAGACAATTCAATAGTGTGTGCGCACCCTCTTAGCACAAATAGGGTTAAACAATAATTGTGTAAAAAAACATGTTACATGTGCTTATTTTCAATTACAAAAAATTTATTCAATTGAAAAACTAATATTCAATTTATTTCCCAGAAGATGGTAAGAACTCCCTGGAATTTTTTAAGAAAAAACTAGTCCGATTTTCCCAGTACATTTTTTCCAATCCAATTATTCCCGATATGATTCTTTCCAATATGATTCTTATTAGTATGATTCTCCTTGGTATGACTCTTACTAGTATGATTTTCCCAGTCAAATTCTTATCAGTATAGAAAATATATAATTTTGAAAGAATATGATAGAGTAAAATATGAACCACTTCTATTTTGAGTATGAAAAACTCTATATGATTCTTCCTGGATTCTTCCTTAGTACAGAAATCCCAATATAGAAATCTCGATCTGATTATCCAGCCCGATACGATGATCATCTGAATACAATTGAAAATATAAATATGATAGACAGTTGAATACGATGACCAGCTAAATACAATGTTGAAATCTTGTCTCTTCTCCTTTCACTTCTCCCCATCGAAACTTCTTCAATAAAAGATCAATATGGAAAACCTATTCTCTCCCTAGAAAGTATGAGCTTCTATCTCTTCTCTCATGAATATTACATCACCCAAAAAAAGTACAAATTACTTTTCAATTTTTATAGGTGAACCATGAAAGGTTTAGGTGGGAATCCCAAAATCTTTCCTTGTCAAACAAATTCACTCAAATCTCAATTTACCCTAAAATCTCATGTGTATTTATGAATTTTTCAACTCTTCTCGAATCATCTTGAACCTCCTTTAACCTATATATCTTCTTCAAAGTTCTTTTCAAAATCTAATTATAATTTTGATTCTCTACTCCAAATACTGAATACGATGTTATGTTCCAATTATAGAAAACTACACCATTTGAATATCAATCTCTCCCTCGATATCTATATTTTTTCTACAGCAATTCTATTAATTCATTTTAAAATAAAATAAAGTAATTCAACCCATTTTTAATGGTTTAATACATTGTTGATAGGTATTAGTAATTATGATTTTTATCGACTTCATCTTAATTTATTTTCCATCGGTCTTTTTTAAAAACAATTTTACTTGAGTATGGTGGAATGTCGAATACAATGGACTGGTGACAACAGATTTGGGTTCAGCAACTTTCTTCATTCAAAAACAAGTGCTTGAATCATAAATTCCTTCATAACTTTGAATAAATTTTGAGAATAGCTTTAGCATCATCAGACTTACATTATAAAGTATCATAACTTTCTATTCTTTCTAGCTTCTTTCTTTCCTTCTCAGCCTGAGACGTTTGTCCAGAAAAAATTGGCCCTAATAGAATCAGGTTGAATATGATTATCCATATTATGATCATTTTGAGTAAAATTGGCTTGGATATGATCTTTTTGAGTATGATTTTTCTGGATATGATCTTTTTGAGTAAGATTGGCCTTAGTATGAATTCTTCAGTATGAACTCATCAGTATGAATTCTTTGTTATGAACTTTTACTTCCTTAGCCTCACCAATATATTTTCCTTCCTGAACCTGAATAAAATTGTCCAAAATTCATTTGTCTTGAATATGATCACAAACACCCTTTTTTCATCCATATCTGATCAATTTGAATACGATTGACAAAATATCTTTCTTCTCTTCCACCTAGATATGATTAATCTAGGTATGATCGGAAAAAATCTTTTCCCTTTTCTACCATCAAGCTTGCATCATAAGTTATCTATTAAACTTATGACTTATGTGAAATAAAAATCCAAAAAGTATCATCATGTTTAATTAATCGTAGTAGTAAAGACTCATATTTTCCCATTACAATTACTTCTTCCATACCAAATTCATAGTGAATCTGATGACCATTTACTTCCAACAATATACATTATCAACACAATCGATCCTTTATATCTGGAATCAGTATGAATCTGATTACAATAAGAACCATTCCTTGTTACAATATTTTTCCATACCAGACCCAAGGTGATTCTGATCAAAACCTTTTCTTCCAAACATCTTCTTCTTGAAAGGATGTACTTTCTTGAACAAAGTGATTCCAATATTTATGAAAACAATTTATGCGTCTGATTCTTTTGAATATGATATTCAATCCAAAGTTCACCAAAAATACAAAGTGATGTGATTTCCCCTTTCATCTTAAACTTCTTTGAAAATAAAAGACAATACTTGAAAACAAATACCTTCCTCATCATCTTGGTCCTAACAATATCCACCTTTGGATTTTTTTTGTAAGACAAGTTTCATAAATCACTAAACTTTGTATTCTTAAGAAATGGATTACTTATCAATAATTTTAAGCCTACATGAGATAACTCATTATAGGAAACAAGAATTATTGACAGCAAAACCATGTTGTCCAAAAGAAGTAATTATGAAAACCTCTTCAACTTTCTTCCTCAGATTCTCCACATTCATGGAATAAAAAGAAATTCATTTCTTACAACCACTTCAAAAAACAATTATAATAGTTCACACACAATAAAATTATGAATTCATAGCTTACCCACAACTCCCCCTTTCTAAATTCCTTTTAAGGATAGATTTATGAAAAAATACAATTCTCCCCCTTGACAACACTATCCAAAGTTAAGATGAGAGAGGGGATATAAACACAAACCCCAACCTTGATGATAAAGAGTTTCTATTCCCATAGTCAACCTCAATTTAGAAAAATATTCCTTCGGTAAAGGTTTTGTGAAATTTCAACAACTTGTTCTGATGTTGGAACATACTCCAGATTTAATTCATTATTCTCCACATGCTATTTGATTAAATGATATTTGATATTAATATTTTTTTAAGGAGAATGTTGAACTGTATTTCTAGTGATATTGAATGTACTTTGATTTTAACAACCCAAGAGAAAGTGTAACATTACTTCCATAATTAAATCTTCTAATTGAGTTTTTGTCCACATAAGTTGAGTAGTGGATTGAGTAGTGGTAACCTACTTAGATTTATATATACTGAGAGTTACTGAATTCTATTTCTTTGAATTCCAACTAACATAATTCTTTCCCAATAGGAATACGCCACTAGATGTGGATCTTCTATCATCAAAATGTCCTACTCAATCTATATCTAAATACCCAAACAAGTCAATACTTTCTACGATGTCATATCTGATTCTGAATTATATTGTGCCTCTGATGTATTTGATAATTCTTTTTCCAGTAATTAAATGTGATTATTTTGGAGCAATTTAAAATCTGGCACATAAACTAACCGCATAAACAATGTTAGTTCTTGAGGCAGTCAAATACAAAAACTTCCAATCATCTTTCAAAATTATTTCTAATAAACTTCTTTTTCTTCTCCAAATTTAGATAACTTTGTTCCCACTAAAATTAGTGTGTAAAAAGGTTTTGAGTTTTCCATGTCGAACATCTTGAGAATTTCTTTAGCATACTTTTCTTGATAAAGAAAAATGTATTTCTCATTTTGTAAGATTTGTAACCCAATAAATTAGTTTATTTCCCCCAACATGAAAATTTAAAAAACCTTCTTCATCTCCTCATAAAATTTTTCACCACTTATTTCATCATTCTGAGAATAGATAATGTCACCAACATAAATAATTTCAATGAGGGAATTATCTTGACTTTGTCTGATGTAAATTTTTTTTATCAATTATTCCTTTCATGAAATTCATTTTCCTTAAGATTGTATCCAATTTGGAATACCAAGATCTTGGAGCTTGTTTCATCCTATACAATTCCTTCTTCAATCTACACATATAACTTTCATCTTTCCCAGCAACAAAGACAAAAGTGTGTTCAATATAAACTTCCTCATCAAGATCACCATTCAAGAATGTGGATTTAACAATTTAAAATATATTTTAACCTCATTGTGTGGCAATATCAAGGAAGATTATAATTTTTTATAACCTTGACACAAAATTAAAGGTTTCATAAAAATAAGTGCCTTCAATTTTTGAATACCCTTTACAAACCAATCTTTCCTTATTTATTATCACTTCACCTTCTTCATTCAGCTTCTTCTGGAAGACCCATTTTATACCAATGATGTTTTTTTTCTATCTTGGTTATGAGTTCCCATGTATCATTCTTTTCAATCTGATCCAATTCTCCATTCATGTCCTAAACCCATTCTGGATACTCAAAAGCTTGTTCCACATCATTTGGCTCCACTTTTGAATACAAATAATTATGTATAATATCATTTTTTGTTCTTCTTGTTTAAACCGTCTAATTTTGATCCCCAATGATATTCTAAGCTTCCACTTGATTTCTCAGCCTAGTGTGAGATCTTTGAATATCATCCTCATCACTGGAAGTAGCTGAGTCTGATTCTTATTATAGAGTAGGATTACAATTGTTTGTATCCTTATTAGAATTTTTTTCCTTATCTTTCTCAACTTCATTTTTTTCTGAGTGTGTTTGTCTCTATCAACTCTTTAAATTACTTTCACATGAATAGAATCAAAAATTATCTTAGTTTCTTTGTTGAATAATCTATATCCTCTTCCTTCTAGAGAATAGCCAAGTAAGATTTCATCTCCACCTTTCTGTTCAAACTTTCCATAGTTTCCACCTTTCTTCTTTATAATACATAGACTCTTGAAAACTCTAAAGTGTTTCAAATTTGGAGTTTTACATAAAAAAATTCATATGGATCCATATCTGAATGAGTCAAGTAGAAACAATGGTTTTGAATATAAACATTAGTACTCATGGATTACCTCCAAAATTAATGATAAAGGCCATGTTCAAGTAACAGGGTTCTTCCCGTTTCCATTAAAATTTTGTTATTTCTTTCAACAACCACATTTTTTTTGAGGAGTTTAGGGGAAACTATACTCAGGATGAATTTCATGCTTCTCCAGATAACATTAAAATTCTTCACTTATGTATTCACCACCATTGTTAGTTCTTGACTTCTTTATAGAATATTCACATTCCTTTTCATATTTACTTATAAAACTTTTAAACATTTTTAAAGCATCTGATTTAAATTTCATAGACATAATAAAAGTAATATGAGTAAAATAATCAATGAAGGTGATGAAATAATTATCTCCATTTTTTGATTGTTTTCTCATTTTCCCATAAATATAAGAATGAATCAACTATAGGGGTTGTTTTGAATAAATCTCAACTTTCTTATACACTAAATTTGTAATCTTTCCTTTCTGGAAAATAGTACAAAACCGATCTCTTCTTCTTGGAAAATTAGGAATGTCTTAGACACTATCTCTCTTTAATAATTTTTTATTATTTCTTTAACACATGTGTCCCAACCTTTTATGACACAATTGATTCTCTCATCGTACTCAAGTAATAGGATTTTTGTATTTCACCAACCTGAAACAAGATTCCTTCTGTGCATTGGTCTCTTGTAACTATCTTTCAATCTTCTTCACTTTTCAAAAACAATACAAGTTTTTTCAAGATAACTTTGTTACCCTCATCACAAAATTGTAAAACACTTAGAAAATTTTGTTTCATCCCATAAATATACAAAGTTTTCTTGTATTTCATCTTTTATTTCCCAATGATAGTTGATCTACCACCTTTTTTTCAAGTATTCATCATTACCAAATTCACTATTACTTCTTTAAAATATTTCAAATTATTTAATAGATTAAAATTTCTAGTCATATGAGAAGAACACCCACTATCAAGAATCTAATGTCATTCTCCTTTTGAATCTTTCAAAGAGGTTTCAACAACAATATCATTTTCTTATTCCTTTTATTTCTTCACCATCTAAATCTAAGAACTGTTAAGAATCTTTTTTGTGTCGATAAAAAAATACATCCTTTTTCAATCTATCTAAATTATTTTCATCTTTCAAAAATATTTTCCAAATTTTGGAACCTTTTTTCAATTCTTACTCCACATTTCTCAAGTTTTTTCAAAAGAACCTTCTCAGAATTCTTATCTTAAAGGAATTGACTCCCCCCAAACCTTTGAATTTCATAACCTATGGAATAATAGTAATGTTTTTGGTTAAACAAACACATATTTTCTGTATGTCCAAATCTACCAAAATATCAACAATATCCATAAAAAGAATATTTGGCTCTAAAAATTCCATACTAGCTAAAATTGTGAATATATTTCTCAGTCACCTTATTCTCTTTATTTTCTGAGCCAATAGCATTTATTTTTTCAATCTAAGTCTTCTTTTTCTTTTCTAATTTATCGAAACTAAAATTATTTGAAACTTTTTTGGATTCAGATTATTTCAAAACATTTTCGAATTCAGGGCTCTTTAAGACTTCTAAATTCCCAAATTTTTTGGTCTTGGCCACATACATAACATTTTTATATTTATTATTTTCATTAAAAATTTCATCTTTCTTCTCAAACTTTTAATATATATTTTTTTGATCCTTATCAGGTTTTTATTTTCATGAACATTCAACAACTTTAGAGATAGAGTTTTTGAAACTTGTATTTCTATATTCATCTTTTGAAAGTTTTTGTTGGGAAAGTTCCAACTCTTCTTCTTTTCCCTTCAAATTCACTTCCAAATACTCATTATGATTATTTTCTTCCTAAAAATACTTCTTCAAATCATTAATCTCTGTTACCATCATTTCTTTCTCATGAGTAAAAAATTCTTGGTTTCTTGTTGAGGAGCATTCTTCTTCTAAATTTTTTTTCTTTTCAAGAATTTTAATCTTCCTTATACATTCTTTCAAATCTTATTTCAAATGATATTCAAGTTGATTTAATCATTATTTGTAACTAATGATTCCGAAATCTTCATCATTCATGTTGGACAAAAATCCCTCAAGGTAACATTGAATCATTTTTATGGTGTTTGTGTTTGTTGACAAAGCTTGTTTATTTGTTGACAATAAGGGTTTCCATGGTGAGTTGTTGAGTTCCAGAGATATTGTTGATAACCTATGTTGACAAAGATGATGAAAAAGGAATGGAAGATCGGGAGGTGGTACAAAAAGAACAGACACAAGGTGGTGCAGTTTTCCGATGTTTGCAAAATTTTTGGACCACAAATCGGAAAATGGGGAAACATGTTTTTGGAAAAGGAAGTTGCGCGCAAGATCTAAGGTGGTTTGGAAACTTGCGTGCAAGGCATTTATTAGGGTCAAAATGTTGTAAAATGAAAAACTAATTATATGAATAAAATATTTGAAAATGTGAGTGAAATATGAGGCTGCATGAAAGAAACGTGTGTGCCCAATGCGACGTCAAATTGGGGTTTGAGTACTCAAAGATGATTTTGCATGACAAAATTTGAATCTTCTGTGTAGGGGTCAATGACGCCTATAAATAAGAGGTAAACCCCCTCATTCTAGATAGATCAACACTTAGATAAAATCTAAGCACTAGATCACGTAATAATTTCGTGCAAAGGGAGTTGCGCAAAATATTTTGAGTTGCGCGCAAGTTAAGAAATTTGCACGTAAGATTTGAGTTTCATGAAAGATTGAAGTTGCGCACAAGGAGTGTTTCACAAAAAAATTGAATCTTGCACACAAGGAAATAAATTTGCACTCAAGACTCAATAAGGGTTGCAAAAATGATTTGGAGTTGCCCAGTAGTACTATGGTAAAGTGATATTCATCATTGGATGAAATCGGGACATCAACAGAGCATCTACATACAATGAAGGATGCATTCATTTGAGATAATGAAGGGACCTACAAGTCTATAAACTGTGAGTGGATCTTCTAAAGAAGCAGTGAGTACACTTCAGTTGAGAGATCGGTGAGATTTAAAATTGTGAATGGTTGTAAACCAGGAGGGACGGTGAGTCTGCTTCAAACTTTGTAAATAGTAGTGCGCTTTTAGTGGATTTGGTACATCGACACATCGCTAGTGTATTCTCCTTGGATGTAGCTCAGTGAGGGTAAACCATGTAAAAATTGATGTGTCATGTGCATGATTTTATTTTTGTTTATACTTTACTACAGGAAAGAGAGAGAAAAGAGTTTTTCTTAACCGCGAAACAATATCAAGAGGGGAAGTTGTTATAATCTTTCATACACTAATTCTCTCCCCCTCTAAGGGTATCTAACCTAGTGTACCTAACAATTGGTATCAGAGGGAAAGGTTAATATCAGTGGTTCTCTCTCAAATGGAGGTCACTAATCATAAAGGGATTCCTATCTTCGACGGAAACAATTTTCATCTATAGAAGAATCAGATGAAACACTATTTCCGATCTTTGGGAATGGATGTGTTCACAACATCAATGCATGTAATAATTGATAATATTAATAGTGGCGTATTATCGAAAGATGAGCGAAGAGAATTATATGTTGACGCCAAGGGAATCAATTATTTAGGGAGATCTCTATCCAATGATATCTATATGAAGGTTATGTCATGAAAAACATCACATGCTATGTGGGAAAAGCTATTGAACATATCTGAAGGAGATTCAAAGGTTAGAGAGGAAAAGCTGCAAGTGTTGTGGAACAAGTATGAAGATCTGAGAATGAACCTGAATGATTTTATTGATGTATTATTTGATAGGGTATATGTTTTAGTGGAAGACATGCAAGGTCTTGGAGAAGTTATTGAAGACATAAATATTTTTAAGCGCATCTTAAAGAAACTTCCACCTCGATTCAATCCGAAAGTTTCAGTTTTGGATGATAAAGACCTGAAAGAGCTGACATTGGATAACCTGCACAGCACCCTTGTTGCATATGAAATAAGAAATGATGATAATGAGGCTGTGGAAAGGGGGAAATCTAAAGAGGTGGCATTCAAGTCCATGAAGAAGCTCACCATTGAAGATTCTCAAGAAGAAGAAGAGACAGATGAGGTGATGTCATTCCTTCCCTTGAACCTTCAAAGAGAAAAAGGAATGTTCAAAGGGAAACTTCCACTTTCTTGGTTTAGATGTGGAAAATTTGGTCACCTTGACGCAATCTTCCCCAAGAATTTTCAAGATGATGAGGAGGATGAGATTGAAATTCCCAAGAAGAATATTTCAGCCTATGTGAAAGGAAAGAAACAATTCAAGACAAATTTCTTTAAGAAAAATAATATTCTCTCAAAAGAATGTTTTAGTTTAGATGAGTCTAAGGTTGAAGAGGTTGAAGAGATAGAGAACTGCACAGATCGGGGAGAAAATGTTATGGTGGAAGTTGTTGGTAGTTCTCAGAAAAAATGAAGAAACTGATGTTGATGAAGAAGAAGAAGAAATTGAAGTAAGAGTCGACATGGAAGCAGAATTAGAAGCATCTCTTAAAGAGATATATGTTTAGAGAGAAAAAATAATTAAATCCAACAAGGAGGTACATGATGAAAAACTCTACATGAAACAACAGGAAGAAGAGAAGTCGGATCTGGTAAAAGAAATTGAAAACCTAAAGTCTTCTAGGACAGAGAGCTCGGAAAAGGTTAATGAATATAAACTGAAGGTTGGAGAATATAAAATAGAGATATATGGCTTGAATAACACAATAAAAGATCTAATAAATCATATTGAAGAACTTGAAGGTGAATTTTTTGGTTTGTGGAAAAATGTTAAGGATCAAGAAAAACTATTGACTCCTACAGGGACATCAGGAAAGCAGATCACTCAGAAAACTGAGAAGCTAAAAGTGGAGAAAAATGGTTCAAAAGAAAGGATGCATCAATTATGTTCAGATGATAAGGTCAATGGGGGGATTTATCGAAAACCAAAAGCTGTGAAAATTGAATTCAGACCACAAGCACCCATTCCGAGATTCAAGGTTTATTTGGGCACAAAGATGAATCAGAATATTCAGAGATACCAAAGGGAAACTAGTAGTGCAGAAGTGACATGAAGGAATTCACCTTATATCAGGTGTTATTTTTGTGGAAATATGGGACATTCATAGTATGTGTGTTCCATAGGAAAGAGATATTGAAGTGCACAAGAAAAGAGGTGTAAGCTAAATAGAGAACAGTTCTCTAGAACATATTTAAAAGGACACTATTTTTGGTACGAAGGATTTGGGCACATGGCTGGATAATGTACATCGACCATATAGAGTAATGTTACAAAGCATAATCAAAAATTTTTCAAGGAGAAAATCAATTAACTAACAGGTGAGTTGAAATTTCAAAACAGATTTGTAACTTTTCAAGATGAAGTTGGTCCATCATTGCAATAGCAAGGACCTCTTGGGTCCATTCGTTGGAAAAAATCTGGTGTTTGAGGTGTTCTGGGAGGTCAAGGTGACTTATCCCCATCACTTTTCCAAATTTCCAATTCGGTGAATAGTTCCAACAGTAGCCTTGTGAACAGTTCTAATGGTAGACCGCTGTGAACAGTTCCAACGGTAGCCTTGTGAACAATTCCAACAGTAGCCTTAGGTGAACAGTGCAACAGTACCCTTAGGTGAACAGTGCCATTGGTAGGATTATGTGAATAGTGCAACGATGAGGCCTAACGGTAGCTTCTTTCCTTTTCCAAATTTTGATTTCATGAATAGTGTTTCCAGAATGGCGAGGTTCCAATGGTGAGGTTCATGAACAGTGTTTTTCCTTTGCCAAATTTTGAGTTCATGAACAGTGTTTCCAGAACGGTGAGGCTCCAACGGTGAGGTTTCAATGGGGAGGTTCATGAACAGTGTTTTTCCTTTGCCAAATTTTGAGTTCATGAACAGTGTTTCCAGGACGGTGAGGATTCAACAGTGAGGCTCATGAATAGTATTTTTCCTTTGCCAAATTTTGAGTTCATGAACAATGTTTCCAGAATGGTGAGGTTCCAGTGGCGAGATTTCAACGATGAGGTTCATGAACAGTGTTTTTCCTTTTCCAAATTTTGATTTCATGAACAGTGTTTCCAGAACGGTGAGGTTCCAACGGTGAGGTTTCAATGGTGAGGTTCATGAACAATGTTTTTCCTTTTCCAAATTTCGAGTTCATGAACAACATTTACATATTTCTATAGTTTCGCCCCTTTAACATTTTCTTTAACGTAAAATGAATTTAAAGCCTCATTTTAAGAACTCTAAGGCCAATTCAAAGGTCATAAATCCTATATTAATTTTTTCTAAGGATCGGGATGTTTTTACTTGGTCAAACCGTGTGGTTTAATGCGATCCACTTTTAATGGAAAATATAGTGTATCTTAAACCACTTCTCTGATAAATCTTTTAAAGGTACGATATATCTTCCTCCCTAGTTCTTCATCCTTGTTCCCGGCTGTGAGATGCTAAAAAATTTCATTCCAACCCATATGAGTTACACAATCAAAATTTCCTCCTTAGATTGGTTCCACTCTATTAAATGCAAACAAGTAGTATCGATCCATCTTCTATAAAAGGTATGATCTATCGTCATTCTTTTGGTTTTATCTCCTTCTGTTTCTCCTTGACCTTTTATGTAATTCTATATCTATGATCCTAATGGACTTTTCCTGGGTGTGATTGGTGTGGTGGTGTCTCTGCATCCTCAGGTGGATATAGTTGTCACTGGGTGAGGAGATCATAACCCGTTGTGTGGCTCATTCTCTTATAAAGAATGACAAGAACCGTTTGAGGTAGGGGGTTCGTTTCTTCTATTTTATTTTGCGTGCAACTACATAGTTATCATGTTTTATCTCACTCAATCATAATGGAATTGAAATAATAAATATTTGAACTAGATCAATAAATTGATACCGATCATATGTTATTGCCTCTTATTTTGCTAGATAGTGTGATATATATGCTTTCTTTGTTTAGCTTTTCATTCTTGATGGAAATTGGTAAAGAATGTAAAGCTGGAATTAATTGTTAATTGTTTGGATAAAGATAAAGAGGCATGTAAATGAATCTCTTTATTCTTTTTTTAATTTTATGTTAATCAAATTAGTGCAATAATCATGTTTAATTATTTGTGATAGATTACTGTTTAGGTTTCCCAAAGTTGTAACCTACGAATAATAAATCAGTTAATCCAAGATGGATTAAAGAACTGGTTGTTTGATAAAAGATAATTCCATGTAGGGTTCTTAGTTACCATCTTTCTTATTTAAGGGCCAAGAGCCCAATTGGTATGATGTTTGTTTTCTTGCTACTTGTGTTGTGATGTGATCCTAGATGGTTGTTGTGATATGTGGGGGCAGGGAGGCCTACTGGTTGTGGCATCAGTTGACGTCTAGAGTGGTGAGATGCATCATTTTATGAATGTGGGTGTCATGGAGGACACCAGTGATGATGAAACAGGTGGGATTTGAATGTTTTTATGCTTGTTGATTCTTATTGGTTGTTTATTTTCTTTACAATGCACACTTCTAAAGGCAGTTAGTCTTTCTTACCCTTATTTTGAAAGGGGAAAAGATGCATGGGGTATTCCACGTGCTTTCCGTATTTAGCTTCTTAAGGTAGGATGGGTATATGCTCTTGGTAAAGGAGTCATAGACTCGACGGATAGTTCATCTATTCAACGTGTTCAGCCCCCTTGTGTTTATTAGTATATAATGTTTTTCTAGAATTCCTGGGAATATGGAAAATTAATGTTATAAATAAATAATTGAATAAATGATGTTAACACGTGGGGTTGGAGATTGGTGGGATGTAATGCTGAGGTTACAATTTAAAGGGACACCAGACTTTGGGTGTGATGCTAATGAAATTTAATGTGGAATTGTTATTGGTTAATTAATGTTTAAATAATTAATTAACGTAAAGTGCAACTGATAAAAGTGAATGAAGTAATGTAATAAATCTCTGTAAATGGTTATGTGATTATAGGATACCTAGTCTTAGATGTGGCAGTCGGGAGTCCGAGAGACATTAGCTACAGTTGAGTCTAAGACTAGGTTATTTCAATAGTTTGGTTGTGAGATATAGTATATTCTGTACTTTTTTTGTTTCTATACGCTACTCCACCCCGTCAGTTAGGGAAACTGAAACCCCAGGTATTCTGAGACTTGTGGGGTTTTTCCCTAACATTCCAGTGGGAGGATGGATGGCTTACTACCCCCCTTTGGCCCAGCTCTCTTCTCTTGGGAGTTACTTGTGCTGGTAGGAAAAATGGTTAGTTTTCCCCATATATGTGTGTAGAGGGCTGTAATCGATTGTGGTTATTCACACGCATATATTATGGATATAGTTTCCTATGGAATACTATAGGTATAACGTGTATAGGATGTGATGGATTGAGGATCCTAACTCAGTGTATGGGTTGTAATGGATTGAGGTATAATGCATGATGTATGATACACATTATGCGAGCTCTGGTGGCTCCTGAAAACTGCCTGGTTACTTTCTTGTGTGGACGTGGTGGTTTTGTTGCATGAGGTGCATGTTGTGGTGCTTCACCCAGGTGTCTGCAGGCAAGCCTTTTTTGAGCGAGATGCATAGGACGTGCGACGTTAGGGAAAAGCGGAAAACCAGTGGGGAAGTATAAGTGGGGTACCCTTGGTATTATTT
The DNA here is from genome assembly GCA_963277665.1 of Viscum album. NCBI lineage: Eukaryota > Viridiplantae > Streptophyta > Magnoliopsida > Santalales > Viscaceae > Viscum > Viscum album. The sequence continues at coordinate 110,343,605 of OY728161.1, forward strand.
ATTATATTATATACTCTTGTATGTGATACTTGGTGAGAGTATCCATGGTGAGGCTGTGGACATAGTATACCTGTTTAGGTTACGAATTAGTTTTACTTATTGTTCACTGTCCTTTAGCATGCTTTCTTTACTTTTTCACGAGAGGCCTCAGGGTGGATCCTATTGAGTATATTGTTATACTCACCCTATGTCTATATAAACTTTTTTTCAGGTCACTTAGAGCAGTTTGGATATTAGGCTGGTTTCTACTAGCTTGGGGTTGAAGGAGCTGTTTAGGCTTTGTGGTTGTTGTTGTTTTTAATTTCTTTTGGGTATTTTCAGTTTTTCCCCTTTCAGTTGTAGTATTTTTTCATGACATTACATATGTGTACTAGGGATTTTATTTATATTGTTGTCTAAATTAAATTTGGTTGGTTCCTATCTTATCTCTCTCTTTTTCATGTGTTCTCTTAGAGAGTAATGCCCCCCATCTGTGTGTTTACTATACCCTCGGTGCTAGTCACCAACCTGGGGCCTACTAGAGGTGGGACTTGGGGGCCATTATATCCCTTATCACATTTTTTTAATTCATTTTAGGTTAACTTATCCCAAGGTCTAAGAGTTTTAACTATTTTTTATTTTATAGGTATGGATCCAGGTCGACGTCTTCGCCAGGATCGCATAGAAGATGTCTAGTAGGTTGTTCCAGTAGATCGTCGCAAGGTAGAGGTTGATGATGAAGAAACTTAGAGGAGGAAACTCCAAGAGTTTCAGTGCCAGAGTCTACAGATGTATGAGGGCTCTATTTCAGATACAGTCACAGAATACTAGTTGGAGGAGGTTGATAAAGGATTCAGTTCGATCTGTGATTGGAAGGAGCACTGGGTGTCCCTGGTTATGACAATGCTGCATGGAGCAGTGAGGTAGTGGTGTTTCTTGTTCATTGGGGATCGTGAGGAGTCAACGATCTCATGGGAGGATTTCTAACACATGTTTAGAGTTGAGTTTCTTTCTTCTACCGCAAAGGCATCCAGTCTCCAGGAGCTTCTTACCCTTCGACAGGGGATCTCTAGTCTACAAGAGTTTGGAATCCATTTCAGGAACCTTTAACAATATGTTTCAAACCTGTTGCCAAATCAGGAGGCCAGGGCGAGGCATTTCGATGAGGATTTGCATCTAGAGATCTAGTGGTAGGTCACCCCATTTATGCTGAAGACATATCCTGAGGTGCTGGAGAGGGTAGAGGTCATTGAGAGGACATTGGCCAGAACTGGATCATCATGAGAGGGGATTCATCATGATTCCTCATGAAGTAGAGCTGTGGTCTGGGGTTTTCATTTTTCAGGGCAGAAGAGTTTTTGTTCGGCCAGGGGTAGGTCCCAGCCCTTAGCATCTCGTTTCTCCAGGGTAAGCAGCTCTTAGGCCTATTCCAAGGAATCATGAGCTTGTTTTTTTTGTGGTGGTCGAGGTCATCAGTAGAGAGAGTGCCCTAACTTTCAGAGTAGTCATCATGCACCAGGTGTTCCACTCCAAGTTACTCCATTGAGGTAGTTCCAGCTGAGGCAGTAGCAGCAGGTTGCACCAGCTTTAGATCAGAGAGGGTAGATGGGGTAGGCATAGGATAGTCCGGTGATTCTCCCTATCCTTAGAGAGTAGAGCACGACCATGGTGGTGGTTTTCATCAGGGTTAGAGAGGTCGTGAAGGAGGTCGTGTTCAGATTCATGCTTTAGCGTTACCAGCTCCGGGCAATCCAAATGTCATTTGAGGTACCCTTTTCTTATTTTAAACCTTGTTGTATGCCTTATTTGATTCAGGAGCGACACACTCCTTCATATCACCTACCCTTGTCCATGCTATGGGACTTGAGGTAGAGAGGCTTTCAGTGCCCTTGGCATTGACTATGCCAGTTCGAGGCCGAGCTGACTTATTTGAAGTATGTAGAGATTGTGAGCTAGTGTTGGGGTAGGACCGCTCTTGGGAAGATTTCTTATGTTTACGAATACAACCATATGTTTTCATACTTGGCATGGATTGGTTGTATTTGGTGAAGGCTATCGTAGATTGCTTCAGGAGGCAGGTTGTATTCTTCGATGCGGATGGAGAGCCAGTGGTTTTTTTGGTGAGCGAGACCCTCGGATGGGCTAGAGGCATGTTATGTCCTTATCATCCATGATGGTCGAGGTGATGTTGAGTTCTTCATTAGATTAGCAGTTGGAGTTTCCTAGGGTCGTAGAAGAGTACCATGATGTCTTTCCAAAAGAGGTTGTAGAATTACCCCCTCGAATAGAGATCAAGTTTGGGATCGAGCTACAACCAAGAGCATCTCCTATCTCTATATCTTCATATAGGATGGACCCTTCTGAGTTACGAGAGTTTCTTATATATCTTGATGGTCTGTTATAGTGCGGTTTTGTTCGATCAAGTGAGTCATTGTGGGGTGCACTAGTTTTGTTTGTGAGGAAGGTTGACGGTAGTTTTCGGTTGCGGGTCGATTATCATCGCTTAAACAAAGTGGCAGTGAATAATCACTATCCTATTCCACATATTGATCATTTATTCGATCAATTGAAGGGTACAAGTTGGTTCTCAAAGATCAACTTGAGGTCGGGATATCATCAGATGCATGTAAAGGATGAGTATATCCTAAAGACTACTTTTCATTGTCATCATGGGCATTATGAGTTCATTATAATGTCACTCGGTGTGAAAAATTCTCCATCTGTGTTCATGGGATTGATGAACATTGTGTTTTGTGAGTTCCTGGACAAGTACATGTTGGGTTTCATCGATGACATCCTTGTGAACTCTATGTCTGAGGAGGAGCATGCAGAGAATCTACACACCATTTTGGGAGTTCTTAGTCAATATTAGTTATTTCTGAAGTTATCGAAGTGTGGGTTTTGGGCTCGAGAATTCCGTTTCATGGGGCATGTTGTTTCCCAATAGGGAGTAGTTTTGGATCTATCGAAGATAGAAGAAGTTGTGTCTTGGGAAGCCCCCAAGACAGTTTCAGGGGTGCGAAGTTTCCTTGGTTTGCATGCTACTACAGGAGGTTCGTAGATGATTTATCTCAGGTTGCGACTCCTCTGATAGCTTTGACTAGGAAGGATCAGACATTCATATAGACTGATTAGTGTCAGGTAGCTTTTGAGTATCTAAAGGAGAAGTTAGTAAGTGCTCCAGTTCTTTTTCTTCTAGCATAGGGAGTTCAGTTTGATGTTTTCTATGATGCTTCACATCTAGGGTTAGGTTGTGTTCTGATGCAGCAGAGATCAGTTCTTTCTCATGGGTATCGGTAGTTGCGTCCCCATGAACATAACTATTCTACCCATGATCTTGAGTTGGAAGTCGTGGCGTTTTCTCTGAAGTTGTGGAGACATTACCTCATTAGAGAGTGCTTTTTGTTTTTCACTGATCATAAGAGTTTGAGGTATTTTTTCTCCCAGCATGACTTGAACTTATGATAGCATCGGTGGATGGAGTTATTACAGGAAAATGACTTCGAAATATTGTATACACCTAGAAATAGGAATGTTTTAGTTGGTGTGCTGAGTTGGAAGTCACGTAGTAATGCAGTGTTTGAATCCAGTGATTCTTAGAGAGTAATTGAAGAACTATCAGCATTGCATCTTGGTATAGGAGAAGTTGGGGGAAGAGGTTGTCTTTTTCATATGACGGTGTATTCATCTCTGATGTAGTAGGTGGAAGAGTCCCAGTTGGGGGATCTAGAGGTGGAGGTCTGGAGAGATCGAGTTGTTTGTGGCAAGGCCCCTGATGCTTGGTCTTAGGATAAACAACACTGAGTATTGTATCATGGAAGGATATTTGTTCCTTTGGAGATGCATGAGATAGTTCTCAGAGAGTTCCATAGTTTACCTTTATCAGTGCATCCTGGCATGAAAAAGATGTACCAAGCCTTGAGTAGTCAGTTTTGGTGGCCTGGTCTAAATCGTGCAGTTGAGGAGTTTGGGTCTCGATGTTTGGTATGCCAAAAGTTGAAGGTCAAACACCGTGTTCCTAGTGGTCTGCTCCAGCCATCAGATGTTCTTCAGTGGCAGTGGGAGGACATCTCAATGGACTTTGTTACTAGTTTACCTCGAGCTTAGGGAGGACATGAAGCTATTTGGGTTGTAGGGGATCGTTTATCAAAATCGGCCTACTTTATAGCAATCAAGGAGTCGAGCTCAGTGGAAGTTTTGTCGAGACAGTATCTGGAGGTGGTGGTGAGACTTCATGGAGTCCCAAGGATGATCATTTCTGATCAAGATCCTCGTTTTACCTCCAGGGTGTGGAGAGGTCTCCAATATTCTTTCAGTTCTCAGTTATGCCTTATCACTTCTTTTCATCTACAAAAGGACGGTCAGCCAGAGAAAACGATCCAGACTCTGGAATACATGTTACGCTCTAATGTCCTGTATTTTGTAAGTTCATGGATACCCTTGGTGGAATTATCTTACAACAATAGTTTTCACTCCACCATTGGTATGGAGTCGTTTTAAGCCTTGTATGGTCAGCCTTTTCATTCTCTGTTGTGCTGGAATGGGGTTAGAGTGTCAGCAATTCTCGAACTGTAACCTGTACAGAATACAATAGAGATGGTTCAAGTGATTCATGAGAGGATGAAGACAGTGCAAGATCATCATAAATCATATGTATATCAAAGGAGGAGACCATTGGAGTTTGATGTTGGGGATCATGTGTTTCTAAAGGTGACTACCCACTGTGGGCAGTGAAGGTTTGGTCATGGGGGTAAGTTTTCTCCCTAGTTTTTCAGACCCTTTGAGGTTTTTGATTGTGTTGGAGTCATGCTGTATCGAGTAGCACTTCCCCCACAAATGAGCTGGATACATGATGTTTTCCATGTATCACACCTCTGTCATTATCTTCATGAATACTCGCACGTCATCGATCGGGGAGAGATCGATGTTGATGATGATGTGACCTTTGAGGAGAGGCCTATGGAGATCCAATAATGCAAAGAGAAGGTGTTATGCGGGAATTCTATCCCCTTGGTTCATGTCTTGTGGTGACACGATGGCATGGAGGAGAGTACCTGGGAACGTGAGTCGCAGATATGTGCTCAGTACCTAGAGTTGTTTGATGTTTAACTATTTTCATGTAACAATGTCCTCTTTGTGGTTATAGACCTTTTGTGTTTATGAGATGTATTTCTTTTGTTTCTTCTTGTGGATTTCTCTCTTTTGAGAGTTATCTCGATGTGTGGTTGTTCGGAATTCTTTTCAGTTTCCTTTTAGGTGGGTTTTGAATTCTCGAGGATGAGAATGTTCTGATAGGTATCTAATGTAATGGCACGGACCTCTCTGTTCTATTCCTTTACAAAAATTTGGTATCTGAGGTGTTCTGGGAGGTCAAGGTGACTTATACCCATCACTTTACCAAATTTCCAATTCGGTGAACAGTTCCAACGCTAGCCTTGTGAACAGTTCCAATGGTAGACTATTGTGAATAGTTCCAACGGTAGCCTTGTGAACAGTTCCAACAGTAGACCACTGTGAACAGTTCCAATGGTAGCCTTGTGAACAGTTCCAATGGTATCCTTAGGTGAATAGTGAAATGGTAGCCTTAGGTGAATAGTTTCATCGGTAGGCTTATGTGAATAGTGCAATGGTGAGGTCCCACAGTAGCCTCTTTTCTTTGCCAAATTTTGAGTTCATGAACAGTGTTTCTAGAACAGTGAGGTTTCAATGGTGAGGTTCATGAACAGTGTTTTTCCTTTACCAAATTTTGAATTCATGAATAGTGTTTCCATAACGGTGAGGTTCCAATGGTGAGGTTTCAACACTGAGGTTCATTAACAGTGTTTTTCCTTTTCCAAATTTTGAGTTTATGAACAGTGTTTCCTGAACGGTGAGGTTCCAACGATGAGGTTTCAACAGTGAGGTTTATGAACAGTGCTTTTCCTTTGCCAAATTTTGAGTTCATGAATAGTGTTTCCATAATGGTGAGGTTCCAATGGTGAGGTTCATGAATAGTTTTTTTCCTTTCCCAAATTTCGAGTTTGTGAACAGTGTTTCCAACTTCCTACAGTTTGCCCCTTTAACGTTTCCTTTGAAGTAAAATGCATTTAAAGCCTCATTTTAAGGAATCTAAGGCCGATTCAAAGGCCATAACTCCTATATTAATATTTCCTAAGGATTGGGATGTTTTTACTTAGTCAAACCACATGGTTTAATGCAATCCACTTTTAATGGAAAATCCAGTGTATCTTAAACCACTGCTCCGATAAATCTTCTAAAGGGACGATATATATTCCTCCCTAGTTTTTCCTCCTTGTTCTGGGTTATGAGATGCTCGAACCTTTCATTCCATCATGTAAGAGTTACACAATCAAACTTTTCTCCTTGGATTGGTTCCACTCTGTTTTGATGCAAACAAGCAGTATCGATTGTCATTATTTTGGGTTTATCTCTTCTGTTTCTCCTTTCCCTTTTATGGAATTATATCTCCATATTCTTAATGGACCTTTCTTGGGTGTGATTGGTGTGTAGGTGTGTCTTCATCCTCGAGTGGATACAGTTGTCACAGGGAGAGGAGATCATAACCCGTTGTGTGACTCGTTCTCCTATAAAGAACAACAAGAACCGTTTGAGGTAGGGGATTCATTGCTTCTATTTTATTTTATGTGAAAATGTAGAGTTAGCATGTTTTGTCCCATTGGATCGCAATGGAATTGACATAATAAATATTTGAACCGGATAAATAAATTGATATCAATCATATGTTATTGCCTCTTGTTTTGCTAGATAGTGTGATATCTATGCTTTCTTTTCTTAGCTTTTCATTCTTGATGGAAATTGGTAAATAAGTAAAGCTAGAATTAATTGATAATTTTTTGGCTAAAGATAAAGAGGCATGTAAATGAGTCTAGTTCTTCTTGTTGTAATTTTATGTTAATCAAATTGGTGCAATAAGCATGTTTACTTATTTTTGATAGCTTATTGTTTAGGTTTCCCAAAGTTGCAACCAAAGAATAATAAATCGGTTAATCCAAGATGGATTAAAGAACTAGTTGTTTGATAAAAGATAATTCCATGTAGGGTTTTGAGTTACCCTATTTCTTATTTAAGGGCCAAGATCCCAATTAGTATAATGTTTTTTTTCCTGCTGCTTGTGTTGTGATGTGAGCCTGGATGGCTGTTATGATATGTGGGGGCAAGGAGGCCTACTGGTTGTGGCAGTAGTTGATTCCCATAGTGGCAAGATGCATCAGTCTATACAGGTGGGTGTCAAGGAGGACACCAGGGATGATGAAACAGGTTGGATGTGAATGTTTGGATGCTTGATGATTCTTATTGGTTGTTTATCTACTTTACATTCTCCATTTCTCAAGGCATATGGTATTGCTTACCCTTCTTCCGAAAGGGGCGAAGATGTGTGGGGTATGCCACGTGCTTTCTGTGTTTATCTTCTCGAGGTAGGATGGGTCTACGCTCTTTCTATAGGCGGCAAAGACTCGACGGGTAGTTGATCTACTCACTGTGTTGAGCCCCCTTGTGTTTTGTAGCATAGAATTTTTTTCTAGAATGCCTGTAAATATGGGAAAGTAATGTTGTAAATAAATAATTGAATAAATTATGTTAACCCATGGGGTTGGAGCTTGTTGGGATGCAATTCTAAGGTTATAATTTAAAGTTACAACGGACTTTGGGTGTGATACTAATGAAATTTAATGTGGAATTGTTACTAGTTAATTAATGTTTAAATAATTAATTAACATAAAGTTCAACTAATAAAAAGGGAATGAAGTAATGTAATAAATCTATTTAAATAGTTGTGTTCTTAAAGGATACCTAGTCTTAGAAGTGGCAGTTGGGAGTCTGAGAGATGTTAGCAATAGTTGAGTATAAGACTAGGTTATGTTCATAGTGTGGTTTTGATCTATAGTATATTCTAAACTTATGTATTTCTATATGCTACTCTACCCCATCAGTTAGGGAAACTGACACCCCGGGGATTCTGATCCCTGGGGGTGTTTTCCCCAACATTCCAGTGGGAGGATGGATGACTGACTATCCCCTTTGGCCCCGCTCTCTTATCTTGGGAGTTACTTGTGCAGGTAGGCACAATAGTTAGTTTTTTCATATATGTGTGTAGAGGGATTTAATGTCTTGTGGTTAGTCACACACATATATTATGGATATAGTTTCCTATGGACTACTATAGGTATAACTTGTATAGGCTGTGATGGCTTGAGGATCCTTACTCAGTGTATGGGCTGTAATGGCTTGAGGTATAATGCCCGATGTATGATACACGTTATGTGAGCTATGGTGGAACCCGGAAACTACCTGGTTACTTTCTTGTGTGGACATGGTGGTTTTGTTTCATGAGGTGCATGTTGTGGGGCTTCGCCTTGGTGTTTGTGGGAAATACTTTTTGGAGAGAGATGCTTAGGACGTGTGACTTTGGGGAAAAGTGGTAAACCAGTGGGGAAGTAGTTGTGGGGTAACCTTGATATTCTTTATTATATTATATACTCTTGTATGAGATATTTAGTGAGAGTAGACATGGTGAGGCTGGGAACTTAGTATACCTATTTAGGTGATGAGTTAGTTTCACTTATTGTTCAATGTGATTTAGCATGTTTTCTTTACTTTTGCACGAGAGGATTCAGGGAGGATCCTACTGAGTATACAGTTATACTCACCCTATGTCTATATAAACTATTTTTAAGGTCACTTGGAGTAGGTTGGAGATCAGGCTGGTTTCTACTAGCTTGGGGTTGCAGGAGATTTTTGGGCTTCGTGGTTGCTACTGTTTTTACTTTCTTTTCGGTATTTTCAGTTTTTCCCATTTCATTTGTTGTAGTTTTACATGACATTACATATGTGTACTTGGGATTTCATTTATAATGTTGTCTGAATTGGAGTTGGTTGGTTTCAATTTTATCTCTCTCTTTCTCATGTGTTCTCTTAGAGGGTAATACCTCCCATCTGTGTGTTTACTATACCCTCAGTGCAAGTCACCAACCTGGGGCCTACTGGAGGTGGGACTCAGGGGGTCATTATCTCCCTTCTCACATTGCCAGCCCAGGAGTGGTACACCTTGTGGGGAGGGGGTCGTGACAATCATACTCTGAGAAAGATCAGAAGTCTCAATCTATTTTGAGTGTGAAGGAAAAAATATAGACCAAGAAGAAAAAGGATGAGAAGGCAGTGGTGGAAGAAATTGCCCTTAAAGCATTAGACCATTCTGTTGTGTGGATCCTTGACAGTAGTTGAACATCTCACATGATAGGTTATAAGGATATTTTTACAGGTATAAAATATGACAAAGAAAGAGTTTTCAATTTTGGAAACGATGAAGGTCTACAGATTATTGGCTCAGGATAGGCCAGGTTTGGGGGCAAAGAGATGAGACATGCTGATGTCTTAGTAGTAGAAGGCCTCAATCAGAATTTTCTCATCATCAGCCAACTATGTGACTTAGGAAATTCTATAAGGTTTACTAAAAATATGTGTATCATCAAAGGAATAGATGGGGTAGTGGTTCTATAGGAAAAAAGAACAAAGGTAAATCTCTACCTAGTAAGTGGAGAAGAAGATATGTGCTTTATATACAGAGAGGAAGAAAACAAGCTGTGGCATAAATGGCTTGGTCATCTATGCCAACCATCCCTAGAAGATCTAGTAAAGTGTGATGCAACAAGAGACCTCCCTAAGATATCACGTGATCGTAATCACACGTGTGATGCATGCCAACAAGGGAAGCTCATCATAAAAACATATAAGGCAAAGGAAAATAAGTTAACAAGAGTGATCGAATTGGTGCATGCTGGTGTTTGTGGGACTATCACACCATGAGAAATTGATAGAAAGAGGTACTATGTTATTTTCATTGATGACTATAGCAGAATGTCATGGGTATTTTTAATTAACCATAAGTCTGATGTGTTCAGTTTCCTAAAACAATATCTGAGGGAATCTGAAAGGTTGGACAGAAAATTCTGAAGTTGCATACTAACAATGGCACGGATTTCACAAATAGTCAGGTGGAATACTATCTTGAGAAACATGGTATAAGGCATCAAGTTTCTTCAGTAAGAACTCTCCAACAGAATAGAGTGGTTGAAAGGGGAAATCGGATCATCAATAACATGGACACAATGATTCATATTCAAAAATACCTACTAGAGAAATTTTGGAAGGAAGCAGTATTGTCGTCAGTCAACATTTCTAACAGAGCTCTATTATGTATGAAGGAAGGAAAGACTTTGTATGATATGTAGTACGGGAAGAATCCAATGGTGAAGTACTTTTGAATCTTTTTAAGTAAGTGCTTTATTCTCAACAAAGAGAAACATATGAAATTTGAGTCGTGTGGAGATGAGGGGATATTCCTTGGATACTTAGAAAAAATAAAATCATAAAAATGCTTTAACAAGAGGCTAGGAAAGGTAGCCGGGAGAAAATATATCACTATTGTGGAAAATGAAGAGAAAATTAAACATCACAATGAACAATTTCTTGATGAAAGTGATGAGTAGTAAAGCAACTCAAGGGGTGTAGATGTAGCAGATGATGACTCAGAAGAAGATACTAATGATGAACAAGAATAATTCAAGTTAGTATATACAATGAAGTCAAAGATTCGAGCCGAAATTGATAGGAAAAATATCATTGGTGATCAGACATCACCAGTTCAGAAAAGAAGAATGAAGTCACTGCATCAAACATCTATTTTATCTCAGGTTGAACCTAAATGCTTTGTTGATGCAGCTGAAAATGAGAACTGGGTTCAGGCTATGAATGAAGAGCTAGACCAGATTGAGAAGAATCAGACATGGGAGATTGTTTTGAGGCTAGTATATAAGAATGTGATTAGGACTAAATTGGTATATGGAAATAAGATGAATGAAGATGGCACATTGATTTGAAAAAAATCATTACTAGTGTGAAAAGGATACTCCCAGATATAGGGAATAGATGTTGATGAAATATTTTCACCTGTGGAAAGGCTAGAAACAATCAGAATATTATTGGCCATTTCAGTGAAATGAAAGTTCAAAGTGTTTCAGATGGATGTCAAATCTGTATTCTTAAATGGGGTTTTGGAGGAAGAATTGAATATCAAGAAGCCAGATGGTTTTCTCATTCATGAAGATGAGAACAAATTGTGTTAGTTGAAGAAAGTTCTATATGGGTTGAAACAAGCACCAAGATCATGGTACTTGTGGATTGATCAATATTTGAAGAAGATTGGTATCCAGCATAGTGGAGTTGATTGCAATCTCTATTTCAACAATGATAGTAATCAAAGGATGATGGTGATGGTTTATGTCGATGACATAATATTTAGCAGATCAAATGAAGCTCAGTGAAGAAAGTTTTCCGAATTCAAGAAAAGTGAGTTTGAAATTTCAATGATTGGAGAGCTGACATTTTTCTTTGGTTTACAGGTAACACAAGGAAGGAATGGCACGTTTATATCTTAATCCAAATATTCCCAGGAGGTTCTGAGGAGATTTGGGATAGAAAATTACAAGGAAATAAAGACTATGGTTGCTACCCAGATGAAATTGTCAAAAGATGATGAAGGCAAGGTGTTCAATATCACAGAATACAGGAAAATTATTGGAAGTTTACTGTACTTAAATGCAACAAGGCCTGACATTGTATTCTTCACATACCAAGCAGCGAGATATCAAAGTAATCCCAAGGAAATACACATGCTTGTAGTGAAAATAATACTTCAGTATATCAAGGGCATGGTGGATTTCAGCTTGATATATAATGACAAATCTCAGTCAGAGTTATTGGGATATACTGATGCGGATTGGGTCGGTTCAGCAGATGACATGAAATCAACATCAAGAGTTTCATTCTATCTTGGTAGATTTTGTATTTATTGTCTAAGAAATAAGAAAGATTTCATTTCATTAAGAACCGTGGAAGCTGAGTATATTGTGGCCACTCAAGAATGCACACAGTTATTGTGGATGAAGCAGCGGCATGATGATATGGGAGTTGAAGTGAAGTCTCTGATCGGAATCCAGTACGATAAATCAAGTGCTATAAATCTCAGAAAAAATCTTGTTCATCACTCAAGTACAAAGAACATTGAGATAAAGTATCATTTTATCAAGGATAAGTTTGAGTAGGGAATCGTGAAGGTGGATTATGTACCCACAAAATTATAGGTTGTTGATATTCTGACAAAGGCCTTACCCAAGGAAGCTTTTGAAAGACATCAACTACCTCTGGGAGTCTAATAGACTCCCCGCACATGAAAAGTTGTAGATGTGGACCCCCCCCCCCTTCCCCCACTATATGGTGTGTTTTTATCTAATGTGTTAATATGTGTTCTTTCTAATGTTTCAGACCACAAAGGAGTGACCTTTGGGTTTGTTGACAAAGGGGGAGAAATAGTGACTCCTAAAGGGGTAAAAAATGTCTTAGTCAAAGTCATGGGGAGAAGATGAAAGGTGTAGCAGTGAGATAGGGGGAGAGCAATGTGATAGGGGGAGAGTTTCAAATTTGACGATGATAGAAGTGATCGATCAAAGAATAGATATCACGACAGCTGAGGATCGTGATAAAAGAAGAAGAGTGGTGTTGGAATGGTGTTAGAAGGTTTCCAGCTATCAGCAATTGTTATCAATTTGATATCCAATAATTGGTGTCATAAATGAAGTGATTCATTAATAAACTTTTCATATTACTCTTATTTCTCATGCTGAGAATTTCTCATGTGGGCTTAGAGTATGTGATGATTGAATCCTTGATCGCTATCAGAATTGAAAGATTCGAATAGTGGATGAAGATGGAAGAAGTTTAGGGAGGTATCAATGTGTAGAGAATGGTTATGAGAAGAGTTTTCAACAATCCCAAAGGGGGGTATTGTTGGAGAAAAATCCCTCAAGGTAACATTGAATCATTTTTGTGGTGTTTGTGTTTGTTGACAAAGATGGTTTATTTGTTGACAATGAGGGTTTCCATGGTGAGTTGTTGAGTTCCATAGATATTTTTGAAAAACTATATTGAAAAAGAGTGATGAAAAAGGAATGGAAGATCTGGAGGTAGTACAAAAAGAACAGACACAAGGTGGGGTCATTTTCTAGTGTTTTCCAGATTTTTGGGACTCAAAATCAGAAAATGGGGAAACATGTTTTTGGAAAAGAAAGTTGCGCACAATATCTAAGGTGGTTCAGAAACTTTCATACAAGGCATGTATCAGGGTCAGAATGTTGAAAAATGAAAAATGAATGATGTGCACAAAATATTTGAAAATTTTCACAAAAGATGAGGTTGCACAAAAGAAACTTACATGCCCAATGTGACGTCAAATTGAGGTTTGCATGCTCATAGAGGATCTTGCGCGACAAAAGTTGAATCTTCTACGTAGGGGTCAACGAAGCCTATAAATAAGAGGTGACCCCCCTAATTTTAGATATCTCAACACTTAGAGACAATTCAAGCACTGGATCGCGTAATAATTTCATGCAAAGGGAGATGCGCAAAAAATTTTAAGTTGCGTGCAAGCTAAGAAAGTTGCGGGTAAGATTTTAGTTGTGAAAAATATTAAAGTTGCGTACAAGGAGTGTTTCGAGACAAAAGTGGAATATTGAGCGTAAGGCAATAAAGTTGCATTCAAGGCACAGTAAGGGTTGCACGAAAGATTTGTATTTTCCCAATAGTACTGTGGTAAAGTGGTATTCATCAGTGGATAAAAGTGTAACATCAATAGAGCATCTACATACCATGAAGGGTGAATTCATTTGAGATAATGAAGGGACCTACAAGTCTATAAACTGTGAGTGGATCTTATAAAGAAGTAGTGAGAACACTTTAGTTCAGAGAGCTGTGAGCTTTCAAATTGTGAATGGTTGTAAACCAGGAGGGACAGTGAGTCTGCTTCGAACTTTGTAAACAACAGTGCCCTTTTAGTGGATTTGGTACATCAGAACATCGTTGGTGTATGCTCCTTGGATGTAGCTGAGTGAGGTTGAACCAAGTAAAAAATGATGTGTCTTATGCAAGATTTTATTTCTGTTTATACTTTTCTATAGTAAAGAGAGAGAGAAGAGATTTTTTCTTAACAGCGAAACAAGATCAAGAGGGGTAGTTTTTTTAATCTTTCATACCCTGATTCACCCCTCCTCTTAGGGTATCTAACCTAGTGGACCTAAAAATTAATTTTTGAAATAAAATTATTTCCAACACCATAAAAAATAGATTTTTCATATTCATCATCACTACCTTCTTATTCTTCATCTTTAGATAAGAAACTTCTTCTTTTGGATTTGAGGAATTTTCTTTCTTTCCCTATGAAATACAATTTTCCTTTATCTCTCTCTTTATTACATAATCTTCTCAGTTGTCTTTCTTCTTCATCACTATCCTCTTATTTCTTTCTTAGAGGATTATTAGCTACAAAGTTCCCAATGGATCCACATTAAAAACATTTCAAGGGAAGTTTCCCTTTATATTTCCATGTACCTCTTCTAACATTTTAACAAGGATAAGATATCATCAAAAAAATTACATACCTCATTTTCAGAATCAAATTCACCAGATTTAGATTTAATAAGACTCTTATTTGAATTTTATTTCCTCATTCGATTGAAAAACATTTCTCTATCAACCTTTGTTTTAGAACTTCATATATTTCTACCTTATCATTTCATAAGTGATGAGAGTGTTATGCAAGTCATCAAGAGATAATGTTTCAATATCTCTATCTTCTAATGAAGAAAATTTTGCATCAAACTTATCAAGAAGGATTTTTAAAATCTTCTCAAAAATTGTATAATCATATAACTTTTCACCCATACATATGATAGTACTAACAACTTCATTTAACCTGGTAAAGAAGTCCCCAATAGATTCGTAATCACCCATCTTCAAGTCTACATACTTCAATCTCCATATCTGAAGTTTTTCCTTTTGCACTTTTTCATTAACTTTATATATATATTTCAATTTATCACGTAAACATTTGGTTGTGGAAACACCTTTTACCCTTAGGCGTTCACTTTTAGAGAGTGATGATTATATTTCATTCTTGTCCCTTCCATCAGTCTCTATATTCTTCTTATCAATAGGTGTAATAGGAGCATTAAATCAATAAAAGGAAATGCATCTGTTGCAGATCCAATAACATCATATCAAATAGACATAATATAAGGCAACATTTTATATTTCTAGATATGATAATTCTTTCCATTAAAAACTAGAATACATTACACAATTCAAATTCTCCATCAGAAAAGAATAAGTTAAGGGAACCTATGCTTTAATACCACTTTAAAGTTCCTAGTCAGTGTAATTGTTTACTTGAGAGTGGGAAGGGTGAATGAGTGATAATTTTTCTTTTATATTTCTTTACAACTGAAACAACCTTAAACTACTATTAAAGGTTCAATTCCCTACTAAAAAATCATACACACTTCCATAGGAACACAAGTATTTAAAAGGTTTTCCATTTAATAAGAATAGTTATGTCCTTAGTATGGTTTTGAAATGATCCAACACCCCAAAATTCACTGGAAAAAAATCCTTGTATTACAATGAGTAGGATATACCCTTTCACTCATGTATCACTATGAAGACAATCAAATAGTGAATGTATACCCTCTTAGCACAAATAGGGTAAAATAATAATTGTGTACCAAAACATGTTACATGTTTTTCTTTTCAATTTATAGAAATGTATTCAATTGAAAAAAAAATATTCAATTTCTTTCCCATAATCTAGAAAGAACTCCCTGGACTTTGTTAAGGAAAACCCAGTCTGATTTTTCCTGTATTTTTTCCTAGTCCAATTCTTCTCGGTATGATTCTTCCCCATATGATTCTTCTTGGTACAATTCTTCCCAGTACGATTCTACTCAGTACGATTATTCCTAGTATGATTTTCTAAGTCTGAATCTTCCCAGTATAGAAAATATATAATTTTTTTAGAATATGGTAGAGACAAATATGCACCACTTATGTTCTGAGTATGAAAATCTTGGAACGATTCTTCTTGGATTCTTCCTCGGTCCATAAATCCCAATACAGAAATCATGATTCAATTATCCAGCCTAATACGATGAACATCCAAATATAATTGACAAGTAGAATATGATAGACAGTTGAATACAATGATCAGCTAAATATAATTTTGTGTTCTTGTCTCTTCTCCTTTCACTTATCCTCAATGAAACTTCTTTAACAAAAGCTCAATATGGAAAATATCTTCTCCCCATAGAAAGTCAGATCTTCTATCTCTTCTCTCATGAACAGTACATCACCCAAAAAAAGTACAAAGAACTTTTCTCCTTTTATAGGTGACCCATGAGTGGTTTGTTTAGGAATCCCAAAATCTTTCTCACTCAAACAAATTCACTCAAATCACAATTTCCCAAAAAATATCAGGTGCATTTATGAATTTTTCAACTCTTCTCAAATCTTCACAAACCTCCTTCAAACTTCATCTCTTATTGAACTTTATTTTAAAAAAAATAGTTAAAATTTAGATTCTCTACTCCAATTACTGAATACGATGCTCTGTACCAATTATATAAAACTACACCCTTTGAATATCAAGCTCCCCCTCAACATCCATATTTTTTCTTCAACAATTATCTTGATTCATTTGAAAATAAAACAAATTAATCCAGCCCCTTTTAAATGGTTTAATACATTTTTTATTAGTCTCGGTCATTATGATTTTCATCAGCTTCATCTCAATTCCTTTTCCATTGGTAATTTTTGAAAACCATTCTTCCCGAGTATGATGGAATGATGAATACGATGGAACAGTGTCAATAGCTTCAGCTTCAGAAACTTTCTTCATTCCAAAACTTATGCTTGTATCATGACTTCCTTCATGAATTTGAATACCTTTTGATAATATTTTCAACATCATCAGACTTACATTATAAAGTATCTTAACTTTCCATTCTTTCCAGCTTTTTTCTTTCCTTCTCTGCCTGAGACGTTTGTCCAAAAAACAATTGGTCCAAATACAATCAGGTTGAAAATGATTGTCTTGGTTGCGATCATTCTGAGTATGATTATCCTGGATACGGACTTTTTGAGTAATATTGGCCTAGACATGATCTTTCTGAGTACAATTGGCCTAATTACTAATTCTTCATTATGAAATCATCAGTATGAATTCTTTAGTAAAAAATTTTACCTCCTCAGCCTCACCAACATATTTTCCTTCTTGAGCTTGAATACGATTGTCCAGAATTCATCTGTCCTGAACACGATCACCATCACCCTTTTCTTTTCATCCAAATCTGATCAATCTAAATATGATCGGATGTATCTCTTTCTCCTCTTTCACACAGATATGATTAATCTGAGTAATCAGAAACACCTCTTTTCCCCTTTCTACCATCAAGATTGCATCATAAGTTCTCCAATAAACTTATGATTTATGTGAAATAAAAATCTGAAAATAATCATCACATTTAATTAATCGTAGTCATACACACTCTGATTTTCCCATTATGATTAATTCTTCCATACTAAATTCAAAGTGAATCCAATGACCATTTACTTCTAGAAATATACATTCTCTATGCAATCAATCCTTTTTTTCCGGACTCAGTGCAAATTCTATTACAATAAGAACCATTCCTCATTATGATATTTTTCTATACCAGACCCAAGGTGATTTCAATAAGTACCTTTTCTTCCAAATAGATTCTTCTCAAAATGATGGACTTTCTTAAAGAAAGTGAGTCTGATTTTTCTGAAAACAATTTGTGAGTCTAATTATTTTGAATATGATAGTCAGTCCAAAGTTCACCAAAAATACAAAGTTATGTGATTTACCCTTTCATCTTAAACTTCATTGACAACAAAAAAACACTTGAAAACAAATACCTTCCTCGTCAGCTTTTTCTTAACACTATAAAGATACACTTCATTCCCTAGTGTGTCAGTTTGTTTCTTGAGCTATCTTTAACAAACACTTCACATCCCCCATGCTTGAATATATGAAAAAATAGGTTCTTTACACTCCATAACTCAAATGGAATATTGTTTTCCACTTTAATTGGTACTCAATTTATTTTAAATTATTTCATGTGTAATTAATATCCCCAAAAGAATAAATGAAGTATTGAATGATTCATCATCAACCTTACCACGTCTATCAAGTTATAGTTTCTCATTTCACTAACACTATTCCATTATGGTGTATAAGGAGAAGTAAGTTGAGATAAAATACTATACTCCTATATAAATTTAATATACTCTTGGTTAATATATTCACCACCATGATCTAATAAAAATTTCTTTATATTATTACTAAGATAATTCTAAACTTCATTCTTGAACACCGTGAAATTTTCAAAGGATTTAGATGTATGCTTCATTAAGTATATATAATCATACCTACTCATGTCAAGGTAAAATTCATAAAGTATAAGAATTTACCTCAGTAATTTACCTGAAAAGGTCCAAAAAACATCAATGTATAACAATTCTAAAAGCTCCATGTCCCTTTCACCTTGATCTCTAAATGGTGGTTTGGTTATCTTTCCTTGTAAACAAGCATGAAGTCTTTCAATTGGTTTAACCTAAAAATAGTATAAGTGACCATTTTGATAGATGTTTTTCAAAGGCTTCTTATTTATGTGACCAAGACTGTGATTCCATAAATGGTTGTGAAATAAGCCATGTGGATTTGATTTTCTTTAAACATCCAATATTTAATTTTCATAATTTAATACATAAAGACCATTATTAAACTATTCCATACTATAACATATGTTATATTTGTAAAATTATAAACTCTTATTTCCAAAGATTAAAATAAATACATCCATGTCTAAACAATAAATAGATATTATGTTCTTCATAACACTAGGAACATAATAAAAATTCTTTAAAAACAGAATCATTCATGTTGGATACATGATGTGGTAGTCTCCCATGGCTAGAGTATCCAACCTCACTCTATCAGTATCCCATAGATCCACATCACCACTAGAAATATTCCAAAAATATACTTGGATTCTATATTAATATTCAAATGTGATCACCACATATAGTATCTAATACCCAACTTGTAGATATGGATGAATGAACCTAAAGCTTCCCCATGCTTCTTTGGCTAGGTATAGTTCCTCTTCCAGTGTCCTTTCTTACCACATGAAAAACAAACCACATTATTATCCTTTACTTGCAACTAGATATTTTTTTCTTGGAAGGATGGTTCTATGGATC
Organism: Viscum album; assembly: GCA_963277665.1. Classification (NCBI taxonomy): domain Eukaryota; kingdom Viridiplantae; phylum Streptophyta; class Magnoliopsida; order Santalales; family Viscaceae; genus Viscum; species Viscum album. The sequence goes on from OY728161.1 coordinate 110,362,775, forward strand.
CTTAAACTTGGAATGAGTCTTCAAATCCAATGTTTTGTTATTACTTTTTTTATTCACTATAAGAACCATAGGTTTTTCATGACCCTATTATTTATAAACTTAGTGAATAAGAGTAAAATTTTTTGATAGATTCTTCTCTATATGTATAATATTATAATTCAAAATAAAGTGGAGAAGGCTTTAGGTAGTGAGGAAAAATGAGATCTATGTGCGACTCATTAGATATCTTAAACCCCAATATTTCTAAGAATTCTATGTATCAAATCATCTTGACTATATGAGGTACAACTGACACAGACTCTCCAAGCTTTCATGTGAATAATATTTTGGAGATCTTATGTCTCTCTTTTGTCACCTGCTCCTCAACCCTTAGTTTCTGGACCAAAAATGGATTCTTCTATGGTGTAAAATCTTGGTTCTTCACCCTCATCTCCTTTATCTCCACTCAAATCATCCAGTGTAAAAATTCTTTCTCCCTTGGATGATTTCAGTTCCTAGCAACCTCATCCCTATGCCAGGGTTAAATTTTTAAAGGAGGAACTTTTTGGCAGACAGTCTTTAGGTCTTATATTGTGGCCTTCAAATTTTAGGGATTTCCTTTTTTATGAAGATTAAAATCACTCTGCGTTGTTCGGACATCGCGGATGGGTTTACTTCAGTGGATTTCTCAGTGAGTGATCTTAATGATGATGCTTCCTTTCATGATCTCACCCTAGTGGCTTAGTTTGTTTGGGATAAGACACTTATTCGATATTTCAATGCCTTCATGGATTTTTGGGGCCTTCTTCTTCCAGTGAAGGTTTCGGTTCTCTCCAGATCTACGTTCTTCATTAATCTTTAATCAAGAGAAGACTTTGTTAAGTTGTGGTCAAGGATAGGTCATATAGGTGGAGATTGGCACTTTTATATTTCCATATGTTGATGGTATGTTCACTACGGGAGGGAATAAAGTATGGAAGTGGTTTGGTTGTGGCTTTCTGGGCTTCCCCTTCTGTTTCAGAATTCAAGCATTCTTCAGCCGGTGGGAAATGATTTAGGGAATTTTCTTTGTTTGGATGACCATACTAGCTCTCTTAAGGCATCAACTTCTCCCCAATTATGTGTTGAGATGGATATTTCTTCAGATCTCCATTTTAAGGGTATTCTAAGGTAAGGGAGAACTTTTCATGGTGGAAATGTATGTTTTTTCAGGGGATCCCCCATTTTTACGCGGTATGCAGGTTGCAAGGTCACTCGTTGGAGGTCTGTAGATGTAGAAGGTAGGGTCCCAAGATGGACCGGGTTCATGGTTATTCTTTGAAGGTTCTAAAATTTGAGTAGTATTTCATGGTGGAAGGTGCTTCCTCTTTACAAGAGATAAAGTGGATGGAGTTGATCCGAAGATGATCACCAACTCTCCGGTCTCAGGCGATTTTCGAAATCATGTGGGATCTTCTTATGGAATTAAGTCATCTCATGCACCTGAACCATTTGATGATGTATTGGCTGCTAGGATGTATTTATTAGTGATCCCATCAAGAAACTGTCACTCCTTAGTTATTTCTTTCTCCTACGGCTCCTGAAACCAATATGTTCTATGGGTCGTCTGGTCAGATCCTTTGCCACCCCTATTGCTGGGATTCAGAGGTTTTGGTCATATTATGTGGTCTGGTCAGTTAGAGATATTTTTCAGCAATAATATATCTGCAGGGTTGCGGTAGGATATTTTTTCTTCTCAGAACTCATCAAAGAGAAGGATTTTGGTCTCTTTCTATTCTGATGGATTCCCTTCATTGTCCAACCCAGATGTGAATCGAAGAATCAACAGATTCAAGGTTATGGAGGAGGAAGAGGATAAGTAATATGATCAGGGTTGGGTTTCTAAAAGAGGTATAAATAAAGGGAAATAAAAAATTCCCTCAACCCCTATGGATAGTGGGTGGGTCACGTGATCCAAGTCAGAGGAAAGAGATTTAAACCTAAAACTGAAGGTATCCTCTCTTGGAAATTCATCTGAGATTGCTTTTTTATAATGGTTTTTATTATCATTTGGAATGTGTGGGGTGTTGGTAAAAAGGTGAAGTCATCATTCCTTTTCAGTGAAGTTAATAAGTATCAGTTCTCCTTGATCACGGTTCTTGAACCCTAAAAAAACCTTGATAGAATGGCACCTTTTTTCAGGAGATTGTAATTTCCAGAATTCTTGAATGTGGGTCCTCTCAATAAGTAGATTTGAATTTTCTAAAGGATGGATATTTTTGGAGCTAATTAGTGTTTCTTCTCAATACATCACCACCAAAATATTATATGGAGGTAATTATTTAGTTCTATATTCTTTTTTGTATGCAATCTGCAATGTTGCTGATAGATTGGGGCTTTGGAAAGACCTTTACTTGTTTCAAATAAGCAGTTCCTCGTGGTTTATAAGGGGGACTTCAATACCATCGTGGTTGTTTTATAAAAGTGTGGTGGTTGTCTTTATTATCTTCAGGTAATGTAGGACTTCTTGGACTTCATGTAAAAAAATAGCCTAGTTGATATGGGTTTTTTAGGGAGCAGATATACTTGGTGTAATAACATGAAAGGGAATCAGAGGGTGTGGAGTCATCTGGATATGTGTCATTCAAATCTTTAGGGGATAGAATATTATGAGGAGTCCTCTATGACACATCTTTCTAGAACCATCTCAAATCATTCACTACTCTTGGTCAATTTGAAAAAGGTGTTCATAAAGAATAAATGTTTTTAGTACTCCACAAACTAGCATCGCTTGGCTGACTTTATGAAGATGATCATGAACTCCATGAAATAACCTAAAATAGTTCTGGCTTGGATTTTCTTAGAAAACCAGCTGAAATGGTTGAAAGTGGAAATTTATAATTCGAATAATAATATAAGTGAAAGGAGTTTCAATCTGTAGAATCTTAGGGAATAGATAGGAAGGCTGGAGAAGAGGCTTCAGGTCAATTGGGATGAGAATATTTTTATTTCTTTATCGGATAAGCAAAAATTATTTTTTGAGAAGTTATGGTAGATTGAAAGAATTTGTAGGGAAAATATCATTCTTTATGGATCAAGGAGGGTGATATTAACACTTCATTTTTTCAAGCTTTCGTGATGGATAGGTGGGTTCTTAATAAATTAAACATTCAATTGGAATATGGTTCTTTCTCTTCTGATGTAGATGTGGTTGTAAAATTAGCTTTAGAACACTTTTAGAAGTTACTATATGGGAAATCTTAGTTGTTCAGGGGTGATGTTGGTCTTGAGGAGGAGATAAATTTCATGAATTATATTCCCAGTGTGATGACAAATCAGGATAATGGGGCTCTTGTCTCTATGTCATAGGAATACAAGATCAAAGATGTGGTGTTTAACATGAAACAAGACAGTGATCTAGGGACAAATGACTTTCTCAAAGATTTCTATGTTGCTGCATGTTATTTTGTCAAAACCATGTGAAAGAGACCATCTTGGAATTTTTTTAGGGAGGGCCTCTCACAAAAATGGTTTTTTCCTTCAAGGGTGGACTTAATACCAAAAGTGAAGTACCCCACTTCTCTGAATCGATATAGAATGGCATTCCTATGTAACTTCAGCTAAAAAATTATCGCTAATCTCATCAGTAGGAGGTTAAGTAATTTGATTCCAAGGATTATCTCCCTTGAAAACATGGTTTTGTTAGAGGGAGAAATATGTAGGTGGCCATTGGAATATAAAAAAGAGATAGTTTAGGTTCTTAATAAAAGAGATACATGTTCGAATGTTATGATTAAATTGGATATGGATAAAGCTTATGATAGGTTAGAATGGGATTTTATTTTAAGGGTCATGAAGAGGTTTGGTTTCAATGATTGGTTTTATAATTTATGATTTCGATGTTATGTGTCTCCCTGGATAATAATTTCTTTGATGGGTAAGGTTTTTTGTTTTTTCAAATCGGTCAGAGGCATGAGGCAAGGCGACCTTCTTTCTCCCAACATTTTTATTTTCTCCCAGGAATCTCTCTTAAGAAACATCAAAGAGGGAATTAAGGAGGGAAGGGTTAAGCCTTTCATTAATAGGTTATGAATTATTATGATATCCCACATTATGTGTGTTGATGACATGTTGTTTTTCATCAATGGAAGGGCACATTCAATGAATGGATTCAACAAAATCAGGGTCATCTATGGAATTTTAAGTGTGATGGGTATAAGTCAAAGAAAGAGTAATGTTTTTATTTCTAAAAAATTTTAGAGAGGCATAGAATGGATATTAAATAAATTCTAGGAATACAAATAAGAAACCTCCCAATGGATTATCTCAGTGCTCTGGTATCCGATGGAAGGATTGAAAAATTCCTTTTTGAGGGTATCATAAATCAAATTTTATGGAGGATATGCAGTTGGAAAAATAATTTTATGTCTTTTGGAGGTTGGATTACATCAACAGTACACTCTCCGCGATTCCTATGCATATTATTTTTATCATTAATCCACCAAAGGGGTCCATTACAAGAATTGAGAAATTAATAAACAACTTTATTTGGGATTATCATCCTGATAGTAAATGTCATTGGTCCTCCTGGAAAAAATCTCTCAACCGATTGAGGAGGGTGGGATTGGTCTTCACAACATTGAGGAATCCATAAATGGAATGCGGGCCAAAATTTCTTGGGATATTATCTTAGGTGAATCATTTTAGGAAAAAATTGTGAGGGGCAGATATGGGTAAGGTTGGAAGAATTGGTCAGTTAATCACAGGAAGTTGTATAGTCTTTCTCTTTATATGATTAATCACCTAGAGATATTGAATAGAAAATCTAGATGGGTTGTTAGAAATGGGGAGATTAACTTATGGAATTCTAATTGGATGGGAACAACCTTATTTTTTCCAAGATTTCATATTCCTAATATCTTCTTTAAATAGGTTTATCTTTATCTAAAATTTATCAAAGTCATTATCGAAAAGGATCCTAAAATTGTTGTTGAGGGTTTTTGTTTATCTGATGAACCATAATGTTGTGTTTTCACCGAATCTTCTTCAAGGAATTTCAATTCCAAGGATTTAAGGAGGTTGATTCATAAGATAGAGGGAGTGTATGGTTGGGTAGAACATCTTGAGTGTAATAAATTTAAAATAAAGATAAATTTCTTGGTCTAGAGAATAAGGAACAAAGCCTTAACTACGGATGAAAATGTACAGAGAAAGGGAATACCCTTGGCTTCTAGATGTCAGTGTTGTTCTGAATGTCAACAGGAAACTTTGAATCATCTCTTATTCTCTAGTGACTGGGTGAAGAATATATAGTGTTTTTGATGTTACCATCTTCATTTTTCTTTATATAATTTTTTGGTACAAGAGTGGATTTACAGTTGGATCAGTTCACCTACATCGTGAGGGATGGAAAGGAAGGTTCACACCTCTATTTTCTCCATTGTTTTTTGGAATTTATGGGAAGGGTGAAACAGATCATGATAGGGTAGTCCAATCTCCCATTTATTTTTCCAGGTGTGTGTAAAAACCTTGGCGGCAGAGCTTGGTTCTCTTGTGGTAGGGGGGATTTGGGGATGGCCTTCAATATATTGCTTCCACGACTATGCTTTAGGAGGAATGTCACAAATGGAAAGAAGGGTAGATGAATTAAATTTAATGCTCCCAATACAGGGTTGAATTTTAATGTTTATGGTTTATTTTCATCTATGAAGATGTGTGGGGGGAGTTTGGTTAGGGATATTCAAGGCTTAGTCAGTCTGGGATTCAGTGCATTTTTTAGTGTAGGGTCTTTTATTGAAGCGAAGGTGAGGGCCCTTTTTTGCTTTACCACATGCAGCCAGTGTAATATTCCTATTTCTAAAATAGATTCTAACTCATTATTATTGGTGATTTTTCTATAGGGTAAAAATCAACATCCCTTGTGGTTAACTTACATTTTTAGAAGCTACATAAGGCTTATCAATCAGGATATTATAGTTAAACACATCTAGAGAGAAGGTAATTTCACAGTGGATGATTTAGATTCTCAAAGGAGTCTTGATGATGATTATACCAATTATGATTAGGTAGGGTCTTTTCCTGATGACTATATTTTTTTATGGGTGATTCCCTTGGGCATCACTATTTATGGCCTCCTTAATTTTGGGGCTTGGATGGTTTATTGATAAAAATTGAATGTTGAGTCTTTTATAACCTTCACCTAATAAAGATCATAAAGGTATGATATGATTATATATGTATCCATATCCTCACATTACTTTATAATATCACTAGACATGGTGGATAGCATGAAACATTTGGCATCCATTGCATCATCCATATTTTTCATGTAGAGAGATACTTCTTTCTCTCTGTCTTCTTTATCAAGTGACTTGGGAAGTGTGGTTTCTAGCATATATAACTTTCATTCATAGCATATTATAATTCATAAGTATCTATATCATTATTGAAAATTCACATTGATGTGATGGTTATCCTTATCTGGTATGGATCGCAGTGATATGGTTGAAGTCGTGTGATTTCCCATTTCTACAAAAAAAATAAGAGAAGGTTATTATTATCTCCTTAATGATCAAATTAAATTAATAAATTTAAATTAAATTTTATTAATCTAATGCTATTTTATCAAAACCTAATATCCCTCACCATTAGTTTCAGAATATCTTGTTTCATATATATCATAGTGGTAAATACCTAGATTCCACTTCTCATGACCCATACTTGGGTTTGATAAGTTATTTGAAGTGTTTTATTTTTGTGTAACTTTCCAACTACACTAACTCACACTTCCATGATCTATTGAGTGGACTCCCCAATCCTAAAATCCTAGATAAATATTTCCTCAACCCTTTATTAATTATAAAAAGTCCTTATTGGTAAGTAATCTCTTGATGTGAACCAAATTAAGTAAACTCAAAACATTAATCTAAAAGTTCCATGATAAATGAAAGCACCCTGACTTGGGTCAGTCAAGCACTTTGAAATATGGTTTCAACTCTAACTTAAGTAATGGAAGGATATGCTGACTTAATATTTTAGTTGAGGTATTTTTATCCTTATGCATAAAAATATAGTTTTATTTTATCACATTCTTTGTTAATATTAAGCTGATTAACCATTTATGATAAAATTTAACACATAATCTAGTATTATTTTATTCCATCTTGCATTCTTTTTAATTCATTTATTAAGTGACCATACAGAATCCACGAACATAAATAATCAATCATGAAACAAGAATAAATAAAATATAAGTGGCATGATCATGAGATTATCTAAAAGTTATTTTATCTATAGGATGATAAACTAACCCTCAACCGTAGAGGGAAACACCTTGATTAGTATATTGGTTCATGTTGTTGCACTACACCATGAATCCTATTTACCACCTCAAATGGTTTTTCCTCAGATTCGAGACTCGAACCCCCTTCTCTCACCTAGTATATCTATCCTTACATAATATATTACTTACACATTAGTGAGGGGATATGATGGAATAGATATGGGGTTTACATAAAATAAATTTTGGGAATGTAGGCCTTTACATAATAATGAGGAGGGGATAACACATAAGACATCATTTTAATTTAAAGATGAAAATAAATTAAAAGGAAACAAATCACATACATGGGCCTATTCTAATCTCAGGATCATCTACACAACATGAAAAAAACATACATTTTCAATCTAGTTGTCAATTTCTTAAATTCATTATTTAATTAAGATAAAACATCACAGTTTAATCCAATTAATTCAATTTATCTTAATTCCATCAAATCATCCTCAAATTACCATCATCCATAATTAAAAACAAATTAAATTTATTTATTTTATTTAAAATTAATAAAGTACACGAGTGTAATTGGGGGAAACGACATGTACTCATCCAAACTACCTAACATGATCATTGTGCTTGTGCATTCTCTTAGTATCCAACACACATTGTGTGATATATAATTATATGGAGTGTATTATAAAACAAATTACACATGGAAAGCATGTGAATTACACTTTATGTGATGCTCTTGATACATGTGGAGAATACTATAAGTAAATACCATACACAACTTGTAGTTTTAGAATTTAACATATAAGATAATTGAATATATAATCAATAATCCTATTACACGGTGTGTACTAAAAAATTAATGACATATGGTCCACATGTGAATAGGTTTAACTATATAATTAATTCTTCTCTATATCTCAAATTAAGAACACTATTTACATCAGACTACACTATGTGTGATGGGTTACACGGTGTGTAATATCATCTTCCTGTGTCCAGGAAACATTCCTAGGGACTAGGTGTGTTCCTATTCTATAGACATGTATAAGGTACATGACGTGTAATATTCCTACATGACATGTGGGCTCAGAGTTGCATGTTTTTTCAAACCCTATGTTTTGTACCAGATACATGACATTATTGAACCCTCATTTTCTCCACATAAAAAACATTAGGACTACATTCCAAGTATTCATGTTACATGGCATGTGGTCCTTAAAACCATATTCCAACCTAATACAAATCTACACGCTCATCCATTTTTATGGGATCACTAATCCAATTTTATTAGACTGTTCAAATATCAATGTGAGATACAAGATTACATGGAATATACTTTGGGGTACACACCATGTATTCGTGTCTTTTCCAGCTATAACCCTTGGTATCTCTAGATGGAGATTTTGGGTGTTTCTTCATTTTAATTTTACCTTTTTATTGGTTACATGAGAGAGAACAAAGAAAGGAAAGAGAAAATGATTTTCATATTCCAATAATAAATAGAACTAAAGTAAAATAAATTGGAAACACATACCATTTGATCAAAAATTAATAAATAATTATAAATTAACCATGTGACCACTCTAAAACCACTTATAGGCTCCAAACATAGTGAAAGTGCCTATTAGGCATGGCTAACTCAACTTTTAGTCTTAATTTATGAATAATTCATGTTTTACATGATGAATTATTTCATAGACAATGAATTTAAATCATATATTACTTGGATTGATTAGACACTAGAACTAAAATAGGAGGATCATTACATTACATTTATAATTAATTTATAAGAAAATCTAAAATTTCCTGAACTTTTAATTCTTTCTTCGTTGATGATATAATTGAGTCGATCTCATCATATTGGAATTTCATCGGATGATCCAAGTGTATAATTCCTATAGTGGTAATCCACATATAACCCATAATATTTGAAAATATTTTTAGAATCATTGAGATCTATCATGGTCGATCTTGGTTTCTTGCATCATTCATGGTTTATCGTAATAAAATACTCTTTAAGGATGAAGAATTCTTGGTGTTCTCTCGATGTCTTGAGATAATGGGATGAGATATCATATTCTAGATCTCTAGAACACTCTCTAAATTTTGAGAGAGATTCTCTCTATCTTTTGTGCACAATGAAATTATTTTAGGAAAGATATATAACTAGATATACATTAAGGAAAATTTAGGGTTTCCTATTTCTATATAACCCCCTTACCAATTCCTTAATTTTTAGTAAACCTCGTGTATTAATAATAATATAATGTCTATTAAATTTACATATGCATCACCTAAGAATAAATAAATGTCATTTATATAATTTATAATTAGACTATTAAACTTGGTCCACTTATCCTACTCAATATTTAACAAACCATGAATAGGGACTATTTATTTAATAAATAAATAACACTTCATTATTCATCAATGAATATAATAAATATTATATTTTCCAAACCTTGTAAATAAATATTTGTTATTATTATTTAACTCACTTATTATTTTGAATATCTTGTGATTAAATTTTACCAATAAACCAAACTTGAATAATTATTAAACCACAATGTAGGAATAATATTTATTCTAACTTGTTAAATTAAGCATTGAATTTAACTAAGATTCTAGATACACTTAGTGTGTGACCCTCAAGGCTTATTTCTCTGTGGAAATAGGTAGAGATGCCTAAATTCCAAGGTTAGCATATGGTAACACACCAAAGAACCCATAGAGAAATGAGTTGATGTTGTAATGAAATTCAACCTCCTATTAATTACCATTGTGTAATATAATCCCTTGATCGTGATATCTCTAATAAATAAGGTTTCATACTAGTGTCATAAACCTATGTTCTCAATGTATCTTTCTTTGAATTTCTAAAAATGAAATTTCCCATAGAACACCATGGTCATGCATCTATCCAGGCGGTTTTATTCCCATAAAACGGACTAAGATATCAACTTCTATTAAGGTATATAAGTTATAAATAATTTCTCACATTATTCATTAATTAAATATCACTCATGACACACCTAACATATCATACTTCTAGATGAGAATATTAAATCATGATTTTTATCAATACATCAAAGTATGTGACTTATGGTATTCATTAATGATAATATCAAAGTATAAGGATCAATACACACATCCACATATAGGAAAATCCAATGACACATAAAATATGGATTTCCTATTGGTCAGTCTCATTCTTATAATCTCCTACTCTGTAAATTACCAAGGATGGACACCATGAGAGAGTCTCTCAAAGTACTATGAGTCTCAAATCCTGATAACATGTATCATTTATGTCATGTAAAATGATATCATCTGGCTATAGAAAATTTATTCAAGAATACTTTCATGTAACCTCCAAGTTCTCTTTATAGATAGGAAGTTATATGACCTTTCAGTGTGACATGTATTCTTATGGCATGATCACATTTTATGTCATAAAGAGGAAAAATCATGATTTCATAAGAAAATTCATTAATATTCAAGACAATAAATGCATGTAATCATCAAGTTTGTATAGGTTGGTTCTAGGGAACCAACTCGAACAAATGCAGGGTGTGAGTATAAACCTAATAAGACACCACAAATGCATCCTTAACATAAATTTAAAATTATAAAATGTTTATTCCATGAAAATAAATTAAATTTGTAAAAAACAAACACGTGTTGAGTCATCATGTGTTAACCAGGATACCGTGAACCTTGGATCTTCCTACTTTGGACATAATCCAGAAATAAGTCAATAGAAATCATTGCAGGACATAAATCATGCCAAAGGGTCCGCGCATCAACTCAACAGACTCAACCAATTTTCTGATACTCATTTTATACCTTTAAGGAATAATTACACATTTAAATATAAGGTAAATTCATGGTTCTTATATATCAACCCAATTCACAGCTCCGGGGAAAGACACACAACCACATGTCGGCTTGATATTTATCTCTCGAGCAAGCCACATTCACATATGTCAACCCAATATTTGGCCATGGGGAAAGCTACACTATCACAAGTCATCATTGAATATTAAGTAATATTCTTCCAACCATAAGAAAAGAATTTCTCCTATGAGGGGCTAATTTTTCAAGCTAAATCATCTCGGTACATTGAAACCAGTTACCTAGGAACTATACATGCATCCTAAAATGATCCATAATAAATCAAGTAATAATAATGTCACATCAAAAAAGGTCTCACGAGACCCACACACACCAACATGAGAATCATATCATGCAAGGGTCTTAGGTATAACACCCCAAGATTTCATAGTATGATATCTCTACAAATTAATTCAATAACTTGCGCTACAAACAACAAAGAGTTCGAGTGCACAACGACTTACCAAACTAGCCTTTCAAAAAGCGGTTATGAATAGTATTAAATGAATTTTGAATTTTATATAATCCATATAATTTTAGAATCCATATTATGTGTTTCTTATACATAATATAAGAACAAATTCATTTTTTTCAGAAAAAAGAAGTATTTTTTAAAAATGAAATTTTACCACCTTTTAATGGAGAACGTTTTTTAAAACCAATATTTGAAACATTTATATATTCAATTTAATGTAATTAAATTATTATTTAGAATAGGGACATAAAATATGGTTTGGACAAATTTTTGGTACTTTTATGATAACTTTCATATTTTGATGAATAATGAAAAATACTAAATTTTAATTGAAAACAACTTTTTTAATCGAAATAATTTATAGTGTTAAATTATGAATTTTAATTATTTTTAGGTATAATTAGATTATATTTTTATCATTTAATACAATGTAGGTCATTATAATTAATTTCACATTTAAATTTGATATAAACACATGTCAATCTTTTGATAGTATTTTACTTTTTAAAAACCTGCTTTTTGGATTCGACAATGGGAATTAATTTTAAATTAATTAATGAAGATTTTAAGTTTTGAATTTGGTAAAATATAATTCATTTTTTAATTCATAATATCAAAATTAGATTAGGGTGAATTTTTGGTATTTTTCTAAAAACTTTCAATTTTTGATGAATAGTGAAAAACACTACGTTATTGTTTAAAACCGACTTTTTTTTAAAATAATTATTTATTTTATTTAAATTTATTTTAAGTAAAAATATATTTATAATACCTATATAATTTTAATGTAATTCATTGGAGTCATTTTATAATAAAATTAGATGTATAAAAAAAATTTGAACTTTTTAACGTCTTTTACCCAACTTCTAGGCACATTTGCAAATTTTCATAAAACATAATTTTACCACTTCTATGAATTTAATTTAAAAAATCTGAGAAACATGGTTGACATCAGTAAGTAAAATTTTGTTCAATAAGATGAAAATATTTTTTGGTGAACAACAACTTTTGACTTTTATTTACCACAGTTAAAAGTAAATAGGGTAATTAAAGATAAAGATGATATTATAATTACCCTAACACATGTCCTAATTCTATTGGATAAGTGTATTTAGACCAAAAACAACCTTATAAATAAAATATGATCCTTTTGGTCCACTTGGTTTAGATTAGGACATTTATTATTATTTTATTTAAAGAAGAGTTAAAAGTGTTAAATTCAAAGTTTAATAACTAAACCATTTTTAATATAGGGTTATACAAAAGATAAATTCAACTATAAATATTAATTAGAAATATAAAAATATTTCCTACATAATGGTATTTTATTTATAATTTTTAGAGAATAAATAATTAAATTTATTTATGACACAATGATGATGTAGTAATTACTTTATCAATGAAAGATTAAAATAATTGATATTATAAATATAAAAATAAATGTAAATTGAGGCTTTTTATGTCATCCACGAATTTTCTAGGTTAATATGACATTTTATGGTTGATTAAATTTTTTTTTTTTTTGAAGTGATAAAGTTGTTATGACTAACAAAAACAAAATACCAAATAGTGTCAAAATTGAAAGAAAATGAGTTTTTAAAACAAATACTATATTATTAATTGATATAATATTTCTAAAAATATAAGGTTCGGCCAAAGGACTTAGATAAGGTTATATATATCAATAATTAACCACTTGGGGTTCTATTGGATTTTTATAGTGAGTTTATTAACCATTTATTATAATAATACAAGAGGACATGGTAAAAGTTAAACTATTTAGCTAAGAGTTAAATCTAGAAGATAGGGTTAATATGGTGACCTAAAATTGTTTAAAACCTATTGGTTGAGATTATTTCGACCCATCCCCACATTAGCTTTAAAATAAATCAATTTGGATCCATTAGAAACCGAAAATGATTTTATAATAAAATAATATTTCAAACTTTTCCAAAAGTGACCCTCACCTCTCTTATAAAAGGGTACTTCCCCTTATCTCAAAATTACACCACCAAATCCATTTGTCTCACCCAACCCCTGCCCAAATCTCCTCCAAACTTCCCTCACTTCAACCTAGAGGCCTTCTTTTGATCATAAATCCAACCTAAGGAGCTCTTTTGTTCAAATAAAAAGAAAATACTCAAAGAAGAGGTAATTATTTTATCATCTCTTTCAAAGTTCTTTACTTCTTCCACTTTCTCTTTATTTGTTATTTCCATAGAAAAATAATAACTCAATTACCTTCTACATACTGTGATGTTATTATAAATATGTTATAACCATACTCATTATTCTATCCATCATGTTAATGATAATGTCACAATGCGTGCGTACGTACAGCTTACCGTCTCCACGTCGTGGTGTAATTTTTTATTCAACACTATGTTATTTGGATGGATATAATTATGAGTAATATATATATATATATAATGAAAATAACATTATAATTTCTCTGTAAAATTAATATACCATCCAATTACACACCTTTTAATCATTAAGGAAATGATATCGTCGCTCGTGTGTACGTATGGCTTACCGTCTCCACGATGCGATGACATTCATTTCCAAGTTCACCATTCAGCGACAATTATAAAAATATATATTATTAATAAGTTTGTAATATATGACATAATAATGCTACTGGATATTGTATTTACTTACATATATCTTATTCACTTCCATTCAATACGATATGAAAATGGAAACAGTGTTTATGCGTATGTACGGCCTACCGTCTCCATAAACGGTGTTTTCCATTTCATATATCTATATATTATAAACATTTATATTCTAAATATTATATATATATATATCATGTTTTATATTCTGGAAGTATTTAAATCTTGATCTAAGGTATACGATCAAGAATAACATGTTAAAACACGTACGATAAAGAAAGCAATTATTACCCGAAATATTAATTTAACATGGAAATTATTATTAAATGGGTAGTATAAAGTCATAAATGAATCATGTATAATATCATAAATATTAATATGGTTCTGGAATAATTTAATAACATACTATGATCATTATACAAGAGGTTAAATGTACCCTCGACCAAAGGGAAGTACAAGGTGAGGGTTAATTCCTCATTCTCATTATTATCTAAGATTGTTTATGTGTAAGTATTTTATGGGACACATTTATTATCCATGTCCACGTTTCATAAAATAATTTTTTTAAATGATTATTTTAATGTAATATTTAACTAAAACATCATTCTAAATGTTTTAAATATTTATTCTTCTAAATCTTTCTCATTAATGTCTATGTTCTCAAAATAATTTTAAGGATTTATTTATATGAACATGATTGTTTTAAAATGTTAATTCCTTTCAAAAGTTTCAAAGTGGTATGGTACAATTTGATTCAAAAATCTATTTTAACTTACTTCCTTTATAAATGTGTGACTTTTAAATGATTTTACAAAAAGGGATATTTCTCTCAAAAAGTTTTACTAATCATTTTCAACTATGTCAACATCCATTACTAGATATTATTCATGATTGAAGTTGATTTGTACAATCTTCCATATTGTATTGAATGAGTTATGATATGTTTGAATGTGGATGTGTTATTTATATACCCTTCATGGTTTAGGGCTGAAGTATTGAAATTTCGTATGCTAGTATTAATACGAATTTTTATGTTATGTTTCAACATTTTCATATGAGGAATGCACTGGACTTAGTAAGTGATGGTTGGGGCCCTCTATAGCCCCTCAATACATCGGTAGGTCTCATGAAACAAACTAGTGTCTTAGCACAAGGCCTTGACAAAAAATTTATCTGTAGTCTTGGCACGATGCATTGACTATGTGTTAATGATGTCTGGCGTTAGGCATACCCTCATTATGAAATCAATTATTACATGTGATTATTCGACTAGTAGAATATCCATGTGCATGTTTATATGGTAATGTTTGATTTATTTTCTCCATATTATGTTCAATTTTATGTTTAAAAGGCTTTTTTTATTACACATCTTTCCTTAAATTTTTACAGCTTCCGCTAAATTATTTACCCTTAATGAGCATCTGAGATCACCCCTTTATTATGTTTTTTTTTCAGGATTCCAAGAAGTGTATTATGTTTGATATATAGGGTTAAGTTAGGGGAATAATGGAGTTCTAAATAGATTATTTATGTTGTGTTTTATGTTTGAAAGTGTAATGTAACGTTCATATATGTAATCTATTTTCCAAGACTGTTAAATTGATCAATCCTTCGGGACTTGATTCCTTGTAATCATGCCAATGTATTAAAATAATGCACCGACTCTGTGTAACTGGGGTCAGGGTGTTATAGTTAGTATCATAGGAAGTTTAGAAATAACCTTGGAGATAGATTTAGATAAACTCTGATTTTGAAACATTACCCTAAGATAGACTTCGAGAATTAGTGTAGAAGAAATTCCTAGAATTTTGGTAATGTAAAGATTTTGTGAATTTTCCAAGCAATACATCATTGTCTAGATACGAGCAGGTAGAGGCGGCTCTGGCACAGATGTACCTAGGAGTGAAAAATACAAAAAGGAGTTTCGAGCTGGACTTAGGGTATCCTGGTACATGACAATGGGCCTTGCTGCACTCTTGGTTACAACACTCTCGGGGGATATTCTTAGGATAATTCACATTTTCTTTACAAACCATTATGAAGGATTTAAGAGTAAATACTTACTCAATGAAAACATTTTTATGATTATGGATTATATGCATAAACTTTTCAATTTACATTAGGTATTTTACAAGTTTGGAATTATGCATTGTGATTCATAAACTAACCTAGTGTATGTCATTTTTTAGAAATGGTTCCCAGTAGAAGGAATGAGAACTCCAGCAGTACGCGTGATCTAAAGAGTAAGAAGAATCGTATCTTTCATGGTATTAAGCCAACATTTAGAAGGTAAATATTCTCCCATGTATTCTCATCATATGAGGAAATAGTATCATATGTTAATAAGATAAGTAAATAATTATCTGAGTCCTATGGATTTGAAGGGATTACAAAGAAGAAAAGGATTGTAGAGAGAAAAATGGATAAAGGGAATAAAGGAAAGAAGGATTTTCCCATATGTGATAACTGTGGAAAGAATCACCTTGGTAAATTCTTTAAGGGAATGGGAGTTTGTTATAAGTATGGAGAAAAAGGACACCAAGTACATGATTTCAAGGGTAAGAAAAAAGTTTCAAATGTACAATTCTTCATCTGCAAGGAGTTGGGACGCTATGCAAATCAATGTCCCAATCATCAGAGTATACCCCAAATGATGCTATTGAATAATAATCAAGTTATGATACTACCGCAGATGGAGATGAATGATTAGTGTTCTTAAGTTTTTATTAAATAATTTTGTCATTTGAGTACATGTTATAAGAATTATAAAGTATATAAGGATTGTATTGCAATACATTTTCATTAAGGATTTGAGATTTTATGGTACCATGTAAAGTGACACAGTTTCAAGTTAAACATTTTGGAAAATATATGGTTGGGGAAAATATAACCCTTAATATGTTTCTAAAACTTAGATAATGATTTCATAATAAGATATAATTGATTTGTATATAGTATATTGGATATTATTGACTACCTTGGAACTAATTAATTTTTTGTTTATTCAATCATTGTTGGAGTTTATAACATTTTTTGGATTTAAGGAGTATATTCGGTATTCTATAAGGAATAAGGGAGCATGAATGTACTCAATAAGGTTTTATGTTAATTAAGGGTGTTACTATGTTTTTAAAGAATACATGATGAAGGTAATCACATGTTATTACGTGGAAAAAGAGATCTTCATTATATTTACCTTCCTTATAAATTTTGGACTGTGAGTTTGGACAAAAGTATTTTGGATAAGTCTAAAGGTTAGAATGAATTAAGTTGGACATTGGATACTATTGTTTAAGGTTAAATAATTTCTTAAGATTATTTTTGGATTGTTATAAAAGGGCAACTCGGAGGTCTGGTGACAACCCGTTGTGTCCGGCAAGGCCGCGAGACTTGAACCCGCAGCCGAGGGGCAACAAGGTTCCATCACCAACCACTAGCCTACGTGATGTCTTGGTTTATATAATGTAGTTTTATTTAAATAGTTTGAAAAATTAATTGTAAATTCATTATTTTTAGAACCCTATATGATTAGGATAAATAGAATATTTTTGAATTCTATTATCTTTTGGAGTGAAAGATGAGTTTTTGGAAAGAATTAGTTGAAGGATGAAACTTTACTTGTCAAGTATTTTTTTCCCTCTTATTCTATGAATAAATTAATTCTTAAAATTTATGAAAAGATCTTAAAACCAAAAATTTGTTATCCTAATACCTTATGTTTTTTTGAACCGCTGATATTTTAAATCATCATAGATTGATGGCTTTGAGGCCCTCAATTTTATAGTTTTTTGTGATTGATGACCTCAATAACTCCCTATAAATATTTAAATTTTTCCTCCAATTATTTGTATCTAATTTCCACAAATGTTCTCCTAATTTAGATCATAATTTGGTGGTGACTTTTTCATTTCTCTTTCCCTCTTATTAAGACTAAATTGTATTAACCCAATTTCCGATGTGGGTTTTCCACAAAGGTATTTTTCTATTTTTAACATTTTATTTTTGAAGAACAATTTCAAATTACGAGGATGAAATTTATTGAAGAAGGGTATAATGTAACACCCCAAGATTTCATAGTACGCTATCTCTTCAAAGTAATTGAATAACTTGTGCTACATGCATCACAGAGTTCGAGCGCACCACGACATACCAAACTAGCCGTTCAAAAAGCAGTTATGAATAGTATTAACTGAATTTTGAATTTTATATACTCGATATAATTTAGAATCCATATTATGTGTTTCTTAGACATAATATAAGAACAAATTCATTTTTTCAGACAAAATAAGTATTTTCCAAAAAATAAAATTTTACCGCCTTTTAATGAAGAACCTTTTTCAAAACCAATAGTTGACACTTTTATATATTAAATTTAATGAAATTGAATTCTTCTTTAGAAACGGGAAATAAAAATTTAGTTTGGAAAAATTTTTGGTACTTTTTAGATAACTTTCATATTTTGATGAATAATGAAAAATGCTAAATTTTAATTGAAAACAACTTTTTTAATCGAAATAATTTATAGTGTTAAATTATGAATTTGAATGGTTTTTAAGTATTATTAGATTATATTTTTATCATTTAATACATTTTAGTTCATTATAAATAATTTCACATTTAAATTTGATATAAACACATGTCAATCTTTTGATAGTTTTTACTTTTTAAAAACCCCCTTTTTGGATTTGACAATAGGAATTAATTTTAAATTAATTAATGAAACTTCTATGATTTTAATTTTTTAAAATAGAATTCATTTTCGAATTGGTAATATCAAAATTATCTTAGGGTGAATTTTTGGTATTTTCTAAAAACTTTCAATTTTTGATGAATAGTGAAAAAAACTACGTTATTGTTTAAAACCGACTTTTTAATTAAACAATTATTAAATTTATTTAAATCTATTTTAAGTCAAAATAGATATATAATACCTATATAAGTTCACTTTAATTCATTGGAGTCATTTTATAATAAAATTAGAACTATAAAATTTTATTGAACTTTTTAACGTCTTTTACCCACCTTCAAGACACATTTGAAAATTTGCATTAAACGTAATTTTACCGCTTATATTAATTGAATTTAAAAAATACAAGAGACATGGTTGAAATCGGTAAGTAAAATTTGGTTCAATAAGATGAAAATAATTTATGGTGAATAGTAAATTTTGACTTTTATTTACCACGGTTAAAAGTAAATAGGGTAATTAAATGTAAAAATGATATTATAATTACCCTAACACATTTCCTAATTATATTGGATAAGTTTATTTCGACCAAAACTAACCTTAGGAATAAAATATTATCCTTTTGGTCCACTTGGATTAGATTAGGACATTTATTATTATTTTATTTAAAGAAGAGTTAAAAGTGTTAAATTCAAAGTTTAATAACTAAGACATTTTTAATATAGGGTTATACATAAGATAAACTCAACTATAAATATTCATTAGAAAGATAAAAAGATTTCCTACATAATTGTAATTTATTTATAATTTTTAGAGGTTAAATAATTAAATTTATTTATGACACAGTGATGATGTAGTAATTACTTTATCAATGAAAGATTAAAATAATTGATATTATAAATACAAAAATAAATGTAAATTTATGATTTTAATGCCATAAACGAATTTTATAGGTTAATATGACATTTTAGGGTTGATTAAATAAAAAAATTAAGTGATAAAGTTGTTATGAGTTTAACAAAAACAAAATACCAAATAGTGTCAAAATCGACATAAATGAGTTTTTAAAACAAATACTATTTTATTAATTGATATAATATTTCTAAAAATATAAGGTTCAGAAAAAGTACATATATAATGTTATATATATCAATAATGAACCACTTGGGGTTCTCTTGTATTTTTATAGTAAGTTTATTAACCATTTATTATAATAATACACGTGGACATGGTAAAAGTTAAACTATTTAACTAAGAGTTAAATCTAAAATATAGGGTTAATATGGTGACATGAACTTTTATAAAACCTATTGGTTGAAGTTATTTCTACCCATACCCACCTTATCTTAGAAATAAATCAATTTCGAGCAATTAGAAACCGAAAATTATTTTATAATAAAATAATATTTCAAACTTTTCCTAAAGTGACCATCAACTCTCTTATAAAAGGGTACTTCCCCTTCTCTCAAAATCACACCTCCAAATCCTTTTGGCTCGACCAAAACCTACCCAAATCTCCTCCAAACTTCCCTCACTTAATCCTAGAGGCCTTATCTTGATCATAAATCCAACCTAAGGAGCCATTTTGTTCAAATCAAAAGGAAACACCCAAAGAAGAGGTAATTATTTTATCACCTCTTTCAAAGTTCTTTTATTCTTCCACTTTATCTTACTTTATTATTTCCATAGAAAATAATAACTCCAATACCTTATAAATAATTTTATTTTATTATAAATATGGTACAACCATACTCATTATTCTAACCACCCTATTAATGATTATGTCACCATGCCTGCGTACGTACGGTTTACCATCTCCACGTCGTGGTGTAATTTGTTATTCAACACTATGTTATTTGGATGGATATAATGATGAGTAATATGTATATAAATAATGAAAATAACATTATAATTTTTCTTTACTATTAATTTACCATCCAATTCCACACCATTTAATCATTAAGGAAATGATATCATCGCTCGTGTTTACGTACGGTTTACCGTCTCCACGACATGATGAGATTCATTTCCAGGTTCACCATTCAAAGATGATTATAAAAATATATATTATTAATATATATGTAATATATTAAATAATAATGCTACTGGAGATATATATATATATATATATATATATACTTACATATATCTTATTCACTTACATCCGTTCAATACGATATGAAAACGAAAACAGTGTTTATGCGTATGTACGGTCTACCGTCTCCGTAAACGGTGTTTTCCATTTCATATATCTATCTATTATACACATTTATATTCTAAATATATATTATATATAAATAATTTTTTATATTTTAGAAGTATTTAAATCATGATCTAAGTGATATGATCAATAATAACAAGTTAAACCACGTAAGATAAAGAAAGTGATTATTACCCGAAATATTAATTTGACATGGAAATTATTATTAAATGGGTAGTATAAAGTCATAAATGAATCATGTATGATATAATAAATATTAATATGGTTCTGGTATAATTTAATAACATATTATGGTCATTATACAGGGGGTTAAATGTACCCTCGACCAAAGGGAAGTACAAGATAAGGGTTAATTCCTCAATCTCATTATTATCTGAGATTGTTTATGTGTAAGTATTTTCTGGGACACATTTATTATCCATGTCCATGTTTCATAAAATACTTTTTCAAAATTATTCTTTTAAGGTAATATTTAACTAAAACAACATTTTAAATTTTTTAAACATTTATTCTTCTAAATCTTTACCATTAATGTCCATGTTTTCAAAATAGTTTTAAGGATTTATTTATATGAACATGATTGTTTTAAAAAGTTAATTCCTTTCAAAAGTTTTAAAGTGGTATGGGACACTTTGATTCAAAAATCTATTTTAAATTACTTCCTTTATAAATGTGTTACTTTTAAATGATTTCACAAAAATGGATATTTCTCTCAAAAAGTTTTCTAAATAATTTTCAACTATGCAAACATCCTTTACTGGATATTATTCATGATTGAGGTTGATTTATACAATCGTCCATATTTTATTTAATGGGTTATGATATGTTTGACTTTTAATGTGCTATTTTTATACCCTTCATGGTTTATGGCTGAAGTACTGAAATTTCTTATGCTAGTTTTAATACGAATGTTTATGTTATGTTTCAACATTTTCATATGAGGAATGCAGTGGACTTAGTAAGTGATGGGTGGGGCCCACTATAGCCTCTCAATGCATCGGTATGTCTCATGAGACAAACTAGTGTCTCGGCACAAGGCCTTGACAAAAAATTTATTTGTATTCTTGGCACGATGCCTTGAATATGTGGTAATGATGTCTGGCATTAGTCATTCCCTCATTATGAAATTAATTATTACATGTGATTATTCAACTAGTATAATATCCATGTGCATGTTTATATGGTAATTTTTGATTTATTTTCTCCATATTATGTTCAATTTTATGTTTAAAATTATGTTGGTTTTATTACACATCTTTCCTTAAATGTTTATAGCTTCCGCTAAATTATTTACCCTTATTGAGCATCTGAGCTCACCACTTTCTTATGTTTTGTTTTCCCAGGATTCCAAGAAGTGTATTATGTTTGATATGCAGGATTAAGCTAGGGAAAAAATGGCATTATCAATGGATTATTTATGTTGTGTTTTATGTTTGAATGTGTAATGTAACATTCATGTATATAATCTATTTTCCAAGACTTCTAAACTAATTGGTCCTTCAGGACTTGATTCCTTGTAATCTTGCCAATGTATTAAAATAATGCACTGAATCTGTGTAACTGGGGTCGGGCGTTACATCAAGTCTACACACACCCACATGTGAATCATATTATTAAATGGTCTCATATACTACACATACACCCACATTCATAAAAAAACACAAAATTATATACAAGAACCACAAATATTAATGACTTCTTACTTCAAGAGTTTTGATGCCCAATTTCAAGAATTTTCATTTAGATCATTCCCACACACCAAATATCCCTATAATCATACCCAATTCATCACATGAAGATTCAATAATTAATATACAATAATAATCATATGATAAGTGAAAAAAAATTATTAAACTTACTCAACAAGAATCACTACTACCAATGGATGTTGATCTGATCAAGTGAGAGAGAATGGTTCTCTATAAATCCAAGATCTGATCCTTCAATGATCCAAAAATTATCTATTAGATCACATAGGGGTCTATAGATCAAACCATATCAATATATACCTATGATTAATCCGAATATAAAAAGGATTTTAGGATATAATGGTTTGATCATAACAAATGGAAGTCATTGTATCAATCAAATATTCAAACGGATAAGAAGAGAGAATAAGTGTTTCGAATTCACCTTAATAGAGAACCTCTATTAATTTTGGTCATAGGAGGGTTCATATATGTGAATGAGATAGGTTAAAATAGTTTTAGGGGGAATTATTGGGTCAATCCCTATTAAACATTATCCTGGATCCCATTGGATGGCTAATGGAAGCCATCCAAATGGATGGTATCTCTATGAAGAAGATTGGGATACTACCTCATCCACCAACTGAATAATGGAACCTAGGTTCTTATTGGGACATAGACACATCCACTAGATAATTGGTGACACTGAATTGGCTAGTTGGTGGAACCCCAATAGATCTAAAGCTACTGATTGGTGCTTATAGCTCCTTAAACTCTCCATCCCTAGTCCCTGAAGGCATCTAATACATCTCAAAATCCATACAACCAGGATATGTCAAAATTAAAGTAAATTATACCTTGAAATTTTGAGGATGTTACAAAAATAGTCCATTTATGGATTAAATAAATTTTCTTTGAGTTGGAACATCCAGTTTGAAGATTCAAGCAAAAAAGTTAGGTTTCATATAGAATTAAAATGATTCTTGTATATAAAATCGAGTTATTTTGAGTGTCGTGATGTTTCTAGTATTTTATGTGGGTGACATACTACTTATCAGAAATTAATTCCCAGCTTTAAATTCTATAAAAAATTTGGAAATTTATTCTCAAGGAAGGACATGGGTGAAGCAGTCATCAAACTATGTATTAAAATATATAGAGATATTTTGAAACAATTTATTGGACTGAGTCAAAACACATATATTGGTAAATTGATAAATTAGTTTGGTTTTAAGAACTCCAAGAAGTTTAATTTACCATTTTTTCATGGAACGGATCTTAGGAAGATTAAATATCCTACTAAAGATTCGAAAAGCATGGATATAAATCCTTAAGAGTCTACCATATGATCAATCTTGTATGTTATGTTATGTACTCAATGTAATGTGGCATATGATTTGAGAATAACAAGTATATGCCAATACAATCCTAGTGAGAATCATTGAATGGTTATCAAGAATATCCATAAGTACTTAAGAAGAATTTATAATATGTTATTGGTCTTTGGAGGTGAGGGTGAGATCATTATAAGTGGTTATATTGATTTTATTTTTAAATATAATAAATTCAATATGAAATAAAAATCTAGTTTCATGTTTTTACTCAATGGTGTAGATTGATGGTTGTATGCACTAAGATTCCAAACATGGCATGGTAGTTTAGACCGAATCATAGTGTATCAATAATTACACCATGGAATAGTGTAATACACTATGTTGTGGAGATTATATATGATATTATTGTATTATATGAAAATTCCTAGTTTGACCTCCATTTTCCACCTCAACTATCATAATTTATTATAATCATAATATGTTGATGATTGGGAGGGGTTTTAATTTCCCATGTAATTTTTTAAGCATTAAACAATGAATCAAAAATTTATGATCCATTGTGAAATGTTATTTGAAATGCTTCATTCAGTGGGATCAGAATATATGAAACACTTGGACACCTTAGAGTCCCCTTGGTTGCCCTATATATGGAGTCTCATGGATTGTGATAATTTTTTTCATTTGATTATGTCAAGACACTATGAAAATTCTTGGTAGATATTCTTTTGAGCTCTCATTCCTATCCTGCCTTTAAAAAAGTTTTCAATATACCATTGGTAATGAGGGAGATCCTTACCAAGCATAAGGGGATTGTTACAATTCATGGATACCACTAGAGGAATGATTCTTTTTTCTACCTATTAGTAGTCTTGATCAAATTCTTGTAAATATATTTGATTTTCCATATTCATTAGTATAAGTTATGTCATTCTTATTGATATTTTTTATATTAATTCAATATATATAGACATATTCTATATTTGATCGGGTTTTAGAGTTGTTCTCTCACTATGTTTTAGATGTTAAACTTCCCTTTAAAACCCTTTAGTGGTGTCAAAGTTGATCTATCAATGTTTGGTTTGAAATTCAACTGGATAAATAATACTAGAAAAATAGGTTTTTCAGCTTTCATGGCATAGAAGATTACAAAACACCCATTTATATTATTGAGAATCCAATACCACAACACGTTTCTTTTGAAAATGGGTGATTCAATTCTAGATTCCAATATACTACAACATAGTTTTGTAAATATATGCATTGTGTGCAATTTGAATAAATAATTGAAAAATATAGCATCTTAGGATGATGACCTTTATAAGGTACATGATATTTATACCATGGTGGCCTTCAAAAAGAGAACCTCCATGGAATAGTAAAAAATGAGAAGCCATTTTACACAATTGTTCGTCTACCCAAAATGGAAACCAGAAATGTATGACTTGGAGAAATTACATTTCAAAACATCATGCTCAAAACACCTTTTCCAACAAAAATTTCCAAAAAAAAATTGGTCATGTTCTTCCCTTGTTAATATTTTTCACCATGAGTAAGACCATGTCATGATGAAAGGGGATTTTTAGATAAATTTTAAAGAAAATAATGTTTTACTTAAAATTATCAAAAACCTTAACCAGTATAGGCCCTCCAAACTCTCTCAAAATATAATTGTGAGATTTAAATCATACCAAAAATGTTTTGATAGATTTTAATATTTTTAAAATGGATTTAAATTGTTGAATAATTCATAAAGTGTTTATAAATTATAAAATAAAGTAAAATATAAAAAATTTATATTAATTTATAAACAGTTTATAAATATAAATATAAAATTTTTATACTAAGTCCTTATTTTAAAAAATATATATTTCTTCATTCCAAAAATCAGTGTAAATATTGATATGATCAATGTTTTAAATAAAATAAAATATGTGAATAAATTTATGTGAATTATTTACAAATATATGAAATGTTTATTAATCAATAATAAAAGTGTTCATAAAATATATCATATTTTTAATATAAAGGAGTTCATATTAAATACATGTAAATGATAATATTAAATTTTCATATTTCATAAAAGTTAATTATTCAAGTTTATTCATGCCTAAATTTTAAAGTGTTTATAATTTATTTATGAATTTTTCATAAATTTTTTATTTAGTTTTTAAATATGTGAATTTTTCATATATTTATTTATTCCCTATATTATTTGTACATAAAAAATGTTTATATTAAGAATTGGGATGTATTATTTGGTTAAAAGTGATAAACTTATTCTATACTTTTCATACATACATTTAAGGATTTGCATTCTAGGTATGATAATGGATTCAGTTTTATTCTACCTTAACTTTAGCTTGTATTGGGTTATGATATTTAATTAAGAAGTTGATTATATTTTATACATATTAATTATTATAATTATAATGGGATTTAAATATCTCTTGAGTAAAGTGTCATTGGGTAGAGGAAATTTGGGTCGGACTACTCACTATCCTAGAGGCTTATGCCTTATCTATAAAAGTGGGAGTTGGTTATCTGTCACTCCAAGAATACTCTTATGGGGATTGTTAATTTCATATGATTTAAAATATTTACATGGAATGGTTTAATTTACCTTATCCATAGGATGCATTTGGATATGTATGAATATAGTTGGATTTTAATTTGGGTTAGTAACACAAGCCATGAGTTGTGTAAAGAGTTTCACATCAATGTGGTTTTAACATGTTGATTTGGTGTAAGGAATAGGATAAAAACTAAATAATTAGAATCATTAATACATAAGGGAATAATATGATATATATATGGTGAGATTAAATCCCATTAAAAATACTAAATGTTTGATTCCTTCCAAAGAAAACACATATCAACACCTTAATCATCCAACTGGTTCATTTTTTTATTAAGCTAAGTGACCATAAATTATCTTTTATAAGTATTCGTAGAGATATATAACCCTAAAATATAGGTAACCAAATCCTTATATGACCTTTAGGTCACACTTATCTGGGAAACCCTTAGGAAGTATACTAGTGGAATAAAGTTGAGTTTATCCATATAATGGATTAGGAAAAGAGTTTCATTCCCAACTAGCTAAGGAAAATATATGATGTTTTTGGGATAATTCCATAATTAAATATCTATGTGGTGAAATAAACACTAAATTTTTCTCATTACTTAGTAAAATATGGATCTTTTCCCACTAATGGTTGTGGTGAAATTAAAATGGGGTATAATTTTAGTGGTATAATGTTTAATAAAATTTCTTATTAGATATTCATAAAAATGATACATATCTGATAATAGATTTAGTTTTGGAAATAATTTCATCATCATCATCCAACATGACTTTGATATCTATATTCTAAAAAGAGAAGCTTAATGTAAGAAACTCCTTGAAATGGTACAAAAATTAAGAGTTTTTCTTAAGAAGGAAAATTTTTATGTGTTAAAATAACCCCTTATTGAGTTTCTAACTATTAAAGTTATTCAACACTAGAATATAGATTCTTATGAGAAGAAAATAATAATTCAATTCAGGTATCAAAATAATTAGATCAAAATGAACTAAGTGATTTTATACTCCACTCATATACTAAATATGATTGGGTATGTTAATTTTTTCAAAATATTAGAGGTTTCCTCTAATGCTTATTTTGGTTATTGAATTCATTTTTCTATCGTTGCTGGAAATATTTTGATGATGTGAATGAGTTCAAGAAATCGTTATGCTATTTTTTCAAAATATTGAGGAAAGATAGACTAGGGTATGGTATTTTTTAGATTTGGCGTTGTGTTGAAAGTACAAGTGGGTAAAAGTTCAAACCTGAAGAACAAAAGTTAGTTGGATATTCTCTTAAGGTTTATTTGGAATACTTATTCAAGGTCATTGAAACCTATTGGTAATTTCATGGGGGAGGAAATTATTAACATAATATGGAACTATCTAGGATACCTAAATAGGTTTAGGAAACTCCATGGAAATTACATTTATGGTATTGATGTTATAGAAATAAATTCATTGATTTTTAATGGTATATGACACCTAATATGTGTTTTACAAGAATTATAAATATACAAAAGTTCAAAAAAGGAAAGGATTTATTGATCTTGTAATTTTTTTTCAAGTGGTTAATAAAAGTTTTTTTGATCCATAAAGTTGATAACAAAGAGATTTATCAAGTTTGGATAGAGATAAAGGGTGTGTATAGTTGACTCATTTCTCTTATATTATAAGAGGAGTTGTTTTAAAAAAATATTTATATGAAAAATATGAGATTAATACATATAATTTATGATTAATTTGGTTTTATAAGAAGGATAGAGGAATTTATCTATTTGTTAATTAAGATTTATTTCCTAGCACAAAGGATTTTGTGTATCTTAGCTTGATATTCCTAAAAGAATATAATTACTAAGAGGCAAGTGAGAGTATTTAGGGAATTTGATAAGTTAAAATTTATCAAATAAAATATTATTATAGTCAAAATTAAAAGTGAATACCACCAAATATTCTAAACTATTTTAGGGTATATTAATAAATAGAAATTTAAGAAGTTACATTTAGTTATAGTAATGAGGTGAATGTCACTTTATATCCAAAATCAGTTTAGGGTATGTTAGTAAAAGGTTAATGTAAAGAGTTACATAAGTTAACAAAAATATTTCAAGGAAATTTTTTGATGGAATTGGTTCTAATGATGATGATGATAATAAAATTAGAAATATTTATAATTATACAAAAAAAGTTAGTAACGTCATAAAATTCGATGTTGTGAAACAAAGAATCTTAAATATTATTTTAAAGGATTTTAACACTAGGAATATGATTCCTAAGTATCAAATTTTTTCAAACTATATTTCTTCATAGATGTTACTCACTAATGAGTTTAGTGGGATATTTTTATCAAATTTTCACATTGATATGTGGAAATAATTACATAGAGATACATTGAGTGTAACAAAACTCATAAAGTGCATTAAACATAATGATGTTCGAGAAGTGTATCATATATGATATGTTATAAAAGATATTATGTATGGTTTTTTTAACTATTCATAAAGGATTTTAAGGATATAAAATGTATCATGTTATATTAAAGGCAATCTCTACTTTATCATTATTTCATTTTGGTTGCATATGTGTGTGTGTGTATATTGTAAAGTGAAATAAAAATTAACCTCTCAAATTAATACTTTGATTTATCCCTAATTTATGTTCATAATGGAGTATTTTAGGTTTTGGTGAAATGTTAAGGTTATCATGAGTAGGATTCTTGTATCGGGATACATGATATGATCATAAGACAAAAAATGGGTTTTGTTTGCTAGATTACCCATGAATTATACCACATGGAGTGTCATACACTATGTATTTGGTATACTAGGGGTGCATGGTTTATATTTTAAGTCCCCACTACTTTAAATTGGTGAGATACCTAACATGAGAGCCTTTATACTTTGATATATTTATTACACAATTCTTGAGGCTTGGCTAATTAGGGGGTATTTGGGTATGTTGTTGGTCATATTTTCAGTTAGATCTTGACCAAGATGGGGGTTTTCCTCTTGTATGATGAGTATGATATTTGGTCCCCTAATTTAGATATATTAAGAAAGTATATAGGAATTCCTAGTTAAGTCATATGATGTGATTATATATCAACTGAGGGGGAATGTGATGTTCTCATCTATAATGGTGAATGAAATGTGATGTATTCATCGATTTATTCAGTCTATACTCATAGAATTGAGAATGTTTGAGTAGCTATGTAGGATTAAATAATTTGTTCCTTTTGGTTTCTCGATGTATTTGATAAAGGGATCATATAAAAATCCATAGTTGTATATGTTGTAGCTATTGGACACATGTATAGAGATACATGTTTTTGATGGCAGTCATGTTAGATCCTTTTGTAGCTTGAGCTGCATTGATGCTTTTCTAGAGGCTACTATTTTCTTATATTTATGAATTCAGGGATACATATTTTTTCAATTCTACAAAGTACCATGGGGTTACAATTTTTGGTTGTGTAAATGAGGATCAATTTTATTGAAAATTAAGATTTTCTATAAAATTGTTTTGGATGAGATCTGAAAGAAGTTATGGATGGTTTTTTACAAGTTGTTATATATGACGTAACATGTGGTGAAAATATATGGTAATTTTTCCAAATAAGAGTTTTGGAAGATATCCAAAAATGAGTTTTTAATACATTTTAACAAGTTATTATATATAATGTGACAAAAGGTGAAAGTGCGATAATTCGATAAGGTTTTTAGTGCAATTGGGAGATCAAAAATTATGTGCACTAAAAGGCCAACCTCATCATGGTATATACTTAAGTACACTATAGAATAGTGTAAGAAAATATGTGGTGGTGAATATATATGTGATTATCACATTATACGATAATTATTGATTCGAATACCATCTTTCACCTCAACTATCATAATTAGTTGCAATAATCATATGATAATGATTAGAAGGAGTTTTAATGTCCCATGAAATTTTTTAAGTCTTAAACAATGAATCATGAATTAATGAGTCATTATTAAATATTTTGTGAAACATTTAATTGAATTGAATGAGAATTTTTCAAATGTTTGGACTCTTTATAGTCCCCTTGGTTGGCCTATATATGGAGGCTCTTGGATTGTGATAATGTGTTTAATTTGATTATGTCAAGACACTACAAAACTCCACAACCAATTTTTTCTCAAGATAAAGTTTCAATAATACCATTGAATAGGTTTTTAGTAGACCATTGGTAGGGATAGAGAACCTTCATGAGCATCAAGAGATTCATAAAAAAAATTACCTTTGGAGGAAGGACCATTTTGATTGCTTCTCAATGGTCTTGATTAAAATCTTTTGAAGATATTTCATAGGAAAAATCTACTGGTGTAAGGTATTTTATTCTTATTGTTCTTAATTTATATTCATTCCAATCATATATATAGATTTTGGGTTTAATCAAGATTTATATTCATTCTTCTATTGCATTTTAGATGTTAGATATCCCTTAAAATCCTTTAGGGGTATCAATTGGAAAAGTTCCAAAAAATATACAATGGTGGGATTGATAATAGAGGCAGAGTATATCACTACACCAAACAATATGAATTAATATGTTTGGATTAATATGTTCATCACTGAACAAGGAGTGGTTCCAATAATTGAGGGAGTAATTGAGATTTTTTGTGGAAACAAAGTAGTTATTTCTCAAGCCAAGGAACTCTGGTCTCGCCAATGGACCAAACACATCCTTATTAAATACCATCTCATTTGAGAGATTGTTGCAAGGGGTGATTTAAAGATCTATTGGGTGGTTAAAAATTAAAATATATAAAATATATTGAAAAAATCATTAACATAGGAAAATCATGAGTGTCATGTTGAATCACTTAGTATTAAGGCACATGACATATTATAAGTAATGGTTGTAATGTGTATCAAGGATTTATAATAGAGGAAATATCTATTTATCCTTCATTCATGTGTATTTTATATATTATATGAATATTATAGTGATAATATCCCCTAAAAGTATGACTTTTATTTTTTTCCTAATTAATGGTCATCACATAGTATCATGGGTTGTGATGATATATTAAGATTAGCATGAGTAGAATCTTGTATGCAATACAGAGTAGACTCATGAGATAATAAGTAGAGACTTATTATCTAGAATGACCTGCTAAATTAAATCACATGGAATATCATGAGATCATTGATATACTTAATCATGTATACTTATTATTAATCTCCATTACCTAAGGTTTTAAATACACTTATCATGTAAACCCTCATAATTTAAAACCTTTTTTACATCAGCCTTGATTCTGAGCTAATCAGGGTATGGTTGGGTATGTTGGTGATCATGTCATTAGTTAAGGTTAAATTGGATGAAATTTGTCCTATTTTATAAAAAGTATTGAATCTATTCCCATGATTTAATTAGAGTAAATAAATGTGTGACCATTCTTAGTTGAGTGACATGTAATGTGCTTAAGTACTTAGAAGAATGAAATGTGATGAATTCATTCATACTAGTCAGACTATTTTAAAAAATCGTGAATGTATAAGTTGAACTATACTATATGGAATTGTTCCATGTCTAGTTATCACTATATGTCTTAGAAAAGGGGATTATATGAGTATACATATGATATATATGATACATATTATAGTAGACATGTTTATATAGAGATATGAGTGTGTTTGATAGTGATAATTCCAGAACCCTTTGTAGCTTGAGTAGTACTGACATTTTTCAAGAGGCCTCTATTTTCTTACATATATGAATTAGGGAATTCATATTTATGGTCAACACTACATAGACCCATACGGTAACATGTCTATGTCTTGTAATAAATATTGGAATTTTGGATGAAGTGTTTTCCCCAAAATGAATAGATTTTGATAAACTATATCCAAAGGAGCTTGGATAGATTCACAAAGTATTATAATGTTTTTTCATAAATTACTTATAGGATTTTAGTGGAAGTGATATATTGATGGATATGGACTAAAAGGGGTGAATTATATTGTATTATTCTTCCATATCATAAGTCATGATATAAATATGATTTATATCATAGGATATGATATGCTTATATAATTAAAAGAATATGTGCCTATATAATATTGTACAATTTATCTTATGACATGAGTTACTATGTTCATTGATACTATAACATCTTTAAAATAGTTTTACATCAGTTATTAATCAAATATTTGATTCATTTATGGAATAAAAGTCATATTACGATCAATGAAATATTAAAAGATCATAATAATCCAATGAGAATATGGTATGGGTAACATATCTTGGTTTCCAAACATCACTAGTTTATGATCAGGTTCTTACACTAAATGAAGAAAGTCTATATAAAAGATTACATCCTCCTTTCGGGTGGTGTTCATTCTTCAAGAAAAGTCAAAGCTCTTGTCACGAACTAGCCCGGGTACCCTGGTAACCCAATAACTAAGCCAGTCCTAATATGGCCCGAAGGGTGTTCCCAATCCCCATGGGTTGGTGACTAGCACCTGGCATCATACAATTGAAACTGGGAATAGTTTTTTCACAAGCATTTCAGAAGTAAAATGAGACAAATCAGCAGTATAACAAAAGAAACTCCACTTAGAGTAAAGTACCAGAATACAACAGAGAATAGATATGTCCAAAGTAATACAACCCAAGTACCAAAATAGGGAAAAACAACACAAGTCGCTAATGAAACAACTCATCACATCCAATGTTCAACAGCTAAATCCACCACCAAGAGATCCTTTCCCCTAACTCAAACCTGTAATGAGGTAATCTACAAACACCCGAAGGTACAAGTTGGGTGTGAAATAGAAATCCCAGTAGGGTCTCACTTAGGCTTATATAACATAGTATAATGATAGATTAACCAAAGTAATGCTTTCAATTTTAAAATAAATATGTTTGTCATTTTAAATTTTATCTAAAAAAATAATGTTATACAATTCAAATGATGGGAAAATTCTTTAAGAAAAGTCTTTAAAGTGATGGAATATTTCTAAAACAATGGATTAAATTAAAATTTTATTTAAAATAGTTTACATAAATTATAAAGAAATATAAAGCAGTTCAAACAAAATTGGTATACATTTATATCTCAAATATAAATAACAAGCAATAAACATGGTAATTTTCCAAATATGTATGATAGTGTTTCTGGGTATAGTACCATGCACTCTCTAAAGTGATCTTGGTAATATTTTTATACACACATCCCCCTAACACTGGCCAAAGGGGACTCATCACCATCCCATCAAGGATGTGACCCGTTACATGTATGTTTTATAACATTGTAATAGTGTAGAGTGTGTCCAAATAACTTACAAACTACCTAAGGATTTCATGTGATCTTACACAATAAATGATGTGAAACTAATTTTAAGACTTTTTAAAACACAATAAAATCCTATTCTTTTATTTCAATTCCAATTTTCCATTTAAAACCAAGATAGGTTTTAATAAAAAACATGTCCATTTAATAAGATAAAACCACTAGATTTCTATCAAAACATTTTAATCCATTTTCACAAGTATTAAATCCATTCAAAACCGATTCCATAAATTTCATAATTCATTTCCAAAATTAAATTAAACAATTTAATTTAAATCATTTCCATAAAAATTCCAATTTAAATTAAACAATTTAAATCAAATAATTTCCATAAACACATCCCAATTCAATGGAAATGGGGTTTTTCCCAATTATCTGGCCAAAACCATTTCAAATATACCAATTCACTAGAATTGGATTTTATTATATCAATTTAAAGAAAGTTTGATCAAAAAAATTTAAATCAGCAGTTGAAATAAATCAAGAAAATTCAAAGTTAATCAACTCAGCTAAACAGGATGGAATCACCTAACTTTTCTTGAAACTCAACACTTTCAATAGCACTCATCAATGAGAAAGAAGGTTTATAAGACCACAAAACACAATGTAGAGACTATATCCAACACCATGGGTCATAGGTCCATCAATTTTAGCATGATTTATTGAAATACCAAAGGAGGGGAAAGAGATAATGATGAAGAACGAAGGATAACGCTTACCCAAGAATCACACCGCAAGCACAATGATGATTTAATGCCAAAAGAGGGGATCCAGAAGGGTTGGAGAGCTTCAATATTGTCTATGTAAGGCCTTAGGTCGAGGGAGAATAAATTGGAGTGGAGGAGAAAAGAGATATCATCTGTTCTGCCTGTTTAAAAAACTATAGTCGGGGTATTACATGACGTGTAATACCCTTTCACATCGTGAAATATTTAAGTTTCATAACCATGGAAAAACATTTCACTTTAAATTAAAAATCGTTCATTAAATAACTCATGATGTGTAAAGGCTATTAGTGATTTGTAACCATCACAACGTAAATCCTTTTATGACTTGCCTCCAAAAACCATTACATGTCGTGTAACCTAATTACACTGCATGTAATCCTCCAGAATCCTATAGAAAACGCTGGTTAAAGCTGAGAGTCCAATAAATATCTAACTTATCCATTATAGGTATCCTCCCAATTCATTATCAATCCTACCCATTCAAAAAAAATCCACAACAAGGTTAAAGACATGTTTTTCAGATCGGTAATGGGATGTTATAACCTCCCCATAATAAAAACTTGTTGTCCCTAAGAAGCCTATAAATAATATTCCACGCCAAAAATATGAGGCCACTACTCTCTCATCAGAGACTTGTGTTCCTAAATATCATTATTATCAAAATCATGATATCATAATGCACGAACCAAAGGTATCATCCTCCCATGAATTACCTTAGTCTTGGAATCAACTATCCTGGCTGGCTTCTTTGTCAAAGATAAATCTGGTTCAATATCTAAATCACTCTAGATCAAAACATGACATGGATCAAATAAACACTTTCTTAGCTTCAATACATGGAATACGTTATGTATTGATGTCAGCTGTGGTGGAAGTGCTAAATGGTATGAAACATTCCCCACCTATTCAACAACCTCAAAAGGTCCCCCAAAATGAGGAGTAAGATTCCCTTTCCTCCCAAGTTGCTGATTACCCAAACGGGTTGAAACTTTCAAGAACACATAGTCACCAACTGATAAATCGAAAGTAATATGGTGATGATAAAAATAATACTTATATTGGTTATGTGTTTTCAACATTCTATGATTAATCGTCTAAATTTTGTTTTTGTATCTTGTACAAGCTTGGTCCAACTAAGGAACTTTCACCAATCTCCAACCAACACAATGGATATTTACAAATTCGGCCATACAAGGCCTCAAATGTGTCATTATGATCATGGAATGGTAACTATTGTTATAAGAAAACTCAACCAGGACTAAATGATCATCCCAAGACCCACCAAATTTGAGAACACATGCACTGAGCATATCCTATAAAATCCGTATATCTCTCTATATCTAGTCATCCGACTACAGATGGTAGGATGTGATAAAATAGAACTAAGATCCTAGTGACTCAAAAAGTCCTCTCCAAAATCAATAAGTTAACTGAGGATCTCTATCAGAGACTATATCAGAGGGAACTCCATGAAAATAGACAATATCTTTCGTGTAGAGATTTCCCAACGCCTCAACTTTGGTTGTATCGTGAATGGGTAAAAAGTGAGATAACTTGGTTAACCTATTGATCACAACCCATATTTAATTCTTATTTATCTGGGTATGAGGCAACCTAACCAAAAATGTCCATAGAGACTTCATAAAACCTCCAAGTAGGGAATAGAAATGGTTTAAGTAAACCCGAAGGTTTTTGATACTATGCCTTCACCTACTGACATATATAGAAATGTTACACAAACTCAGCAATTCCTCATCTCATCCCTAGAAACCATAACTACTGCCACATGTTATAGAACATCTTAGTGGTTCTTGGGTGCACAGCCCGCTGGGAATTATGAAAATCCCCCATCACATCCTCTCTTTCTTCCAATCGAACAACAAAGAGATTTATATATCATAGAACATCCTCTTTGGGGTACAACCATAGGGAAACTATATCACCACCATAAAGAGAGTCTCCAATGCTATAGAATTCATCATCAATCTCTTAATCCTGAAGAATCATCTTGAGAAGAGTGGATTTCAAATGAACGCTAGATAAAGCAACATCATTCCATTTCTCCTAGACTCCAATATGAAATTTTTCAAAGAGAGACATAAAATTCCACTCTTCTTAAGATTCCTTCACTACTTGGGTTGGAAGTTTCCTAATCAACGCATCTTCAATGACATTCCCTTTACTCAGGGTATAAGAGATTTCAAAATCAAAATACTGTAGGTATTCCACCCAACGCCTCTAGTGGAGATTAAAATATTTTTTAGAGAAGATATAGCTCAAGATTTTGTGGTCTGAATACATAGTAAACTTTTCTCCAAAAAGGTAGTGCTTCCAACTCTTAAGTGTGTGCATCACAGCTTCAAGTTCAAATTCATGGGTAGTATAATTCTTCTCATGTGACTTAATCTGATGAGATCCATAAGTAACTACATGATCTCCATAAATAAGAATGCAACCCAATCCTGAACCTAGTGCATCTCAAAAGAACACATATCCCTACTCAGCCTCTAGAAGAGTCAACACCGGTGCAGTAGTAAAAAGACAGTTCATATCAACAAAATAACTTTGACACTTATCATTCCATGAAAATTTCATCCCCTTGTGAGTCAAAGTAGTCCTTGGAGAATCCAACTTCAAGAAGTCCTTAATGAACTGATGAAAATATCCAACTAATCCCAAGAATCTTTGAATCTCAAAGATATTATGTGGTTTCTCCCAAGTCATAACAGCCTTCAACTTCATAGGGTCAAATGATATACCCTATTCAGACACCATGTGTCCCAAAAAATTCACTTCCTAAATCCAAAAACCACAATTTGAAAGCTTGTTATAGAGTTGTTGATTTATCAGTAGACTCAAAACTATTATTAATAGACTCAGAACTATTATCAGATGATGCATGTGATCCTCCTCAAACATAGAGTAAATGAGGATTTAATCTATAATGACTACCACAAATGTATCCAGATACTCATGGAAAATACTATTAATTAGATCCATGAAAACTACAGGAGAATTTTTCAGACCAAAAAGAAAAACAAGGTACTCATAATGGTTGTACCTTCTCTGAAAGGAGGTTTTATAAATGTCGGATCATTTTATCCTTAACTGATGGTAACAAGATCATAGTTCAGTCTTTGAAAACCACTTCTCCCAATTCAACTGATCAAACGGATCATCAATTCATGGCAACAGATACTTGTTCTTTACCATAACTCGATTGATATTTAGGTATTCAACATATAAGAGAAGGGAACCATCAGCTTTCTTAGAAAAGAGAACCAATGCCACCCAAGGTGACACACTAGGGAATATAAATCCTTTCTCAAGAAGATTTTCTAATTGGGACTTCAACTCTTTCATTTCCACAAGATCCATTCAGTAAGAGGGAATAGAAACTGGTTGAGTTCGAGACATTAATTCAATAGAAAAATATACCTCCCTTACCGGTGGAAAATCAGAGAAGTATGAAAGAAACGTGTTGGGAAACTCAACAAAAACTAGAAGGAGATCACTACTCAAAGATTCCCACTCTAGATCAAAATAAAACATTGATATTACTTTACTCAACTTCGGATAAGAAGGTCTGGCTCTCCTCAAACTTGGGTCCCATTCTCTTTAAAAGACAACATACAAACCACTAGGTGTAGTAAAGTAGACCCACTAGAGATAAAAATTAATAAGGGATTTATTATCAATGAGCCAATCCATATTGAATATTATGTCAAGATATTTCATCTCAAGGACTAGAAAACTTCAAGCTAGCTCGGCATCTGATAGAGATAAGAAACAAGCAGGACTACGGAGACCCTACTATCTATTTGTACCAAGCGGGTATAAATATCCATTGCATAAGATAAAATCTCCACAGGAATATTAAGCATATTAACAATACAGGTTGAAATAATTGAGTGAGATGAACCAGTATCAAATAAAGCAGTCTCTAATAGTGAAGTTATAGTAATGGAACCTCTCACAGTTGTTGTACCCGTGTCAGATTCCTCTAGAGAATCTTCCACTGTGTGAAGTAGTTTCATTCTAAATTCCTATGGCTAGAACCATTTTATACGTGAAGAATCTGATTGCCCCACACTTTTAGGAGGATCCAATGATCTTTTCCCACTACATGAAGTAGAAAAGTTGTGGTAGAATCTTTATTAGTGTCCTGAATTTCCGCATGAGCTATAGTTCTTGGGTGCCTCAATGAAAATCCTCTTAGAATTTATGGGCTTTCCACACTGATAGTAAATCAAAGGACATCCTCCTAGAACTGTAGGAGGTCAGGAATGACCCTACCCTCAAGAACTGCCATGAGATTCATCACGCTTCTGCTTTCCCTTGAATGAACCGACACTGCCACTAGGAGAAAAAGGAACTCCCATCAACCCTGACTTTCCAGCCAGGTCCATCTCAACCATCATCTCCATATCTAGTACATCACCAAAAGTGGGTAGCTTTAGAAATAAAACCTAAGAATAGATATACAATCGATGTCCCAAATCAAATCATTGAGCCTTAATCCTCTCATTATATTCAATATCAGGTGAAAAATACAAAATCTTAGCAAAGCGATTTGAATACTCAGTCATGATTCTGTCATCCTATGCAAGCTTGAAAACTCCACATCCTTGGCCAACACCATTGAATATGGATAGAACTGGTCTGTGAAAATAACCTTGAAGTCCTTCCACTTTAATCCCTCATGTTTCTTCATTTTCACCATCGTGTCCCACCATCTCCTACTTGTTCCTTCCAAAACAAAGGTGGAAAATTTTACCTTGATCTCATTCAGTGTCTCCAAGAACTCAAATAGATGTTCTATATTGACAAACCATTCCTCATTATGTTGAGGATTAGTGGAGCCTTTGAAAACCGGTGGCTTCTAGTGAAGTAACTCTTGAGAATGATTTCGCAGAACATCCCCCTAAGGATCCACAACTAGAGCCAGAATAAGAACTGGAGGTGGTGCCTGTCCCAGAGCTTGGACAGTGCACACAATCACCTCAACTAGATTTGGGTCCACCGAAGGATTCTCTTGCTATGGTTCAGCAGAAACTTCTTCTTTGATCCTATTTTCACTTCTTCTCAGAGGCATGATGCTACAAAACATCAAAAGACAACAATGTAGACATCAGACTAACACACAAACTGAGAAACAAGGGAAATTATTTCCAACAGATGGAATAACAAGATTTGGATTTCAATCCATCCAAATCACAATATGTAAAATACTAGAACTAATCCACAATATTCCCTTCTCTGACCACCCCTAGTAACTTAAGGTTCATTGCGATGAGATCTGGTCAGGAACTCAATCACAACTACTGCCTAAGTCTTGAAAATATTTCAATTATATACTGACTTTAACAAAAAATCTCAACAGCCTCCTCTGATACCGTTTTTTCAGGAACTGGCCGAGGTACCCTAGTAGCTCGTTAACCGAGACAACCCTAACATGGCCCGAAGGGTGTTCCCGAACCCCACAAGTCATTGACTAGCACCTTACATCGTACAATTGAAAGTGGGAACAGTTTTTCTATAAGAATTGCAGAAGTAAAATGAGACAAGTCAGCATGCATAACAAAAGAAACTCCACAGGGAGTAATGTACCAGAATACAAAATGGAATAGACAAGCCCAAAGTACTACAACCCAAGTACCAAAACAGGTAAAAACCCATGTACCAAAGGAAACAATTCACCATGTACAAGGTTCAATAGCTGGATCCACCTCTA
Source organism: Viscum album (assembly GCA_963277665.1). Classification (NCBI taxonomy): domain Eukaryota; kingdom Viridiplantae; phylum Streptophyta; class Magnoliopsida; order Santalales; family Viscaceae; genus Viscum; species Viscum album. The sequence continues at coordinate 110,403,288 of OY728161.1, forward strand.
AGATATCATTTCCCCTTACTTGAACCTGGAATTATATAATCCATAAACACCTAAAGTTACAAGTAGGGTGTGAGCTAAAAATACCAGTAGAGTCTCACAAAGGATTCTATAATAGATTCTAATAATATATTAACCAAATTAATTCTTTCAATTTTAAAATAAATAGGTTTGGCATTTCAAATCATATTTAAACAAATCATTCTATACAGTTCAAATGATGGAGAAATACTTTAAGAAAAGGCTTCACAAGTGATGGAATATTTCTAAAAAATGGATTAAATAAAAAATTTATATAAAATAGTTTATATAAATTATTAAGTCATGTAAAGAGGTTCAAACAACATTGGAATACATTTATACCTCAAATATAAATAACAAGTGAGAAACATGGTCATCTTCCAAATAGGTATGATAGTGTTTTTGGTTATAGGACTCCACACTCTCTAAAGTGATCTCAGAAATATGTGTATACACACATCCCCCTAACACTGGCCAAAGGTGAATCATCACCATCCCATCAGGGATGTGACCTACTGTATGTATGTTTTAGAATGTTGTAATAGAATAGAGTGTGTCCAAATAACTTAAAAATTACCTAAGGATTTCATGTGATCTTACACAATCAATGATGGGCAATTTATTTTAAGACTTCTTAAAATACAATTAAATAAAATTCCTCTATTTCAATTCTAATTTTCCATTTAAAACCTAAATGTGATTTAATCAAAAACATGTCTCTTTAACAAGACAAAACCACTGGGTTTCTATCAAAACTTTTAATCCATTTTCACATGTTTGAAATCCTTTCAAAACCAATTCCATCAATTTAAAAATTAATTTCAATAATTAAATTCAATAATTTAATTGAAATTTTTTCCATCAAAATTCCAATTTAAATTAAACAATTTAAATCAACTAATTTTTAAAAACACACCCCAATTCAATGGAATTGGGGGGGGGGGTTTAAATTCTCATGCCAAAACCATTTTAAATCTCCCAATTCAATGGAATTGTATTTTATTACATCAACTGAAATAAATTTTTATAAAAAAAATTAAATCTACGCTAGAAATAAATCAAGAAAATTCAAATTTAATCAATTTGGATAAATAGGACAGAATCGCCTACCTTTTCCTAAAACTCAACACTCAAAACAGCACCTATCAATGAGAAAGAAGGTGTAGAAGAACCCAAAACACAAACTAAAGACTAGATACCACCCCATAGGGCATTGGTACATCAATTTCATGATGATTTATTGAAATCCCAGAGGAGGAGAAAGAGATGAAGATAAAGAACAAAGGATAATACTTACTCGGGAATCAAAACGCAATAGAAACGATTATCGAATTCCAAACGAGTGGATCCAAAAGGGTTGGAGAGCTTCAAGATTTACTAGGGAAGGACATAGGTTAAAGGAGAAAAAACTATAGTGGATAATAAAAGAGATCACAGTCATGCTTCTCATTTAAAAAACTGCAATCGGGGTATTACACAACTTGTAATACCCTTTCATGTTGTGAAATAGTTAAGTTTCATAACCATGGAAAAATTCATTTCATTAAATTGAAAACCATTCATTAAATAACTCACAATGTGTAAAGGATATTCATGATGTGAAACCTTTACAACATTAATCCTTTTATGACTTTCCTTCATAAATCATTACACGTCGTGCAACCCAATTACATGGTGTGTAATCCTCCAGTAGCCTGTAGAAAACCTCGGTTAAATATTAGAGTCCAAAAAATACCAAAATTCACCATTATAGGTATCCTCTGAATTAATTCTCAACCCTACCCAGTCAATAAAAAGTAAAATCCATGGCAAGTTTATAGGTATACCTTTCATATCAGTAATGTGATGTTACATCTCTATTCCTCTATGTTCTTCGTTTGTCTTTGAGGAGAATATACTAGCACACCTTTAGAGTCTGAGGGGGGACCTTTATTATATGAGGAATATAGTTGTAGAGACCTAAGCTTAAAGTACATGGAAATTACATTACATTTGTGTAATACTTAATACATGAAACAAACAAATTCCTAAAGACCATATTAGTTTAGTGTCTTTGGAAACTCAGAAAATAATCTTCTAATCATAGTGAGAGATCTTCAACATCTCCCATAAATATCTTCCCCTTTTGTTTTCCAAACTAAACCTTTCTTTATATCTTGGGGAAAAGAAAACATAGAAAGGGTGATCTTAAATTCTTAGTAAGTTTAAACATGGGGAAATTAAAACAAATCATATATATATGAATGTAAAAATATGAACATAATGTTTAAACATCAAAATCTTGATTCATGAAATAAATCTTGGTAGTACATAAGGCATGGATCATAAAAGAACATTAAACATGATAGAATATAATGATAATAAAACATGGAATTTTGGAAAACCATTAATCACATAATATGATTTCCATAGTATCCAAGGCATTGCTACCAAGACCATTATAGTAGATGAAATCCATTATGAAACCGGGTTTACTTGCCGTTCAAGCCCTGTATTACTGAACCGGATTTACTTTCCATTCCATCCATGTCTATATAATGAGATATAAATCTTTACCCAATGCATTTTAGGGAGATATAGGTCCCACCCACCTCATAATGAAATCATTCTTACATGTTCCATAAAAATATAAATCATTCAGCATAGCATAACCCATAAAATAAAATGGGATTCTTAAAAATCATGCCATCATAACATAATCCATGTAAGATAAATGGACTTCATAAAAATAATTCCCTCATAAAAATAATAAAATAAAAGTAATAATAGGGATATAAACATAACCCTATTTCATCTTATATGGAAAATAATTTTGATAAAACACTTGAACTTAATTCATGAGGAAAATATCCATTCTTCTTTAAAAAAAATTTCGTTTCTCAAAATGCCATGAAATTTTAAAATAAAATAATTTAGCTGAAAATAAACTTGAAATATTTTAGATGAAGATTCATGTAAATAAGGTGTTAAAAAGATGTAAAAAAATTTAATGTTTTATACGGTAAAAAACATTATCCTCATACTTTTACCGAAAAAGTCAAAAAGTACCTCGTATGGTAAATGTAAGCAATATTCCTTCCAAACCACGTATTAAAAGTAAAAAAGGTTAAAAATGACATTAAAAATACATAGGAGAATATTAAAAAATTTATGAGAATATTTTTAGAAAACATGGACATGGATGATAAATATATTCCCCGTAGATACTTACAAATAAACAATCTCGGATAAAAATGAGATTGCAAAACTATCCCTTACCTTGGGTCTGATTTCTTTTGTATGTGTCCAAAACTCCTGTATAGTGGGTTTAAACATATTATTAACTTTTAATAAAACCATAATAATATTTATGATATCATATATGATTCACTTACATCTTTATGTTACCTGTTCATTTGTCAATTCCATGTTAAAGCGACATTTTGGTTAATAATCGGTTCATTTATCATACGTGTTTGGACTTGTTATTATTCATATGATTAATTATATCATGATTTAATTACTTCTAGAATGTAAAACATTATTTATGTATCATATATATTCAGTATATAATATATATAATAGATCGATAAATGGAATGGAATACACCGTTCATGGAGATGGTAGGTCGTGTGTACGCATGAACGTTGTTTCTATTTCCTTATTAAATTGAATGGAAGTAATTAATGACATATATATATACATAAATCCAGTATAATTATTATGAAATATATTTCATTTTTATTTATTATATATACTTTATAATCATTCTTGAATGGTTAACATGGAGAATGAATTTCATCGCGTCGTGGAGACAGTAAGTCGAACTTACACACGAGCGACGATATAGTTCTCATAGTTTTTGAATGGTATTGAAGTGGATGGTGTAAAATATCTCAAAATTAGTATCATGTTATAATAATCATATATATTTATTATTTCTACCATTATACCCATCCAAGTATGGTGGTGGTGAAAAATAGATTACACCACGGCGTGGAGACGGTAATCCGTACATACACACGCGCGGTGATTTCATTTTTTGTAGGATGGATAGAAGGTGAAATAGGGTTGTTTAATATTTCTAATAACATATAAATATATTATTTATAATTATTTTATTAATTTATAATGAAACAACTAAATAATAGTAAGTAGAAGAAGAAATAAATTTGATAGAATCGGTAGAAGAGATTACCTCTTCCTCGACGTGCCTCATTTAAATTTTTTCTTCGGGAACTAGAGTTGGTATTTTAAGAAGAAAAGAACCTCTATAATGTAACTAGAGAAGTTGAGAAGATAAATAGGAAGGGTTTGGTCGAGCTTGAAGTCTCAAAATGGAGTGAAGAGGAGAGGGAAGAGGTTCCCTTTTATAAGAGAGGAGTGGGGCACTTTAGGAAAGTTCCAAAATATTAATTTATTATAAATTCAATTTCGATTTAAAAGTGTCATAAAATTATTTAATTATAATATAATATGATTTTGGTTCTAATACCCATAATACAATAATTTTTTACAAGTTTTTAATATTTTTTTACCCTTATCTTTTTGGTTTTACCCTTATTTTACCCTTTTTAATCTTACCGTGATATCATGTTATTTACACATTATGGGTTAATTTAATTACCATATCATGTAAAAAGACCCAAAAAAAGTTATTTGTGACATATTGGGACTTATATTAATCATTTGGTCGAATCCTAGATTTTTATGAATTTAATATCATTTAATAAACTATTTTTTGTTTTAAGTTACGAATTGTGTCAATTTTGGGCACTATTCATACTTGAATTTTTTAAAATTCATAACAACCTTATTTCTTTGAAAATAAGGAATTAACTCAAATATATAATTTCAATATCATCCAAAAAAATCTTGGATTACATTAAAATAACTAAATTATATTTGTTTTAATATTTATAAATTCATTTATTTGAATCCTTTATTAATGAAGCAATCACTGCATCATCCTTGTGTCATAATTAAATTTATTTATTTAATGTCAAAAAATTACAAATAAAATATCATGATTTAGAAAATATTTTTAGATTTATAATTACTATTTATATTATAATATATCACTTATATAACCCCATATAAAAAATTTTTTAGAAAAAGATATATGTTTGGGTTATGTTTTCCTTAACATTAAATAAAAAGTAATTAAATGTCATTTTTTAAAATTTAACTTATAAAAGTGTCAAAAACTAGATTTAAAATGGGTGTGCCATCAAAAGTCAGTAAAACTGCATTTTTTAAAAAAATATACTTATTTTATCTAAAAAAATGATTTTTTTTCTCATATCATGTTTAAAATGAATGCTAATGTTATATAAAATTCAAAATGTGCTTAATAATATTCATAACATCTAGTTTATATAATATATTAATAATATATATTTGTTCATTGAAACTCGGTATTGCTTATCCTGCAAGCTATCAAGGAAGGTCGCTCTTGCGTGTAATGCAAGCCATGTCAGTGTTGCGTGTAGTGAAAATTCATTTGGTGTTGCGTATAAATAATCCAAACTTAGTTTATTTATAAATTGAAAATAATCTATACTCAATGTTGTGTTAAATGAATTCTATCAAAAGAACTTGAAATTGTGTGCAACACAAGCCAAGAATAGTGTTGCGTATACTGCAAGCCAATAAGGTGTTGCATATAGCGCAATCTAATCTTGGTGTAGTATAAAACAGAAGAAATTAAAAATAATTTATCTCATAAAATATTGGGGTGTTACATTCTTCCCCCCTTAAAATTAATTTCGGCCTCGAAATTTGTCAGTGTTATAAATGGTTTTCTACTTGAAAGCTTCTTTCATAGAAACTCACATAGTAAAAAGGAATACTATAACTTAATTTTAAAAAGGAATGTTAGAAACATAACGGTTACCCAAAGTAACTCATCACTGGGTTTCCACATAGGAGAACATATATGGGAATTGAAAACATGGATATGGAAGATAAATCTAACCATCAAGTTATGATGGATAGTGATATAGAATAAGGTTTGGAGAAAGTTAACTACCAAAAAGCTATAAATATATGATGATTTAAGGGACCATCTAATTCATCGGATAAGAGGGTACTAGGATAACATTTTTGGATTTCAAGATCATTTCTCTAAAGTTGAATAATTTTTCATAAGGAGAAATACTTACTTTATTTTAATGTAATATCATTGTTGGTCATTCCCTGAACAATTACAACTTCATATCTTATTTAAAGAAATAAAGTTTAATTTTTCATTCCTGAATTGTTATCAGATCAATGATAGAATGATAGGTCATTCCATATGTCTCAACAAAAAGATTAGAACATATTATTAAATATGCATAAGTCTACCTATAATGATATAATTCATTAATCTAACAAACTTCAACCAGAATATAAATTATACTATCCATAAATGGACAACATTACAATCCTTCCAAAAAACTGAAAATATAAAAATTTAGAAGGAGTTGAACTAAATCGACTTAACATTTGTCTCCTATATCTCATTTGGTAGTTCTTGGTTGTCACATTCCAAACATCTAAATACCTTAATCATGTATTCTCTTGAAATATGATAATAACAAAAATTACCATAGAACCTTAGTGACAACATGAATTCTATCAAAATTAACTCTTTCCACACACCAAATATATTAAAAATTCTATATACTCAAACCATGATATCACTTTTTCCTTTTATCAGTCATGAGCTCATTAATACTATCAAACATCTTATTTTCTTCTTATCCCTTCTTATGTGCATATCATTTTCTTTCCAAAAATATTTCCATAACTTTTCATGGTTACTAGTACCATATAATTATGGAAAACCATAATAAACCAATACATAGATATTACAATATTCTATAATACTATAAATGAGATTCCATAACACTATTTTGTAATCCCATTACATAAACACTTAATCACTCCACCACTCCGTTGTCATACTCAACACCACCAATAGTGATTTCATGTGACTTATCTTTGTATTTTTCCTTAAGAGGTTTTTGATGTCGATCATCATTAACCCTTAGATTAGGGAATTGGTTAGAATAATTCCCCATTTCCTTGCACTTATAGCATTTAAGTGTAGGCGGTGAATTATTTGTAGTCTTTTCTCCATTCACATTATTAGCAACCTTTTTCCCATTAATTTGGCACTCAACTGCTCGATGACCTTATTTTCCACACTTGAAACATTTTCTAGTCCCCTTAAGAAAATATCCACCATTCTTATTTCCCCACTTTGAGCATAAGGAAACATTTATCTTCTTTTCACCATTTTTTTGATATTTTCCCTTGAACTCCATATTTTGTTTCTTGTCAAAACCATGATATGGATATGTAACACCAACTTAAAATTCTACCTTGACATCACAACGCACAATCTCTTCATTGCTACTGAATTCTCTTATAGTTAATGCCCTTTGAAGACTTGGTTTTAAGCCACTGAATAATCGATCAACTTTACTTTTAGGTTGGATGATAAATCCATAGTGATTCATAGCTTTTGTAAGTATAGAAATAAGATTTTTCATTCCATATCCCATAACATTTGGTTGTTCATGAGGACAATAATTGCATTTCTCAGTGTATTGATCGTTAAAATGGTTCCTTTGGGTTCCCGCCATCATCTAAAACCCAAAAAGAATAGTGTGAGAGGAAAAAATCATACTAGAAAACAAAATTATCATAGGGGAGTACTTTCAATCTATAACATCTTAGGTTTAATCCCAGGTTATTCATGATTTTTTCCATAATTAAAGGATGATAATCTATAGTTAGACTTACCCTTAGGTAAATACCTAGACATACCATAGAAATATCTCTAGGGATCTCACTAAAGCTTTCACATCCTAGTTTCCAATGGTTAATTAAACCTTCGATATGATACCTATTATAGAGACTCAAGCTTGACGTAAAAGGAAATTACATTACTTTTTTGGAATACTTAATACATGACAAAAACAAATTCCCAGAGACTATATTAGTTTAGTGTCATTGTAAACTCAGAACATAATCTTCTAATCATGGTGAGAGATCTTCAACATCTCCCATAAAGATCTTCCCCTTTTGTTTTCCTTTCTAAAACCTTTCTTTATATCCTGGGGAAAAAACATAGAAAGGGTGAGATCAAATGCTCAGTAAGGGTAAACATGGATAAAATAAAACAAACCATATATATTAATGTAAAAATATGAACATAATGTTTAAACATCAAAATCTTGAGTCATGAAATAAATCTTGGTAGTACGTAAGGCATAGATCATTAAATAACATTAAACATGATAAAATAGCATGGGAATAAAACATCGAATTTTGGAAAACCATTAAGCACATAATATGATTTCCGTAGTATCCAAGGCATTGCTACCAAGACCATCATAGTGGATGAAGTCCATTACTAAACCGGGTTTACTTGTCGTTCCAGCCCTGTATTACTGAACCGGATTTACTTGTCCTTCCAGAAATGTCTATCTCATGAGATATAAAAATTTAACCAATGCATTGGAGGGAGATATAGGTCGAAACCATCTCATAATAAAATCATTCTTACATGTTTCACAAAAACATAAATCATTCAGCATAGCATAACCCATGAAATAAAATGGGATTCTTAAACATCATGCCATCATAACATAATCCATATAAGATAAATGGACTTCATAAAAATAATTCCATCATAAAAATGATAAAATAAAAGTAATAATAGGTATATAAACATAACCTTATGTAATCTTAGATGGAAAATAATTTTGATAAAACACTTGAACTTAATTCTTGAGGAAAATATCCTTTCTTCTTTAAAAACATTTTCCTTTCACAAAATGCCGTGAAATTTTAAAAGAAAATAATTTAGTTGAAAATAAATTTGAAATATTATAGAGGGAATTCATGGAAATAAGGCATTAATAATACATAAAAATCCGTTCATTTCATATAAGGTAAATAAAATTCTCCTCATACTTTTACCGAAAAAGTTAAAAAGTACCTCGTATGGTAAACGTAAGAAAGATTCCTTCCAAACCACGTAGTAAAAGTAAAAATGGGTAAAAATGAATTTAAAAATACATGGGATAATAGTAAAAAAATTATAAGAATATTTTTAGAAAACATGGACTTGGATGATAAATATATTCCTAGTAGATACTTACGAATAAACAATCTCGGATAAAAATGAGATTGAAAAATTAGCCCTTACCTTAGGTCTGATTTCTTTTGTATGTGTCTGAAACTTTTGTATAGTGGGTTTAAAAATATTATTAACATGTAACAAAACCATAATAATATTTATGATATCATATATGATTCACTTATGACTTTATATTACCCATTCATTTGTCAATTCCATGTTAAAGAAGCGTTTTGGGTAATAATCGTTTCATTTATCGTACGTGTTTGGACTTGTTATTATTCATATGATTACTTAGATCATGATTTACTTACTTCCAGAATGTAAAATATTATTTATATATAATATATATTTATTATATAAATATATATATTAGATCGATAAATGTAATGGAATACACCGCTCATGGAGACGGTAGGTCGTGCGTACGCAAGAACGCTGTTTTTGTTTGCTTATTAAATTGAATGGAAGTAAGTAAATGGAATATATATATATATATATATAAATCTTGTATAATTATTATTTCATATATTTCATGATTATTTATTATATATAATTTATAATCATTCTTGAATGGTTAACATGGAGAATGAATCTCATCGCGTCATGGAGACGGTAAGTTGTACGTATGCACAAGCGACGATATTGTTCCCATAGTTATTGAATGGTATTAAATTGGATGGTGTATAATATTTCATAATTAGTATCATGTTATAATAATTATATATAGTTATCATTTCCATAATTATACCCATCCAAGTAAGGTGGTGGTAAAAAACAAATTACACCACAACGTGGAGATGGTAATCCGTACGTACGCAAGCGCGGTGATTTCATTTTTTGTAGGATGGATAGAAAGTCAAATAGGGTTGTTTCACATTTATAATAACATATAAATATATTATTGATACTTATTTTATTACTTTATAATGAAACAACTAAAGAAGATGTAAGAACCCGAATCTTATTTTCAGGTTTGAATCTTGTTTTTTTGGAGTTTTCAGGAAAAAGAGGAGTTTTTAGAAATTTCAGGAGTACATGCCGTGTACTTATAAGTACAGGAAATGTACTAGGTTTTCGCGGGTAGCCGTGTGCAGGCCATGTAATGGCTGAACACATGGCCATGTGGGGTGACCTGGAGACTGCCTAAAGTAGAGCTTAGTAAAGGCAAGTACATGTCGTGTACTTTTAAAGGACACGTTGTGTACTTTATTTTTATTTCATTAAACGGACGGGGGTTGTGTCTAATTGATAGAACACCCTTCTTCTCCATTCTTCTCATTCAGGAGTTACTATACAGTACAATTCTTCTCTGATCCCCTAAATTGCCATATGTTCTCTGAATTGACCGTCATCGATTACGTTGGAATTGCCACGGTAAGCTCTTCCTTCATCTAGAGCCTTGTTCCCTGATTTCTCCTCTTTCACAAGTAATATTCGATTGAACATTTTTGACATTTTTGTAGATCTATGTCATTCTAGGGAGATTCAAGGCAATAGGTTCATGTATATCATTCTTACAACGCCTAGGTATGTAGTTTTTTCTTTTTCGTAGTTATTCTTTGAGTTATATGTGCAAAAGTGCCCAATACCCTTGTTCGGGGTATTGCGTGTTTATCATTTTTAGCCCAGTTATTTCTTGATGTGCCTTGTTTGTTTGAGTAGAGGATTTATTATTGTAAATAGGTTTATTTGACAAGATATGGATGTGTTTCCCATGCTTGCTTGATTTTGACCGTTTGGACTAGCATTGCCTATTTGGATGTTTTGTTTTCTATGCCTAGTATTGTTAGGATGGAGTGGTTTTATTTGACATGTTGTGATATGTTTTAGACTATTTAGTCAAGTATTTCTTGAGGTTTTCTTTGGCTTCCATATACCTTTTGTGCATGATTTTTTACACAGGGTTGTGGGAACCTGGTGTAGTAGACTATAGGGAGAATGGACATTGAGGGATTCTCCAGAGTGTTTGTTTACTTTACGTTGCAAGACCATAGGGGTGATGGATGTAAGTGCTCCATCATAGTGTCTATAGTTCCTCATTACTATACCACAGGGTGAATTGGATGTTGAGTGCTTCCCCTAATTGTCTGTAGTTTACCGATAAAAGACCACAATGGGAATTGACGGTGAGTGCTTCCTCAGAGAGTCTTTGCTAAATTTGAACTTGAGGGGTTAGACTATGAGTACTTCCCAAAGGGTTTCTTGTGGTTGTTTTGTTTGAACCAGAGGGGTTAGGATGTGAGAACTTCCCAGAGGGTTACCTGTTTGTGATTAGCTTCTTACTTGATATGTGAAATTTAATGCAAATGAATTGTAGGATTGTTTACTTTTGAGTACTTCCTTGTTTACAGCTTTTTTTTGTTTATTATCTGCCATATATATTCACTGACTATTAGGTAAAGATATTTGGGTGGTTTCCTACTAGGATTAGTCTCACACCCTATTTGGGTCATGATTTTGGGCCCAAACAGATTATATTATTGTAGGTATAGATAAGGGTAAGCGCCCTTCTACTTCAGGTACTTGATTGTTGTGGATATGGGGAGCATGGGACCAAGATGAGGCTTGAGATACTATTAGAGTTTATTTTTTTCTTTTTACTTTGGTTTAGTACTGTATTTCTATAATTGTAACTTTTTTGGATGCTTTCCTAGACATATGTATCATGTATCATTTATATATGTGTGCTCCAGTAGTTTATTACTTCTGTTGTTTACTTCTTACATGTTATTACTGCTTCCACTATTATTATTTGTTAATTTTCCACTTTGTTACTCTGCCAATGAGAGAATAGTTTCCCCACTATCACACCCAAGGCCCTTACTTCTAGTCATTAGCCTCGGGAATTTGGGGAAATTCGCTTGAGGCCATGTGACCAACTAGGTACGGGGCACCCCTGGGCGGCTCCCAGAACTGGGATGTTTCAAAGTGATATCAGAGGCATTCTTTTCTTCTTGAATCGCTATTTAGAGCCTATATCTAGGTATAGGAAGGAATATGTACTTTTTAATAAGTTTTTCCTGAGGATATCTAACCCGTGTATTGGAAAAATCCAATTTACCTCGTATGTTTTGATTTTTCTTGTTTTACAATTATTACAGTTGATTTGATTTCACTGTTGGGTGATTCACATGTTTTGTGTTGTTATTTTTGATATTATTGAGGTTCTATTTCTGTTACAACCCGATAAGATGAGGGTATTCCACCTCATGCATCATATAGTCACTTGCTAGAAATCACATGTCATGCATCCTTGCCATGTCATTTAGGGTGCATTACCAATTTCATGTTGTTTTCATAGATGTTGTGCTAAATATGCATTCTGTTGTGATAGATGCCATGATATAATACCTACTATTTGATAGGGTGTTGTTTGTGTACGGTTTTTCTTGAATGAACACCAAAATTTGGCTCTTGAGGTGTTATGGGCCCTCATAGATCGGAATTTGGTAGATTATTTCCTTGTTAATCCTTGTATATAACTTATATAAGATTCCATGTTTTGATTTTTGGGGATTATGGTCCCTCAAGGATCGAAATTTGGCACTTTAATATTCTTTTCAGTGTTTTCAGGGTTCTGGAGTAGTTTCTAAGGCTTATTGTCTGGAAAAAACCCCAGAATACACAGCGTGTAATGATAAATACATTCCATTTGTCCTTCTATTCGGGAAGGAACTATTTTTCTTAAGTACATGTTGTGTATTTTATGTACAAGCCATGTAGTCTCTGACCATGTCACTGGCTGTGTGGGAAGAGACACGGGGTTGGGAAATCTTTGGTGGGACACGTCGTGTACCGAATGTACATGTCGTGTTGTGTAGACCATGTGTCCACCAGTGTGACTAACGACACGGAAGGATAAAACTTAGGTTACACATGTTGTGTCAAGATTTAACACACTGTGTAGTATAATCCTTGTATCTGTTCGTGTAACGAACAACATGGGGTGGTGGAATACTTCTAGTACATGCTATGTCTGGCATAAATATGCCGTGTAGAGTCAGTCGTGTGTCCACCCATGTGACTAACAACACGAGCAGTTGAAACCTAATCAGTGCACACCATGTATGGCACAAACATGCCATGTAGTCCTATCCTAGGAGAACTGTGTGGGTTAGTCGTGTAGAAGAACTCAAGTAGGGGAAACGAATCAAGTACACGTCATGTCTTAGGAGAACACGTCGTGTGTATGGGTTGTTACACAACCAGTTTTGGTAGAAGTACACGCCCATGTAAAGACTTAAAGGAACACGCCATGTAAGAGTTATATACATCATGTATCCATGTTTTTAAAAACTTGAATGCTTTCCTTTTTCTATTCCCTTCTTGCACTTTTAAGTTGCATTCCTTGATAAATCTTGATCCTAAGGTGTGCACTTGACCTTGCAGAGTCATGCCACCAAGACGTCCTCTAGTTGTGCGCCAGTTACAGGGCAGTGATCAGACACCAGACATGGCTGATCAAGGACTACCAGCAGATCCTCCTGTAGTGCCAGTCTTGGCACCAACCGTCATTCCAGACATAGGTACTGACGTACAGTCCCGAGAGGGATTTATGAGGTTCATGCAGACCTTCCAAGGAGCACTACATCCTACCCCATTAATAGCAGAATTGACGTGGGTTTTCTAGCAGCATCATCCTCCCACCTTCACAGTGGAAGGAGGACCTCGGGCTATAGAGTCATGGTTAGAATCCATGTTGTCTATATTTGACCACCTGGAGATGCCTCCATAGAGGAGGGTGAATCTCTCTACTTATATGTTTTGGGAGTCTTCCAATAGATGGTGGGATGTGATCTCACTGGCGGGAAGCTAGCATTTTATGGCGTGGGATGAGTTCCAGTGTTCCTTCTATGACTACTTCTACCCAGAGACTTTGATGGCCGATCGAGCCCGAGAGTTCATGAGTCTGGAGCAGGGTACTCTCTCAGTCATGGAGTAATCTTCTTGTTTCACAGAGCTACAGTGCTTCACACCCATCCCAGGAGGTGATGAGTTATTTCTGGCGAGGAAGGTTGAGGATAGTCTTAGGCATGACATCTGATCTCAGGTTAATATCTTCAGGTTGACTTCCATCACCTCTATATTCAACTAGGTGTTGATCAAGGAACACAATCTGAGGGATTCTAGAGTTGTGAGCTAGGGCGGCTCGGTATTCGGAGTTGGTACCCCTATTGCTGAAAGTAGGAAGCGTTGTAGGGAGACTACGTGTGGGGATCCAAGGAAGTGGGATACTTCTTCTGGTGGCCAGGTGGTGTGCTACCAGTGAGGTAAGAGCATGCATACAAGGACACATTTCCCTAGATATCCAGTCGAGTGTCGATCTTGTGGAAAGATGGGTCATCTTCAGTGGTTCTGTTGGTTTTTTTCACCAGCATATAGTGATTGGAGTTCTTCTATGACCCCGCATTTAGGAGCAGCACCACCAGTTTTATATCAGTCAGGGAACTGGAGTTCTTCTGGCCATTCAAGCCGAGGTGGAGGTCACAGTCATGGTATCCAGTTGGCATGCTTTTAGCAACAATAGGGTGGATCATCTCTGGTTGGTCAGGCAGGGTCACAAGGCTAAGGTACAGGCCAGACTTTTGCAGTGGAGTAGGCCCAGTAGGAGCAGGATACTGGACCCTCTAGAGTGCGAGGTATGATCTTAATTGACTCATTTTTAGCTTCTTCACTTTTCGATACAGGGGTATCCCATAGTTTCATATTTGTGGCAATTTTAGAGATAATTGGGCTCTGTATCTTTACTTATGTTGATGTCTTGAAGTTGGACACTCCATTGGGGATAAGAACGGCTATTGTATGTCAGTGCAAGGAGTTCCCCCTTGAGGTTTGTGGGTGTCACTTCTTATGGGACCTCTATGTCTTATAGATAACAGGCTATGATTTCATTCTCGGAATGGACTGGTCAGTTCTCTTCTAAGCAGTCATCGACTGTTATCACCATAGGGTGAGTTTCACATCACTATAGGGAAGATCGTTTCTTCATAAGGGAGAATGGGATGTCTAGGTGAGCAGAGCAGGAACTGAGCATCATGGGTTTGGAGGAGTGACAGCCCAGTTTTCTAATCTATATCTGGATGACCATGGGACATCACAGTTAGACTTTCTTCCAGTGGTCAATCGTTTCAAGGATGTCTTTTCAGAAGAATTTTTAGGTTTGCCTCCAGAGCAATAGGTAGAATTTTCTATTGATATTGTTCCAGAAGTGGCACCAGTGTCCATTCCTCCTTATAGGATGGATAAAACAGAGTTATAGGAGCTCAAGAAGAAGTTGGAGGAGTTGCAGGAAAAGAGTTTCATCTAAACCAATACTTCTCCTTGGGGTTCTCCTGTCCTATTTGCGAAGAAGTCAGATAGTACCCTCATACTTTGTGTAGATTATCAAAATCTGAACCATTTTATGGTCAAGAACCAATATCCATTACCAAGGATTGACGATCTCTTTGATCATATTCGAGGAGCTCCGGTGTTATTGAATATTTACTTGAGATCTGGTTAGCATCATTTGCACATTAGACCATCAAATATACCTCTTACAGCCTTTTGGAGTAGGTATGGTCTATACGAGTATGTGGTTATGTCATTCGGTCTCACGAACATGCCTGCAGTTTTCATGGATCTGATGAACCAAGTGTTTCATCCATATTTGGATTCTTTCATGGTGGTCTTCATGGACAATATCTTGGTGTACTCTCACACTAGACACGACCATACCACACATCTTGATATCATTTTGAGTACACTGAGAGAGAATTAGTTATATGCTAAGATCTCAAAATTCCACTTTTGGATGGACCAGGTTCACTTCTTGGGTCATGTTATCTCAGAGACAAGAGTATCAGTAGACCTAGAGAAAGTGAGAGCAGTAGTTTCCTGGGAGAAACCGAAGAATGTATTTGAGGTGTGGAGTTTTCTAGGGCTGGTTGGTTACTACATACATTTCATACAGGACTTCTAACGCTTATCAACGCCACTGACGGGCCTCACTAAGAAGGGTGTGAAGAACTTGTGGTCAGATTCTTGTGATTCATCCTTTCAGGAGCTGAAAGGGAGGTTGACTTCAGCACCGATACTAGTATTTCCAGAGCTGGGAAAGAGCTATATTGTGTATTGTGATACATCAGGTATTCGACTAGGAGTTGTGCTTATGTAGGGAGAAGGAGTTGTTGCATATTGGTCTTGGCAGTTGAGGCCACATGAGAGGAATTACCCGATGCACGATCTTGAATTAGATGAATTTGTTCATGCCTTGTGCTATTGGAGACATTATCTTCTGGGAGATCATTTTGTGGTTTTCACCGAACACAAAATTCTTCATTATATCTTCACTCAGCATGATCCGAATCTGAGATAGCAAAGGTGGGTTGAGTACCTTCAGTCCTTTGACTTTGAGCTTACCTAAACGCATGGGAAAGGCAATGTAGTAGCTGATGCGTTGAGTATGAGGATTCAGATACAAGTAGTTCAGGAGGCCAGTAGTGAGTGGCAGCTTATGGATCTGTTCTCTGAGATGTATTTGGAGGTGCACGACAGACAGGGGAAGACGTTTCTTTCTTCTGTGGTTGTTACCTTTACTCTTCTTGGTCCATTTTGAATAAGTCCACTATCAGATTCTGAAGGCCTAGTCCTACAGGAGAGTGTGTCAGGGGAGGACCTTATTCCTAGATGGGCCATAGGCTAGGATGAGATCTTGAATTTTCATGGGTGCGTATGGGTGACAGCAGACATACGTGAGGAGCTGATGTGAGACTTTTATTCCTCAGTTTGGGCAGTTCACCCTGGTGTCACCAAGATGTATCATGATCTACACCGTCAGTATTGGTGGCTAGGTATGAGGAGAGATGTTGCTGGTTTTTTCATGAGGTGTTCCACCTGTCAGCAGGTGAAGGCAGAGCATCAGTGACTAGCAGGGCTTTTGTAGCAGCTACCCATTCCTGAGTTGAAGTGGAATGATGTCACGACGGACTTCGTGACAGGGTTACCGAGTTCGCCTCGAGGGAATGATGTAGTATGGGTTGTCATTTAAAGACTCGCGAAGGTTACTCACTTCTTACTGATCAAGGAGACCTTCAGTGTTGATGATCTGGTAAGGTTTTACATCCAAGATATTGTACGTCTACATGGGGTTACACACTCCATTATTTCAGACAGGGATTCACATTTTACTTCTCAGGTCTGACAGGGACTACAGAGGGCTTTGGGTACATAGGTACTTCTGAGTATAGCATACCATCCCCAGACAGATGGCCAGTCCGAGCGTATGATTCAGGTGCTTGATGACATGATTTGAGCATGCATCCTGGATTTTGGAGGTTCTTGGGAGAAGAACATACCTCTTGTGTAGTTTTCCTATAATAATAGTTTTCAAGAAACTATTTAGATGGAACCTTATGAGGCTTTTTACGGTAGGTCATGCTGATCACCCCTATGTTGGATGGAAATAGGAGAGGTAGCTATGTTGGGACCTCGTCTTTTCCAGGAGACCACAGATCAGATATAGTTGATTCAGAATAGGATGGATACTCCACAGTCACAGCAAAAGTCTTATGCTGATCGATGGAGATGACCTTTGGATTTCGAGGTCGAAGATCAGGTTTTTCTACGTGTCACACCGATGTTGGGACACAGAAGGATTAGGATATAGGGTAACCTTTCACTTAGGTACATCAGACCGTTCGAGGTTTGTAAAGGATCGGGCTGGTTGCCTATCGGTTTCAGTTACCTTAGAGGTACTGAGTTATGAACAACGTCTTTCATGTTTCTCAGCTATGACGTTACATCTCAGACCCATCTCATGTCTTTCAACCCAAAAATGTTGAGCTAGAGGTGGACACATCATTTGAGGAGAATCCTATCCAGATTTTTGATCATAGTGCGAAGGTTCTCCTGGGTCGGTCTGTTCCTCTAGTATGAGTTTTATGGTAGTACAGGCGAGTACAAGACGATACTTGGGAGAGGGAGGCCTATGTATGATCGTAGTGGTCGGAGCTGTTTGAGGATTCTTCTTCTACGCCGCCTTGTTTAGGAAATTAGGGGATGAATTTATTTAATGGGGGAAGTTTTTAAGAACCTGGATCTTCTTTTCAGGTTTGAATCTTTTTTTCTGTAGTTTTTGAGAAAAAGAGGATTTTCTGGAAATTTCAGAAGTGCAGGCCATGTACTTATAAGTACACGTCGTGTACTCAGTTGTCGCAGGTAGTCGTGTGCTGGCCAGGTAACGGTCGAACACATGGCCATGTGGGGTGACCTGGAGACTGCCTAAATCAGATATCAGTAAAGGGAAGTACACATCATGTACTTTTAAAATACACGCCATGTACTTTATTTTTATTTCATTAAACGGACAGGGGTCGCGTCTAATTGACATAACACACTTCTTCTCTGTTTGTCTCGAGGAGTGACCATATAGAGAGATTATTCTCTGAGCCCCTGACTCGATATCTCTTCTCTGAATCGACCACCATCGATTACGTTGGAATCTCCACGGTACTCTCTTCCTTCTTCTAGAGCCTTGTTCCCTGATTTCTCCTCTTTCACGAGTTATCTTCGGTTGAACATTTTTGATGTTTTTATAGATCTATGTTGTTATAGGGTGATTCAAGGACTGAGGTTCACATATATCATTTGTACAACACTGAGGTAGGTGGTTTGTGCCTTTTCGTAGTTAGTCTTTGAGTTATATGTGCAAAAGTTCCCAATACCCTTGTTTGGGGTATTACGTGTTTATGGTATTTAGTCCTATTATTGTATGTTGTGCCTTGTGTATTTGAGTAGAGGATTTATGATTGTAAATAGGTTTATTTTCCATACTGTGGATGTTTTTTCTCATGATTTCTTTATTTTGACCGTTTGGTCAAGCATTGCCTATTAGGCTGTTTTGTTTTCCATGCCTAGTATTGTTAGGATGGAGTGGTTTTATTTGACATGTTGTGATATGATGTAGACTATTTATCTAGGTAGTTCATGAGATTTACTTTGGCTACCATATACCGTTTGTGCACGATTGTTTACACAGAGCTATGGGAACTTGGTGTTGTTGACCATAGGGAGAATGGACGTTAAGGAATTCTCCAGAGTGTATGTTTACTTTACGTTGCGAGACCATAGGGGGGATGGACGTAAGTTCTCCCCCAGAGTTTTTGTAGTTCCTCGTTATGAGACCATAGGTGGAATTGGACATTTATTGCTTCCCTAGAGTGTATTTAGTTTACCAATAAAAGACCACAGGGGTAATTGATGGTGAGTGTTTCCTTAGAGAGTCTTTCCTAAAGCTGAACCAGAGGGGTTAGACAGTGAGTACTTCCCAGAGGGTTGCTTGTGGTTGTTTTGGTTGAACTAGAGGAGTTAGGCTGTGAGTACTTCCCATAGGTTACCTGTTTGTGATTAGATTCTTACTTGATATGTGAAATTGAATGCAAATGAACTATAGGATTGTTTACTTTTGAGTATTTCCTTGTTTACTGCTTCTTTTTGTTTATTGTCTATCATATATATCCACTGACTATTAGGCACAGATCTTTGGGTGGTTGCCTACTGGGATTACTCACACACCCTATTTGTTTCATGCTTTTGGGCCAAATAGATTATATTGTTGCAGGTATAGATAAGGGAAAGTTCCCTTCTACTTCAAGTACTTGATAGCTATGGAGCTGGGGAGCATGGGACCAAGCTGAGGCTTGTGATGCTATTGGAGTTTATTTTTTTTCTTTGTACTTTGGTTTAGTACTGTATTTCTATCATTGTAACTTGTTTGTCTACTTTCCTAGACATATTTATCATGAATAATTTATATATGTGTGCTCCAGTTGTTTATTACTTCCGATTTTTACTTCTTTCATGTTATTACTGCATCTTTTATTGTTATTTGTTTAATTCCTGTTGTGTTACTCTGCCAATGAGGGCATAGTTTCCCCACTATCACTCTCAAGGACCTCGCTACTAGTCGGTAGCCTCTGGAATTTAGGAAAATACACTTGAGTTCATGTGACGAAATATGTATGGGGCACCCCTAGGCAGCTCCTGAAACCGAGATGATATAGAAGATGAAGTAGAAGAAGAAATAAATTTGAAATAACTGGTAGAAGAGATTACCTCTTCCACGATATTCCTCCTTTAAATTTCCTCTTAGGGCACTAGAGTTGGTCTATTGAGAAGACAATAACCTCTATAATATAACTAGGTAATTTGAGAAGAGAAATGGGTAGGGTTTTTTCCGAGATTGAAGGCTCAAAATAGAGTGAATAGGAGAGGGATGAGGTGCCCTTTTATAAGAGAGTAGAGGGGCACTTTAGGAAAGTTCCAAAATATTAATTTATTATAAATTCACTTTCAATTTAAAATGGTAAAAAACATAATTAATTATAATATAAGATGATTTTAGTTCTAATAACCAACATCCAATAATTTTTTGACAAGTTTTGTATATTTTTTTATCCTTATCTTTTTGGTTTTACCCATATTTTACCCTTTTTAATCTTACTGTGATATCATGTTATTTACACATTGTGGGTTAACTTAATTACCATGTCATGTAAAACGACCCAAAAAACTTATTTATGACATATTTGGACTTATATTAACCATTTGGCCTAATATTATATTTTTAGGAATTTAATATCATTTAATAAACTATTTTATGTTTTAAGTTATGAATTGTGTCAATTTTGGACACTATTCATACTTGACTTTTTAAAAAATTCATAAAAACCTAATTCCTTCAAAAATAAGGCATTAAATCAAAGATAATATGTAAATATCATCCATAAAAATCTTGGATGACATAAAAATAACCAAATTAAATTTGTTTTAACATTTATAAATTCATTTATTTGAATCCTTTATTAATGAAGCAATCACTACATCATCCTTGTGTCATAAGTAAATTTATTTATTTGATGTCAAAAAATTATAAATAAAATATAATGATGTAGAAAATATTTTCATATTTATAATGACTATTTATAGTCGAAGAGATCACTTATATAACCCCATATAAAAAAAATTAGTAAAAGATAAATGTTTGGGTTATATTTTCCTTAACATTAAATTAAGAGTAATTAAATGTCTTTCTCACTTACAAGTGGATCTATGGGGTCCCAGAATTGACCCAAGGATTCCAATGGTCTGAAATTTATAATCCAGTAGGTTTAGGACATGTGTTAGAGTAATTTAATATTATTATAATATTATTTTTTTACTCTTATTTATCAGATTTACCCTTTAACCATTGTAAATAAAATATTTACTGAAGTTACTATTAATAATGTCTAAAAATAAAAGTTACCTATTTAAAAAATTTGTACCTCCTTATTCCAAACATGGAATCCGTTTTTTCAAATTCAAAACACAGAATTGGCAGAAATTAATTTAAAATTAATTCCCGTTGTTAAAACCAAAAAGCATGTTTTTAAGAAGTAAAAAATACCAAAATATTGACATGTGTTTATATCCAATTTAAGAGTGAAATTACTTAAATTAACAACATTGTATTAAATGGTAAAAATATAATCCAATTAAACTTTAAAACCAATTAAAATTACAATATAACTATATAAATAAATTAGATGAAAATACAGTTTTGACTTAAAATGCAGTATTTTTTACTATTCATTAAAAATGAACTTTATTAGAAAAATACCAAAACATTACCCAAAGTAAATTTTGATGTCCCTCTTCTAAAGAAGAAGT
The DNA here is from genome assembly GCA_963277665.1 of Viscum album. Lineage (NCBI taxonomy): Eukaryota > Viridiplantae > Streptophyta > Magnoliopsida > Santalales > Viscaceae > Viscum > Viscum album. Next base: position 110,425,114 of record OY728161.1, read on the forward strand.
TTTTTTTTTCAAATTTAACTTATAAAAGTGTTAAAAACTAGATTTAAAATGGGTGCCCCATCAAAAAGCGGTAAATATGCATTTTTTTGAAAAATACTTCTTTTATCCAAAAAATTGATTTTGTTCTCATATCATGTGTAATATGAATGATAATGTCATATAAAATTAAAAATGTGGTTAATAATATTCATAATGTCTTGTTTATATAATATTTTAATAATATATCATTGTTTAGTGAAACTCGGTATTGCGTACCATGAAATCTAACGAGGAAGGTCGCTCTTGCGTGTAACGCAAGCCATGTCAGTGTTGTGTGTACTGAAAATTCTTTTGGTGTTGTGTATAACATAATAAAAACTTAGTTCATTTATACATTGAACAAAATCTATACTCAGTGTTGTGTGAAATGGATTCTATCAAAAGAACTTGAAATTGTGTGCAACACAAGACAAGAATAGTGTTCTGTATACTACAAGCCAATAAAGTGTTGAATATAGAGCAAGATATTATTGGTTTAGTGTACAACATAAGACATCGAAGAAATTAAAAAGAATATATCTCATAAAATCTCAGGTTGTTACACTAGTGACTGGTGTACTATCAGTGGAGGCAAGATCCTGAGTGTTTTTTTAATGATCTTCATCAAACTTACTCCATCATGATGGAGTATATTGGATATGAGGTATGCCTATATATATTATGTTCTTCATTTATATATTTATTTGATGATTATGATATATTTTACTATTTATTGGGTTTATTTCATTGTTATGAGCATGGTATTTTCCAAGAAAACCCATCAAAATATGTATAAAAGAAAATTTTGAAACAAAAAAATTATACAAGTATCAAAAAAAAACAAAAAAAAATTAAATAAAGAATAAACACAATCATGATTCAATAAAAATTATAAGACAAAAATAATAATGATCTAAACATATTCAATAAGAACCAATTAACAATTAAAGAGAAACAAAAATTCAAATCACATAAGAAAAAAAAACAAAATACAAAAATGAAAAATATTTGTTGAGGTTCAAATAGTAAGTCTTATTTCCCAATGAATATTCACCCACAACTTTATGATAATAAAAACAACAACCATAAAAGAATATAAGGTATAAAGGAATAATATCCATCCATAAAGCATCATCAAGTTACTAAAAAAAGTTGTATACAATTAATTTTCTATACTCACAAACTCAAATTTCAACCTTTAAATGTATACAAAACAAAAACAATAATAAAAAAATAGTAAGGAAATGAATAGATTTAATCCTAATCAAAAACTCATAATTAAGACTTGAATCCTTCCTCTGATTTATGAATAATGAAATCCTTCCTATACTCTATGAACAATTCATACATACTTTGAACTTTATCTTTTATTTATCTTATTCTTTATCAATTTTGTATTTTCATATTCTTCCCCAACTTTCTCTATCAACTATCAAAACCCTAAGCCACTCAAAAAATAAATTTGTGTGTAACACGATGCACCATCAAGTATTGACCAATCAATTGACCATGAATTTGTTCTAAATGAAACAAAAAAATCAAAATTAAAACAATATTAATAACATAAATAACACATGTGAATCCCCTCAAGTGATTTTAAATCCTTCTCGGATGAAGGTAGTTGATTTCAAGGAAATTTTCCTCGAAATTCAACACCTATATTATGATCAAAACCCTAGGATGGAAAAATGTGGAGGTGACTGAAGAATTTTCAGTAAAATATTAAACATAAATATACTCAATTAGATTTTATAGGATCAGTTATCACCCATAAAATGTTAAAAACTCACTAAAAATACCTTTTTCCTTCCATTTATTGAAATCTCTGTATATCAACATCACCCATAGTAGTTCTTCTCTAAAGAATATCCATATTAGATTCAAAAAAAAAGGGATAAAAAATCTCATGACATTTAATGTTATGAATTTAATCCTCTTGAATATAAGTTCAAAGAGTTGAACTTAAGAAATATGATCCCTAAGTCTCACCATTATTCAGACTTGATTTCTTCATAAATGTTACTCGCTAAGAGTTTAGTGGGAGTATTTTGTTAGATTGTCACATAGGGATATGATAGGAAATTACATATGGATGTAATGTTCAAAAACCATTACTATATAAAAAACCTAAGATTCATGCTGAATCTATAGATATTTAAAACTTAAGATATTGGTTTTAATGGTTGTAAACATATCATGTAATTATTATAAATGAAATATCCATTTATTATAAATTCATGTGTGTTGTAATTTACTTTACATGAACATTAAAATGATAAATATCCCCTCAAAGTATAAAATTTGATTTGTCCCTAACTGATGATCATCATAGATTATAATGGTTGTGATGATATATAAAGGTTAGATGGAATAGATTCTTGTATCTATTACAAAGGGTTGTATATGAGATACGAAGAAGATATTTATGATGTAATAAGTATATTATTATTACTTAGAATGAATTATACCCCAAAAAATATATTCACATATGAAATTTTATAAATAGAATATCCCTTAGGCTTTGGTTATATAAGTGGATGAGATCCTATTATATTTTGGGGGTGTGGTGTGTGATTTGTATGAGCCACTTATGAATCTCTCTTCTTCTCTAGCACTGTTCATCTCACCTGAGAAGGTGCTAGCACCCCTTCAGTTTCTTGAGAACCCTCGTGTTATGATTGTAGATCAATTGACTAGTGTATCACCATGGAGAGAAGTATTTTACATTTACTCCTCATAGTGATCTTCCTCAAACACTTTCCATGGAAGGAAGATGGAAAATCCTAATATTCATGAATTCTATGTACTTTGTTTTTATCATTATTTACACATTGATTTCTTGAAGATAGATTTCATGTGTTTTTGGGTTGTATTCCATTATAATTGGTCATTAAATTATCATACAAAACCCATCAGTCAATACCCTTACAAAGCGATGCTAGAAGGTCACATAAATTTAAATCGAGACCTACCCTTATGAGAAGCGTTCATATAAAGGTAATATCATTCTTACTCTTATATAGAATGAGTTGCGTAAATTTAATATTTGTATTACCTTTACCCAGCATATTTTACATAAGTTTTGTAAAGGTAAGTAGTGAATTGCCTTTACGCAAGAGCTTCCAAATGGATTGCATACGGGTAGAAGTATTTACCCTTATGCAAGAATTTCCCTATGTGAAAATGTAAATAGAATTGTTTTAAAAATTGTTAAAAAAAATTAACATTTAAAATGGTTTTAATGGTCTATAAAATATTTATAAATCATTATAAAAGGTATTTTGGGATATTTTTTTATAAAAGGTTTATAAATTAGTTAATTATAAATTTTTTATACTTAATTAAATGTTTTTAAAGTATTTTATTCTCGAATAGTAAATTTTAATATTTTAAATGCCTTCTAAAAAATTATATGGCACAACTTATGTTCTAGAAATAAAAGTGTTTATTTATAAATCTGAAGGGATAATTTATTATGGGCTATAAATTATGAAATAAATCCAAGATATAAAATTTTTATATTTAAATTATGAATTATTCATAATTAATTATTTTGAATTGTTCAAAATAAAAGGGGGATTATTTGGATATTATTTAAGAAACATCAAAAATGTTTTTATTATTGATATGATCGAGGTTTAAATGGTGATTAAATATGTGATATTAGATTATGTAAAATGTTTACATAATATAAATTCTATTATAAATTTTTTATAGTTCATAAAATATCATATATTTAAAATGGAAATCCCTTATAATGATAAATATGAAAGTGATTATATTGGAATGAATAATAAAAATTTTATATTCAAAATTATGGAATGTACATAATGTTAAAGCTGAAAATTATAAAAGGGTTTATAATTATATTTTATTTATGAATTGTTTATAAATTATTATCTCATATTTAATCATTTAAATCATTCATTTATTTAAAATGTATTCCCTGTTATATTCATATTTAGAAAATTGTTTAAGAAATATGAATATTGGGTATGTTTTAGTTTAAAATGTTAAATTTATTTTAGATAGAGCCTTTCATTACATGTTATGTAATGTTAATGAATTTAGTTTTTCATCTACCTTAAACTCAGTTTGTAATTGAAGTTATTAGATTGAATTTAGTTTTTAAATATACTTTGTGCATATTATATGTTAGAGCTATGGTTAATTGGATTCTCTATTGAGTAAAGTATCCCCAATTAGTGGGATTTGGGGTCGAACTACCAATATACCTTAAGGATTATTCCTTGTCTAGGAATATTAATGGAGTTGGATATTTTTTTCTCTAAGATTACTCATGTGAAGATTATCAATTTCGTATAATTTTATACCTTTACATGAAGTGTTTATGTACCTTATATATATGATGAATTTGGATATTAATGAATATGTTTGGATTACATTTTTGGGTGAGTAACATAGACTTGTGGGTTGTGTTAATGGTTACACATCAATATGGTTTGAACATATTAATTTGGTGGATGGAATAGGATTCCAAAATAAATTACTAAAATCAGACATATATAAAAAATAGTGCAACATGAGTTAATATGGTGAGATTAAAATCCCCTTCAAATACTAAGTGTGATATTCCTTCCAAGGAGGCACTTTTTAGGACCTGGATCATCCAACCGAATAGGTCATGCTAAAGTTTTGTTCCCCTGGATTATCTTGTATAAGGAAAGAAAGTAATAAGTGACTATGGATTTTTCTGTTTGGTAGGTCATGATAAAGATATTTTCCCCTATATTGTTCCTTGTTATCTTGTTTTAGCATTTTCTTTGGGTTACACTAGCTTTGGGCCCTAATAGGTTTAGGATATTGAAGGAATATAGTTGATTTTATCCATATTATAGATTAGAAAAAGAGTTTTCTACTCAACTATCCAAGATTCACAACTGTTTTTATTGGTATGATGCCCTACCTAAATAGTTAAGTGATGGGAGAAACACTAAAGTGACTTGGATCTTAGTGATATATGGATCTTATCCCACTAATGGATGTGATTTATTTTAAAATGGGTCATCATTTTAGTGGGATTCCATTTAATAAAAGTAATTATTAATTGTTAATAATACATGATACTTATCTGATAAAAGATTATGTTGTAGAAGAATAAAATCATCATTATCAAAATAAAATTTGATATTAATCCTTGAAATGAAAATATTGATGTGAATTACTCCTTATACTAGTAACTTTAGAATAGTTCTTAAGAAATATTGGTGATTTAAGAAACATTCTTAAGGAAAATAATATGTGTTATAACAATCCCTTCCTTAGTAACCAAGTTTTGAAATTGTCCAAAAAGTGAATTTATATGATTTTGGAAGTATAGAGTGGTTCATTTAATGTTTTGATGGCATTATATGAAAAATGGGTTGTTCTGGTTAGGGAATTTATACTGTTTTCATCTATGGAAATGTTCTGATAATATGATTAAATTCAAGAAATGTTTACCTGATATTATCAAAATGTTGAGAATAGATGAACTATGCATATGATGTTTGGATTTTAGTATTGTATGGATAGTAAAATTGGGTAAAATTTCAAACTAAAAGAATATATTTTAGTTCAAATATTCAACAATTTTTCTTCAAGAATCCAATCATGGTCATTAAAACCTATGGTTATCAAGGAGGAATAATAATTCCATATGATGGCGTTATCCAAACTACCTGAAGGAGTTTGTGAAACTCCAAGGAATTTCCATGTTAGGTATGGATGTTATAGAAATTAATTATTCAGTTTTGAAAGGTATGTGATACCAAATGTATATTTTACAAGGTATTAAAAATAAAAGGAATAATTTTTTGATATTTTAGTTTATATTCATAAAGCAAAGAGTTGATACATATCATTATAAAAGATAGTGTCATGCTCAGATTTTTTTTTTAGAAGGTGGTGCCTCAGTCAAAGACCGAGGCACAAATTATTTTATAAAAAAAGGGAAGCTACAAAAGTCTGAAAGAAGGAATATTATTACAATCCTTATCATAAAGAGGGAGCAAATCACCAGGAAAATCATCAAGCCAGGTAATATCCTGGTTGACTCCCTTGTTGGCGAGACTGTCAGCAACCATGTTCGCTTCACGATAAGCATGTGTGGCAATGTAGCTGAGGTCCAAGAGCGTAGCAAGGAATTGCATCTAAAGAGGAGTGAGCGGCCAGGAAAGATGCACCACCCCCTTCCAGATAGCTTGCACCACAGTGGTTGAGTCACTTTCAAGCCACAGCTTGTTCCAACCCTTTTGTTTGGCAAAGTCCACCGCATGAATCACACCCAGCATTTCAGCTTCCAGATCCAAGGCTGTACCACAACCACCAAAGAAGCAGCCCTGGAACCTGCCAAGATGATCTCTAAAAATGGAACCACAACCTGCTGGACCCGGATTTCCTCGCGAGGCGTCGTCGACATTCACTTTGATCCATCCTGAAAGTGGGGCTTTCCAGAATACTTCAAAAGTGTGTCGAGGCTGTCTGTAAGATCCCGCAATCCTAAGATGGTGAAGGATCATAAAATCGCCAATAGAATTGTCACAATGATCCTTCTGAAGATATGAAGCATCCTTTATGGCCATGAGAATACGCATTTTACCTGCATTGAGACTGAAGGAACAATTGTTATGAAGTAAATTATTTCTGTCATACCAGATTACATGCAGGAGTTCTACCACTGCAGTCAGAAAAAGATTCTTGATTTGCATGGAGCAAGCCCCATTAGCACAACATTGTAATTGGGAGATGATGGAGTCAAGAATTGACCATCTGCAACCAAATATGTCAAAAATGTAATTCCAAAGAGCTGCAGCTATAGCACAAGACAAAAACAAATGATTAGCATCCTCTCAGTGTTGATTACACATAAGACATCTAGAGAAAAGAGTAATCCCAAAGTATTGTAAGCACATATCAGTGGGAACCCTATTATGGGAAATACACCAGATAAGAGTAAATCTTGAGGGTTTGATCCAAGGTTTGTTAAAAATTTCAACCAGGCCAAGCTAGAATCAGAATTGCTAAAATTGTTTTTGTAGAAACTTTTGGAATCAAGAACACCATTAAAAGCGGGTTCCCAAATGAGTAAATCATCAGTGTTGGAGAAACGATAATTGTCAATGATGTGACCAATGTCATCAGGAAGAGTGATGTCTTGGGAGTTAAGAACGTCCCTAATAGAGGATTTGGTATTGCCAGGAGGAGTGGTGGACGTGAGCATTGAGATCAATGGAATGCCAGTCCAATTATCCAGCCAGAAATTCAAAGTGGAATTAGCGCTAACCATCCATCTAGAGTTGTTCATGATATTAAAGAAATAGCGTTTAATGGATGGCCAGATGGAAGAAGTGATGTAACTCAGATTACCCTTTTTAAGCTTGGTGATGAATCTAGACTTGAGAAAGGCAGTGGAATCAGAATTGTTGTGAATCAGATTCCAAGTCATCTTAGCTTGAAGAGAGTCGTTGAAAATCTTAAGGTTTTTGATGCCAAGACCACCCTTATCCAAAGGTTTACAAAAAGTGTCCCAAGGAATGGTCACAAGTTTTCTTTCAATTGTACTACCGGTCCAAACAAAAAAATTTATGTAAATGTTGATTTTCTTAAGCAGACTAGTAGGCCAAGAGTAGACCATCATTGAGTAAACCAGTTTGGAGACAATGGTAGATTTGACGAGACAAATTCTGCCAGCCAAGGAAAGAAGATTTGGATAAAAGTATTTATCAAAATATTTGTTAAAATGTGTAGGAATGTGTTCATTCCTCCCATCAGTGGTATATTTTAGTAGAGTATTCTTTCCAAATGAAAATGTTCCAAACACATAAAATATGATATATGATATGTAAATAATAGTTTATTTGTTAAATATTCCTACTAAAAGGAAATATATTTTATTTACTAATAAAAAAGGTATTGTGTATCTTAGAATGATATTATAAAAATAATATAGTTTCTAAGAGGATAATGGAAGTATGTTTGGACTTAGAAAAGTTCAAAATTAACAGATGAAGGAAAACACCAATCTTAAACTGTGTAATGGTAAAGAAAAATTTAAAGTGTTATATTTAGATTCCATTTAAAAGTGGATATCATTGTTTCCTAAAGGATTATACCAATTTAAGATTATTATTATTTTCCTCTCAAAATCCAAAAATAGTTTAATATATGTGATGATAAAGAAAAAAATGTAAAAAGTTACATTTAGTTATCATGAAAAATGAAAGTTGTTATTTATTGAAGGGTAATACCAATAAAAATTAAAAGTTAATTACAATTTATTTCCTAATATAGTTTAGGATATGGTGGTAAAGAGAAATGTAAACAGTTACATTAGTTACCATAACAAAGCAATTTTCACTTTATCCTAAAGGAGTTTAGTAGGACTGGTTAACAATAATTTAAGTAGTTACATCATTTCAAGGAAATATTTTTTATAGAATTGGGTTCCAAGGATGATGATGATAAACTTATAAAGAGTTCTAAGTAGACAACAGAATTTTACATTGTAACATTTTATTTTGTGATGTTAAGAAGTTTGAATATGTTTAATAAGTTGAATAGTTAGGAATATGATTTGTAAATCTCACCATTATTCAAACTATATTTCTTTATAGATATTTCTCACTATATAGTTAGTGGGAGTGTTTTATCATATGGTCACATTGAGATGTGACAAGGATTACATATGATGTAATGTGTTAAAAAATCCAGAAAGTGTAGAAAACATAAGGTTGATCTGTAAGTTTATCATACATGATATGATAAACCGGTTCTTATATTGGGTTTATTAGATTTTCTTAAAGATATTAAGAAAATTGAAATGTATAAAATTGAAAGGAATCCTAAATTTTATCATTCTTTAATGTTTGTTACATAAATTTATATATAGATATATATTTCATTAAGTGAAATGATAATTGACCTCTTAATGTATGACTTTTGAGTTTATCCCTAATTGATGTTCACCATGGAGTATTATAGGTTATGATAAAATGTCATGACCCGTCCCCCGGGGCCCATGTCGTGACTACCCCAAGCCCGCCTTTAATAGGCCAGGGGCTGGTGACTAGCACCGGAAAGGTGAAACCCAAAAAATGGGAAGGCATTACCTTTAAACCTGTACACACACACATCCAACCACATCCCAACACAGCGAAAGAGGGAAACAAGTATACCACTAAAACAAGGCTGAGTTCAAGTACAAGTGAATGTAAGTGGGGCAGAATACAAACCCAACAAGGAACTAAACACAGTAAAGTACAAAAGGAAACTCTGATGGCCATCTGTGGAAAACCCCACCTGATCGTGAGAGTAGTGAAACTACTGGAAGCCAAAGAAGTATGTCATGTATGCCCGGTCCGATTGGTCCCCACAAGGTCCTAGGCCTCCAAGTCCATCGTCGTCACGTCCCTCTGTCCCGTCCCCCTCAGCACCTCTGTCAAAACGTCGAATGTCTGCACCAGACACAACACGTACGGGCGAAACCCGTGCAGGGGTGAGTATAAAAATACTCGGTAGGGACCCCAAGACCCTCGAAGGTCTCTTGGTAATCCGCAAAGTAAAACACCAAAAAAAAATACCCCAAAGGTAAAACCACTAAGCAAGACCTCAACCACATGGCACAAAGTAAAAGACACAGCTCACACTAGTTATATAACTTAAAGAACATGAATAAAGATGATTAGTCATAAATATAGATAATCTTATTCTGTTGAGAGTCTTTTTCAGCTTGACCGCACAAGGTCGCTAGGTGCTGACCCACAGAGGATTGCTAGGTGCTAACCCGCAGACGATCGCTAGGTGATGACCCACAGAGGATCGCTAGGTGCTGACCCACAGAGGGTTTCTAGGTGCTGACCTACAGAGGATAACTAAATTCTATCCCACAGAGGATCGCTAAGTGCTAACCCACAGAGGATCACTAACTGCTAACCCATAGAGGATCGCTAGGTGCTTCATCACGTCACATCCAGCAGTTGGATTCCTGCACTTAGCATGATTGATTCTGAGTGGATCCTATCCTCAAGCCATTAGTCATAACTTAATCACCACTAAGTCCCACAAATAAGTAACCCAAAGAACCTTCATGTCATAAGGGTTCTAACGCAATAGACGGCGCGTCGATTAGACACCCGGTCTATATGTTATAGACATTTTAGTACCGAGGTCCCGGTTGGATTTGGGTTAGATCCAACCTAGACATACAAAAAATTTCTCTAAAACTCAATTGGAGTATCTAAAAAGTATTACCTTGTCCTAAGGATTCGGGTACTGCATACGGTTTATCAAACGGACATCCGTTTTAGAAGATATGGCCCTTTAAGAGAAACTGGGTCAAAAAGGGTCCAGGTCCGGCCCGACCTAGTCGGACCAACCCGATCCCGTTGGGCCTGGTCCGAATTGCTGGGCCACGGGACCAGAACGACCCACTGGTTGGGTGCAGCCCGCCAGCTGGGCGCGGTCCGCTTCCCTGAATGGACGAGTCCATTTGGGATCCTCAATCAGTGGAACCAGTCTAGCACCGCTCCAGCTGACCGGTCTGTGTGGACCGATCAATGCCAGAACCCACGGGCGCGGGTCCTCCCACTACCGTGACTCGGAGCCGAGGTGCCTCCTCCACGGAAGCCCGTTTTCTGTCACCGCCTCTTCTATTTTGATTTTCCTACCATCAACACAGTCGGCGTAAGTTAGCCGCCCCCCTATCTGTAGCGGCACCTGTGGGCACCACCACCTCCTCGTGGCCATCAGTTGCTGACGCTGTTGTGTCGGTGGTACTGTGACGGAAGAACTTCCGTGGGACACTAGTGAAGTTCTGGTGGTCTGGTTTTCTTCTTTTCTACGCCTGTAGGCCTCCCAGGTTGTCACCTTCACTACGGGGCCCTCAGTTTCGCATTATGGTCAAGTTGAACATTCATCCAAGAAGAACACATCAAAAACCGAGAGCAGCGGAGGGTATGGGCCTTATTCGGATTGGCTCGCGCCCTCTAAGTTAGACTTATAACATGGGGTGAAATTATAATCATTAAAAGATTAAATAAAAACCCCACAAAGAAACCCCACAACAACCTCCCACAAAAACGAATGAATCGCAGATCAACCCATTAGTCAGTTGATTTGCATTCTTCGTATTATTCAAGAATAGGGAAGAGGAAATCATTTAAAATGCATAAACAAATAAACCCCCTACCTTGAACATGTTGGATTCGATGAAGACAAAGGAGGATAATCTATTGTTCGAAGTTGTTTGTCGGCATTCCTCGTCACCCGTTGATGTCCGGTTTTAATCCTCAATGGTGTTGTCAAATCTCTGTTCTTCATTAGAGGAAGTCATCGGCGGTGTTTCATCAGAGCTTCCTCTCGTAGCTATCCCAAAACCCATTCCAAAGGTTTGATTAAATAAAGAAAATGAACCACCAACATTGCGTTCATTAATGTGGTTCATTAGTGAACCGCAATTAATGTTCCATTAATCCTATGAGCATCATGGTTATGAAACCAAAGGATTGTGTCAATAAATGTTATTCATTTAAATCATGACGTTACACTGTAGTCCTTCCATCCACCACTCAACGGTTGTAGAAAGAATAAAATAACTCACTTAGTTGTTTTATTTTTTTTTAAGTCCAAAAATTAACTTTTTCTTCTAACCATTGTCGGTCGATGTTAAGCTTCATCTAAGAGAATACCGGCACTGCAAATTCAACGGTGCTCTTGGATTTTTGATCTGAGCACCAGTTTAAAATATATAAATCCTCACTTTCACATTTATTGAACGTAACTTAAAAAAGTTCAAAAAATATTAACAGTCACCCTCGACCTGCGTCGGTCGAGGTTAGACTCTGCCTAAAGGTAACACACCCTCACGAGCTCAACAGTACTCTCAGATTTCTAATCCAAGTTACTTTTTAGGAGTTATAAAGATTTTACAATAAAATAATTGTTACTTAATTATTTTATTTATGGCCAAAAACTAACTTCAATTGTTGGCCCGCACCGGCCAATGTTAGGATCTTCCTAAGGAAAGCATACCCTCACGAGTTCAGTGGTGGTCTTGGATTTTTAAACTAAGTCACTATTCATGAGTTATAAGCATTTTAAAAATAAAATAATTTTATTTAATTATTTTATTTACTGTTATGTCATTTTTTGTTTTTCTCACTGGAGGCTTGCACCGACTAAACTTAAGTCGCACCTAGGGTAAACCCGTCATCCTGAATGCAACGGTACCCTCATATTTCTAATCTAGAAACTCATTTAAGAGTTATTCCACTTTTTTAGGAACACTTATCATACGTACTATTTAAAACTTAACATTTTTCGACAGATCATTCTAGGAACTTCGGGCCTCGGAATCATGTGCCGTCAATTTTTTTAGTCTCATGAAAATTCAATATAATTAAAAATATATATATACAAAAATTATGGGTCTTTACATTCTCTCCACCTTAGGTATTTATTTCCCCGAAATCCAAAACAAGGAAAATCAAACAAGTGGGGTACTGAGCATGTATTTGAGCCTCCCGCTTCGATGTGCTCTCCTGGAGGTTCTCGTGCTGCCATCGAACTCGCACCAGAGGAATCGACCATCCACGGAGGACCCTCTCCTGTCGATCCTCAATATCTACTTGGAACTCCATAAAATTTTCCCCATCATCAATTTCCAGCTTACCCCAGTCGATGACGTGTGATAGGTCTTGCACGTATCTCCTCAGCTACGACACGTTGAAAACATTATACACCCAGTGCATCTGTGGAGGAAGATCTTGGCAGTGTGCCACCTTTCCAACTCTAATAATAATTTAGGAAGGTCTGATGAACCTTAGAGATAGATTGTGGCCCCGGTCAAATATCTACAATCCTCGTTAGGGTGAGACCCATAGGAAGACATGCCCCCCCCCTCTAACTCCAAGATTCTATGTCTCTTGTGGGCATAAGACTTATGTCTACTGAGTGCATTTTCTACTACGTTTCCATTCCTAGGAGTGTATACTATCAAAAATTCATAGTCTTAGAGGAACTTCATCCATCACCGTTGTCTCAGGTTCAGGTCCTTCTGTGAGAAGATACACCTAAGACTCTTGTGATCGGAGTAGACAGTAAATCGTTCTCCCAACTATACTCTTAGCTCCCGGAGCTCCATAAGAGCCATCCAATATGCAGTTGTAGATATTGGTGTTGTCCTTGGGTATAAGACAATACAAAAGTCCCTATCCCTATGGAGAGGTAATCCTGGAAACATCTTTTTAAAGGATTTCCTCGCACTATGTCACTACTATTGGGAATTGAAAACTCAAAACACCTACTACCACGAGGGTAAGGCCGGCTGACTCAAGAGTGATTGGTTGCACCCTCCTATGCATGAGTTTATCTTTTGCTGCCTAGGTTTCCTTTTTCACTAACCAAGGAAAACCCAATTCCAACATTGTAGATATACCACATCCTTTTTACTAAAACTGTCAATTTGAGCATGATCTATGGATGACCAGTCCATACCCAAACTAACATCGTAAGGCCTCGATGCTACCACCAATATTTTCCAACTGAAACTCTCACCTCAAGGGTCAGATCACACCATCGGCATAAGTGTGATTATTGAGTCTCCTCCCATAGTTATCTCAAGATGTAGGGGTCAAGTCAATGGTTTAACCAGGAACTCTAGGTCTTGAAAAAGATTCATGATAAGAAGGAATGATTAGTACCTATGTCTATTAATACAAAAGAAAGTAGTAGACATAGATAGTACCTCGAATCATTCCTAAATCCCTTGGGTCATACTCCTTGACCGCATGCAGCTACTGCCTTCCCTTGTCCTCCATCTCCTTGATCCTGGTGGGGACCACATCAGGGTGGTGGTTGTAACATGTCAAAATGTATACCACCTCCTACTGCTCTCCTAGATCCTCTTAAATGTCTACTGCCCTATAGATTCATCTATCCCTATTACTTCCTCTTCCAAAAACAATTTACACATCCAAGTCTCTGAGACTAATGTTAGTTTCCTACTTTCCCACTACTGACATTCACTGGTTGTATCTGATAAGCCAAAGAATTTTCAACCATAAAGGTTCTCTCTAGCACCCTAATATAAGTAGTAATATACAAAGGAATAGTGATAGCTTAGATGTCCCTAAGCACATCTCTCTAGGAGGTCCGAGCCATGAAGCACTGGTCGTATCGTATTCATCGAGTACCTGGAATGGTTGGTACACCACGACGATTACTCAGCTACCGATATGTCGTCCTACCGAAGCTGTAGAAGCTCTTGGGAACACATAACCCTTAAATTTTTATAAAAAGAGACCCCTTATCTGAGAAAAGTTCTCAAGCTTTGTCCATGGAAAAGTCACCTCATCGTAAGATAGGGGTAATCTAAACCCTGCCATCACCCTACTGAGCCACATAGAATGATCACTTCCAAGACCACCATCTGATCTAATGGTGCCTTGGCTAGATGGAAACTCGGTCACCACATCAGGCCAGTCCTTAGCCACCTGTGATTTGGGCTTGCCTTAGAACCTAAGGGGTATATTTCACTGAAAATCGTGTAAGGCACTAAGCATACATGTGTCCTCTACTGATAGCACTGGTAGTAACTGTTAACCAATGGGCAGTGGTATCCCTGGGACACCGCCCGATGGTACCATCTCAGGAAACAGTACTAAATCCTCATCACTCTGTGGACCATCCCCATGGTCATGCATTGGAATCCTGGTTGGCTGTCTGTGTGGAGGCATCTTGAAAGAGAATCAAGATGAACCATGGGCAATAAGTTTTACCTGGTGAGCTGACTCAAAAGAGATCAAGAGAAAAACATTTTCAAAACACATGCAACTAGTGTTTTCGTGTACCGAGTTGGAAAACAGAATTTAGCATCCTTGTGTATGGATACGTCGGCCGCCACACCAACACTGGACTCCCTAGACTAAAATCTAAACTCAAGACACTTAACTCTATTATCCCCATTGAAAAAAAAAATATAGACTCTTAGTTATTTTGGTATAATCGACTACAGTCTGATATCACTTTGTCATGACTAGTCCCCCGGGGCCCATACCATGACTACCCCAAGCCCACCTTCCTTAGGTCAGGGGATGGTGACTAGCACCGAAAAGGAAAAACCCAAAAAAATGGGAAGGCACTACCTTTAAACCTGTACACACACACATCCAACCACATCCCAACACACCAAAAGGTGGAAAAAATTATACCACTAAAACAAGGCTTATTTAAAGTACAAGTGAAAGTAAGTGGGACAGAATACAAACCCAACAAGGAACTGAAAATAGTAAATTAAAAAAGGAAACTCTGATGTCCATCCACAGAAAACCCCACCTAATTGTGTGATTAGTGAAGCTACTAGAATCCAAATTAGTGTGTCATGTCCACCCAGTCCTACTAGGCCCCACCTAGTAATAGGCCACCAAGTCCACCGTCATCACGTTTGTTTGTCCCATCCCCCTCAACACCTCTGTTGAAACGTTGAATGTCTGCACCGAACACAATACGTGTGGGAAAAGACTGTGGAGGGGTGAGTATAACAATACTCAGTAGGGACCCCGAGACCCCTAATGGTCTCTCAGTAATCCGTGAAGGAAAACACCACAATGAAAAATACCCCAGAGGTAAAACCACCAAGCAAGATCTCAGCCACATGGTACAAAGTAAAAGACGCAGCTCACACTAGATATATAACTTAAAGAACATGAATAATGATGATTAGTCAT
The DNA here is from genome assembly GCA_963277665.1 of Viscum album. Lineage (NCBI taxonomy): Eukaryota > Viridiplantae > Streptophyta > Magnoliopsida > Santalales > Viscaceae > Viscum > Viscum album. The sequence goes on from OY728161.1 coordinate 110,440,857, forward strand.
AAAGATAGATCATATTATTATGTCGAGAGACTTTTGCTGCTAGACCGCACAAGATCTCTAGGTACTGACCCATAGAGGATTGCTAGGTGCTAACCCACGGAGGATCGCTACGTACTGACCCAGGGAGGGTTTCTAGGTGTTGACCCACAGAGGGTCGCTAGGTGTTGACCCACAGAGATCGCTAACTGCTAACCCGCAGAGGATCGCTAAGTGCTGACCTAAAAAGGATCGCTAACTAGTGACCCACAGAGGATCAATGGGTGCTTCATCACATCACAGCCAGCCACTGGATTCCCGCACTTAGAAAGCTTGATTCCGGGAGGATCCTATCCTAAAGCCATAGGTCATACCTCAATCACCACGAAGTCCCATGAAGAAGTAACCTGAATAACTATCATGTCATAAGGGTTCCAATGCAATAGACAGTGAGTCAATCTGACTCCCAGTATGTTAGTTATAGGCATTTTAGTACCGAGGTCCCGGTTGGATTCGGGTTCGGTCCAACCAGGTCATACTCTAAATTTCTCCAAAACCCAAGTGGAGTATTTCAAAATGACTACCTCTTCCTAAGGATTCTAGATCCATAGAAAGTTCATCAAATAGACATCAGGTTTAGAATATATGGCCCTTTAAGCGAAATTGGGTCAAAAAGGGTCAGGGTTCGGCCCAACCCGATCAGACCGACCTAACCTGACCTGTTGGCTAGGCGTGGTCCACCTCCCTGAATGGACGAGTCTGTTCGGGCCCCTCAATCAGCGGTGCCAGCCTAGCGCCACTCCATCTGACCGGTCCATGTGGACCAGTCAAAGGCAGAACCCGCGGGCATGGTTCTTCCCACCACCGCGACTCCGAGCCGTGGTGCCTCCTCCGCGGAAGCCCATTGGCTGTCGCCGCCTCCTCCACTTCACACCGCCCTCCATCAATGTGGTTGTCGTCATTCGGCCACCCCCTGTCCGTAGTGGTGCCTGCGGGCGTCACCACCTCCTCACAGCCATCAGTCACTGGTGCTGCCACGTGGGTGGTGTCGTGCCAGTGGCACTTCCTCGGGCCACCGGTGAACCTCTAGTAGTCCAATTTTCATCCCGTCTGTGCCTGTGGGCCTCCTAGGATGTCCCTTTCACTACAAGACCCTCGGTTTCACGTTTTTGTCAAGTTGAACATTCGTCCATGAAGAACACATCAAAAACTAAGAGCGACGGAGGGTCCGAGACTTGTTCGGATTGGCCCGTGCGCTCCGTGTTAGAATTATAACATGCGGGTAGAAATAATAATCATTAAAAGATTAAATAAAACCCCACAAAGAAACCTCACAACAACCTCCTGCAAAAACGTATGAATTGCAGATCAACCCGTTAGTTGATTGATTCGCGTTCTTCGTATTATTCAAGAACGGGGAATAGGAAATCATTTAAAATGCGTAAACAAATAAACCCCCTACCTTGAACACGTATTATTCTCTGAACACGAAGGAGTAGAATTCATTTTTTGAAGATGTTTGTCGGTGTTTGTCGTCACCCATCGATGTCCGGTTTGAATCCTCAATGGCGTCATCGAATCTTCTTTATTCGTTGGAGGAATACTTTTCTGGCATTTTTTCAGAGCTTCCTCTCATAGCTCTCCCAAAAACCATGCCAAAGGTTTGATTAATCTAAAGACCCAGAAATTTCAAGGAAATTTTTTTCTTAATTTTCTTTGGAATTTTACAAGAACGTAGTTTCTGACGGCGTCTGATTCCGAGGCCCGGTGTGCCCGGAATCATTTTCTGAAGTTTAGCTCGGGTACGTTTAGTGAACGAACGAGCAGGTTTTTCTAACTTCCGAATCGGTGCTCGGAATCGAATTCTGAGGGCACCGATGGAATCGCAGCGCCGGTATTTGCTTAGAAACGCCTTTTCTGGAGTTGCATTTGCTCGGGTGTGGTTTTTAATTTTTGGGGGTTAAGTGAAGAAAATAAAATAAAGTGGTGCGACAACTTTATTTTATTTCACTTAAAACCACTTAAAGCCACTTAAAGCTACTTAAGCTGGGTTGAAGCGGATAGGGTGAAATCCAAGATATCCTACCCTCTTGGTAGGATATTTGTGAGGTGGGGCTCGCACGAGCTCCACCATTTCTTTTCCTCTAAGTAACGCACCTGCACCCCCTCTTAATGTCAAGTCAACCCTTGCGTTTAATAAGTTATTAAACGCCCCTATTAAATTTTGTCGATTAAAGCGTTGCATTTAATTCAATTGAATTAACTGTTTTGATCTTATTAAATGCAAACTTATGACTTGGTTAATAAAATAAGAGATACACTTATTTTATTTGGGGGTTAGCTTGTCGAGAGGATTTTGGGAGAAAGATCCAAGGCTTGAAGTTATTCATTCTTCGACGAAGAACGCGAAGAACGCATCGCCGCCAACGAAGAACGCCGCCCTCCGACGAAGGTCGACAAAAACGCCGGATCCTCAAAGATCGACGACGTAACATCGACGATCCCCTTCCCACGACGCTTTCTTCCGTGACGATCCAACCCCGCGACAATCTTCGATCGACAACGACAAGGTAGGGGATTGCGGTCCTTTTAATTCTTTGTGGATTATAACATCAACATAAATTTAATTGTTATATTTTAATCTGTATGTTCTTGATCCTCGGAGTTTTTCTGCGCGACGCTGAGTACCGCGCGACAGCGACGCCCTTCCACGACGCGACGATCATTTTCTTCCCCGATGGTCAATTCCACGACGAACTCGCGTCCGACGATGACTTTGAGGTAGGGGTTGTTTTGAGAATGATAAATACTCCATGTTTGTTTCCCTTCAAGGAATAAACGCGGACCAACTAATTAACAAGTTGGTCCATGGATTATTATTGTGGTTCGGGTTTTATCAAATTGATGGGAAATATTATGGTGTTGTTTCAAACCGCTAACGCGGTGGGTGAGGACCAACGAACAAGTCCGAACCACCGCATTCTTTCTCGTTCTTAGTGTGCGGAACGGCGAACGATGACAAACGGGGCTGAAAGGGCGATTTGAGGGCATTGCAGTGAAGGTCGGGTCCTGGGAGGACAACTGGCGAAGACCGCACATAAAACGGACCACCGGAGCGCGTCCGGTGGTCCGCAGAATCCCACGCCAGGCAGCGGCGGCGCCCGGCGCGCCGCCGGCAAAACCCGCCGCGGCTTCAGCCGCGGCGACGAGGCGGTTCCGCGGCCGTGCGGAACCGGGAGATGGGATGCGGCCGACATACCGCGTCTGGGTGCTGCGGAGCGGCCCCCGCGCCGGGGTCGCGGTTCCTTCGCTCAGCCGCTCGGCCGGGCCGAGCCGAGCCGAGCCGACCCGCCGGGTCGGGTCGCGCCCAGGCTGGGCCGGGCCGCCTTGGCCAGGCCGGGTCGCACCAAACCGTGTCAGACCCGGACCCGAGTCGGGTCGACCCGGTTCGGGCCGACCCAGGGGGGGTCGGGCCGGGTCGGTTCGGGCCCAGACCCCCCGTTTTCGGACCCTCTTTGGTCTTTTGCCCATATCTTGGGCTACGGACCTCAGATCGACGTACCGTCAGTTGCGTAGAGATCCTTGGATCGAGACGGTCGTTTCGGTATATCACAATCAAGGTTTAGGAATACCTTGGGTTTGGCTGGGTTGGTTCGTACACGAAACCAATCGGGCCCTCGGAGCGGAAACGCTCATATCTTGAGCTCCGGACGTCCGATTGACGTACCATCGACTTTGATGCTTTCCTCTAAGTGAGAAGGATCTTTTGGCTTACTCCGCTCGAGGTATGGATGTCGTCGGAGTGCATTCGGGTTGGTTCGCTCACGAAACAAACCGGGCCCCTGGAACGAAAAAACCAATAACTCACAGACCGGGCGTCCGATTGACGCACCGTCTGTCTCGTTGATTTCCTCTTGATGCGATGAAACTTTTGGCATACTTCGCCCAAGGTTTGGATTCAGTTGTATTTTGGGAGAGTTGGATTGTACTCAAAATCCAACCGGGCCCCTGGAACGGAAAAGCTGATGTCTTTCAGACCGGATGTCCGTTCGACGAACCGTCAGCGGCGTTGGTGATAACGTTGAGAAACGGTCCCTATGAGTATACCCTGTGATATTTCGGGGTACAGTTGAGATACGGCCGGGTTGGTTCGCTCACGAAACCAACCGGGCCCCTGGGACGAAAAGGCTAATATCACAGAGACCGGGCGTCCGATTGACGCGCCGTCTGTTGCGTTGAAACCCCTATGACGAGGTGGTCCTTTGAGATACTTCTTCGTGGAACTTTGTGATACTTGTAGTATCGACCAGCAGCTCGTGGAGCAGACCCTCCCGAAGACGAGTGTGCAGAGTACGGAGACCGTGTAGCCGGCTGAGACCTGACGACTGCTTGACCGATCGACTCGGTGTGTTTCGGATAGCCCAGTGGGGAGCGCTTGGTTGTAGCGGCAGACCCACAGCGGAGGAGCGCTTGGTTGTAGAGGCAGACCCGCGGTACTCAACAGAAGGAGTACCTCTGGAGGCTATGAGGGAGAGCGCTTGGTTGTAGCGGCAGACCCACGGCGGAGGAGGGCTTGGTTGTAGCGGCAGACCCGCGGTACTCAACAGAAGGAGTACCTCTTGAGACTATGAGGGGGAGAGCTTGGTTTTAGCAGAAGACCCATGGTGGGAAGCGCTTGGTTGTAGCAGCAGGCCCACAGTACTCGACAGGAGGAGTACCTCAGCAGTCTTAGGCCAGTGAGCAGTACCTCGGAGTCGTGACAGGACCACTGTACACTCCAGAGACGGAGCTCTTCAGCAGTTACGGTTTCGATAATAAAAATCCTGGTTTGAGCTGAGTCCATGACCTTTGTGTTTCCTCATGATTGAGATGGTTCACTTGATAACTTAGGTATTTTTATGGGCATATACCTGGGAAGTGGTTATCCGTTGATTTCATAATCTCTGTGTTTCCTCATGATTGAGATGGGTTACTTGATAACTTAGGTATATGTATGGGCATATACCTAAGTAGATGTTATCTGTTGAAATCCTCTTTGTGGTTATCCTTGTTGGTTTTAGTGAGACCTTGAGGGTCTCGGGGTCCCTACTGAGTATTGTTATACTCACCCCTGCACGGGCTATGCCCGCACCTCGTTGTGTTGGTTGCAGATGACGGCAGTGCTGACGGAGGCCGAGTATTCGAGGACTGGACGGTACCCAGAGGTGGACCACACGACGAGTCAGTATCCGGAGGTGGACTTCACGACGAGACGACACACGGTGGAGGTTGACGGGCGAGAGCGTTATAGAGGCTATTTGTACCTACCCTTCAGGTAGGATCCATGGTGGATGATCCATGAGCTGCGCCATCTGTACCTACCCTTCAGGTAGGATCAAAGGAGGACGACCCAGGAGCCACTTCCGTTCTTCCAGCTGTTGTCTTTTCTGTTGTACTTTGCTCAGTTGTAGTTGTATTTTCTTTTGGGTTTGTATTCTGGCCCATTTACCCTTCTGCACTTACTTTTGTACCAGTTTTTACTTAGTGTTTACTTTTTCCGCTTGCTTAATCTGTGGTGACTGTTTTCTTTACAAAGGAAATGCCTTCCCTTTTTACCGGTATTTACGCCTTGGTGCTAGTCGCCAACCCCTGGCCTATGGAAGGCGGGCTTGGGGTAGTCACGGCACGGGCCCCGAGGATGGGTCGTGACAAATTGGTATCAAAGGAGTCGGTTCTACCGCAGAACTTATAACTCTGATATTTTTCTTTCTGTGAAGCAATAGTGTTAAGAGTACCGAGTGTGGTTTTCAGTTCAAGGAGTCCAGTGTTGGTGCGGGCGGCCAACGTATCCATACACCAGGACCCTGACAACTGATTTCCGACTTTGTGCGCGAAAACACTGATTACGTGTGTGTTTCCAGAAGTTTTAAATGTCATCTCAAACCAGGTCAGCTCACCAGGTATAATCGTTTGACAGTGTCACGTTGTTTCTTTCAGGATGCCTTTTCTCGGACAACCAGCTAGAGCCCAGAGGTGCATGCATACTGACAGCTTGCCGAGCGACGAGGCTTCAGTACAGGGCCCTCTTGCAGTTGAGGCACCAGCGGTACTACCATACGTTGGGCCACTGATGCCACCAGCCCCAGAAGTAGGTGATGCACGCCACTTGAGCGTGTTGCACGAGTTCCAGCGCCAGAGACCACCCATGTTCCGGGGAGAGACAGACCCGCAGGCGGCTGAGGATTGGCTGGAGGCTGTGGTGAGAGTCTTCAGGCTAGTGGGGACGCCGGCAGACTTCATGGTGATCTTTGATGCCATCCTTCTTCAGGCAGCAGCAGGCAGGTGGTGGAGCCACTTTTTCCAATTTTGCGATGGGATGTCCTTCACATGGGAAGACTTAGAGACCTTCTTCAGGGTGGAGTTTGTGCCAGTAGCTCTACACCCCGAGCATGTTCAGGAGCTGCTGCCTTTGCCGCGTGTTTTTCGATCAGTAGCCGAGTCATCTGTGGGCAGTAGACAGATGATACAGAGGTCCAAGAGGGCCAGAGCCAGCCGTAGGAGGAGAAGGAAGTGTTATGAATGTGGTGGAAATGGTCACCTGGCACGTGACTGTCCGACTCCTCATACAGTTGATCTGCAGGCTTTGGAGGAGCCACCGAGGAAGAAGCAGCGGTGGGTGCTTGAGCAACAGCCGAGCAGTGGACAAGGCAGTAGAGCTCCGAGAGCAGGTGGACAGGAGCGGAACTAGTGGATACGTCCCTTGTACTTCTAGTTCAATTTTGCTATTGTATTCGTGTCTTTGTACTATGAGCTGCAATAATGAAAAGACACTTATCTTTGTGATGTTTGATTTCATGTCCTTTTTGTTTGGTTGATATTGAGTGGTCCTAGTTAAGACTGTTGACTTGACCCTCACTTTTGAGATTCCTACTGGAGGAGACCCAGTGACCTCACACTGATGCCGAAAGTGTGACTCGACCCTTGGAGGTGAGAGTGACAGTTGGATCTCTTAGTAGTTACGTCGAGGCCTTACGACGTCATCCATGGAATGAATGCATCATTCATGTCGGGATTGACTGTATTAGGCAACGAATGTGGTTCATCCAGGGGATGAGACCGGATTTCTCTTATTGGCAAAGAAGAAATCATATTATCTCTTATGAGACTAAAGAAGGTGCAGATCATCCAGGAGAGGATGAAGACTGCACAGTGCAGTAAGAAACAGAAAACCGGTGCCAGTCTTAGAGACTCGGGCGTGTTAAATGTTTCAATAAGAGGAAGCTTTAAAGAGAGATGAGTCTGCGAAGTGGCAGACGTGGAGGCAGAGCTAGGAGAGCAGCATGAGGTGGTGTACATCTGAACATGCTACAACCACCCGCCTTAGTTATCCCCCCCCCAGGCTCAGGGAGCTGGAGGTCGGAGGAAGAGTGCGGCTGCATGCGGTCAAGGAGTGTGACCCAATGGCTTTAAAAATGATTCAAGGGACAGTCTGTGTCCACTACTAGTTGTTGTAGTAACAGACGTCGATATGAATCATTCCTTGCTTTCACAAATCTTGTCCCATACCTAGAGTTTCCGGTAAGCTGTGGACTTGACCCTCATGTCTGGAGATACCTTGGGAGGAGACTCGATAATCACACTTACGCTGACGGTGTGGTCAGACCCTCGAGGCAAGAGTTTCGGTTGGAATATCTTGGTGGCAGCGTCGAGGCCTTATGAAGTTAGTTTGAGTATGGACTGGGCAATCACAGTTCATACACAAATTGACGGTATTAGTCAAAAAGGTTGTGGTTTAACTACGACTTCGGGATGGGTTTTCCTTGGTCAGCGAAAAGGAAACCCCAGGCAGCACAGGATAAACCCATGCTCATGAGGGTGCGACCGATCACTCTTGAGTCGGTCAACCTTACCCTCGTGGCAGCAGTCATTTTGAGTTTCATTTCTAACAGTAATTGGAGGCCTCATGAGTTCGAGGATGACGATCACGTCCTTATACGGGTCTCACCTCGACGAGGTTTACGGAGATGTGGCCAAGGCAGCAAGTTATCTCCGAGGTTCAATGGACCTTTCTAGGTCCTCAACTGGGTAGGTGGAGTGGTTTACCGCTTGACCCATCCACCTCAGTTGCACCAAGTGCACGACGACATCCACGTATCTCAACTGAGGAGATACGTGCTCGACCCTTCGCATATCATCGACCATGGGGAGCTGGACGATGGCGATGGGGTGTCTTTCACGGAGGTTCCAGTGGGGATCGAGGATCGATAGGAGAAGATCCTATGAGGATGGACGATTCCTCGGGTGCGCTTTCTCTATCAGTACGGTAACCTCCAAGTAAGCACATGGGAGCGGAAGGCTCAGATGCATGCTCAATACCGCTTTTGTGACCCTAGTTTGTGTTGAAGCTTTATGGGGACGTAAATCCCTGAGGTGGGAGTAATGTAAAGACCCGGAAATTTCAAGGAAAATTTTTTCTTAATTTTCTTTGGAATTTTACAAGAACGCAGTTTCTGACGGCGCCTGATTCCGAGGCCCGGTGTGCCCAGAATCATTTTCCGAAGTTTAGCTCGGGTACGTTTAGTGAACGAATGAGCGGGTTTTTCTAACTTCCAAACCAGTGCTTGGAATCAAATTCTGAGGGCACCGATGGAATCGAAGCGCCGGTATTTACTTAGAAACGACTTTTCCGGAGTTGCGTTTGCTCGGGTGTGGTTTTTAATTTTTCGGGGTTAAGTGAAGAAAATAAAATAAAGTGGTGCGACAACTTTATTTTATTTCACTTAAAACCACTTAAAGCCACTTAAATCTACTTAAGATGGGTTGAAGCGGATAGGGTGAAATCCAAGATATCCTACCCTCTTGGTATGATATTTGTGAGGTGGGGCCCACACGATCCCCACCGTTTCTTTTCCTCTAAGTAACGCACCCTCACCCCCTCTTAATGTCAAGTCAACCCTTGAGTTTAATAAGTTATTAAATGCCCCTATTAAATTTTGGGGATTAAAGCGTTGCATTTAATTCATATGAATTAATTGTTTTGATCTTATTAAATGCAAACTTATGACTTGGTTAATAAAATAAGAGATACACTTATTTTATTTGGGGGGTTAGCTTGTCGAGAGGATTTTGGGAGAAAGATCCAAGGCTTGAAGTTCTTCATTCTTCGACGAAGAACGTGAAGAACGCATCGCCGCCAACGAAGAATGCCGCCCTCCGACGAAGGTCGAAAAAAATGACGTATCCTCGGAGATCGATGACGTAACATCGACGATCCCCTTCCCGCGACGCTTTCTTCCGCGACGATCGAACCCCGCGACAATCTTCGATCGACAACGACAAGGTAGGGGATTGCGGTCCTTTTAATTCTTTGTGGATTATAACATCAACATGGATTTAATTGTTATAATTAAATCTGTATGTTCTTGATCCTCGGAGTTTGTCTACGTGACGCCGAGTACCGCGCGACAGCGACGCCCTTCCACGACAAGACGATCCTTTTCTTCTGTGATGGTCAATTCCGCGACGAACTCGCGTCCGACGACGACTTTGAGGTAGGGGTTGTTTTGAGAATGATAAATACTCCATGTTTGTTTCCCTTCAAGGCATGAACGCGGACCAACTAATTAACAAGTTGGTCCGTGGATTATTATTGTGGTTCGGGGTTTATCAAATTGATGGGAAATATTATGGTGTTGTTTCAAACCGCTAACGCGGTGGGTGCGGACCAACGAACAAGTCCGAACCACCGCATTCTTTCTCGTTCTTAGTGTACGGAATGGTGGACGATGAAAAACGGGGCCGCAAGGGCGATTTGAGGGCCTTGCAGTGAAGGTCAGGTCCCGGGAGGACCACTGGAGAAGACCGCACGTAAAATGGACCACCGGAGCGCGTCCGGTGGTCCGCGGAATCCCACGCCGACGCGCCACGCCGTCGCGGCGGCGCCCGGCGCGCCGCCGGAAAAACCCGCCGCGGATGAAGCCGTGGCGGCGAGGCGTTTCCACGTCCGCGCGGAACCGGGAGGCGGGACGCGGCCGGCATGCCGTGTTCGGGTGCTGCGGAGCGACCCCCACGCAGGGGGCGTGGTTCCTTTGCTCGGCCGGGCCGAGCCGAGCCGAGCTGACCCGCCGGGCCGGGTCGCGCCTAGGTCGGGCCGGGTCGCACCAAACCGGGTCGGACCCGGACCCGGGTCGGGTCGACCCGGTTCGGGCCGACCCAGGGGGGTCGGGCCGGGTCGGTCCGGGCCCAGACCCCCCGTTTTCGGACCCTCTTTGGTCTTTTGCCCATATCTTGGGCTACGGACCTCCGATCGATGTACCGTCAGTTGAGTAGCGATCCTTGGATCGAGACGGTCGTTTCGGTATATCACACTCAAGGTTTAGGAATACCTTGGGTTCGGCCGGGTTGGTTCGTACACGAAACCAACCGGGCCCTCGGAGCGGAAACGCTCATATCTTAAGCTTCGGATGTCCGATTGACGTACCGTCGACTTTGATGATTTCCTCTAAGTGAGACGGATCTTTTGGCTTACTCCGCTCGAGGTTTGGATGTCGTTGGAGTGCGTTCGGGTTGGTTCTCTCATGAAACCAACCGGGCCCCTGGAACGAAAAAGCCAATAACTCACAGACCGGGCGTCCGATTGACACACCACCTGTCTCATTGATTTCCTATTGATGGGAAGAAACTTTTGGCATACTTCGCCCGAGGTTTGGATGTAGTTGGAGTTTGGGTGAGTTGGATTGTACTCAAAATCCAACCGGGCCCCTAGAACGGAAAAGCTGATGTCTTTCAGACCGGACATCCGTTTGACGAACCGTCAGCGGCGTTGGTGATCACGTTGAGAAACGGTCCCTATGAGTATACCCTATGACATTTCGGGGTACAGTTGAGATACAGACGGGTTGGTTCGCTCACGAAACTAACCGGGTCCCTGGGACGAAAAGGCTAATATCACACAGACCGGGCGTCCGATTGACGCGCCGTCTGTTGCATTGAGACCCCTATGACGAGGCGGTCCTTTGAGATACTTCTTCGTGGAACTTTGTGATACTTGTAGTATCGACCAGCAGCTCGTGGAGTGGACCCTCCCGGAGACGAGCGTGCGGAGTACGGAGACCGTGTAGCCGGCTGAGACCTGACGACTACTTGACCGATCAACTCGGTGTGTTTCGGATAGCCCAGTGGGGAGCGCTTGGTTGTAGCGGCAGACCCACAGCGGAGGAGATCTTGGTTGTAGCGGAAGACCCGTGGTACTCAACAGAAGGAGTATCTATGGAGGCTATGAGGGGGAGCGCTTGGTTGTAGCGGCAGACCCACAGCGGAGGAGCGCTTGGTTGTAGCGGCAGACCCGTGGTACTCAAGAGAAGGAGTACCTCTTGAGGCTATGAGGGGGAGCGCTTGGTTGTAGTGGAAGACCCATAGTGGGAAGCGCTTGGTTGTAACAGCAGGCCCACAGTACTCGACAGGAGGAGTACCTCAGCAGTCTTAGGTCAGTGAGCAGTACCTCGGTGTCATGACAGGACCACTGTACACTCCAGAGACGGAGCTCTTCAGCAGTTACGGTTTCGATAATAAAAATCATGGTTTGATCTGAGTCCATGACCTTTGTGTTTCCTCATGATTGAGATGGGTCACTTGATAACTTAGGTATTTGTATGGGCATATACCTGGGAAGTGGTTATCCGTTGATTTCATAATCTCTGTGTTTCCTCAGGATTGAGATGGGTTACTTGATAACTTAGGTATATGTATGGGTATATACCTAAGTAGAGGTTATCTGTTGAGATACTCTTTGTGGTTATCCTCGTTGGTTTTAGTGAGACCTTTAGGGTCTCGGGGTCCCTACTGAGTGTCGTTATACTCACCCCTGCACAGGCTATGCCCGGACCTCGTTGTGTTGGTTGCAGACGACGGCAGTGCTGATGGAGGCTGAGTATTCGAGGACTGGACGGTACCCAGAGGTGGACCACATGACGAGTCAGTATCCGGAGGTGGAATTCACGATGAGACGACACACGGTGTAGGTTGACGGGCGAGAGCGTTATGGAGTCTATCCGTACCTACCCTTCAGGTAGGATCCGTGGTGGATGATCCAGGAGCTGCGCCATCTGTACCTACCCTTCAGGTAGGATCCGAGGAGGATGACCCAGGAGTTGCTTCTGTTCTTCCAGCTATTGTCTTTTCTGTTGTACTTTGTTCAGTTGTAGTTGTATTTTCTTTTGGGTTTGTATTCTGGCCCATTTACCCTTCCGCACTTACTATTGTACCAGTTTTTACTTAGTGTTTACTTTTTCTGCTTGCTTACTCTATGGTGATTGTTTTCTTTAAAAAGGCAATGCCTTCCCTTTTTACCGGGATTTACGCCTTGGTGCTAGTCTCCAGCCCTTGGCCTATGGAAGGCGGGCTTGGGGTAGTCACGGCACGGGCCCCGAGGACGGGTTGTGACAATTAAATAAAGAAAAGAACCACCTACATTGTGTTCATTAATGTGGTTCATTAATGAACCGCAATTAGTGTTCCATTAATCTGATGAGAGTCATGGTTATGCAACCAAAGTATTGTTTCAATAAATTTTATTCATTTAAAGCCTGATGTTACACTACGTTCCTACCATCCACCATTCAACGATTGCAGAAAGAATAAAATAACTCTCTTAGTTATTTTTTTTAAAAGTCCCAAAATTAACTTTTTTTGTCTAACCCTTGTTGGTCAATGTTAAGATTCACCTAAGCGAATATCGGCACTGCGAATTCAATGGTGCTCTCAAATTTTTGATCTGAGCACCGGTTCAAAAGATAGAAATCCCCGCTCGCACGTTTACTGAACGTACCTAAAAAAAGTTCAAAAAATATTAACAGTCACTCTTGACCTGTGCCGATTGAGTTTAGGCTCTACCTAATGGGAAAATGCCCTCATGAGATCAATGGTTCTCTCGGATTTCCAATCTGAGTTACCATTTAGCAGTTATAAGGATTTTACAATAAAATAATTGTTACTTAATTATTTTATTTACGGCCAAAAACTAACTTCCACTGTTGGCCCGCGCCGGCCAATGTTAGGATCTACCTAAGGAAAACATACCCTCACAAGTTCAGCGGTGGTCTCGGATTTTTAATCCAAGTCACTGTTCATGAGTTATAAGTATTTGAAAAATAAAATAATTTAATTTAATTATTTTATTTACTGTTATTCCATTTTTGGGTTTTCTCACTGGAGGCCTGCACCGACTAAACTTAAGTCACACCTAGGGTAAACCCACCATCCTGAATAAGATAATGCCCTAGGATTTATTATCCAGGAAACCATTTAATAATTATTCCACTTTTTCAGGAAAACTACTCACGCGCGCTATTTAAAACTAAACATTTTCGACGGATCATTCCGGGCACTCTGGGCCTCGGAATCATGTGTCGTCAATTTTAGAAGTCTTGTAAAAAATCTATATAATTAAAAAACATATACATAAAGTTCGTGTCTTTACACAAAATTTTAATGTTAGAATGAGTAGGATTCTTTCATAGAGATGTAGAATATGCTCATGAGGCACAAGAAAAAGAATAAGATTATTTGTGTGTGTAGGATGACCCATTGAGTATACCACATGGAGTGTCATACAAATGTATTTGGTATACTAGGGTTGCATAGATCATGTTGTAGTCCCCACTACCTGAGATTGGAGAGATTCCTAGAATAAGAACCTTCATAATTTTATAATCGACTTACGCAAGTTTACATATTAAATTAGCCAATACGGGGGTGGTTGGGTATGTTTTAGATCACGTCATTAGTTGGATCTTAACCAATATAGGATTTTTCCTCTCATATAATGAGTATGACATCAGGGTCCTCAATTGAGATAGATTGTGGGAGTGTGTGCCCTCACTTGGATGTTGTATATCTATATGGATAAGGGACATGTGATGTGTTTATCTATATAGATTAATGACATGTGATGTATTCATTGATCATATTAGTATATACTATGAGAATAGAGAAAAAAATGATTTGACTATATGGGATTTATATACTTCATGTCCCATGGTCACTCGATGTCTTGGGAAAAGGGAAAATATGAGAATGCATGTTTTCATATGATGAAAACTGGTGGACACAAATATAGAGATACATGTGTTTTATGGAGATCAGGTTGGATCCCTTTATAGATCGAGTAACATTGATGTTTTTATATAGTATACTCTTTTCTTACATATATGGATCCATATATTCATAATTTTTTGTCAATGTTATAAAGTCTCATAGGGTCACACTTTGTGGCTTATTGAATGGGGATAGAGTTTGACTCGGGGATCTACTATAAAATTATTTTAGAGTTAACCAAAAAGTGTTTTGGATGGTTGTTCATAAGGTATTTAATATGATTTGATACAATGTGAAGTTAATGATAGTTTTCCAACTGGTTTTTAAGATATCCAAAAATATTTTTTGGATATGGTTTCATAAGTTATTGTATATGATGCAATATAAGGTGAAATGGCACAAAATTTATTTTTCTTTAGTACAAGTGGGAGATTGATGGAGATATTCCCTAAATCTTTATATGTATATATGATGTATATATATATATATATTATGAAAAATATTATTTTCCTGAGGGTATATTATTTTATGAAATATTCGATTTTAGTAAAATGATAAACAGTTATCATTTTGTGTTCCACCCATGTAAGATATCATTAAATGAAATTATTTCATATTTATATGAAATGTATAAAGAGTAAATTCATATGATGTATTAACCAATCATGAAATTTATACATGTGTTTTAACATTTGAGTTAATGCATACACCACCCAGTAGAGTCCTCGGGTTCTATATAAACCTCTCTATCATATGATGGCATGGTGTGTCGATATTCATCCAGTGACTCCTAGGGACTCGATGCTCTCTTTCATCTTTCTCCTTTTCATATAGAGGTATTAGCATATTTTGAAGAGAATATGGATCTCATCCGATCATTGGATGACTCAGCACATCTCGTGGATACACTATGAAGGTAGGATGATTTTTTCACTGAGCGATATTTATCAATTCGTGTGATGATGATGAAGATGTAGAAGATTATCTTCAGTGTGTGTTATGATCATTTATAGTACCAATTATTAATTTTTGGTTTTATATTTAGTTTCATATTTACTTGTATAGAGATCCTTGGAAAATGGATTAAATCTCTTCCACTTGATCTGATAATTATTATTAGACTCTAACAGAACCCTTCAGACTGACCCACTGAAGTATATCACATGGAATGTCATAAGATCATTGATATACTTAGGGGTGTATACTTAATATTAATCTCTATTTCTTGAGGTTTTAAATACACTTAGCATGTGAACTTTCATACTTTGAAACCTTTCTTATGTCATCCTTTAGGCTAAGATAATCAGGGGATGGTTGGGTATTTTAGTGATCATATCATCATTTAAGGTTAAATTGAATGAAATTTTTCCTCTTGTATGACAAGTTTGGAATCTAAGCCCATGATTTAATTAGACTTAAGAAATTCGTGACCATGTTTAACTGATTTACATGTGATGTGATCAATTAATTCAAATAATGACATGTGATGTATTCATTTATACTATGTAGAGACTCTATTTTTTTCTTGTAAAACTTTAAAATATATTTAAAAATATTTTTAGAGCCAAGCGTTGAGATGGAGCATGATTTAGAGGAATGGTTAGCCCAGAATTAATTTTATAAAAATATTAAATATATTTTATATCACGTGTAATGACTCTTATTTTCCTAATTTTATTTTTAGAAATTATTTAGGAAAATTTTGAGATCAGGCACTCAGACGGCGTGTGATTTGGAGGCCCAGTGTGCCCAGAAAAATTCATTGAAAAATGTTATGTTTTTAATAGCATGTGCATAGGTATTTCCTGAAAAAATTGGAATATCTTTTAAATAGGTTCCTATATCATAAATATAAGGGCATCATTGAGCTCAAAATGGTGGCTTTACCCTAGGTGTGACCTAACTTTTGTCGGCACGTGTCATCTGAATAAAAATTCACCAAATATGTAACCATGAATAAAATTATTAAATAAAATTATTTTCTTTTAAAATAATAATAATTCATGAATGATTACTTGGATTGGAAATACGATACCACTGTTGAGTTCATAATGTGGTGTTTTCCATAGGCGATTACTAACATCAGTAGGCATGGGTCGGCTATGAAAAATAGTTTTTAGACATCTTAATGAATAAAATAAATAGTGAGTTAATTTAATTTTAGTGTTACATTAATGCAGTGACGATGTTTCTTTTAAATTAAGAGATAATAAGGGACCCATAGTTAGGCTCATAACCCTATAAATTACCTAGAGGATCTATAGAGAATCCTTAGAGAATTCTCTCAGCAGCGATGAAAAACACCAGGATCAGAGATCATTCTTGATGGATCGCCAATAGAAATCAATCCTTGACAATGAATGATCCATATCCCAGGTAGGGAAGTTGTTTCATTTTTTATTTTCCCTGCTCTTAATTTCCATAATGAATGTGGGTAAATCCACAAATAGATTGATCTGTAGTTCAGTCGTTCTTCTAGGATGGGTTATTGTTGGGGGATTATCAGGAGATTAGTTTATCCTCTTCATTTATCCTTTTAATGATAAATAATTGAGGCCAACATGAACAAAGGCCAAGGTTCCTTCTTCAGGCATTCTTTTTCTTTTCTCTCCCTCATTCTTGGCGTTCTTTGCCATTGGATCCTCGTGACTGTGGCTCAACTTTCCAGGAGGCTCCGAATGCGATCGAACCCCCAAATTGCAAGCAAGATGAAACAGAGGATAGATCGGTTTAGATTGGGACCCAAGGATCACAAAGGTTCTTTTGTTTTAGAGTTTTGAGCACTGGAGGAAGAATGGAGGTGAGTGTAAGTAGAGGAGGCAGCGAGAGGCACCAGAAATGGCCACCACATGCGAGCCGGTGGAGCCAGCAGGATCGGAGGCCGCAGGACGCAACAAGGCACCATGTGGGATGTGGTGGTGATCTCTGCGGGTGACCGTATGAGCGGACCGACCCATCAAAAAGACAGGTTGGGCGACTGGTCTAGTACAGCATGCAAATCCAGGATAGCGAGGTGGGTTGGGCCGCCGAGGTGGGTTGGGCCGAGCCAAAGCAGGTCGGGGCTAGTGGGTCGGGTCGACCCATCAGACAGGGTCAGACCCCGCGAGTCAGGGTGGACCTGGGTCAAACCTGTTGTACCCCTCAATCTTGGATTTTAATGATCACAATCACTCTTATTTTGTTCTAACTTGTTTTCAAGTGTTTTTGTTGATAGGCAAAAGGTTGCCAAGGAGTTGGGCCAAGAAGGACTGAAAGTAGACTCTCTGAGTCTACCGGCCAACCGGTGGATTCCCACCAGCCAGCCGGTGGTCTCTGGCAGTAGCAATGCTTACTGTCCAGAGCCACCGGTCAGCCGGTGTGAGCTCCCCGGCCAGCCGGTATTGTCACCAGCCAGCCGGTGGCTGACCACCGGCCAGCCGGTAGAACCTGGGCAGAGAGCTTGCTCTCTGCCTGGACACCGGCCAGCCGGTGGCTCAGGACCGGCCAGCCGGTGGACCACCGGCCAGCTGCTGAGTCACCACCGGCCAGCCGGTGTGCCCAGTCAAACTAGCCGTTGGGCTTTGACCAGACTTGTACTTTTGACCCCCAACGGCTCCGAAGGCCTCTCCAATGGCTCCGAAGACTCCCAACAGCCATTTGGGAGTTCCTCTCCTATAAATAAAGGACTAGGAAGCCCCGGAAACAAAAAGAAGCCCACGGGAACATTTTTCGATCATTTGGCGAACCTCTGGCGCATTCCTTCAAGGATCCCCACTTGCTCCAACTCACTTCCACAACCAAGGAGCACCACCATAGAAGCTTGGGAGCGCCCTTCATCATCACCAATCAATCCTTTGGCGCCCAAGACTTCTCCTCTTTATGGTTTTTATTATTTTATCATTTTGAGCATCATTTTGAGTTTGTGCATACAAACCTTTCTTTCTCTCATCCTCCCTTTGTTTGGGTTCTCACACCACCTTCAAGGTGTGAAGAGGTTAGTCAAGCCTTCCCTGTAAAAGGCTTGAGTCATAGGTGAGCTAGCCTTCACCTGTAAGAAGGCGAGTGGGTTTCTTGCTTCAACCAATAAAAATCAAGCTGTAATAAGTTTCTAGGCTGCCTTAAAGTCTAGTGGGTTTCTTGCTACAACCATTAAAAAGCAAGCTGTCATATAAATCTCTCAACGGTTGAGTTGGGAGCGGAGACGTAGGCCTTGGATTTAGGCCGAACTCCGTTATCAATTTTGTGTCTTGCCTCTTTTATTTCCGCTGCGCTTTAACTTTTTCTTAAATTGTTAAACTTTTTTAAAAAGGCAATTCACCCCCCCTCTTGCCATCACTCTCCGCCCAACAATTGGTATCAAAGGTAGTGTTTGTGTAATACCTTAACCGGTTTCAAATTCAAGATCCATTGTGATGGCTTCATCTTCTTTCGCCCCCGAAGGTTATTCATTGGGTCGTGCTCCTTTTTTTGATGGAACCGACTATACCTATTGGAAAACCTGCATGTCTACTTCTCTTAGAAGTATAGGTTATCCTATTTATAGAATTGTCATGCATGGTTACTCTCTCTCTTCTCCCGATCAATCCAAATGGACCCAAGCCGATATTAAAAATTTCGAGCTTGATGGCAAAGCCATGAACGCTCTTCATTGCGGCCTTGATCGTAATGAATTCAATCGAGTTTCCACATGCACTTCATCTCATGAAATCTGGAAACTTTTGGAGGTTACCCATGAGGGGACCAACAAAGTTAAGGATACTCAATTGGATATGTACCGTCAAGATTTTGAGTCTTTTACCATGCATCCATCTGAAAATATTACTGAAATGTTTACTCGTTTTACTGACGTTTGCAATGGAAGAAAATCTCTTGGAGATGATGTTTCTGCAGAGATGATGGTCAAGAAGATCCTTTGGATCCTACCAAGCTCATGGGCACCAAAAGTCACGGCAATTCAAGAAGCAAAAGATGTCAAGAAAATGCCGGTCGAAGAGCTCATCGGATCCCTCATGACCTACGAGATCACCATGAGGAGGGAAGCTGAAAAGGAAGGCAAACTCATCGAAACTCCAAAGAACATCGCCTTCAAAGTTCAAAAAGAAGGAAGCTCCTCCTCCTCAACTTCTTCCTCTTCAAGCGGCGATTCAGAAATCGAGAACCTTGCCTGTAAGATGCACAAATTCATGAAGAAGAACAAAAAGAAGAAATCTCGCAAGGCTCGAAAGGAAGAACTCGACGAAAAATCCGAGCCCGAGGTAATATGCTATGGGTGCGGCAAGAAAGGCCATTATAAGCCCGATTGCCCACTCCACAAGACAAGGGCCAAGCAAAAGGAAAAGAAAAAGGCATTCAAGGCCACTTGGAGTGATAGCTCCTCATCCTCCTCCTCCTCAAAAGACAACGGTAAAAAATGTCTAATGGCATTTCATGAGGTAACCTCTTCCGACTCCTCTTCCTCTTGTTCTTCCAATTCATTCAATCATTTATCTTACGAGGATCTCCAACATGCGAGAGATCAATTGGAGGAAGGTTTTCACGAACTTTCTTCCAAATTTATTGCTTTAAAAAAGAAATTCAAAATTCTTTCTTCCTAAAAGGATCAAATTCTCAAAGAGAAGGAAGACTTGTCCCTCAAGATCCAAAACCTTCCTGATGTTGATTCTATGGAATCAACAATCAAGGATTTAAGGGAATCCCTAGCTAAGTTCACCGAAGGTGAACATAACCTTTCGAAGCTCCTTGGTTCCCAATGCATATCTAGAACCACCCAAGGGCTTGGCTATTCCAAGCAAGCTTCCTCTTCCCATGATCCTACTATTTTTGTAAGGGGGAGCTCCCAATATAAATTTTGAAACTATTGCAAAAAGATCGGGCACTTAATTTACGAGTGCGACTGCAAAAATGCCCGGTATGGAATGCCCAAAACCATTTCCTTTAGCAATAAATTTCATAGGAGAAGACCCGCCACAAGACAAGTTTGGATTGAAAAATCCCTTTTAGCGAGTCTCTCCGGACCAAAATTTGTCTCAGTTCTAAAATCCTCTCCCCGGTGATTTGTTGTTTTTATTTAGGGGGAGTTAGGATCGTTTAATCCTTTTTGCGTTTTTCATTCAAAACTTTCAATTCAAAACTTTCAATTTAAAACTTTCAATTCAAATTTCAAAATTTTCAATTGGTTTAAAATCTCTATCTTGTTTTTCAATCCTTTACTTCAATCAAATTTTATGCCCCGTGCTATTTTGATAATCACAAAGGGGGAGATTTCCTTAGTTGATTGGGGGAGAAATATTTCTCTCATGCTTTGCTTTACTTTTCAATTTATCCTTTAAAGCATGCCTTTCATTTTAGTCTTTTACATTGCATGTTTTGGGGATTGTGATCATCAAAATAGGGGGAGATTGTTGTACCCCTCAATCTTGGATTTTAATGATCACAATCACTCTTATTTTGTTCTAACTTGTTTTCAAGTGTTTTTGTTGATAGGCAAAAGGTTGCCAAGGAGTTGGGCCAAGAAGGACTGAAAGTAGACTCTCTGAGTCTACCGGCCAACCGGTGGATTCCCACCGGCCAGCCGGTGGTCTCTGGCAGTAGCAATGCTTACTGTCCAGAGCCACCGGTCAGCCGGTGTGAGCTCCCCGGCCAGCCGGTATTGTCACCAGCCATCCGGTGGCTGACCACCGGCCAGCCGGTAGAACCTGGGCAGAGAGCTTGCTCTCTGTCTGGACACCGGACAGCCGGTGGCTCAGGACCGGCCAGCCGGTGGACCACCGGCCAGCCGGTGTGCCCAGTCAAACTAGCCGTTGGGCTTTGACCAGACTTGTACTTTTGACCCCCAACGGCTCCGAAGGCCTCTCCAACGGCTCCGAAGACTCCCAACAGCCATTTGGGAGTTCCTCTCCTATAAATAAAGGACTAGGAAGCCCCAGAAACAAAAAGAAGCCCACGGGAACATTTTTCGATCATTTGGCGAACCTCCGGCGCATTCCTTCAAGGATCCCCACTTGCTCCAACTCACTTCCACAACCAAGGAGCACCACCATAGAAGCTTGGGAGCACCCTTCATCATCACCAATCAATCCTTTGGCACCCAAGACTTCTCCTCTTTACAGTTTTTATTATTTTATCATTTTGAGCATCATTTTGAGTTTGTGCATACAAACCTTTCTTTCTCTCATCCTCCCTTTGTTTGGGTTCTCACACCACCTTCAAGGTGTGAAGAGGTTAGTCAAGCCTTCCCTGTAAAAGGCTTGAGTCATAGGTGAGCTAGCCTTCACCTGTAAGAAGGCTAGTGGGTTTCTTGCTTCAACCAATAAAAAGCAAGCTGTAATAGGTTTCTAGTCTGCCTTAAAGTCTAGTGGGTTTCTTGCTACAACCATTAAAAAGAAAGCTGTCGTATAAATCTCTCAACAGTTGAGTTGGGAGCGGAGACGTAGGCCTTGTATTTAGGCCGAACTCCGTTATCAATTTTGTGTCTTGCCTCTTTTATTTCCGTTGCGCTTTAACTTTTTCTTAAATTGTTAAACTTTTTTAAAAAGGCAATTCACCCCCCCTCTTGCCATCACTCTCCGCCCAACAATTGGTATAAAAGGTAGTGTTTGTGTAATACCTTAACCGGTTTCAAATTCAAGATCCATTGTGATGGCTTCATCTTCTTTCGCCCCCGAAGGTTATTCATTGGGTCGTGCTCCTTTTTTTGATGGAACCGACTATACCTATTGGAAAACCCGCATGTCTACTTTTCTTAGAAGTATAGGTTATCCTATTTATAGAATTGTCATGCATGGTTACTCTCTCTCTTCTCCCGATCAATCCAAATGGACCCAAGCCGATATTAAAAATTTCGAGCTTGATGGCAAAGCCATGAACGCTCTTCATTGCGGCCTTGATCGTAATGAATTCAATCGAGTTTCCACATGCACTTCATCTCATGAAATCTGTAAACTTTTGGAGGTTACCCATGAGGGGACCAACAAAGTTAAGGATGCTCGATTGGATATGTACTGTCAAGATTTTGAGTCTTTTACCATGCATCCATCTGAAAATATTACTGAAATGTTTACTCGTTTTACTGACGTTTGCAATGGAAGAAAATCTCTTGGAGATGATGTTTCTGCAGAGGTGATGGTCAAGAAGATCCTTTGGATCCTACCAAGCTCATGGGCACCAAAAGTCACGGCAATTCAAGAAGAAAAAGATGTCAAGAAAATGACGGTCGAAGAGCTCATCGGATCCCTCATGACCTACGAGATCACCATGAGGAGGCAAGCTGAAAAGGAAGGCAAACTCATCGAAACTCCAAAGAACATCGCCTTCAAAGTTCAAAAAGAAGGAAGCTCCTCCTCCTCATCTTCTTCCTCTTCAAGCGGCGATTCATAAATCGAGAACCTTGCCCGCAAGATGCACAAATTCATGAAGAAGAACAAAAAGAAGAAATCTCTCAAGGCTCGAAAGGAAGAACTCGACGAAAAATCCGAGCCCGAGGTAATATGTTATGGGTGCGGCAAGAAAGGCCATTATAAGCCCGATTGCCCACTCTACAAGACAAGGGCCAAGCAAAAGGAAAAGAAAAAAGCATTCAAGGCCACTTGGAGTGATAGCTCCTCATCCTCTTCCTCCTCAAAAGACAATGGTAAAAAATGTCTAATGTCATTTCATGAGGTAACCTCTTCCGACTCCTCTTCCTCTTGTTCTTCCAATTCATTCAATCATTTATCTTACAAGGATCTCCAACATGCGAGAGATCAATTGGAGGAAGGTTTTCATGAACTTTCTTCCAAATTTATTGCTTTAAAAAAGAAATTCAAAATTCTTTCTTCCGAAAAGAATCAACTTCTCAAAGAGAAGGAAGACTTGTCCCTCAAGATCCAAAACCTTCCCGATGTTGATTCTATGGAATCAACAATCAAGGATTTAAGGGAATCCCTAGCTAAGTTCACCGAAGGTGAACATAACCTTTCGAAGCTCCTTGGTTCCCAATGCATATCAAGAACCACCCAAGGGTTTGGATATTCCAAGCAAGCTTCCTCTTCCCATGCTCCTACTATTTTTGTAAGGGGGAGCTCCCAATATAAATTTTGCAACTATTGCAAAAAGATCGGGCACTTAATTTACGAGTGCGACTGAAAAAATGCCCGGTATGGAATGCCCAAAACCATTTCCTTTAGCGATAAATTTCATAGGAGAAGACCCGCCACAAGACAAGTTTGGATTGAAAAATCCCTTTTAGCGAGTCTCTCCGGACCAAAATTTGTCTTGGTTCTAAAATCCTCTCCCCGGTGATTTGTTGTTTTTATTTAGGGGGAGTTAGGATTGTTTAAGCCTTTTTGCGTTTTTCATTCAAAACTTTCAATTCAAAACTTTCAATTTAAAACTTTCAATTCAAATTTCAAAAATTTCAATTGGTTTAAAATCTCTATCTTGTTTTTCAATCCTTTCCTTCAATCAAATTTTATGCCCCGTGCTATTTTGATAATCACAAAGGGGGAGATTTCCTTGGTTGATTGGGGGAGAAATATTTCTCTCATGCTTTGCTTTACTTTTCAATTTATCCTTTAAAGAATGCCTTTCATTTTAGTCTTTTACATTGCTTGTTTTGGTGATTGTGATCATCAAAATAGGGGGAGATTGTTGTACCCCTCAATCTTGGATTTTAATGATCACAATCACTCTTATTTTGTTCTAACTTGTTTTCAAGTGTTTTTGTTGATAGGCAAAAGGTTGCCAAGGAGTTGGTCCAAGAAGGACTGAAAGTAGACTCTCTGAGTCTACCGGCCAACCGGTGGATTCCCACCGGCCAGCCGGTGGTCTCTGGCAGTAGCAATGCTTACTGTCCAGAGCCACCGGTCAGCCGGTGTGAGCTCCCCGGCCAGCCGGTATTGTCACCAACCAGGCGGTGGCTGACCACCGGCCAGCCGGTAGAACCTGGGCAGAGAGCTTGCTCTCTGTCTGGACACCGGCCAGCCGGTGGCTCAGGACCGGCCAGCCGGTGGACCACCGGCCAGCTGGTGAGTCACCACCGGCCAGCCGGTGTGCCCAGTCAAACTAGCCGTTGGGCTTTGACCAGACTTGTACTTTTGACCCCCAACGGCTCCGAAGTCCTCTCCAACGGCTCCGAAGACTCCCAACAGCCATTTGGGAGTTCCTCTCCTATAAATAAAGGACTAGGAAGCCTCGGAAACAAAAAGAAGCCCACGGGAACATTTTTCGATCATTTGGCGAACCTCCGGCGCATTCCTTCAAGGATCCCCACTTTCTCCAACTCACTTACACAACCAAGGAGCACCATCATAGAAGCTTGGGAGCGCCCTTCATCATCACCAATCAATCCTTTGGCGCCCGAGACTTCTCCTCTTTACGGTTTTTATTATTTTATCATTTTGAGCATCATTTTGAGTTTGTGCATACAAACCTTTCTTTCTCTCATCCTCCCTTTGTTTGGGTTCTCACACCACCTTCAAGGTGTGAAGAGGTTAGTCAAGCCTTCCCTGTAAAATGCTTGAGTCATAGGTGAGCTAGCCTTCACCTATAAGAAGGCTAGTGGGTTTCTTACTTCAACCAATAAAAAGCAAGATGTAATAGGTTTCTAGGCTGCCTTAAAGTCTAGTGGGTTTCTTGCTACAACCATTAAAAAGCAATCTGTCGTATAAATCTCTCAACGGTTGAGTTGGGAGCAGAGACGTAGGCCTTGGATTTAGGTTGAACTCCGTTATCAATTTTGTGTCTTGCCTCTTTTATTTCCGCTGCGCTTTAACTTTTTCTTAAATTGTTAAACTTTTTTAAAAAGGCAATTCACCCCCCCTCTTGCCATCACTCTCCGCCCAACAAAACTCGGGCGGCCAAACCAGGCCACGGTCGAATGAGCTATCACACAGTCATGGTATCTAGGGCTTAGTCAACCGTTGTGGTATCTCAAGCTACTACTAGGTGGTCGACCGCTGCGGTCGGTCCACGGCCCAGTGAACCCCCTTCTAAAATTTTCAAACGGCCATAACTTTCAAACTGGATGTTTGTTTGACAAGTTTTCTATGGCGTTGGGACCCTTATGATGATACAAAAATTTCAAGATATCCTAAGTGGGTTTTTTTTGGAGTGTGCATATGACCTAATGTCTTGAGGTGTTATTTATCCTGAAATGAGTATGCTTTGAGCAAACATTTTTGTGGTTGGATGTGACCTAGAGATTGTGTGTCTTATAGAGATGGTGTATCTAATTGAGACTATGTGTCTTATGGAGAATGTGTGTCTTATAGATACTATGTGTCTTGTAGAGACTATGTGTCTTGTTGAGACTGTGTGTCTTATTGGATTGAGTATATCTGGATCTTCTTGATATATTTATTGTTGACATATATCTGTGTGGAGTTGAATATGAATTACTTTGTGGTATTCGTTTGTGGTATTCCTTTGTGGTATTCCTTGGTGGTTTTCCTTCATGGTATTCCTTGTTGGTATTCCTTCATGGTATTTCCTTTGTGGTATTAATTTATGGTATTTTCTTTTTGGTGTTCCTTTGTGGTTTTAGAGTATCCTACTGAGTATTTTTTTACTCACCCCTTCACGGTCTTTTCCTGCATGTGTCGTGTCTTGTGAAGATGATTGACTCTTTGATGTAGTTCCAGGAATACTAGGACCAAGCGGTTCCTTGTGAGACCAGATAGGCTGACGTGTGTTCCTATTTCTTTTCTGACGATAGTCCCAGTACCTCTTACTTTATAGGTTGTACTTGTTGTTGAAAACTCTTTTATTTTGGTGGTATTTTTTTGGCCTTATTTACTTACCAGTACTTTCACTATTCTACTCTGGTTGTGGGAGATAGTGGTTTACATGCATTGTTTACTGAGTGTTTTTACATTTCATCATTTTCATCTTGGATATGTGTGTATGCATACAGGTACTTTAGGATAATGTCTCCTATTTATGGGATATTCCTTTTCAGTGATATTCACTAGTCCCTGGCCTATTAGAGGAGAACTTGGGGTAGTTACGGAATAGGACCCTCTAGGATGGGTCATGACAGAGTGGTGTCAGAGTCAGGTTAATTCTACTTTAGGATTGAGATTCAGTGAGGTTGGTTTGGGGAAACAATGTTAAGTGTTTGAGTTTGGCTTTCAAGAAAGGGAATCTACTATTGGTACGGCGGCCAACGTATCTATACACTAAGATTCTGGGCACTTGTTTTTTGACTCAGTACATAAAAACACTGGTTGTAGGAAAAATAATGGTATATGCATCATATAGTAATGGGTTGTGTCTTCTATGTCCTTCTTGAGTTATATATCCAGATATACTCTATTTATTGTGGTACATATTGTTTTATTACAGGATTCCTCCACACAGACAACCATATAGGATTATGTTGCATGATCATGAGGATGATCTACCTAATGATGAGGCATCAATATAGGGGTATATACTAGAGATAGCACCTATGGGTGGTTTACCAGCTATACCACCACCCGTCGAATAGCAGCTACTACTAACACTATCAACTGAGGATGCACGCAGACTGAGTGCATTTCATGAGTTTCAAAGGTAGTGACCTCCTAGGTTTTGAGGTGATCTAGACCCCCAGGAAGCTGAGGATTGGATTGAAGTAGTTACCCATGTCTTCTGCCTTGTGAGTACGCCTTCCAACCAGATAGTAGTCCTTGCCGTGAATATTTTTCATGGATCTGTGGGGTGATGGTGTATCT
Organism: Viscum album; assembly: GCA_963277665.1. Lineage (NCBI taxonomy): Eukaryota > Viridiplantae > Streptophyta > Magnoliopsida > Santalales > Viscaceae > Viscum > Viscum album. The sequence goes on from OY728161.1 coordinate 110,467,577, forward strand.
TAGTGACCCATACACATGATGATATGACTCTCTCATTAGAAGACTTCAAGAATCTATTCAGATATTAGTTTTTTCCAGCCACTTCGCAGTCGGTGTACATACAGGAGCTTCTACATCTGCAACAGGACAGTCAGACTGTGGCGGAGTATTCGGTGAGATTTAGCAATCTTTCACGCTACTCCACAGATATGGTATGATACCCATTATTTAGGGCTCATACCTTCATGTATGGATTACACTAGTATATCAATTCATCCATGATATCCCTTGTCATTCCTACTTATGATGGGGTACTTAAGCAAGCCTTGTTAGTGTAGATCTTTCTAGCGGAGCAGACACTAGAAGTGGGAGATATCAGCAGGCACCAGGTAGTTGAGACCTAAGTAGCTGGTAGTCGACGGCATTCACAGGGACCCAATTAGGTTAGGCACTTCGAGAGACAATCCTAGGACACAATATTAGTGGTGCGGGTCTCCTAGGGCATCTCGAGTCAGTTGAGGGATAGGTTGTGTTACTCGTGTGGTGTTCGGGGGCATTTGGCACGAGATTGTTCGACCCATCATACGGTCGATCAAGAGACGGTTAAGGGGCCACCAAGGCATAGTTAGAGGTATAATTGGTGGGGTTATATGGGGTGGTATATGTAGTAGGGGATCATTTAGGTTGTAAAGAGGTGGTCGTAGGTTCGAGCTATTACCACCACCACCCTTAGGTGGTCCAAAATAGGCTCAAGGAACTGGAGGATAGGGATGAGGCCAGCTACAGGAAATGGAGGCTTATGAACTTGAGGCTCCATAGATGATTAGAGGTAAGATCTTTTTCATTTCCACCTTAGTTTTAGTGTTGATAGAAACATGTTCTAGTCATTCTTTTATTATCATGAACCTTGTTCGAGACTCAGAGATTTTGGTTGAATTGTTGACTCAACCCTTATTCTTAGAGACTCTTATGGGAGGAGATTCGATGATCAAACACTAGTTACAACAGTGTGACTTTACTCTTGTAGGTGAGAGTTTCAGTTGGGATCACTTGGTAGTGGCATCGAGGCATTACGACGTCATTCTTGGTATGGAATGGTTATCTATAGTTCATGCTTAGATTGATTGTTTTAGGCATAGAGTGTAGTGTTTCCATAGTGATGGAACCAGGTTTTCCTTTTTGGTGAAAATGAAACACATGCAGAGTAGGATAGACTCGCACATAAGAGGGTGAAGATGATTACTCATCAGTTGGCTAGCCTCAGCCTCGGTGCGGTGGATGATATGAGTCCACAGTTTCCTGCAGTGGTGGCAGAGTATGAGGACATCTTTCATGAGGATGTTCCAAAATTACTTCCCCACAGGTAGGTTGACTTATACATTGATCTATACCCTAGGATGGAGTTGATATCTACACCTGCATATCAGATAGCTCCCACATATCTTCATGCACTAAGGGTGAAGTTGGAGTACTTATAGAGGAAGGGAGTTATAAGACCTAGTGTTTCACCCTGGGCAGCCCCAGTTTTGTTTTTCAGGAAGGAAGACAAAAGCTTGAGGTTATGTGTGGACTTATGGTGCCTCAACCAAGTGACCTTGAAGATTAAGTATCCACTACTAAGGATCGATGACCTCTTCAATTGGTTGAAAGGGGCATGGTGGTTCTCAAATATTGGCCTCAGATCTCCCTATCACCGGCTATGAGTATGGGATGAGGATATATTGAAGACAGACTTCATATGTCATTATGGCCACTATGAGTACTTGGTGATGTATTTTTTCATGATTAACACCCCAAAAGTGTTCATGGGACTCATGAACCAGATCTTTTATCTTTACTTAGATCGGTTTTTGGTGGTATTCATTAAAGACATCCTACTGTCCTCAGCGTCTGAAGAGTAGCATGCAAGACACTTGAGGATGGTCCTGGACACACTATGAGAGAACCATCTTTATGGGAATATCTCAAAGTGTTAGTTTTAGACTCATAAGGTCCATATTCTAGGACATGTCATTTCATAGGCTGGATTTGTAGTGGGTCCAATGAATATTGAGGCAATGCTTACTTGGGAGACACCCAAGAGTATTACCAAGGTGCGGAGTTTCATTGGTTTGGATGAGTACTATCAGAGGTGTGTACATAACTTTTTCAGAGTGGAAGAATCCTTGAAATCTTTTACATGAAAGGGACAACCTTTTTCATGGATGGATAAGTGTCGTGACAGTTTTCAGCAGTTGAGGCAGAGATTGAAGAGCGCTCCCATCTTGAGATTTCCAAAGGAGGGTACCAAGTACGTAGTGTTCTGTGATGCATCAAGAACTAGTCTTGGTTTTGTATCAATGCATTGAAAATAGGTTATTGCCTATGGTTCACTCCAGTTGAGACCACACAAATAGAACTACGTGACCCATTATCTTGAGTTAGTAGTGGTAGTCTTCGCTTTGAAGATGTAGCAACACTACCTAATGGGTGAGTGGTTTATCATCTACTCTGGACACAAGAGTCTCAGGTATATCATATCTCATAAGTATATGAACTTGATGCAAAGTTGATGGATAGAGTTCCTATAGGACTATGATTTTGATATTTTCTATACTCCTGGGAAGGGGAACATGGTAGCAGATGCTCTCAGTAGGAGATATAGTTTACAGTTGCTGAACAAGGAATCAGACCAGTTGTCCTTGTTTCAGATATCCTTTGTGGATGGGGATGGAGAATCTTACCTTCAATCGATGGTTTTTACCCCTCTGCTCTTACAGCAATTTAGGGAGGCAAAGCTTTGGTATACCAACTACGAGAATTTACATACTCATATTTCCATAGGGTATGCCCCTAATGGATATTTGAAAAGTGGGGAGCATATCGTTCTTTTCAGAGGTCTCGTAGTAGTACAAGTGGCATTGTGGGAGGAGTTTTTTATGGATTTCTATACATCCCCTTTGGCAATATATCCAAGTATGGATAAGATGTACCAGGACCTCTGACATCAGTTCTAGTGGACGAGAATGAAGAAGGGAGTTGTAGAGTTTGTTTCTCGATGCCTCACTTGTCAGTATGTGAAGTCTGAGAACTAGATTTCAGCAAGTTTGACTCAACCCCTTGAGGTTCTGGAATGGAAGTGTAATGGGATATCTATGGAATTTGTGTTGGGTTTACCAAGTACATCCAAGGGACATGATACCATCTGGGTGATCGTTGACCAACTCACCAAGCCATCCCACTTCCTAGCTATTCAGGAGTATATTTTAGTTGAGATTTTGGGATAACTTTGGGTTCATAAGATAGTTCGACTCCATAGATTTCCATTAATGATAGTCTTAGATCGTGATTCTCTCTTTACATTCTGATTGTATAAGGGATTGTAGGAGGTGTTTGGGACTCAGTTACACTTGAGCACAGTGTTTCACCCCTAGACGAACGGCTAGACAGAGCGGACCATAAAGGTTCTGGAGGACATGTTATGGGATTTCATGTTATATTTTGACCATTTTTGGTAGTATCACCTACCTCTGGTGGAGTTTTCATACAAAAATAGCTACCATTCCACCATCGGTATGCCACCATTCGAGGCCTTGTACAGGAAAACCTTCAAGTCTCCACTTTGTTGTATGGGCCTAGGAGAGTCACCACTCATGGGCCTAGAGTTAGTGAAAACAACTATAGAGAAGGTTCAGATCATCCATGACCAGATTAAGACTACATATATCTTACATAAGTCTTATAATGATAGGAGGTAGGGTCCTTTGCAGTTTGAGGAAGAAGACCATGTGTTCCTTTGGGTCTCACCTCGATGAGGATTATGGAGATTTGGTCGGGGCAGAAAGCTATCTCTAATGTTCATCAGACCTTTTTTCATAATGCGTAAAGTTGGTGAGGTGGCATACTGCTTGGATCTACCACCACAGCTAGATCGGGTACACAACATCTTCAACATGTCGCATCTGAGGAGGTACGTGCATGAACCATTGCATGTCATTGACTGGGGTGATCTGGACATCGAGGAAGGGGAGACTTTTTGTGGAGTACCTAGTGGAGATCAAGGATCACTAGGATAGGATCCTTCATGGTTGGTTTATTCCTTTAGTGTGTGTCTAGTGGTAGCATGAGAATCTCTAGCAAAGAACATGGGAGTGGGATGCCCAGATTCATGTTCAGTACCCTCATTTTTTTGAGTAGCCCTTGTTTTGGATTTTCAAGGATGTAAATACCTAAGGTGGGGAGAATTTAATGACTTGTATTTTCTTGATTTTATTTTTATAAATTATTTGGTAAAATTACAAGACTAGGAGATGAGACGGCGTGCGATTCCAAGGCCCGGTGTGCCCAGAACAATTCATTGAAAATTGTTAAATTTTTAATTGCACGCTCTCATGTATTTCATAAAAAAGTGGAATATCTTTTAAATGGGTGCCTAGATCAAAAATATGAGGTCACCATTGAGATTAGAATGGTGTTCTCACCCTAGCCGCGACCTAACTTTGGTCGAAGTGGGTCATCTGAAGAAAAATTCACCAAGGACGTAATCATAAATAAAATTATTTTATTTTAAAATTATAATAACTCATGAATGGTTACTCGGATTGGAAATTTGAGAGCACCATTGAATTGATAATGTGGTGTTTTCCCTAGGTGAGGCCTAACATCAGCTAACGCGGTTCGACTGTGAAAAATAGTCTTTTGATGTTTTAATGAATAAAATAAAGTGTGAGTTAATTTTATTTTAATGTTACATCGATGCAGCGATGTCATTTATTTTAAATGAAAATATATCAAAGGACCCATGGTTAGTCTTATAACTCTAGAAATTACATGGAGGCTCTGAAGAGAATCCTTAGAGAATTCCCTCGGTACAGATGAGAAACACCAGTATTTGAGATCTTTCTTAACGGATTGCCAACGGAAATAAATCCTCAGTAGTGAATGATCCATATCCCAAATAGGGCAGTTGTTTCATTATTTCTTTTCCCCGTTATTAATTTCCACAATGAACATGGGTTAATCCACAAACATATTGATTCATGATTTGATCGTTGTTATGGGATGGGTTATTGTTACGGGATTATCAATAGATTAGTTTATCCTCTTCATTTATCATTTTATTGAGAAAAAATTGAAGCCGACATGAACAAATTCCAAGATTCATTCTTCAGGCATTCTTGTTCTTTTCTCTCTATGTTATTAGAATTCTTTTTCATTGGATTCTCATGACTGCGGCTCAAATTACTGGGAGGATCTGAACGCGATCGGACCCCCATATTAGAGGTAAGACAAAACAGAGACCAGATTAGTGTAGATAGGGACATGATAATAATATAGGCTCTTTATTTTTATAGTTTCAAGCATCAAAGGAAGAATGGTGGCTCACAAAATCAGCAGGGGCGGTCGCATATGAGATGGTGGGGACGACGAGATCGAAGGTTGCGGGATGCGGCACGAAACTACATGGGACACAGAGGTGATTTCTACAGGAAATTGTGTGAGTAGAATAACCTGACCACTGACTAAATCGAGTGAGCATACCGGGCCTAGTGGGTTGGGTTGGACCCCGCAGGTTGGGGAAGACCTGGGTCAGACCTGAGGAGCCAGACTGGGCTACAGTCAGCCGTGAAACAAGGTCGACTGAGATGTAGCACTATCACGGTATTTGGGGCACGGTCGACCACCACAACAGCTCAAGCTACCATGGGGTAGTCGACCACCATGGTCGGTCCATAGCCTAGTAAACCCCCTTCTGAAATTTTCAAACAACTATAACTTTCAAACCGGACATTCATTTGATGAGTTGTCTATGTTGTTGGGACCCTTACAATGAGATGGTCATTTTGAGATATCCTAAGTGGGTTTTTGTGGTAGTGTACATACGAACTGATGGATTGAGGAGTGAGTTCTCCCAGAATGAACGTTCTTCAAGAAAACATTTATGTGGATGGCTGTGACCTAGAGACTATGTGTCTTATGGAGACTATGTGTCTTATGGATAATGTGTGTCTTATGAATATTTTGAGTCTTATAGAGACTATGTGTCATATTGGATTGATTATATCTTGATGTTATTGATATATTTGTTGTATTTATATATCTATGTGGATATGACTATGTATTCCTTTGTGGTATTCCTTTGTGGTATTCATTTATGGTATTCCTTTGTGGTATTCCTTTGTGGTATTATTTTGTGGTATTCCTTTGTGGTATTTCTTCGTGGTATTCCTTGGTGGTATTCCTTCATGGTATTTCATTTGTGGTATTACTTTGTGGTATTTCCTTTGTGGTATTCCTTTTTGGTTTCCAGGTGTCCTACTGAGTATTGTTTTACTCACCCCTGTATGGTATTTTCCCACATATGTCATGTCTTGTGCAGATGATCAACTCTTCAATGTAGTTCTAGCCAGAGCAAGACCAGGCGGTGCCTTGTGTGATCGGATAGGATGAGGTGTGTTCCAGATGATTTTTTGATGACAGTCCCAATAGCTCTTACTTTATAGGTTGGACTTGTGGCTATAAACTTTTTTATTTTAGTGGGCTTATTTTGGTCCAGTTTACTTTCTAGTACTTTCACTATCGTACTCTAGTTGTGGGATATAGTGGTTTTCATGCATTGTTTATTTAGTGTTTTTACATTTCAGTATTTCTGGCTTAGATATGTGTGCGTGTGTATAGGTACTTTATGATAATTCCTCCCATTTGTGGGATATGCCTACTCAGTGCTAGTCACTAGCCCCTAGCCTATTGGAGGTGGGATTGGGGTAGTCATGGCACAGGCCTCTCTAGAACAGGTCATGACATCATACATACATAGTTTTTCATAAAAATGGAATATCTCCTTAATGTATTCTTGAATCAAAAATCTGAGACCACAGTTGAATTTGGAGTGCAGTTTTCACCCTCGAAGTGACCTAAAGTTGGTCGACGCTGGATTTTCAGATGAGGCATCCGTTGACGGGTACATTAAGAGAATTAATTGATTAATTTTTTTATTTAATTTATTTAATACCCAATACCTAATTTCCTTTATAAATTTTATGCTTTTTAAAATCTCTAGGGTTAGTCTCATGAGCTTGGGATCATTTAGAAGGGGATTCCACCATTCTTCATTGATGGATTGCGATCATATGATGATCGGTGACTAGATCAAGGTGGATTGACATACGAAAACCACAACATATCATCCCCATTATTTTTTAACACATTATTCACCAACGAATGATCTAATATTAGGGTAGGGATTATCAATTTTGGTTTTTCACCCCCTTGATTAAATCTTTGAAGCATGGATTATAATCTTCTTTTGATCATTCATTTTCACACCCATCACATGTACCTCATTGAAAAAAAAAATTATTCGATTGTTATATTTTTGTGTCATGATTTTACCCCAATTATCTCAATCATTAAATTTTTTCCAAGAACACTTGGTCAATGATTGTCGCACATTCATTATTATGATTTTCCCCCACCATTATTTGCATTATTCACCATTTGTCTATGGGTCCACAGTTCAATATTAACGGGTGGGTTTGATCATGATCATACCCTCAGATTCATGGTGGTTGGGTGAACAATGATTGGGGTGGAGATTTGAGAATGAATTGGGATAGATCGCAGGATGCGAGTGATGAATCCCATGGATCTGGGATCTGGGACCAAGAGGAAGTGACGGTAAGTGCATTAGGCACATGGAGGCTATGTGAGAAAGATTAAAAATCTGATTTCCAGTCACTAGTGGGCTGGAATCAAATATTGGAGGAGGTTTCCTCTAATTTCAGGTGGTGAGCAGGTGGATTTGGTGTTGGATCTAGAGAATGTGTTAAGATCGATACTTTCTAGAAAATTCTAATATAAACAATGTAAACTATGATGAACACACACCATGTGTTTATAGATTGATATGGTTGTGTTTGCTGGGGTTTCATTTTGGAGTCAAATATCACACGCCATGTTGAAGTACCACATGCCATGTGACACCTAGTTTTCCAACTTAGAATGTACATAAGGTACACACCCAAGATTCCATGTGGCCAAAAACATTGTGTACGGTGAGGTATACACCATGTACGGTGGGTTATACATTGTGTAATATGGAGAGTACATGGTCTTGGGTAGATTTCACACACTGAGTGAAATCCTAACCCTGACACATCATGTGTTTTGTGGAACATGTCATAAACTGGCACATGGCCAGTGTACACGGGCATGGGTTCGGCTTATATGAGCAGGGCTAGGATCACACGGGCAAGCCCCGGGTGGTAGATACATGCCATGTAGTGCCCTTACACATCATGTGGTACTACATGGACAGTCGGAAGTGTGCTAGTGAGGACACGTCCAGAAGTCAAGGTGAGGTCACACACTGTGTTTTCCACGATGCATGTTGCGTACTTCTTGAGAATATTCTACCTCTCATATCTATTTTATTTTTTACTCATATTTTGGACCGCGAGTGGCCTATCCTGAGTGTTTTTTCACATATAACGTGATGTTCACCTTCTTATTGTCTTTTGGGATACAATGTGATATTTTCCAAGTATGAGGCTTCTTTAGGTAGTGCTCGACGATGGTGATGATCAGTAAGGATCATCAGAGATAGGACAGAGTGGTTCCCACCTTACATACTGGGGTTTGGGTCCTATATTTATCTATAGAATGGTACCCCCTTACAAAATAGGGTGTGGGACCTCTATCTATCTATGGAGTGGTACCCCCTTATAGATTATGGAGTGGGTATTTTATCTATATACAAAGTGGTGTCCCCCTTACGGACTAGGGCACGGGTCTCCTATCTATCTACAGAGTGGTACCCCCTTACAGACTGGGGCATGGGTCCTCTATCTATATGTAACATCCCCAAATGATACAGGGTTAAATGACTAAATGATATGACTCATGTCAACAAGGTACATCTTCCTTTTCATGAGCCTGTCTGATTAGAACTCCATAGTTAAGTGTGCTTGGCCTAGAGTAGTGATCAGGAAAGGTGACCTTCTGGGATGTTTCCCAGGGTGTGTGTGAGTGAGGAAAAAATACACTAGAAAGGACATGTGTTGTCCTATGGGGACTCTCATTAGTCAGATGACCCATTCGGGCATATGGGTGGACCCTAGGGTGGGGACCACGTGTCTGTGGTGCAATTGGTGGTACCTGGTAGGCGAGGACCCGACATCCATGTTAAGGCGGGGTGTCTGGGCTTTCACCGGGAGCCGGTTGTCACATTTGGTATTAGAGGTGGTACCCAGCCTTAAGTGCGGTGCACTGCCTGGTTTGAGATGTAGGGCCCACAACGAGGACATTGTGCTCTAAAGGGGGGGTGATTGTAACATCCCCAAATGATACAGGGTTAAATGACTAAATGATATGACTCATGTCAACAAGGTTCACCTTCCTTTTCAGGAGTCTGTCTGATTAGAACTCTACAGTTAAGCGTGCTTGGCCTAGAGTAGTGATCAGGATGGGTGACCTTCTGGGATGTTTCCCAGGGTGTGTGTGAGTGAGGACACAACACACTGGAAAGGACATGTGTTGGCCTGTGGGGACTCTCATTAGTTAGATGACTCATTCAGGCATGTGGGTGGACCCTTGGGTGGGGACCACGTGTCTGTGGGGAAACTGGAGGTACCTGGTGGGCCAGGACCTGACGGCCATGCTAAGGCGGGGTGGTTGTGCTGTCACCGGGACCTAGTTGTCACACTATCTATGGAGTGGTACCTCCATACGGACTAGGGTTTGGTTCCTATATCTATCTATGGATTGGTACCCCCTTATGGATGAGGATGTGAGTCCACTAGCTATCTATGGAGTGGTACTCCCTTATGGACTAGGGTGTGTGTGAGTGAGGACAAAACACACTGGAAAGGACATGTGTTGGCCTGTGGATACTCTCATTAGTTAGATGACCCATTCAGGCATGTGGGTGGACCCTTGGGTGGGGACCACATGTCTGTGGGGAAACTGGAGGTACCTGGTGGGCCAGGACCTGACGGCCATGCTAAGGCGGGGTGGTTGTGTTGTCACCGGGACCCAGTTGTCACACTATCTATGGAGTGGTACCTCCATACGGACTAGGGTTTGGTTCCTATATCTATCTATGGATTGGTACCCCCTTATGGATGAGGATGTGAGTCCACTAGCTATCTATGGAGTGGTACCCCCTTATGGACTAGGGTGTGGGTCCTCTACCTACTGAGTGGTACCCCCCCCCCTTATGGACTAGTTCATGGGTCCTATACCTACTTAGTGGTACCTCCCCCCCCCCCCAATAGACTAGGGTGTGGGTAATCTACCCATTGAGTGGTACCCCTTAAGTATTGGGGTGTGATTCCTCTACCTACTGAGTGGTACCCCCTTACGGACAAGGGTGTGGGTCCTCTACCTACTGAGTGGTACCCCTCTGATGAAATAGGGTGTGGTTCCTCTACTTGAATATTATTACCCCTTGACTATGTGGCGTTGTGGTGAGGTTTGGGTCCTCCATATGGTTACTTATTTAGAAATACATTTGAGATGTTGGGAATGGATAATGGAATTTTGAAAATATTGTAAAACTCTTTTCTGAGATGGGTTGTGAGATAGAGATCCACTATCTATCTATGGAGTGGTACCCCCTTATGGACTAGGGTGTGGGTCCTCTACCTACTGAGTGGTACCCCCCCCCTTATGGACTAGTTCATGGGTCCTATACCTACTTAGTGGTACCCCCCCCCAACAGACTAGGGTGTGGGTAATCTACCCATTGAGTGGTGCCCCTTAAGGATTAGGGTGTGATTCCTCTATCTACTAAGTGGTACCCCCTTGCGGACAAGGGTGTGGGTCCTCTACCTACTGAGTGGTACCCCTATGATGAAATAGGGTGTGGTTCCTATACTTGAATATTATTAACCCTTGACTATGTGGCGTTGTAGTGAGGTTTGGGTCCTCCATGTGGTTACTTATTTGGAAATACATTTGAGGACAAAACACACTAGAAAGGACATCTGTTGGCCTATGGAGACTCTCATTAGTTAGATGACCCATTCAGGCATGTGGGTAGACCCTTGGGTGGGGACCACATGTCTATGGGGAAACTGGAGGTACCTGGTGGGCCCGGACCTGACGGTCATGCTAAGGCGGGGTGGTTGTGTTGTCACCGGGACCCAGTTGTCACACTATCTATGGAGTGGTACCTCCATACGGACTAGGGTTTGGTTCCTATATCTATCTATGGATTGGTACCCCCTTATGGATGAGGATGTGAGTCCACTAGCTATCTATGGAGTGGTACCCCCTTATGGATTAGGGTGTGGGTCCTCTACCTACTGAGTGGTACCCCCCCCCCCCTTATGGACTAGTTCATGGGTCCTATACCTACTTAGTGGTACCTCCCCCCCCCCCAACAGACTAGGGTGTGGGTAATATACCCATTGAGTGTTACCCCTTAAGGATTAGGGTGTGATTCCTCTACCTACTGAGTGGTACCCCCTTACGGACAAGGGTGTGGGTCCTCTATCTACTGAGTGGTACCCCTCTGATGAAATAGGGTGTGGTTCCTCTACTTGAATATTATTACCCCTTGACTATGTGGCGTTGTGGTGAGGTTTGGTTCCTCCATATGGTTACTTATTTGGAAATACATTTGAGATGTTGGGAATGGATAATGGAATTTTGAAAATATTGTAAAACTCTTTTCTGAGATGGGTTGTGAGATAGAGATCCACTATCTATCTATGGAGTGGTACCCCCTTATGGACTAGGGTGTGGGTCCTCTACCTAATGAGTGGTACCCCCCCCCCTTATGGACTAGTTCATGGGTCCTATACCTACTTAGTGGTACCCCCCCCCCCCAACAAACTAGGGTGTGGGTAATCTACCCATTGAGTGGTGCCCCTTAAGGATTAGGGTGTGATTCCTCTACCTACTGAGTGGTACCCCCTTGCGGACAAGGGTGTGGGTCCTCTACCTACTGAGTGGTACCCCTCTGATGAAATAGGGTGTGGTTCCTATACTTGAATATTATTAACCCTTGACTATGTGGCGTTGTAGTGAGGTTTGGGTCCTCCATGTGGTTACTTATTTGGAAATACATTTGAGATGTTGGGAATGGATAATGGAATTTTGAAAATATTGTAAAACTCTTTTCTGAGATGGGTTGTGAGATAGAGATCCCATTTCTCTCTCATCTGGGTTTATTTTATGAGAATATATATTTTTTTTGGGTTTTATTTCCCTCTTTATTTGGGTTAATCTGACTACTTCTATTGTATCTCTTATTGCACCCCCTCTATTTTTGGGGGAATCCTATTGGGAATTTATATACTCACCCCTGCATGGGATTTTCCCATATGTGTTGTGTCTTATGCAGATGACAGACAGGTCAGTGGTGATTTCAGAGGAGGATAGGGGTACCCAATTGCATTTGACTATGTATGGTATTTATGTTTTCTAGATCTATATCTAGGATCTCTCATCATTTCTTTTACAGTTTTTGTCAGTTTGGGACATATTTTTTGGTTGGGAATGTATTTTTCCCTTTACTCTTCAAACCGCACTATCACACTCTATTGTATTTTCTAGAGGTTATTACATGAATGGTTTTTTACTCTAGATTTTTCTGTCCTTTATTATTCCTATATACTTCTGTATAGAGATGGATGGGTGTGTGAATACAGTTACTTTAGGCAAAGGCCTCCCATTTTTGTTTTGCTTTCGATGCTTGTCACGATCCCATGGACTATGGATGTGGGCTTGGGTAGTTGTAGCTAATCCTTCTACTATCCATGTGGGCCCCAGAGGGTCTGGTTATGATAGATTGGTATCAAAGTTGGTTCAACCTTAGGAGAGTGTTTGTAGTTTTTCCCCCTTATGAGGTTTGGTTGGGAATTTAGGTCATTGGTGTCAAAGTGTCTTGAGTGCAGCTTTCAGGCTAGAGAACCCAGTTTTTTTGGGGTGGCCGACGTATCCATACACTAGGACTCTGTCTACCTACTTGTTGACTCATCATATCGATACATTTCTTGCAGGGAAAATTAGTGCGTGAATAATATAGTACTGAGTCCTTTGACATTCCTTCTTGAGTCAATTGTCCTTGTATATATTCTCTTTAACTATAGAACATATTGATAACTTTCAATATGAGTCCATGATGACATCCAACTAAGATTTTAAGATAGTTTTGTGATGATGACTGGTTAAGAAATGAGGACTCTGTTTAGGAACCCACCCATTATTTGTTTTCTCTGGGTGAACATTGAGCAGTGCCACCACCTATTGAGCAGCGCATGGATACTTCTGTGGATCATATAGATAATCATTCATATGTTGACCAGTTTATTGTTCTAGTAGGGAAGTATGATGGTACACGCAGGCTTAGCATGTTATTAGAGTTACAGTAATAGAGACTATAGAGGTTCCAAGATGAAACAGACCCTCATATAGTATAGTTTTGACTCAAGGCAGTGGTATGGGTTTTTTCTAACTTGTGTGGACCCCGACCAATCAGATGGGTGTGTTGGGGATCATTCTTCTCCATGGATAAAATTTTGGTTCTAAAGGTACTAACAGATGATGCACCAATGTTGAGTGTGCATCACAGGTTTCAAAGATAGAGATCTTCCAAGTTCCATAGTGATCCAGGATCCCCCTTATCATGTGTTTGAGGATTGTCGTGAGCTTGTGGTGGAAATTTACCACTTGGATTGGACCCCTCCTGATGGGGGTCCTAGAAATGAGACTTCTCCAAGGTGATGTGGGGTGTCATTATAGCCCTATGTTGGTTATTTTTGACATGCCTTTGGACATGAAATAAAGAGGCACACTTCCCCCATTGAGATTCATTCTTGCGACGTGATTCAAAATCATGAGGGTGAGTCAGTACCTCCCAAAGTAGATAGTGTCGAGGTGCGGTGGAGGAGTTACTTTGACTTGTATGTTTGAGTTTGTTTTGATGTGATAAGGTGTCGGAGAAATCCATATTTGTGGTGAGTAGGTGGTAAAGGAAATAGATAGCTTCAGACGATAGGATCTTACGGATTAGTGGCTTCGAGTGTGTTTTGGGGTACGACATGTGTATCCACTACTCTAGATACAGTTATATCATAGATTTTTAACCCACATTCCCCTAGAAGCAGGCCTTGTTTAAGACCTAGCAGTACTAGTGGGTTCATTATTTCTCAACCACTATGTTGGATGTTTCCATGGATAGGATTGGTGATCGCAAATTTTTTCAATAGTGTGACCTGACTATTCAAGGAGAGAGAGCCTCAAATGAAATCTTTTCCATATCAGCTGTAGGACCCTACAATATTTTTCTCAGTTGGTCTGTTATTTTACCATCCATGCTCATATGATTGTTACCAGTGATTATAGTGGTGCTTCTAGTTTTTTGGGGTTGATTTTTCCTCATTTGATAAGGAGTGATCCCCAAGAAGGTCAAGATGAGGTCATTCATAGGAGGTAATAATAACTTTCTTATCAATTGGATGGTATTACTCTTGGAGTAGTAGATGATTTGATCTTTTAGTTTCCTATGATGATGGAGGAGTATTAGGGCATCCATCTTGAGGATGTTTTGGGTTTACCTCCCCATATAGAGTTCTTTTTCCTCTAAATACTTTCACTAGGGAGACCTGATATTTTTGTGTCATATTAGATGGCCCCTACTAAGGTTTTAGAGCTGAGATTCTAGTTGGAGGACCTTTGAGAGAAGGGTTTTATCAGACCTAATGTGTCCCTCAAGGTATATCTAGTGTTTGTGAAAAACACATATGGGAGATTGTGGATTTATGTTGATTATAATTTCCCGAACCAGACCCTAATAAAGAACAAGTTCCCCTTGTCAAGGATTTATAGCCTCTTTGACTAGGTACGAGGAGTGAGAAGGTTCTCAAAGATTGATCTTAGGTCTGGCTACCACCAGATGAGGATTTGTGAGGCTAATATTCCAAATATGGAATTCTAATGTCTCTACTGACATTATGAGTTCCTGATGATGCCTTTAGATGTTATAAATTCTCCTTTTATGTTTATAGCATTGATGAACTATAACTTCCAACCATAATTGGACCGATTTGAAGTTTTCTTCATTAGAGAGATACTCATCTACTATGTATCATAGGAGGAGGATGTAGAGCACTTGAGGATAGTTCTATAATTACTTAGGGAGCACAAAGTTTATGGTAAGATTTCAAATTTTTGGTTCTATATCCATAAGGTTCACTTTCTTGGGCGTGTCATTTCTGTTCATGGATTAGATATGGACCCAGTGAAGATTGATACAATGCTTTCTTGGGAGCCACCTAAGAGAGTGTCATATGTGCGGAGTTTTCTTATCTTGTAAGGGTACTATAGGAGGCTCATGGTGGAATTATCTAAGAATACATTCCCTTTTACCACACTGACATGGAAAAGGGATTCATTTACCTAGACTGAGTAGTTCTAGAGAGCCTTTGTGGAGTTGAGGTTGAGGCTGATGAGTGATCCTGTTTTGAGAAAAATGAAAGAGGGCATAGAGTATATAGTGTTTTGAAATGACTTTGGAGATGAGCTTAGTTGTGTATTGATAAAAAGGTAGGAAGTGATCATATATGGGTCAATGAAGTTGATACCCCATGAGTAGAACTATGTAACTCATGATCTAGAGTTGGTAGTGGTATTCTTTACTCTAAGGATGTGGAGGTGATATATTTTAGGAGAGTTTATTATTGTTTACTCAGACCATCAGAGTATCAGGTATTTCATCATGTAGAGAGACCTGAAACTGAGATAGGGGTTCTAGTTGGATTTCTTGTGGGATTAAGATGTTGAGATATTTTATACTCCTATGAAGGGAAACATGGTGACAGATTTCCTTAGCATGAAGTCTCAGTATCACTTGGTGGGGGAGGTTTCTGAGCAGTTTGATTCATTCCAACTAACCCTGGTAAAGGATGAGGGTGCAGGTTATCTTGATTTGATGGTGTTGAATCTGCTTCTTCAGAATGTGAGGGAGGATCAGTTATGAGACATCAACTTTGATGTCCTATGTGACCATATATCCTCAATAGATTCACCAGATGGATTTTATAAAGGATCACATCATCATTTTTCAGGGATGGATGGTGGTTCTGGTCAAATTGTGAGAGGAGGTGATGAGGTAGTTTCACACTTCTCCTTTGGTTGTACATCTCAGTGTAGGTAAGATGTACATAGACCTTCAGCGGCAATTTTTGTGGGTTTTCATGAGGTGGAGTGTCGCCGATTTTGTCTCTTGGTGTCTCATGTGTTATTAGGTGTAGGCTGAGCATCAAGTTCCGACAAGTTTTTTGTAGCCTCTTGAGATATCGGAGTGGAAATGGGATGAAATATTAATGGAATTTGTGATAGGGATTCTACGAGTAGTGAGAATCCATGATGTCATCTGGGTGATAGTTGAATGACATACCAAGTCGGTGCACTTCCCTGCTATTATGGAGCATAGTTCAGTGGAGAGTTTTGGGAAGTTATACATGTAGGAGATTGTATACCTTTAAGGGGTTCCCTTGATGATTTTATCTGATTGTGATGTGTGGTTCACATCATGGTTATGTTGAGGTCTGTAGAAGGAATTTGGGATTTGGTTGAGGATTAATGTAGCTTTTCACCCCCATATGGATGGGTAGACTGAGTGCTCTATCCAGGTGATGGAGAATATGCTGAGAGATTGTGTGTTAGACTTTGGTCAGAGTTGGTAGGATCACTTACCTTTGGTAGAGTTTTCTTATAATAATAGATATCACTCTACTATCAACATGGAACCTTTTGAGGCCCTATACAGGAGACCCTGCATATCATCCTTATGCTGGACTAACATCGATGAGGCATCTCTTGTCAGACCAAAGATGGTGCAAGTGATGACGAAGAAGTTATAGGTGATCCACGAGTAGATGAGCATTGTTTAGAGAAGGTAGAAATATTATATAGATCAATGTTATAGGACCTTATAGTTCATGAAGGTATCCCACATTTTTCTAATAGTCTCCCCACAATGAGTATTGTGGAGGTTCGTTAGGGAAGTCAAGATATCCCTGAGGTTTATTGTCCCATTCAATATCTTATAGAGGGTAGGGGAGGTTGTTTACCACCTCACCTTATCCCTATAGTTATAGCGGGTGTATAACATCTTCCAAATGCCACAGTTGAGGATATACATGCATAATCCTTGTCACGACCCATCCTCAGGGCCCGTGTCGTGACTACCCCAAGCCCGCCTTCCATAGGCCAGGGGCTGGCGACTAGCACCAAGGCGTAAATCTCAGTAAAAAGGGAAGGCATTGCCTTTGTAAAGTAAACAAACACCACAGAGCAGGCAAGCAGTAGAAGTAAACACTAAGAAAAAACTGAGTACAACAGTAAGTGCGAAAAAGTAAGAGGGCCAGAATAAAAACCCAAACTGAATGTAATGTACAACTGGAAAGGGAAAAAAGCAACTGAAAGTAAAGCTACAATGTCGAGACACCCACTGGAAGTCCCACCTGAAGGGTGAGTACAGATAGCCTCCACAGCTCCTCAGGTCCAACCGTCCGCTCCGAGTACATCCCGCCCAGTGGTTCACCTCCAGGTACCGTCCTGCTCTGCAAGCCTCAACCACGATCAACATTGTCCATCATCTGCAACCAACACAACGTAGTGCGGGGATATCCCGTGCAGGGGTGAGTATAAGCTACTCAATAGGGACCCCAAGACCCCCTAAGTTCTCCCAGAATCTAAAAAGTATAAACCACAAAGGAAAGATACAATCACAAAGTAACATCTGACAGTGCTTAGGTATATGCCCATACATATACCTAAGTCATCAATTCCAGTACGCTCTAACATCTGAGCCCAAGTACAACCCAGTCCACACAGGAAAACACAACCCATTCCACATAGGAAAGCAAAACGTAATCCACACAGGATAGCACAACACAATCCACAAAGGAAAGCAGAACAGGATTCAGCTCACACAGGTATACTTCTTCGTATGACGATAGGGATGATCAGATATATCCAATGATTCATCTATGTTGTCAGACCCACAAAGGATCGATGGGTACTAACCCCCTCAATGACCCACAAGGGATCTGACCCACACAGGATCGATAGGTAACTAACCTCCACAAAGACCCACACAGGATCGGACCCATTCAGGATCTGTAGGCGCTGGCCCATACAGGACTGCTGAGCGCTGACCCACACAGGATCGGACCCACACAGGATCTATGGCACTGATCCACGTAGGATCACTGAGTGCCGTAGTCATCGTTGTCGATTCCACTGAGGATCTCTGTACATTCGTCGTCGTCGTCGCGGTCACAGACAGCTCTAGGGTTCCCGCACATAGCAAGCTCGTTCGGGAGGGTCTGCTCCACGATCCGAGAGGCTGATACATCAACTGACACATAGTCCGGAGTTGATGTATCCAAAAGTTCCGTATCGTCAACAGGAACTCAACGTCGCAGACGGTGCGTCAATCGGACGCCCGGTCTGAGAGTTATTGGCTTTTTCGTTCCAGGGGCCCGGTTGGTTTTTAATTCAAAACCAACCCGACCATACTCCAACTGCATCCAAACCTCGAGCGGAGTAATCCAAAAGATCCGTCTCACTTAGAAGAATCCACCAAAGTCGACGGCACGTCAATTGGACGTCCGGAGCTTAAGTTATAAGAGTTTCCGCTCCGAGGGCCCAGTTGGTTTCGTGTACGAACTAACCCGGACGAACCCAAAGTATTCCGAAACCTTGAGTGTAATATGTCAAAACGACCGTCTCAATCCAAGGATCACATCGCCGCTGACGGTGCGTCGATCGAAGGTCCATAGCCCAAGATATGGGAAAAAGACCGAAGGAGGTCTGAAAACGGGGGGTCTGGGCCTGGACCGACCCGGCCCAACCCCCCTGGGTCAACCCGACCCGGGTCCGGGTCCGACCCGGCTGGGCGCGACTCGGCTCGGCCGGCGCGGCACGGCCTGGCCTGGGTGCGACCCGGCTGGTGCTGGCCTGGTGGCCAGCAGGTCGGCTCGGCCGTTATGGCCGAGCGAAGCGGGGGGGCGCGCTGCCCCCGCGTGGAGAGACCGCGGCCCCGTGTGGGGCCGCCCTTGCCAACGAACGCGGCCGGATTCCGTGTCCCGTTCCTTCCGGTCCCGCGTGGTCGCGGGACCGCGGCCTGCCGCCGGCGCCGCCATGCCAGCGAGGCGCGCCGGTGGGCCACTCCGCGGACCACCAGACGAGTTCTGGTGGTCGGAATTGCGTGTCGTCTTCGCCAATGGCCCTCCCGGGGCCCGTCCTTCACTGCGAGGACCTAACATCGCCCGTGTGGCCTGCTTTTTCGTCACCCACCAATCCTCTCACCAAGAACAAAGAGACGGTGGGTTCAGACTTGTTCATTGGTCCGCACCCACCGTGTTAGCGGTTTTAAAAAGTCTTCCGACAAATATTTAAACAAACCGCGGATATAATCACATAGATTAAAAAGAACTGCAACCCCCTACCTCAATCGGTTGTTGATCAAAGATTGTCGTAGGGAAGGAACGTCGCGGAAGAAGCATCGCGGAAGGAGGATCGTCGGCGTCGCGGTACACGGTGTCGCGTCGTCGATCTCTGAGGGTTCGGTGCTCTTCGTCGCCCTTCGTCGGAGGTCGGTGTTCTTCGTCGGTGATGATGCGTTCTTCACGTTCTTCGCGTTCTTTGCGAAGGGGGATGAAGATCTTCAAGATTTAGAGTTTCTCCAAATCCTCTCAACAAGCCACCCTCAAGTAAAACAAGTGTTGGCCTTATTTTATTCTCATACCAACAATTAGAAATTCAAAGTTAAGAAACGAACAATTAATTCGATGAATTAATTGTAATGACTTAACTGCCCAATTAATAGGGGCGTTTAGAATTTAATTGAACGCACCGGTTGACTTTATTTAAAATTGGTTTTCGCGGGTGCGTTACAATCCTACACATGTTATTGACTGGGGAGAGCTGGACATCGAGGATGGGTCCACCTTCATGAAGTAACTGGTGGCAATCGAGGATCGGCGGGAGGGGATCCTACATGGATGGACCATACCCTTGATTCATGTATTGTGGAAGCATGGGAGCATATAGGATGGATCCTGGGAGTAGGAGATCTAGATGAGAGCTCATTATCCCCACCTTTTTGTATAGTTTGAGCTTTTCAAGGATGAAAATTATAAAGGAGAGAAAAATATAGAGATTGTTTTTCCTTATAAGACTTTGAAATGTATAAAGAAATATTTTCAGAGCCAATCGCTAAAATGGTGCGTGGTTCTGAGGCCCAGTGAGCCCAAAATTAATTTTATAAAAATATTTTATATATTTTATATCACACACACATAGTTTTTCATAAATAATAGAATATATTCTAAAAGGAGTCTTAGATCAAAAATCTAAACTACAGTTGAATTCATAGATCAAGGTTTACCCTAAGTGCGACCTAAAGTAGGTCGGCACCAGAAATTCGGATGAGGTATCCATTGGTGGGGCATGTTAAGTGAATTAATTGATTAATTTATTTATTTATTTCATTTAATAAACAAGACCTAATTTCCTTTATAAATTTTATTCTTTGGAAAATATCTAGGGTTTTCCGCATAACCCTAGGATCATTGAGAGTAGGATTCCATCGTTCATTGTCGGTAGATCAAGATCGGATGATTACTGGTGACCGGGTCAATATTGATTGATATATAGTGACAACACTAGATCTTTTTCATCACTAAAGAACATGTTCTTCACTAATAAATGATTAAATATTGATGTAGGAATTTTCAATTGTGATTTTATACCCCTTGAATTAAATCTTTAGAGAATAGATTATAATCTACTTTTGATTTTGTGTTTTCACACCCATCTCATGAGACTTTTTGAATGAATAATTTTTTTATTTTATTGTTACATTTCTATGCCATGATTTTACCCCAATTATCCTGATCATGAAATTGTTTTCCAATAACACTTGTTCAATGATTTTTACACCCACATTTTTTTGCTTTTACTCCACCATTATTCACATTCTTCACCATTGGCCTTGTTAGTTCTAGGCACAATGGTAGCATGCAGTGGTGGACAATATATTAAAATTTATGCTAATAATTATTTCCTAAAACCATGATCGAGGATATTTCATGCTAAATTTATAATTATTTTATTTAATATCTAAAGAAATAAATACTTTGGATTATGAAATTTCTTCATTGATTATTGTTGATCATTTGAAAAGACCCTTTCGGAATGCCTTCGTTGTGCTATGAGGATCCAAGGATAGAATCCCTCAAGTGGTGATCCACACATGCTCTAATGATCTCTGATCAACACTAGTCAATATTCAGGTGCTAGTGTGGAAAATAAAATTTATTTCATTGTTCATTTTTGATCGCTCGTTCTTCGGTCTTGAAGAAATCTCTCTTACGCTTCTCGTTCTTGAGAGGGATAGAGGAGGAGGAGTCGAGAGATAATTTATTCTGTGCAACAATTCTCTATTCTCAATTATTGGATTCAATACACAATAGACATAATAATCAATTTATAGAGTCAAGTTTTAGGTTAAAATATTATTTAATTACATGTAAATCACTAAATAACGTTTAAAACCTTTAATAACCCCCATTCCACATAATAATATTATTATTATTTTATGGTGCATCAACTTGTGAAAATTGATAGATAATATTTACCAGCTTGTAAATAATTGTTTTATCACCAGATGTAGTCTTGGTCTATTCTAACTCCTCGATATTTATTGAATACCTGAATAAATATTTTATTCATGAATAAATATTTTATTCACATATCAGTGAATAAATATTTATTAAATATTTAATAGAATAAATAAATATATTTTTATTCACATACTGGTGAATAAATATTTATTTAATCTAGGAGATCAATAAAACTTGAATAAAATTATAACTCGGTCTTGAGAATAATATGTATTCCATTAATTAAATTCAAATAGAATTTAATCTAGATCAACAGAAACACTTAGTGTGTGACCCTCTATGATTATTTCTTATTGGCATTAGGTGAGCTTGCCTAAATTTTAATATTAATATCAAGTAATGGTTAAAGGAACCCAATAGAAAGAACTTGATGTCGCAAAGATGAAAAAAACAGACGAATGCTCATTGTGTAATATAATCCCTTTATCTCAATATCTCATTAAGCAGGTTTCATATCCATGTCACCAACCTATATGCTCAATATGTCTTTCTTTGACTATTTGAAATAAACACGTCGTTACACCACGAACAAGGAATTTAGGGTGAAGCTTCTATTCCAATAAAATGGATAAGATATCAGCTTCCATAAAGATGGAAGGGACAAATCCTTCCTCAACATATCCATTAATGATATGTCACTCATGACACACCCAATGTATCCAACTTCAACATGAACTTTTATCATCGTGATTTATGAAATACATCTAAGTACATGAGTTTTAATATGAATTAATAATACTCTTAAAGTTTAAGGACCATCACACACACTCACAGATAGGAATATTTGATAACACCAAAACATGAAGAATTCTTATTGGAAAGTATGTTATTATAATATCTCGTCTTAGAGATTACCGAGGGTGAAATTCATGTGAAGAAGCCTTATCTTCTAATGAGTACTCACACCTAATATTATATGTACTATGTTTCCCATAATAGTACATTATCCAACCACATAACATTATTAAAGAATATCATCATAGCACATCAAGGTTCTCAGCATAGCGGGGAACTGCTATGACCTTATCAATGTGATGTATACTCTAGGAAATTATTACATTAGAGTCATGCAGAACAATGAAAAATATGTAATAAGAAGTATTATTAATATTCAATACATTTAATGTACACATAATCAAAGTAAAAATAGTCGGTCCTAGGACACCAACTCTAATAAACTCCTACTTGGACTAGATCCAACTACCTATGACCTTCAGTCTACTAGACCACACATGATAGTCATGTTTCTACTGAATCAAGGCTTTATTCAATGGTTCTTCCATGTTTTCTTTCATGGAAATACTACTCACTACAACTTCACCTCTCTGATAAAAATACCTTAAGAGATGATACTTCCTATATATGTGCTTTTTCAACTAATGTGACCTTGGATATTTTTTAAGAGTCACTATTGTCGTATTATTAAAATAGAGTGTGATAGAATCTTTACTACTAGGTACTACATCAATATCTTGGATGATGTTATGTATCTATAATTATTATTTAGCTACCTTAGAAACTGAAATATACTCATACACTTCTTTAGAATCTGCGACCACATCCTTCTTTGAGCTCTTCCAGCTCATAGAACCTCCATTCAAAGTGAAGATGTATCATGTTTGTGACTTCATGTCATCTTGATCAGTTTGAAAACTAACATCTGCATATCCTCTAATTTCCAGTTCCTAATCTCCTCCATAGACCAGGAATATATCCTTATTACACCTCAGATACTTAAGGATAGTCTTGACTACCATCCAATGGTGGTCACCTAGATTATCTTAATATTTACCTACCGCACTTAGTGTGTAGACAACATCTAGCCTAGTAAATAGCATAGAATATGTCTGACCTAATCACCGAAATGTGTGGAATCCTTTTCATTCTATTTATTTCATCACTTGTCTAAGGAAACATTTTCTTTGAAAGATAAATGTAATGTGATGCTGGACACAATCCCCTCTTGGATTGTTCCATATTGAATCTCTTCAGTATCTTGTCAATGTATGTACTTTGACTTAGGCTGAGCAACCTCTTGGATCTATCATGATGGATCTTGATCCAAAGAATATATTCTGCCTTTACTAATTCCTTAATAGAGAATAATTTATTCAACCATTCCTTAACAGATAGTAAGACTAGTATTTCATTTCCAATGAGTAATATATCATCAACATATACTATTAAGAAAATGAATGCACTCCCACTAAACCATTTATAGACACACAGCTTGCATTATTTCTTTAGGAAATCAAATTCTATTATGATATCATCAAAATGGATGTTCCATGACCTGGATTCTTTCTTAAATCCATAAATGGATCTTTGCAACTTTCATACCTTGTTGGAATCCTTTGGAGTCACAAACCCTTCAGGTTGTTTCATATAGATATCTTCCCAAAGGTTCCCATTAAGGAAGGTTATTTTGAAATACATTTTCCAAATCTCATAATCATGGAATACCATAATGTAAAGTATGATTCTGATGTATTTCAACATTGAAACTGGTGAAAAGGTTTCATCATAGTCAACACCTTGATGTTGTTTAAACCCTTTTAAAACTAGTCACGCCTTATTGGTATTGACTTGTACTTCCATATGCAGTTTCTTCTTGAATACTCATTTTAAACAAATGGTATTTACATATACTATAGGGTCTACCAAAATATAGACTTATTTTTTGTGCATGGAATCCATTTCAAAATTCATGTCTTCTTACCACTTGGAAACATTTATGCCATTTAATACTTCCTTGTGGATTAGAGGATCATTATTATCAACTAATAATGAGTCACTATCCTCGGTGACTATAAAACCATATCATTATGGTTCTCCAACATCTCTAGTACTCATATAGAGTAATTTTATCTTTGGAACAATTTCTTCTTACATGGGGATTTTTAGAATTTATTCATGTTCCCACTCTTGTGTATCTTAAGTCTGGACTTCATAAAAGTTTATCTCACTCTCACTATCTCTTTTAGAGATAATATCTTCCATAAGAAATGTGGTACATCTTTCAACCACACCTTTTTTGGATGAAATTTTGTATAGGTGGTATCCCTTTGTTTCTTTGGGATATCCTATAAAGATACACTTTGTGCCTCGGAGTGCAAGCTTGTTATATAAAGAGGCATTAACAAAATCTTTGCAACCCTGCACATGTAAGTAAGACAACACAGGTTACTTTCCAATCCATAATTAGTATGGTATACCATTTTTTGATTTATTCGGTACTTTGTTTAGTACGTATTCTACTGTTTGTAATGTGTATACCCAAAAGGATAATGGAAGACTCACATAACTCATCATTGATATCACCATGTCCAATAATGTGTATTTACTCCTTTATTTTAAACTATTTCACTGAGGCTTGTGAGGAGGAGGGAGTTGAGATAATATCTTGAACACCCATAATGAATTATTGATTAAGATATTCTCCAACATGGTCTAAGTGGAGTTTCTTAGTCTTCTTACCAAGATGGTTCTCAACTTCATTCTTGTATTCCTTACATTTATCAAATGAATTTGACTTATACCTCATTAACTATACATATCCATATCTACTAAAATCGTCTGAAAAAGTTATGAAGTATGAGTATCCCCCATTGCCTCAACACAAAATTGTCCACACACATCGGTATAAACTAATTCAAGAATCGCTTTAGCTCTTTCTCCTTTCCTGATAAATTGGGCTTTGGTCATTTTTCCTTGTAAACATGTGTGATATACACCAAGTGGTTTTAGGTTAAAATAATCTAAATAACCATCTTGATGTAATTTATTCAAGTTCTTTTCATTTACATGTCCTAACTAGTGATTCCAAAATTGGGTGTGGTGTGATTCATGTTAAGTAACTCTGTAATCAATTTCAATTACTTGGTGTGTGTAATCCAACACATAAAGACTGTTATTTAAATGTGTCTTATCATAAAAAATGATATCTTTATAAAAGAATCAATATTTATTCCCAAATTTGAAAATAAATCCATCTATATCTATTCTGGATACAGAAATAATGTTTTTGGTAACTGAATTCACATAATAACAACCCTTTAAAACCAAGATCATTTTGGTCGGCAATATGAGGTGTTAGTCCCCAATATCTACAGTAGAAAGTTTAGTTTTTTTGGCTACTCGTAGATCTACCTAACCTTAGTCAATCTTTATGAATATATTTGTTTCATGTATTTGAATACATATGTGATAACCACAAGTTGTATTTAATACCCAATTTTTAGAAACAAATAAAGTGAACTTGATAACAAATGCATGTAAAGCTTCCCATTGCTTCTTTACCTAGGTGTAGTTTTTCTTCTAGTGGCCCTTCTTGCCACATGATAAACATATATCATCTTATTCCATTTATTTCTCCTTTATATTCCTCTTCTTGTAAGGGTGTAAAGAAGATTTGGGCTTAAATATCTTCTCTTTCCCTTTCTATTTGTTCACTATAAAGATGGAAGGAATTTTTTGCTTCGTATCCTTATCTAATTGGAAAAGGATAGTAAGAAGTTCTGGCAGAGACTTCTCAATGTTGTTCATATTAAAATTTACAACAAAGATAGATAATCTCTGAGGGAGTGATGCCATAATGAGGTTGGTGCCCAGTTCTTTGGATAGTTTAAACCCTAGAACCTCTAGGCACTCAATATAGCCAATGATCTTGGCTACATGAGGCCCATCTGGGGCACCCTCTCCATTATTACTTTGAAAAAGTGACTTTTAAATCTAAAACCATTCCTATATAGCTATCTCCTGGTATATACCACGCAGGTTCTCAATCATTCTATATGCATCCATGTTTTCCTGATAATTCATGAGTTCACTATACATAAATGAAAGCATCAAAAATTTAATTTCAACCACATCGCTCAAATGTTTTTTATAGACTATGAACTCTTCATAACTTTACTATTTAGTAATCGGATCAGGAATTAATGATTCCAACAAATAAGATTTCCATTCATGGCATAGTACAGCCCGAAGGCATCTAAAAAACTCCTGGAAGTTACTGCTAGTTAGGAGATTGTCTTTCTCCAATATTGATCGTAAGGATAATATGGATGATGAATGTATCGTTTTATTATATGATTAAAAGGAGTATATCATTAATACTTTTCTTGATTTCAAATTATATGAGATATAATAAATTAAATGTTTTTATTAAATCTTCTACTATTTTATCAATTCTTAATAACCCTCACCATTTAACTCAGAATGTCTAATTGCTTTATCATTATAGTGGAAAGGATCCTCATTACTTTTCTTAATGATCCAAAATTTATCCATGAAAACCATAATAAAGTAATTAGTTAGGAGGTCTTTATAACTATGGATTTCCAACTCTTTGATCTGTTGAGTGGATTCCCCTATCCTGAAATGGTAACTTGGATTTCTTCAACACTTGCCTCCAAATTTTCATTAAATAGAATTTGGCCATTAAACTAAATATAAGTTTGGTTAATTCAACCCAAAACTCTCATGAGAACTCCCCAATAAAATTAAGTGTCTAGACTATGTCCATGTACCACACTTAGTTCTATGGTTTCATTCCCAATAAAGTAATGGAAGGCTTAGTCTGACTTAATATTAGGGTGAGGTGTTTTAATTAATTTATGCATAAATTTTCTCTAGTTTTTTAATTTACATTTCTTGTTAATATTAAATGGATGTTACTTAATTAATTAACCTTGTTGGATAAAACATTTATAAATAATTCATTTATTTAATTTCCATATTTTCATATTAATTAATTCATTTATGTGATTGTGTTCTTTCATACATAAAATAAATAATGCATAGACAAAAATAAATTAATTAATTAAATGACCTGATAATGAGCTAATATAATTATTGATTTAATGAGAAGATATTAAACAAACATATTACCTAGGGGAATAACTCCATTTGTTGGTCATGGGATGAGTTAAGGCATTCCACCTATATGTTTTTGTATCACCAAGTTGGAATCATCACGGTTCTATCTTGAACCACCTCCACATGCCTTGGTATGCTCCATTAATTTCAAATATTTATTAATCACACTCGGGTAAGGGGAACCAAAGGATTGGTTAAAGGGGATTGCATAAATATCCTTGTAAACACATTTCCAACATAATAATGGAGGGAGGGATGACCTGCAAGCCATCATTTAATTTAATATTAAATAATTGAAAAATCATGCAATAAATTAAATTAAATAAATTTCAACACATACATAGGTCTTGGTCAAGTTAATTATCGGTCATACATGCAATGAATATGAAAAAGTAACTGGCTATCATTCATTTCTTTATTCGTTCTTTATTATTAAGATAAATTCACTTGAATTAATTAATTAATTAATTCTCTTTCATCTTAATGATCATCCAATCTTAATTAGAGATACCCATCAATTATGGCATTCATAGAAAATTAATGGCTAAACCAATAATGGAATATTAATTACAAAAAATTAACTGAGAATTAAATATTATTTAAAAACATTATTAAATTTTCAAACACACATTGGTGTTCCAATCAATAAAATAAGGTTTTAATGCTATAATTTTTCAATTTAATGTAGTTTTTAATTCTATCCTTTAATGGGAGACAACATGTCATGTACAATCCAGCTACACACCATGTACCTCGGTTGTTATGTATCCAAGTTACACACCTGTGGATTTAGTGTATTAACACAGTTGGGCTACATGGTGTGTACATGCCATTTACATGACATGTATCTTCTTTTCATGTGCCAGGTTAACCAGGTCAACATGTAGTGTGTAATAAATGCACTGCTTGTAATTAACTGATCAGCGCATCAGGTATAATGTGCATAGGTACACAGCATGTACTTCAGTTACATGTTATGTAACCCAGTTTTACTGAGAAAATATTTGAAACTTCTTGATGGTATCTATGGTAGTTCTTCATATATTCTTAAACCTTTAATAAAATTAAACACTTAACGAATATGATTAATATGTCTAATCATGTTAATTTAAATCATATTAAAAAATGAATAATAAGAAATGATAACTAAACCAAGATTGTATATGGATCAACAATCAAATGAATGATTATAAATTTAAACGTGACTGCACCGATACCACTTGTTGGTTCAGAGAATATCGGAAGCATGCAGTGGTGGATGATATATTAAAATTTCGTTTAATAATTGTTGCCTGAAACCATGAGCGATAATCTTGCACATCAAATTTATAATTAATTTATTTAATATCTTATGAAATAAATATTTGGAATTTGGAAATTTCTTCATTTATGGTTGTTAATCATCCAAAAATACCCTTCCAGATTACCTTCATTGCACTATGAGGATCCAAGGATATAATCCCTCTAGCGGTGATCCACATGTGCTCCAATGATCTTTGCGCAACACTACTCGATCTTCAGGTGCTAGCACGGTGAATTGAATGTCTTGTATTTTTCATTATTGATCACTCATTCTTTAGTCTTGAAGAAATGTCTATTACACTTATCATTCTTGAGAGGGATAGAGAATAAGGATTCGAGAGAGAATTTGTTGGGCTCAATAATTCTCTATTCTCAATTTTTAGATGCAATACACAATAGGCATAATCATCAATTTATAGAGTTGGGTTTTTGGTTAAAATATTGTTAAATTATATGTAGGACATTAAATATAATTTAAAACCATTAATAAACACCATTCCATATAATAATAATATTATTATTATTATTTGGTGCACCAACTTGCGAAAATTGATAAATAATATTTATCAGCTTGTAAATAATTATTTTATCATCGAACGTGGTCTTGGTCCGTTTCGAACTCCTCAGTATTTATTGAATACAAGAATAAATATTTTATTCATAAATAAATATTTAATTCAAATACCAGTGAATAAATATTTATTAAATGGTTAATAAAATAAATAAATATTTTTTTATTCACATGTCAGTGAATAAATATTTATTTAATTTATGTGATCAATAAAAATTAAATAAAATTATTCCTCGGTCTTGAGAACAATATTTATTCCATTAATTGAATTTAATTGAGATCAATAGAAACACTTAGTGTATGAACCTCTATGATTCTTTATCATTGGAATTAGGTGGTCTTACCTAAAGTCTAAGATTACTATCTAGAAGTGGGTCAAAGAATCCAAGAGAAAGAAATTAATGTCACAATGATGACAACCACATATGAACACTCATTGTGTAATATAATCTCTTTTTCTCAATATCCCATCAAGAAAGTTTCACATCTATTTCACCAACCAATATGATCGATACGTCTTTCTTTAACTATCAGAAATAAATACATTGTTACACCATGGCCATGTAATTTAGGGAAATAGTTTTATTCCAATAAAAGGGTTGAGATATTGGTTTCCATAAATATGGAAGAGACAAATCATTCCTCAACTTATCCATTAATGACATGTCACTCATGATGCACCTAATGTATTTAACTTTTCCATGAACTGTTATCATCATGGTTTATGAAATACATATAATTATGTGAGTTGTAACATCCATTAATAATAATCTTAAAGTCTAAGGACCGTCAAACATGATCGCGGATAGGAATATCTGATGACACCAAAACATGCAGAATTTCTAATGGTGAGTCTGTTCTCATAATCTCTCATCTTGGATATTACCAAGTGTGAACTTCATGAGAAGAATTGTTATCTTCTTACGAGTACTCGCACCTGGCATTCTATATACTATGTGTCCCATCATAATACGTTATCCAACCATAAAACATTATTTAAGAATATCATCATAGCACATCAAGGTTCTCATAATAGTGGGAAACTACTATGACCTTATCAATTTGATGTATAATCTAGGAAATTTTGAGTATACACATAATCAAAATACAAATAGTTGGTCCTAGGACACCAACTCCAATATAACTATGGGGCCACGGTTCGACATTGTCAGGCAGGTTCGAGCGCGATCAGACCCCCAGATTCATATCGGTTGGTAAAACAGTGATTGGGATATATATTTGAGTATGAATAGGGATAGATCATGGGATGTGGGTGAATATTCTCATGGATATGAGGTTTGGGACCAAGAGGCAGCATTGGGAAGTGCACGAAGTACGTGGCGTCTTTGAGAGAAGGATCAGAAATCTGATTTTTGTCCACCAAAGGGATTGAATCAACAATCGAAGGAGGTTTCATCTGATTTTTGGTAGTCAATGGGAAGATTTGGTGGTGGATCTAGAGAACGCATGAAGATCCAGACTTTTTGTAAAATCCCAATATACACGGTGTGTAATGTACCGGATCTGAGTGCCGCCCAAAGGTGCCTCGTACCCGGTTGTTCACATGGCCTCAAGCGCATTTCCCCAAATGCCAGAGGCTGCAGACTAGTAGTGAGGGACTTGGATGTGATAGTAGGGAAACTATGCCCACATTGGCAGAGTAACACATTAGAAACAAGTATTAAAAAATAGAGGAAGCATTAATACCTTACAACAAAGTAAACAGTGGAATACTAATAGTATAAAAACTGCATCATATATATATATATATATATATTAGTAATTATGCATGTCACAAGTATCTAGGAAAGCATCCAAACAATTCACAATGCTATAAATACAATACTAAAACCAAAGTAATGAAAATAGTAAATAACTTCAACTGCATCGCAAGTCTCATCTTGGTCTCATGCTCTCCATCTCTAATAGTAATCAAGTACCTGATGTAGAAGGGTGCATTCCCTTATCTATACCTACGACCATATAATCTATTTGTGCCCAAAATCATGAACCAAAAAGGGTGTGAGATGAATCCAAGTAGGAAACCACCAAAAGATATGTGCCTAACTGTTAGTGAATATATATAGCAGGAAATATGAAAAATGAAGCAATAAACAAGGAAGTACTCAAAAGTAAACAATCTTACAATTTCCAATTATATTCATTTACATTTATTAATTATTCAAACCATTTAATAATTAAATATCGGGATCTACCCTAATATATATACCCCCTGTGTAATAGAAAAATAGATGTCTCATAAGACCATCTAACAATCAAGTAATACTGAGTCCAAACTTGTGCTTTGTCTTGGAAGACTCATCACAATCAATCAATCATTCACAATCAACCCTTTGGGAAAGTTCTCATAGTCTAAACCATTTGGTTCAACATATCATCAAATAAAATAATATATAATGACACTCTGGGAAAGCTCACATAGTCTAACCCCTTTGATCTCGCAAAAACAAAAAATCTATGAGGAAGCACTCACCATCAATTCCCCCTGTGGTCTTTTAATGGTAAACTACAGACTCTTTAAGGAAGCACTCAACATCCATTCCCCCTGTGGTCTTGTAAATGTATATTATAGACACTCTGAGGGAGCACTCACCATCAATCCCCCCTATGGTCTCACAATGTAAATATAACAGACACTCTAGGGAATCCTTCAACATCAATTCCACCTATGGTCTAACTACATCAGGTTATAACATCCCTGTGTAATAAAATCATTCACAAAAAATATCTAGAAACCCAAATTAATCTCAACTACTACAAGTATAAGCAGTTACAATGCATATCACATGCATTTAACAGGCAGCAATAAGCAATCAATTCCAACCTAACTAGCAAGGCAAGGAAACAAGGTTTGCCTCATAGGCAACCTGGCCCAAATGGCCATAAACATTCAAATAAAGAAACTCACCCATGGTTGTTCCATAAACATGCAATTTAGCATAATATATTAATGAAAATCCTTAATCTATAAATCAATCTAAGGAAGATGATAAAAGGGTTCAAATTCCTTAACATGAAATACCTGAATCATGGGTAATCGGTACTTAGGAATATATAACACAAATACAACTCCAAAAGGAAAAAAACACCTACCTATATGTTGTATGATGAACACTCTTGAACTTCGTCCCTTGAATCAGCCTAGAACATCGTAGATCTACAAAAAGGTCAAAAATGTTCAACCTTGGATAACTTGAGAGAGAAAAGAAATCAGGAAGAGAGGCTCTAGGGAAAGAGAGAACTCACCAGTGGGAATCCAACTTACCCAAATACATCTCAATAGGAGCTTGGCTAGAGGAACAGGAGGTGCTCTAAGATTCTCGGTTGTACGTTGCTCTCCTGTATGAGGCAGAAGAAGAAGAAGGGAGTTATGGAGATGAGACGTGACCTCAGTCTGATTAATTAAATAAAAAGAAAAGTACATGGTCTATTCATTTAATATACACAGCGTGTACATGCCTCAACTGGACCCCACTTTAGGCAGTTCACATGGCCATGTACTCAACCGCTACATGGCCAGTACACGGCTACCCGTGGAAACCGGGTACTCGGTGTGTACTCAGGAGTACACGTCGTGTACTTAGAAAATTTCCAAAATCTTCATTTTTCCTCAAAAAAACCTTAAATCAATGTCCATACCTGAAATGAAGATCTGGGTTCTTAAAAAAATCCCCCTTACATCAATTCTCCCCTGAATTTCCCTTACAAGGGTGGTGAAGGAGAAACATCAAACAACTCTGGCCACTATGATCGTACATCGGCCTCCCTCTCCCAAGTCTCATCCTATACTCGCTCGTGCTACCATAGCACCCATACCAGAGAAACAGACTTTCCATGGAGAACCTTCATGTTGTGATCCACAATCCATATAGGGTGCTCCTTGAAGGATTCATCCACCTCCAACTCAATCTCCTCGGGTTGAAAAATGTGAGATGGGTCTAAAAATTAATGTTATAGCTGAGAAACATAGAAGACGTTGTGCATATCCTAGTACCTATTAGGTAAATAAAACTGATAGGAAACTGGCCTAACTCTCTATAATACCTCAAATGTCCTGATGTATCTCACTGAAAGCTTCTCCTATCTCTTAATCCTCTTATGTCCCAACCTCGGTGTGACACGTAAGAAAACCTAATCTCTGACCTCAAACTCCAGAGGTCATCTCCATCGATTAGCATAAGATTTATGGTGATACTGTGTAGTAGACATCCTTTTCCGAATCAAATCCACCTACTCAGTGATCTCCTGGACAAGATGAGGTCCCATCATAGCTACCTCTCCTACCTCCATCCAACATAGGGGTGATCGGCATGGCCTACCTTACAATGCCTCATAAGGTGCCATCGGAATCATCACCTAGAAACTATTATTGTAGGAAAACTCCACTAGGGGTATGTGTCTCTCCCAAGATCCCCCAAAATCCATGATTCACGCTCGAAGCATGTCCTCCAACACCTGAATCATGCGCTCAGACTATCCATCTGTCTGGGGATGGTAAGTTGTACTAAGAAGTACCTATGTACTCAAAGCCCTCTATAGTCCCTTCCATACATGAGAAGTAAAATGGGTATACCTTTCTAAAATGATAGAGTGTGTAACCCCATGCAACCGTACAATCTCTTGGATGTAAAACCTTCCAAGCTCATCAACATTGAAGGTATCCTTGATCGGTAAGAAGTGTGAAGCCTTCGTGAGTCTGTCAACAATAACCCAAACTACATCATTCCCTCGAGGAGACCTCAGTAACCCCATCACAAAAAATCTATCTCAACATCATTCCACTTCCACTCAAGAATGAGTAACTACTGTAAAATATTTTCTGGTTTTTGATACTCTGCCTTCACCTGCTGATAGGTGGAACATCTCAAAACAAAACCAGCAACATCCCTCTTCATACCTGGCCACCAATACTTACGGTGTAGATCTTGATACATCTTGGTGATACCAGGATGAACTGCCCAAACTAAGCAATGAAAATCCCACATCAAATTCTCACGTATGTCTGCTGACACCCATACATGATCATGAAAACGCAAGATCTTATCCTTGCCTATGGTCCATCCAGGAGTAGGGTCCTCACCTGACACACTCTCCCATAGGACTAGGCCTTCGAAATCAGATAGCTACCTCATTATCACTTGATCCAATAGATTAGAGGTGACAGCTACAGAAGAAAGAAATGTATGCCCCTGTCTATCATGAACCTCCAAATGCATCTTAGAGAATAGAGCCATAAGCTAACACTCACCGTTGGCCTCCTGAACTACCTGTTTTTGAGTCCTCCTACTCAACACATCAGCCACTATGTTTCCTTTCCCAGGCATGTAGGAAATCTCAAAGTCAAAAGACTGAAGGAACTCAACCCACCTTCACTATCTCAAATTCAGATCACACTGAGTAAAGATGTACTTGAGACTTTTTTGGTCAGTGAACACCACAAAATGTTCTCCAAAAAGCTAATGTCTCCAATAGTGAAAAGCATACACAATTACAGCTAACTCAAGATCATGCATCGAGTAATTCCTTTCATGTGCCCTCAACTACTGAGACCCATAGGCAATGACTCCTTCCCCTTGCATAGGAACTGCTCCCAGCTTGATACTTGATGCAACGCAGTAAATGGTTTAACTCTTGTCCTGCTCCAAAAAAATCAATATCGGTGTTGAAGTCAACCTCCCCTTCAGTTCTTAAAAGGATGAATCATAGGATTTTTTCCACAAGTACTTCACACCCTTCTTAGTCAAGAATTTCAGTGGCAAGTATAAGTGTGAAAAGTCCTGTATAAAATGCATTTGGTAACCAACCAGCCCCAAAAAAATTTTTACCTCAAAGACATTATTTGGCTGCTCCTAGAAAACTATTGCTCTCACTTTCTCTAGGTCAACGGAAACTCCTGTCTCTGAGATGACATAACCTAAGAAGTGAATCTAGTCCATCCAAAAGTGACATTTTAAGATCCTATCATATAAATGATGATCTCTTATTGTACTCAAAACGATCTCAATATGGGTGGAATGTTCATGTAAAGTGTGAGAGTACACCAAGATATCATCCCTGAAAACAACCACAAAAGAATCCAAGTAAGAATAAAACACTCAGTTCATCAGTTCCATGAAAATTGTTGGCGCATTCGTGAGACTGAACGGCATAACCACATACTCATATAGACTATAACTGCTCCAAAATTATGTAAGAGGTATATTTAATGGTCTAACATGAAACTGGTGATAACCGGATCACAAGTAAATCTTCAAGAATACTCGGGCTCCTTGAAGTTGATCAAAGAGATCATCAATCCTTGGAAAGGGATATCAGTTATTGACTGTCAACTGGTTTAGCTTTCGATAATCTACTCAAAGTATGAGGGTACCATCTGTATTCTTTGTAAACAGGATAGGAGAACCCCAAAGAGAAGTATTGGGTTGGATGAAACCCTTTGAGTGTAACTCCTCTAACTATTTCTTGAGATCCTGTAACTCTGGTGTAGCCATCCTATAAAGAGTAATGGAAACTGGTGCTACTCCTGGAACAAGCTCAATGGAGAAATATACCTCTCTCTTCGGATGTAAACCTAAAAATTCATCTAGAAATACATCCCTGAAATAGTCCACCATTAGAGTAAATTCTATCTTTGA
This sequence comes from Viscum album, assembly GCA_963277665.1. NCBI lineage: Eukaryota > Viridiplantae > Streptophyta > Magnoliopsida > Santalales > Viscaceae > Viscum > Viscum album. The sequence continues at coordinate 110,503,648 of OY728161.1, forward strand.
AGTCCCTTAGTTATCCAGATATAAACTAGAAATATGGGCTGTAATTCCACCCAACCCAAGATGCTCAGGTCCAGCTCTGCTCGCCTAAACATCCCATTCTCCCTTATGTAGAAAATACTATCCCTCTGGTGATGTGAAACTTACCCTATGGCAATATCAGTCAAAAAAGTCTTGGAAGGAGACTAACCAGTCAATTTTGAGAATGATGTCAAAGCCTGTCATATCTAGTACATAGAGTTCCCATAAGAAGTGACACCCACCAAACTCAAGAGGGAACTCCTTGAACTGACGTACACTATTTTTCATAAGCCCCAACGAAGTGTATAGCATCATAACATCCTCAAAAGTAAAGATATAGAGCCCAAGTCTTTCCACAGCGGAAACAGATATGAAACTATGGGAAGCCCCTATATCAAAAAGAGCAGAAGCTAAAACTGAGGCAACTTGAATTGTACCTCTAACTGTAGAGGGTCCAGGATTTTGGTCCTACTGGGTCTGCTCCACTGTAAAGGTATTACCGATACTGTGGCCCTATAACCCTTCCTGACTACCCTAAGTTGATCCACCCTGCTATCACTGAAATCCTATCGACTGGCTACCACGACAATGACCTCCTCCTCAGCCTGAATAGCCGGATGGAATCCAGTTCCCAGACTATTGAGAAACTAGTGGTCATTCTCCTAAACATGGAGTCATATCAGAACTCCTATCACCAGCCACTGGTGAGAAAAATTGGAAAAACGCTAAATATGGACCATCTTGCTGCAAGATCGGCACTCGACTGGGTCTCTCAACCACTGAAGTCTCATATTACCACTCTTAACACACTATTATCATACCACCTGGCTACCTGAAGTAGTATCTAATCTACTCGAATCTCCACACGTAGAATCCATGTGGAGATTCCTACTGTCAGTCAGAGGAGTACCAACTCTGGATGCTAAACCGCCCTAGATCACAGCTCTAGACTCCCTTAGATTATGCTCGGTGATCATTGTCTAGTTGACTATAGAAGATATGGAATTCAACCTGAATATGTTCACCTGGGATCAGATGTCATGTCTGAGACCATCCTCAAAATTCCTGGCTAGAAATAACTCATCACCCCCCAGAATAGATGTGAAGTGATGTAGCTCTGTGAAGCGAGAAGAATACTCCATGACTTGAAGAGTACCCTATTCCAGACCCATGAACTCTTGGGCTTAGTTGGCCCTCAAGGTATTTGGGTAGATGTAGTTATAGAAGGTCCGCTAGAACTTATCCCAAGTCATAACTCATTGGCATCGCTCCTATGATATCACATCCCACCATCTCTTGGAGGAATCTCGAATCATTTATGTTTCTAGATTCACCCTCCTCTCAAGAGGTTTCTCTAGATTCTTGAAGATAGACAGCATGGATTCTAACCATGACTCTGTATCCTGAGGTCCTCCATCCCCTGAGAAGGTGGGAGAATGATGCTGCTGGAACACCTGCACCATCTCTTCCATAGAAAGGGTAGGATGTGGTGCTCCCTGGAAAGTCTGTAACATCCTCATAAATCCTTCGTATAACTGTACATCATCACCTGTTTCTGGTACAACAGTTGGTTCCAAGATGGGCATAATGGGAGGATCTGCTGGTAGTACCTGATCTACCATTTTTTTTGTTTGATCATTGCCATGTATCTAGCGTAAAACCGGAGGATGTCTTGGTGTCATGACTCTGTAAGGCCAAGTGCACACCTCAGATTAAGATTATCAAGGACTAAAACTTAGAATTTCAAGAAAGGAATAAGATAATAAAACATTCAAGTTTTTCAAAACAGGTTTGCATGGTGTGTATACCCTCTACACGGCATGTTCCCTTGGATTTCAACATGAGCATGTACCTCTGCCAAACCTGGTCATGTAACACCCCTAAACACAGCGTGTGCCTCCTATGACACAGCGTATACTTGAATGTTTTTTTCATCCTACCCGAGTTCTTCCACATGGAAAAACCTCATGGTTCTCTTTTGGGTAACACTACATAGAATTTTCACCCTAAACACGACATGTAACACTTAATTTCTAACCACTCATGTCGTTAGTCACACGGTCTAAGACACGGTCAACTCTACACGTCGTGCAAGAATGGGACACGATGTGTACATCCTAAGTTTCCTCCACCCATGTCATTAGTCACACAGTCGGATACATGGCCTCATCAGCATGGCATGTACTCCCAGAAAACGTCTTATTCTACCAAACATTTATCAACCCATGTATCTAATCACACAGTTAGTCACACAGTTAAAAATTACATGGCATGTACATACGGTACACGGTGTGTACTTAAGAAAAGATTTTTCTTCTAGAACAGAACACATGGCATGTGTTCATAACACCACATGCTGTGTTGTTTGGGTTTCCAGACAAGTGACCTCTAAAATTTCTTTGAAACCCTTAAAACTTAGAATTTTGTCCAAGTAATGACAAATTCCGACCCGTGAGAGCCCATACTCCCATGAATCAAAGTTTGACATCCTTATTCACATCACAACTTGATAAAAATTTAATTAAATTTCATAAATGATCCACCAAATTCCGATCCAAGAGGGCCCATAACACCTCAGGGACCAAAGTTTGGCATCCATACAAATTAAACTTTACATATTAGCAATACCCTATCAAATAGAAGGTATTCTATCAAGGAATATATCACAAAAACATGTATATCTAGCACAAAATCTATCACAACAACATGAAATCGGTAATTCACCCTAAATGGAATAACAATAATGCATGACATGTGATCTCTAGAAAGTTCTTATATGATGCATGAGATGGAATACCCTCATCTCATAAGGTTTCAACAGAAATATAACCTCAATAATATCAATTATAACATCACAATAAAAGTGAATCACCCAATGGTGGAATCAAATCAATTGTAAAAATTAAAAAACTAGAAAAATTGAAATATTCGAGGTAAATTGGATTTTCCATGTACACAGGTTAGATACTCTCAAGAAAATCTTATTACCAACTACTTATTCCTTTATATACCTATCTATAGGCTCCAAATAGTAAAACAAATAAGAAAAAAAAACTCATTTGATACCACTTTGTAACATCCCGGATCTGGGTTCCACCCAAAGGTTCCACATACCCTATTGGTCACATGGCCTCAAGCGCATTTCTACAAAATCTAGAAAATTCCGACTAGCAGTGAGGGCATTGGGTGTGGTAGTGGGGAAACTATTTCCTCATTGGAAGAGTAACATAGAGGAAACAAATAGTAAACAATAGCGGAAGTAGTAATACATTAAAACAAAGTAAACAACGGAAAACTAATAGTATAAACACCTGCAGTATATATATATATATAAATAATGATGCATGTCACAAGTATCTAGAAAAGAATCCAAACAAGTCACAATTCTAAAAATAAAATACTAAAACCAAAGTACTAAAAACAATAAATAACTCCAACATCAACGCAAGCCTTAGCTTGGTCCCATGCTTTCCAGCTCCAACAACAATCAAGTACCTGATGTATAAGGGTGATTTCCCTTATCTATACCTATAACCATATAATCTATTTGGGCCCAAAATCATGACCCAAATAGGGTGTGAGGCGAATCCCTATAGGCAACCACCAAAAGATCTATACTTAACTATCAATGAAGATATATAGCAGGCAATATGTAAAATTAAGCAATAAACAAGGAAGTACTCAAAAGTAAACAATCCTACAGTTTCCAATTACATTAATTTACATTTATTAATTATTCAAACCATTGAATAATTAAATCCCAGGATCTATCCTAAGCTCTGTACTCCCTGTGTAAAAAAATAGATGTCTCGGAATACCATCTAACATTCAAGTAAAATAGATTCCAAACTTTTGCTTTGTCTTGGCAGACTCGTCACAATCAATCAATCATTCACAAGCAACCCTCTTGGAAAGTTCTCATAGTCTAACACCTATAGTTCAGCATATCATCAAATCAAATAAGATATAATGACCCTCTGAGAAATCTCACACAGTCTAACCCCTTTGGCCTTGCAAAAACAAAGACTCTCTGAGGAAGCACTCACCATCAATTCCCCCTTGTGGTATTTTAACGATAAACTATAGACTCTTTGAGGAAGCAATCAATGTCTATTCCCCGTATGGTCTCATAAAGGTATACTATTGACACTCTTAGAGATCACTCACCATCAATCCCCCCTATGGTCTAACAATGTAAATATAATAGACACTCTGGGAAAGCCCTCAATGTCAATTCCCCCTATGGTCTAACTACACTAGGTTCTCACAGCCCTGTGTAATACAATTGTTCACAAGAAATATCCAGTAGTCCAAAGTAATCTCAACTACTACAAGTCTAAGAAGTTATAATTCATATCACAGGCATTTAAAAATCAGAAATAAGAAATCAATTCCAACCTAACTAGCAAGGTAAAGAAACAAGGTCTACCTCATAGACAACCTGAACCAAATGGCCATAAACATTAAAAAAAAGGAAACGCACCCACGGTTGTTACCTAAACATGAAATTTAGCATAATATATCAACTAAAACCCTTAATATATAAATCAATCTAAGGAATATGATAACAGGGTTCAAATTCCTTAAAATGAAATACCTGAATCATGGGTAATCGGGACTTAGGAATATATAACTCAAATAAAACTCTAAAAGGAAACAAACCACCTACCTCAACATTGTATGATGAACACTCTTGAATGTCATCCCTTGAATCTTACTAGAACATCTTAGATCTATAAAAAGGTCAAAATGTTCAACCTTGGATAACTCGAGAGAGAGTAGAAATTAGGAAGAGAGGCTCTAGGGAAAGATAGAACTCACCAGTGGGAATCCAACACACTCAGCAGCATCTTAATCGGATCTCAGATGGAGGAACGGGATGCACTCAAAGATTCCCGATCGTACATCACTCTCATGTATGAGACATGGGAAGAAGAAGGGAGTTCTAGAGATGAGTTGAAACCTCGGTCCAATTAATCAAATAAAAAATAAAAGTACAAAATGTGTTCATTTAATGTACACGCCGTGTACATGCCTCAATCGGCCCCCACTTTAGGCAGTCCACATGGCCATATACTCTGCCACTACACAGCCAGTACACAACTACCCATAGAAAATGGGTACAGGGTGTGTACTCAGGAGTACACAGTGTGTACTTATAAAATTTCTAAAATCTTTTTTTCCCTTAAAAACACCCAAAATCAAGATCCATGCCTAAAATGAAGATTTTGGTTCTTACATGGTTTGTACTATGATGAACACACATAGTGTAGTCTGGATTTATATGGTGGAATCTAGGGTTTCATGTTAGAGTAAAATATCACATGTTTTATGGAAGGACCACATGTCATGTGACCCCTAGCTATGCAACTCGGTGTGTACAGAGGTAACATTCCTAGGATCCCATGTAGCCCCAAACACCATGTACGGTAGGGAATACATCGTGCACTACATAGATTGCACAGTCTTGGGAATATGGAACACACTGAGTGTCGGTTTGACCTTGATATGTTACATTTTTCATGTAACACATCGTGCACTGGCACATGGATAGTGTACATGTTCACGGGTTCAGCATACACAAGAATAGTTGGGAGCACAAAGGCAGGACCTAGGTAGCCGAGACACATCGTGTAGTACCCTTACACATTGTGTAGTACTACATGGTCAGCAAGATGTGTGCTATAAAGGAAATTTCTAGGAGTCCAAGTGAGGTCACACATTGTGTGACCCGCCATACATGCCATGTACTTCTTAATAATCTTCTACCTCTCATATCTTCTTCATTTTGACTTAGATTTTGGACCATGAGTAGTCTATACTGAGTTTTTTTTCATGAAGAACATAATGGTAACCTTCATAGTGTATTTTGAGTTATGATGAAAGATTTTATGAGTATGAAACTTCTTTAGGCAGTGCTCGACGACAACAGTGATTAAGAAGGATCATCAAAGAGAATTCGGAGTGGTACCTGCCTTATGGACTGTGGTGTAGATCCTCTATCCATCTACAGAGTGGTACCCCCCTTAAAGACTATGGAATAAGTCCTCTACAGATTGAGTGGTGCCCCCCTTATGGAATAGTGTGTCGGTCCTCTACCAACTGAGTGGTACCCCCTTACATACTAGGGTATGGGTCCTCTACCAACTGAGTGGTACCCCCCTTACAGATTAGGACATGGGTCATATACCTGCTGAGTGGTACCCCTTTGTGGACTAGGGCATGGGTCCTCTACCTACTAAGTGGTACCCTCTAATGCACTAGGGTGTGGGTTCTCTACTTGGAGATTGTTCCACCTTCACTATGAAGTGCAATGGCGGGGTGTGGGTCCTCCACATGGTTACTTATTCGGACAGACACACAAGATGTTGGGCATTGATGATGGACTTTTGAATTATTGGAAAACAATTTCCGGAGCTGGGTTGTGATATGGAGATCATCTTTCTCTCTCTTCTATGTTTCTTTTATGAGCATATATATTTGTTGTTGGGTGTTGTTTCTCTCTTTGTTTGGGTTGAGCTGACTACTTTTATCGTGTATCCTATTACGCCACCTCCATTTTTTCAGAGCGTCCTATTGGGTATGTATATACTCACCCCTGCATGGGATTTACCCAAACATGTCGTGTCTTATACAGATGATGAATAGGTCGATGGTGATTTCAGAGGAGCATAGGGGTACCTGGGTGAATTTGACCGCGTACAGTGGTCAGGTTTTGGAGATCTAGATCTAGGCTCTCTCATCATTTATTTTCCAATTATTGTTAGGATGGGATGTCTTTTATAGTTGGGCGTGTATTTTTTCCTTTACTCTTCATATTTCACTATCACACTCTATGTTATTTTCTAGAGGTTATTACATGCATGGTTTTTACTCTAAATGTTATTGTCTTTTATTATTCCTCTACACTTCAGCACGAAGATGGTTGGGTGTGTGCATACAAATACTTTAGGTAAAGGGATAACATTTTAGTTATGTATTTCAGTGCTTGTCTTTATCCCCTAACCTATGGAGGTGGGCTTGGGGTAGTTACAGCTTAGCTTTCTATTGGCTAGGTGGGCCTCGGTGGGTCAGGTCATGACATACTAGTCAGTGTGTTTTTAAGAATCATGAATTTATGAGTTGAAATATACTAGATTGACTTGTTTCATGTCTATTTCTCACTCGATGTCTTATAAAAAGGGATTATATTAGTATATATATGATGTATATAATACATCTTATAGTAAACATGTGTTGAGTCAAAATTTCTATTTCTTACTTTTCCATTCCTTTTGTTTTGGGAATCACAAACACTTTCTAAAAAACATGTTTACTAAATTTTTATGTACTAATTGTTTTAGAATGTTTTTTTAGAAAACATTACCTTTTACCATACTTAGAATAAGTTTTAAATTATTATGGATATAAACTTTACATTCTTCATTATGATTATCGTAATGAGTATATGTCTGATTAATTAGACCTTTATCAAATAAAGTGTTGGAATTTTTTTCTCATCTTTCATACTAACAAAAAGTCTTAACAATCAGCCTGACACTAGTACTAATAGCACTAGTCAATAATCATAAGGATTTTCATAATGAAAATAGTAAGGAAGTCCATTGGATTGACTGAATTTTATAATCATATTCGGAAGACTTATATATAATGTAACCAACATCTTAAAAATTGCGATGGTGTTTACAAATATGGCATTGGACATTCATTAATTCCATATCATTATGAGATTTCAAGTTCTAGGTGTCCAAATTCATTGCAAAAAACTCAGCAATATGACCGTTGGGATATCACAATACGATCATTGGGAGCTTACCTATAAATACTAAGTCATTTAAAGAGTTTGGAGGTGGTTGATTACATTATCTATTGAATTTTCATAAGAATACTTGGTGTGAACAACTCATTCTTAATATTTGTATTTCATTAGAGATTAGTCATTCTAAGGAAACCTTGTCAGGTTGTCTCTTTATGAACTTTTTGTAATTGTAACTACGCTCGATCATCATAACGAATGAGGGATTATGTGGATAGGAAGACAGAGAATCCAATCCATCAGATTGAGGTTTACCGAGGCTAGGTAGACATTGAATCTAATCATAATTTTGAGGGATTACAAGGATAGGAAGACAGATCCATTCTGATCTTCATATTGAGGGATTTCCTTGGTAAGGAAATAAAAAAAATTGTAAGTATAAAATAGTGGATACCTTTAGTCCAGGTTATAGACTACTTTTTTCTTAAGGTTAAAATAGTTATCTTTTTAATAGCTTGAAATTAATTCTTTTCTTTGTATGATATTGTATTACTTTTTTTCTTATAAGTTTTTAATTCTGATGCACATTTAATAGAAAGTGAATAATTGTATTAATCTTTCTATTCTGTCTTTTTTATCTGTTTTAATATGATTACGATAATAATAATACATTTGATTTAATCATATACATCGTGATTATGATTCTTGTACTCTGATAAATTGGATCCATAGTGATTGTGATTTTCACTCTGATATAATCGAAATGATCCTAGTTCTGATTTTGTGTCTTTGATAATCAGACTAAGTCTGATTCTGATAACCATATTTAAAGAGGATTTAGGTTTGTTTAGTTTAATTATTTTAAACTGAGTTTTTTTACTACAATTCACCCCCTGTAATTATTTCCATTATAATAAAATTATTGTGATCCTACAATCACCATTATGGATATACTGATCCGAAAATTGGAAATCAGAGCCAGTTTCTACTGCTATAGCTTGCTGATTTTTTAATTTCTTTACTATTTAAATTTTGTTAAAGTTTAGGTATAAAATTTTGTTATGCTAGTATGTATCTTTGGAAAATAATTTCTTTTGTTTTAACGATGGTAGGAATGAATATCGAATCTATATAAAATATTAATCCTAATAAACCACCTATCTTTGATGGTACTGACTATGAGTACTGCTGGGATAGGATGAAGACCTTTGTTATCAACATAGAAGTTGAAAATTTTTTATGCTGACTAGAGATTATAAGATTCCAGATAAGGAAGTTATTGCTTTCACCCATCAAGAAAAATAGTAATATAAATTAAACTATAGAGTAAGGAATACTTTGTTATATTCTATGAAAATAAGTATTTATAATCATATTTTTTCTTGTGAAGTTTCCAACAGCATATGAAAAAATCTTGAGATCACGCATTTGGGTAGATCTAAATTTATTGAGTCTCAAAGAGAAATGCTAAGAGAAGACTACCAAGCCTTTGACTTATTACCAAGTGAATATGTTGTAAATATGCACCAGATATTCATGACTATTATAAATAGTTTTCAATCTATTGGTGAGAAAGGTCTTGATAATGAGATACTTGTGGAAAATATAATTGATATCATGCCCAATGAGTGAGAATCTAAGAGAATAGTAATAGATGGGACTAGAAAGTTAAATAATCTTACCTTGTATGATCTTATGGGCACCCTTATTCAGTATGAAGGTAGGCTAAAAAGAGATGCTGAGAAATAGAAAAATAAAAATGGTGGTGTTGTCTTTACAATAACATCTACTTTACCTTCTAAAGTAAAATCTATTGAAAAGGTAGTTAAGTATTCAAGAAAGAATAAAGTGGTTGTTTAATCTGATTTAAGTGTTTTTGAACATTATAAGAATTTATTAGAAAAATTTTCCATAAGGATGAATAAAATAGTCAGCAAGAAGGATTTCCAATATCGATATAAAAAAGTTCATAAAGATAAAATTGATAAGAAAGATGAAGTCACTTGTTATGAATGTAAGAAATCTTAACACATCTGACTAGACTGTCCAAAGCTGAAGAGGAAAGATAGAAAACAAAATAATTCAAATATGAATGGTAAGAAGTATTATAAATCTAAAGGTAAGAAAGTATTGAAAGCTGCTGACACATGGAGCGCAAGTGGAGGTGAATCTTTTGAGAATTATTCAGATAATGAAATTCCTAGTTAGAGGAACATAGGTCTTTTTAAAAATGTATATAAATTTATTCAATGTTTCATGGATAAGGTATGAACAGTACAAAACCATACCAATATGTCTTTAAGTGATAATTATCCTGATAAGAAGGATTCGACATCTTCTGATAAAGAATCTTCCTCAACAGAAGATAATTCTCTTCCTTCTTATGATGAAGTTTCACATTTTTCTAAACTTTTAGAGAATGAAAATTTTAAAATTTTCAAAAAAACTTGATAATGCTAAGGAAAAACATGCTAAGGTTGATTCTAGGATAAATGTTTAGAAAAATGAAATATCATATTTTTAAAATATATTGATAATAATATTTCTGATAAAGAAACTATTTCTAAATATTTTGAGAAGGTATTTTCTGAGAAAAATGTTTTAGAAACTAAACTTAATTATAAAACTAATACTTATGAGGATAAATAATTAGTTATAAAACTAAAATATGAAATCTCTAGTTTGAGAAAACGTTTATCTAACTTTACCACTAGAAAGGAAAGTTTTGATAAAATGTATAAACAAATATATCCTCATGGTAATGGTTTTTTAATGGGTTATACTTATAAAAAACATGTTTTATTAACAATTTCTTTGTTCCTAAAAATGACCCTTTTTGTACTAAGTATCAAAGTATTGGTCATTGGAAAAATAATTTTTCATTGAACAAAGTTAAATCCCTAGTATTTAAAAAATCCTATTTTTCTAATGAAATGTGGATTCCAAAAGTTTTGTTTTCTAACATTACCGGGCCCAAGAAAGTTTGGGTGCTAAAACGCTAATATTTTTGTTTTTATGAAAACAAAAAAAGTACCAACAATAAAAATATATGGTACATGGATAGTGGGTGTTCTAGAAACATGACTAGAAATAAATAATTATTCTAGAATATTATCAAAATTAAAGGTGTAAAAGTATCTTTTGAAGATAATGCTCAAGGATATATTATTGGTATAGGTAATATTGTTCTTCTTGGTAAATCCCTTATTTCAAATGTTTTGTTTGTTAAAGGTATTAAGTAAAACCTTATAAGAATAATTCAATTATGTGATGATTGTTACCATATGAACTTTAGGAATTATAAATGTTTGGTACATAGTTCCAAGGATGAATTTATTATTTCTTCCAATTAGCATGAGAATGTTTATACACTTAACTTAGAAGAACTTAGGAGCTAGTACTTACCTTGCATTAGTGTAATAGAAGATCAATATTGATTATGAAATAGAAGGTTAGGGACATATAACCTTATAAACTTATCTAAGTTAACTAAGAAAGGACTTGTTATGGATCTACCAGAGCTTAGGTTTGATTTTTCAAAACTCTGTGACCCTTATCAATACGGTAAGAAACATAAGTCAAGTTTTAAATATAATAGTGAAGTCTCAACTTATGATGCTTTACAGTTAGTTCACATGGAATTATTTGGTCCTAAAAAACTAGAAATATTGGTGGTAAATACTATATATATGTCTTAGTTTATGATTACACTAGATACACATGGGTTTATTTTCTCACAAAGAAATCTGAAGCATTTTTTTATTTTAAAACTTTTGTAGCCAAAGTTAAAAATGAGAAAAACCTTCCCTTGATGATTATTCGTAGTGAACATGGTGGATAATTTTTAAATTCATATTTTGAAACTTTTTGAAATAAGAAAGGTATTGAACATAATTATTTATCACCTAGAACCCCTCAGCAAAATGGTGTAGGTGAAAGAAGAAATAGAATTCTTCAAGAAATAACTTGAGCCATATTGAGTGAATACTCAATTTCTTAAACATTTTTGGGATGAAGCGGTTAGTACTTCCTAGTATACTATAAATTGAGTTTTGATTAGAAATTTTCTTAATAAAAATACTTATGAGTTTTGGATAGGAATAAAACCAAATGTTTCTTACTTAAAGGTATTTGGTTGCAATGTATTCATATTGAATACAAAAGATAACTTACACAAATTTTCAACCAAACCCAATAAAGGAATATTTTTAGGTTATTCCACTACTTATAAGTCTTATAGAGTTTTTAATAAAAATTCTTATATCATTGAGGAAATAGTGCATGTTAAATTTCATGAAACTGGTCCTTTTGTTTTCAAACAAACCCAACCAACATTTTCAGATGTGATTTCTAAAACACATTTTCAACCTTTGTTAGAAAATTGTTCTCATAAGGATATAACTCAAGAAATATTTTCTGAATTTATTCCTCAAGAATATTTTCAGCTTATTATTGAAGAACTGGTTTTTTAAATCCCAATAAGTCAGTTTTTTCTTAAGAATCATCCTAGTGAGAGTATCATTGGTGATGTAGATCAACCAATTAAGACTATAAGTTATTTAAGGAATGAAATTTAACATCTAGATTTATTATCCCAATTTGAACCTAAGAATCATGATGATTCTTTAGGTTATGGGGATTAGATTATGGAAATGCAAGATGAGCTCAATGAATTTGAGAGGAACAAATTCTGGACATTAGTTGAATGACCTTTAGAAACTTCTGTAATTGGAGTAAAATGGGTTTTTCATAATAAGTGTGATGAGAATGGAATAATTTTTAGAAATAAATCTATAGTTGTTGGTAAGGGTTATGATCAACAAGAAGGAAAATATTATGAAGAAACCTATGAACTAATATCAAGAATTGAAGCTATTTGAATACTTATAGCCTTTGCAGCATTATTTAATTTCAAACTTTTTCAAATGGATGTGAAGTATGATTTTCTTAATAGATATGTTCAAGAAGAATTTTAAGTTAATAACATCCTTGTTTTGAAAATAAAAAACATCCTGAATATGTTTATAAACTTACCAAATCTTTATATGGACTTAAACAATCCCCTAAATCTTAGTATGATAGGTTAATAGGATTTTTGTTGCAAAACAATTTTGTTAAGGGAGTTGTGGATCCAACTCTTTTTATAAAAGAAGTTAATAAAAATATTATGACTCTACAAGTTTATGTTGATTAAATTATATTCATATCAACTCAATAATCTTTAATTGATTCCTTTATGGATCTTATGAAATCTGATATTGAAATGAGTATGATGGGTGAGTTAACATATTTTCTTTGTTTTCAAATTTCACCAAAACCTGAAGGAACTTTTATATCTCAACATAATTATATAAAACATTTTCTTAAAAATTTGTATATGAAAATACTAAATGTATTATTACTCCCATCAGTACCTTAAATACTTTAGATCTTGATGAGGTTGGACAACTAATTGATCAAAAAAATTAGAGGTATGATAGGAAGTTTACTTTACTTAACTTCTAGTCATCTATATTTAAATTATTTTTGTATGATTATGTGCAAGATATCAAGAAAATCATAAGGAATCTCATCTAAAATCTATAAAATTATTTTTTTCATTATCTTAAGGGAACTATGGATTTAGGACTTTTCTATTCTTCTAAAAATATTTTCAAACTAAAAAGTTTTTCAGATGATGACTTTGGTGGTTATATAATGGATAGAAAAATTACATCATGAACATGTCATTTATTAGGAGATTATTTAGTTTCATAGTCATGTAATAAATAACACTCAGTATCGTTTTCTACTGTTGAAGCTAAATATGTGGCAGTTGGAAGTTTTTATGCTCAATTTTTGTGGATGTAACACACACTCAATGACTATGGCATGAGTTTTACTAAAACTAAAATACTTTGTGATAATAAAAGTTCCATTATCATAAGTAAAAACCCAACACATCACTCATGTTCTAAGCACATAGATATAATACATCATTTCCTTTGGGATCATGCACTTAAAGGAGATATAATTTTACAATTCATTAGAACACAAGATCAACATGTTGACATTTTTACTAAACCTCTTAGTTCCGGTAGATTTGAATATATCAAACAAAAGCTATGAATTATAAACGTTAAGTAATCACTCATATCTACTTCTTTTTTATCTATCTCTTCACATTAAGATATTATTTTTAATAGGGTATTACATATGTTTATATTTTTCAAAAACTTTAAGTTTTCTATGAATTTAAGTTTTCTTAAAACTTTTTCATAATGAGTTTTCTAGACTCATATTTCTTTATAAACTTTTTAGAGACATAATACTCAAAAATATCCTCAAACTCTGAAAATATTATAAAAATTTCTAGTCTCAAGTTTTGTTACAAAGTTTTCAGATTTAAAAAATATCATATTAAGTTTTTCTAATAAAACTATTACAAATATTTTTCTAAAATAAAAGCACCATAATTATTTGTTCTTTAAAAAATATTATAATTATGTTTTTTGTAAAAAACTTTCATATTCAATAATTCATAATCAAAACTATCATAATCACTTTAGTTTACAAAAAAACAAGACGAACAAGTTATTCATACTGATGGAACTCTTCACTTAGAAATATACATCTCTATTCTTTTATGTTTTTACAATATTTCATTATGTTAGTTCTTTAATTGTTGTTGTTACACATTTAATTTTCATAAAAAGTTTTTTTGTTTTTCAGATTTTAAAATTTTTTCCTTGATCAGATTCATTCTCAATATGATAAATGATTTTAAAAAACCTTGAGAGTTCAAATATCTTTAAATATTTCTTCAGATAAATATCATTCATCATGTCATGGTGGGTATAATCTCAACTGTTGAATTTTTTTGGAAGTTAAACCATCACACCTGATACCTATATAAAGAGGGACCCCCCCTGTGTCCCATGTCAGTTGTTCCAGGTTTTTGTTCCCAAGTTTGCTGACCCTTTCAGGTTCTCCAGTCTGAAAAATATTCTTTTTGTTTGATTCACCAAAATTAGATTCAATTCTAATGGAATCTGCTGAATATTACAATAAATGGTTTGTTTTCAAGGAAAGGTTAGTTTAAAGAGTTTTTTATGAAAAATATGATTCTACTTTGAAGAAGATTATAGAATTCCAAGGATGGGAATCAATGTTCATAAAAATGGATGATAAGGATTTTGAATTGTTATATCATGATATTGTTTGATATTTTTATGCCTTCATTAAGTTTTTCAAGGAATATGGAAAAGAAAAAATTTATTTTTCTATGTATGGTAAGTGATACAAGTTATCTTATAAGAAATTTATGAGTTTGGTATGAGTAACCTCATAAGGGGGAGCTTATTGTCCCTCACATGAGCTTTCAGATGATCTTGGATCATTTAATAAAAAGAAGGAATAAGATTCATTGTTTTATCATTAAAAAAAGTTAAGAAGGTTTCTCATCAGACACCGGATAACCATGTTATTTCTTTAGGATGTAGGGGTTTCTCATGTCGAGGAAGGGATATCGTGATACATTAAAAGTTTCTGATGTTTTTGTATTGTACTTTCTAGTGAACATGAGAAATATAGATTTGGTGAGTTTTATTTTCTTAACTGTGGATAATATCAAGTAAGAAACAATCAAGTCAAAAATCATCATGTTTTTTTTCTTTCTTAAGAAAATTGGTTAAAAAGTGCATGAAGTTTTTCAAAATAGCAAACAAATCATATCTGATGAGAGAAAATATATATTTTATTAGTGATGATACGATGAACCGGATGACAATTGATTTTTATAACAAGTCTAAAATTCTTTTTGAGAAAGATTGTGGTGTTGATTCGAAAGAAGAACCATCAAGGAATCCATAAAAGGTTGAGAATAAAAATAAAAGGAAAGCAAAAACTTCTCCTATAGAGAAGAGGAAGAAAGAAAATAAATTACCTGATGAATTTTATGAGGAGTGGATGAAAAATAAAGGAAAAAAGAAATCAGGAGATCCTCATATCAGACTTGACCATTATAAGGCCAGTACTTTGAGAATACATGTTTCTAATACATTAGAGGAAGAATAAAAGAAGAAAAAACGAAATAAAAAAATTGACAGAAACTCAACTTTGTGAAAATTTATTGAAAGGAGTATAAAGGGCCTCTGAGAGGGGTGTCCTACCTACTTCTCAAATTGATCAAGTGAATCTAGGATATGGATTATCTTTTCAAGAAACTATTGTTGTACATGTTGATGTCCCTTCTATCACCAATAAAGGAAAAGAAAATATTTTTGAAGAAGAATTGGTACCACTTGTTCAAGAAAAAAATCAAAACCACCACCATCAGGAAAAGGAGATTTGAGAACAACTAAACCACTTGAGGAGGATCTTGATAAGGTAGTTGATGAAGATTTTTAAGGGAATGATAAAGAAGAAGATGAAGAAGAAGAAGAAAGAAGTGAATATGAAGAGGTTGAAGAAGAAGTAGAAGAGGAATAGGATGATAATGAAGATGATGATAATGAAGAGGAAGATGATAATAAAAAAAACTCATTCTGATAAGAAATCATTAGAATCATCATCTTCATCCTCATCGGGCTTACCCTCCAAGGCCGACAAAGAAGATAATTCTGGTAGTTCTAAAGAAGAGGCATCCTCATCCGAAGTAAAGGCAAAATATTCATCTAATAAAGATGAATAAGATCATTATTCAAAGACAAAGGTTGATGAAAAAACTAACACTTAAAATGTAGATATCTTAGAAATCTCTGATGACGTTATAGTTTCTAAGAAAGATGAGAAATAAGTTACAAAGAATGAAAGGAAGAAAGATAAAAAATGGAAGTCAGACCAAGATGAATTAAACCTCCTGAGGTCCAGTAAGAACAATCATATTCAGCTGCAACTATTACTATGGAAGGAATAGATTAAATTATTTATGTGTTGAATAGATTAGAAGGAACAATTATGTATTTCCCAAAACTTGAATCTCTATGTGAGCTGAATATGGAAAATCTTAAGGAAAAATCTGAATCAATCAAGGTTTTAATTGAGAAAGTGATTCGGACTGAAGCCAATCTGAAAGTTTTTCATGAAATTTATCAATCTCACAAAAAAGGCATGAAATTAGATGGTAAAATGGTATCATCAAGTTGATGTTGATATTAAGATGTATGATGATCAGATTGATGTTATAAAGGGACATTTGGTAGAATCAAAAAATTCTTTCAATGAGTTATCTTCTCACGTGGCTGAAAGAGTAAAGTTTCTGGAAGAGTTTTGAGATGAAAAAAATGAAATAATCGAGGAAGTTAAAGATCTAAAGAAGAATATATAATATATGGATCTTAAAATTTCCTAACTCTGATCATGTGAAGATGAAGTTACCATACTGAGGGACCAGAATAAAGATTTATCTGAAAAGGTTTGGATTCAAGAATAAAAATTAGAGAATCTAGAGAAAGACGGATATAAGTTCAAGAAGATAAAATCCTTTTTCAAGACTCTAATAAATAAATATTGACTCTTTTTCTTTTTAACTCTCATTGTATTTGTTATGAAAAACATTTGAAAGTTGATTTATTAATGAATTACTTTATCATCCAAATAAGAATCATTTGAATGATTCCCAATTATGATTGGTTGAGTGTTCTTTCATAATTTTTTGTGGATTATTAGTTAATTAATTTTATTGTTTTGTGTATATTTTTCTTTCTCTAACATTTCAGGAAACTCTAAAATTTTCCCTATTCATTTTTTAAATCACAAAGGGGGATAATTTTATAGAAAGGGGGAGAAAATCTTAAATAAAGTGAATTTTTTATAAAAGAGAAGTTGTTATACAAATGGGGGATATCTTTTTAATGGTGGAATACAATCCTTAGGGGGAGATTATTTCTAAGGGGATAAGATTTATTAAAGAAGATATTTTATAATACTCTATTGTATTCATAATTGTATTCAGAAGAGTTATAAACTCAGGGGGAGTTAAGGCTTTAATGTTTAACTCTGAATAAAAATTTCTTAAAAGAATATGGACTGTAAGTTTTTCAAAGTTATTTTTCATTTAAGTTTTGGGGTTTCTAATTTCCAAAAAGGGGAGATTGTTGAGTCATAAGTTATACTTCTTACTTTTCCATTCCTTTTTTTTTTTTGGAAATCACAAACACTTTCTTAAAAACATGTTTACTAACTTTTTATATCCTAAGTGTTTTAGAATGTTTTTGTAGAAAACATTACATTTTACCATACTTAGAATAAGTTATAAAGTATTATAGATATAAAATTTACATTCTTAATTATGATTATCATAATTATTGTGTGTCTAATTAATCAGACTCACCTTTATCATATCAAGTGTTAAAAAAAATTCTTGTCTTTCATACTGAAAAAGTCGTAATAATTGGACTTACAATGATGCTGATAACACCGGACTAATACTCATAAGGATTATCCCCATGAAAATAGTAAGGAAGTCCATCAGACCGACTGAAGTTTATAATTGAATTTGGAATACTTATTTATAATGTAAGGGACATCTTAAATATTGTGATGGTGTTTACCAATATGACATCATACATTCAGTTATGCCAGATTGTTATGATTTTTCAAGTGTCAGATGTCTAAATTCGTTGCAACAAACTTAGAAATATGACTGTTGGGAGATCACAATATAACCGTTGGGAGATAGCCTATAAATACCAAGTCATTTGAAGAGTTTGGAGATGGTTGATTAGATTCAATCTCAAATTTTCAAAAGAATACTCAGTGTGAAAATCTCGTTATTAATCTTTGTATTTCTTTAGAGAGTATTTTTTCAAAGGAAACCTTGTCAGGTTGTCTCTTTATGAACTTTTTGTAATTATAATGGTGTCTGATCATCATAACAATCGAGGGATTTAGGGGATAGGAAGACAAAGAATATGATTCATCGGATCAAGGGATATTAGGGCTAGGTAGATAGATAATATGATCATCGTATTGATAGCTTCCAAGGATAATAAGACAGATTCATTCTGATCTTCCTATTGAGGTATTTCCTTGGTAAGGAAAGATAGACTTTGTTGTAAGTATAAAACCATGTATACCTTTATTCTGGGTTATAGACTATCATTTTCTTAAGTTTAAAAGAGTTATCTTTTTAATATCTTGAATTTCATTCTTTTTTTTTTGTATGTTATTGTATTACTTGTTGTTTATAAGTTTTCAATTCCGCTGCACATTTAATAGAAATTGAATTATTGTATTCATCTTTCTATTCTATTTGTTTTATCTATTTTAATTTTATTGTGATAAAAAAAATACATTTGATTTAATCATATCCATCACGATTGCGATTCTTGTACTCCGATAAATTAGATCTATAGTGATTACGATTTTCACTCTGATATAATCAGACTAATCCTAGATCTGATTCTGTGTCTTTGGTAATTGGGCTGAGTTTGAGTCAGATAACCATACTTAAAGAGTTTTTGGGTTTTTTTAGTTTAATTATTTTAAACTAAGTTTTTTAACTACAATTCACCCCCCCCCCCCCCACACACACACACACACACTCTTGTAAGTATTTTCATTATAAGAAAATTCTTACAATCCTAAAATTAGTATTATAGATATACTGATCTAAAAACCTGTTTATATAGAAATATGTGTGTGTTTGATAGAGATCGTGCCAGAACCCTTTGGAACTTGAGTAGCACTGGCATTTTACTAGAGGAAATTCTTTTCTTACATCTATAAATTAAGATATTCGTATTTATGGTCAACGATACATAGGCCTATAGGGTCACATGGTTATGTCTTAGAATAAGGATTGAAATTTTGGATAAATTTTTTGTTCTAAAACGAAGAGAGTTTGATAAACTTTATCCAAAGGATTTTAGATAGATACAGAAAGGATTATGATGATTTTTCATAACGTCCTTATAGGATTTCAATGCAAGATATTGATGGATATGCACTAAAAGGGGTTAATTGTATTGTATGATTAATCCATATCGTAATCCATGTTATAAATATGATGTATATCATAGGATACGATATGATTATATCATTAAAAGAATATGATTCCTATAGTGACCCAGTCTTGTATTAAATTACTATTACATCATTAAGAAGATAAACAACATAATAGTATTAAACCATGAGGATCCAAAGGTTTAATGTCTTGGGAAAACTAGGACCAAACATAACATTTACAACATCAAGAATAAACATTTATTTAATTCCTTCTTCTCTAGCTTCTTAGTGGCTCTTGACCTCTCCTTAGTACATGTAGTCACATGAGGATATACATCAAAAAGGGGTGAGCTAAAATCTCAGTAAGAGGATAGATATGAAAAATATAAAAATGGTTGAGCACAATCACAATATAGGTAAAGGGTCATGAACATGAGAGGAAGCATTAATAAAAGACTTGAAATGTGGCAATGCATAAAAATGAAACATCATGTCTTGGTGGGCATCTACCACACATAGTTGTGAACAATGCTAGCATCATGTTTATGCATCATTTCTCTTTTACTCATGAGATTAATCACTTTAACCAATTTATTAAAGCTCTGTATAATTTCGGTCACACCCATCACATTCAAACATTTATATTGCACTATATAATTTTGGGTGCACCTGTCACATCATAATATTTACATTATCATGTATGCCACATTAAAAATATGTAAAACATGAACTTAACATAACCCATGGAAAGAAATGGATTTCACATAATAAATCATACTTTCATAAAAATGTGGTCCCCAAAATAAAGAGGTAATATCATTCTGGACATAGATCCATTAACCATGAGTGAATAGTGAAACAATATTCAAGAAGTAAAAAAGGGTGTGTTTATTTGAAAGAAGAGTTCTTTTGGAAAACATTGAGTTTTTCATAAAATCAATTAGATAACATGTATATCCAAAAATAGTAAATATAAGGATAAATAAATGATTTTTATGGATAACCCATACCAAACATGGAGTGAAAGAGGGATAACCCGACGAAAGAAAGTTGGAATCGAGAATTTCCCCTTACATTGTATCTGAACGCTTTCTTTACTTTAAAGTCCTATATAACCTCATTAGATTCATTAATTAACAATTAAAGAACATTTTTTACATTAATATGGTTCATTTTGGTTTCATTAAGTTATTTTATGGGCCTTTTATGAGTTATTGAGTTTAAATACATTGTTCAGGAATGTTTGTTTTTATGGTTTTCTTGAGTGGTTCACACGTTTTCATAAATGGAAGTTCATGTAGAACATAAATAAAAATACAGAAATTATATTTCAAGTTATTAATGATATTAAGGGATTTTAAATTGTCTAATAATGAATTATGTTATATACCATGTGGATGAATCAATAGATAATAATTTAATGATGATCGTTTGGGTTAATTCGGACGGTTTTTTGACCACAACGAACATGTTTTGTTTAATCATTTAGTAATATGTAGATAAGTTTGATCCAAAACACTAAATAGGATATAATACATATAAAATAATCTGGTTCAACCATAAAAATGGTTTCATGACCAGATATGAAGGTGGTAAAGTAAAAAATAAAACATGTCGTTCTTGAAGGTGATAAATTAACACCTCACGAACAACGTTTTCTTTTATAAAATAAAAAGAAGAGGGGAAGGGGTTAGATGATATATTTTACCATTGGTATCATAACATTCCATTATATATGAGATAATAGAGTTACCATACCATGTGGATGAGGATAGGTGGGGATACATTAAGAAAATAACTTGAAATTGAAAGGAAAATAAAGGAAAGAGAGAAAGGGGAATTACCTCTTGAATCTTCCTCTTGAGATCCTCCTTAAGGAACCTAGGCTTGGTATTTTGATGAGACCAGAAGATATTGGATGTGGGGGAGGGTCTAGGTAAGATGTTCGGTCAGAGTTTAGGAAAGGATTGAAGTTTTATAGGTGTGAGGAAATGAGGGTGTGAAGGGTGCTATTTATAGTGGAGGGGAGAGGGGTTTTCTTAATATTTTAATCATTGGTTTATTAATTTCCACCAAGATAAGAAATAGTAATGATTACATGACCAAGAATAGTAAATAAGGCATGTGAGTTTAATATTTGGGTTCTTAATTCACTTTTGATTTCAAGAATAGTGGATTTAAATTATAATGTATTTATACGGTAAATTAATGTATTTTACTATTCACTAAAATTTCAAGTATTTCAGAAAAATCCAAAAAATTAACCCTAACCATTTTTCGACGTGTATAATCCAAAAATGAAGTCCATTTTTCAAAAATAATTTTCTATATATTATTAATTTAACTTTTGATTAAAATCATAATTTACTTGAAAAATACCATTTTTAAAATTAAAACTGATTTTATAATGCTTTCAAAAGGTCTTATAAAATTATCTTAAAACCAGAAGACATATAATTGTTAATTTATGAAAAAAATTTAGTAAAATACATTAATTAATTAATTATAATTATTTATTTATGACTTACAAAAATACCAATATGTTTACTTTGGTCAAATTGTCACTTCTAAGATTCATAAATTTTATTTAATAATTCAAGGGTAAGGTTACTATTATTTTAGAATATTTACTATTAATAAGGGTCATACTACTATTCATAAGGGTTGGTATTCATAAGGGTATGTTACTATTCACTGAAAATTAAGTTTGTTTTATTAGACTCCAAAAATTTTACCAATCGCAATTGTGTATGTCATATTTTTGAAATTCAAAACATAGAAGTGGAAAAATTATGTTTAATAATCACATGGTATTTAGTATCATGATATTTCATTGTTCTTACTAATGTGATTATACTATAAGGAATAATTATAATAAGGTAATTCTATTGATAAAACATTGGGTCGTTACATTCTTCCCCCTCATGAAATTTCACCCTCAAAATTTCATTTTACACAACCATGTGAGGGTACTTCTCCTTCATCTCCTATTACGGTTCCCAAGTTGTTTCTTCAAACTTATGGTTCCTCCACAAAACTTTTACAAGGTGGGTTGTCTTGTTGCATAGAACCTTATCTCTCTGGTCTAGAATCTTCATTGGCTTCTCCTCATAAGAGAGTTCATCTTCCAGCTATACCACCTCTAAGTTCAGTACATGTCAGGGGTCTAGTATGTACTTCCTCATGAGTGATACGTGAAACACATCATGAACTTGATCCATATTTGGTGGAAGTTCAAGATGATAGGCCACGGCTCCTATGTGGTCAAGGATCTCAAAGGGGGAAATGTACCTTGGTCTTAGCTTCCCTTTCTTTCCATATCGTATGACTCTCTTCCATGGTGATATTTGAAGGAAGACTTTATCTCCAACGTTGAAATCCAAGTCTCTTCGACGGTTTTTGTCATAGCTCTTTTTCCAACACTGATCAGCTTTGATATGTTTATGGATGAGTTGAACCTTCTCTATCATCTCTTGCACAAGATTGGGTCCAAGTGGCTTTATTTCTCTAACTTCATCCTAACATGTTGGAGTTCTACATCACTTTCCATAAAGAGCTTCATATGGAACCATTTGAATACTCGAGTGGAAGATATTGTTGTATGAGAACTCATCCAATGGTAGATGCTGATTCCATCCACCTTTGAATTCTAAAGAGAAAGCTCTCATCATATCTTCAAGCGTCTTAATAGTCCTTTCATATTGGACATCAGTTTGGGGGTGATAGGTCATGCTAAAATTTAATTCAGTACTCAAATAATGTTGAAGGATTCTCTAGAATTTAGATGTGAACCTTGGATCACGATCAGAGACAATGGAGATTGGAACACCATACAGTCTCACCACTTCCTTCACATACATCTTTGCAAGTTGTTCAAGTAAGATATCTTCCTGAATAGTGATAAAATGGGCAGTCTTGGTGAGTCGGTCAACCACAACCCATATCGCATTATTTCCCTTCGACGTCTTCGGGAGACCCATGACAAAGTCCATAGTGACATTATCCCATTTCCACATGGTTATATGCAATGGTTGCATCATCCCTTTGTACTTTTTTTGCTTTTCTTTAACTTGTTGACATACCAAACACCTTGATATATATTCCAAAATCTCTTTCTTCATGTTATCCCACCAACAGTGTTCTCAGAGATCTCAGTACATCTTGGTGCTACCAGGATGTATATAAAAAGTTGAGCTATGTGAATTTTCCAATAGCTCCTTCTTTATCCTGGGTGATGAAGGCACACAAAACCAAGTTCCAAACCGAATCACACCATCATCGTCGATATAGAACTCTTGTAGCTTCCCTTCATTTACTGCATTCACCTTCTTTTGTAACTCCAAATCATCCCTTTGGGCCTCCTTAATCATCTCTTAGATTTATGGTTGCATAATAATTTGGGCAAGGTAGGATGTATCCCCTACCCTTATGATTTCCAAATCCATCCTTTTCATATCCAAGAAGATAGGGTCTTTCTCAATCCTTAACATGGATCGAGTAGCAAGTTGTTTTATACTTAGAGCATCATCTACCTTGTTCGCCTTTCCAGGATGATAGTGAATAGAGCAATCATAATCCTTGATTATCTATAACCATATCCTTTGACACATTTTGAGCTCCTTTTGTGTGAATATATAATTTAATATCTTTTGGTTGGTGTATATGTCACACTTCTCACCATAAAGGTAGTGACACTAGATTTTCAAGGGAAAAATCATGGCTACCAGCTCTAGATCATGTGTTTGGTAGTTATGCTCATGGATCTTCAACTGTTTTGAGGTGTATGCTATCACATTATCATTTTGCATGAGTACTCAACCCAATCCTTTCTTTGAAGCATCACTGTATATCACAAAACTTTCTCCACTTTTCAGTAATGTGAGTATAGGTGCAGTGATCAGCCTTCTCTTTAGCTCCTTACATCTTCCCTCACATTCTTCTATCTAGACATACTTTACCCCTTTCATTGTTAACTTAGTTAGTGGGCTTGACAATCATGAGAAATTTCTCACAAAACTTTGGTAGTACCTAGATAATCTAAGAAAAATACAGATTTCGGTGACACTTGAGGGATTGGTTCATTCCTCATTCACCTTTTTTTTAAGGTTCCATAGAAATTCCCTCACTTGTGATCACATGTCCCAAGAATGTGACTTTCTTCATCCAAAAGTCACACTTGCTGAACTTGGAATACAACTTCTCCTTTCTCAATGTCGCCAAAACAAGTCTTAGATGTCTTCATGTTCCTCCTTGATCTTGGAGTATATGATAATATCATCAATAAAAAATACCAAAAATTTTCCGAGGTAATGTGTAAAGACGCTATTCATCAAATCCATGAATATTTCAGTGGAATTACGAAGTCTAAAGGGCATCACTAGAAACTCATAGTGCCTATACCTTGTACGAAAGGAAGTATTCTGAATATCACCCTTCTTCACCTTTAGCTGATGATATCTAGAATGAAGATCCACCTTTGAGAAGTATTTAGCTCCTCTTAACTAATCGAACAACTCATATATCCTTGGAAGATGATAATTTTTCTTTATGGAAATCTTGTTGAGTTCCCGATAATTGATACACAACTGCATTGATCCATCCTTCTTCTTCACAAAGAGCACTGGCGCACCCCAAGGTGATGCACTAGGGCATATGAACCCTTTTTTCAAATTCTATTACAGCTACTTCTTTAACTCCTCCAGTTAAATAGGATCCATCCTATAGGGACACTTTGAGATAGGAGTAGCTCCGGGTATGAGTTCTATAGAGAACTCTACCTCATGATCTGGGGGAATTCTGAGTAACTCTTTAGGAAATATGTCATTGTATTCCCTCACAATGGAAATTTTTTCAAGGTTGGCACTTTCCTTTGATTCAACCATTTGGGTGAGGTATTCTTCTTCATAGGGTATTAACACCCACACTGTTGAAGGATTTTTCAAAGGAGATTCATGATCCTCCTTGCATTTGTAGAGGTTCATGGGATAGTTTGGAATATGAAAAGATATTTCCTTTT
Source organism: Viscum album (assembly GCA_963277665.1). NCBI lineage: Eukaryota > Viridiplantae > Streptophyta > Magnoliopsida > Santalales > Viscaceae > Viscum > Viscum album. Next base: position 110,529,366 of record OY728161.1, read on the forward strand.
ACTGATAGTTGATATGTGCTCTATATAATGAGATCCAATCCATTCCCATTATAGCATCAAATTACACCAATGGAAGTATTACTAGATTCACTGGAAGAATCTTCCCACATATTCCAACATGAGAAAAGTCAAACACTTGGGTTGCAATGATTGCACCACTTGGTGTTTTTACAGATATCTCTACTTCAAGGTTTTGGGGCTTCGATTCTATAGTTCTAGCAAACTTTCAAGATATAAATAAATGTATAGAACCAGAATCAAATAAGACTTTTTCCATTCTTGAGTGAATAGGAAGTGTACCTTGTACGACTTCATTATCTTGCTCCACATCTGAAGTAGTGATGGCATAATCCTTCCCTTGTTCCTTTGGATTTGGTGGCTGCTGATGCTGATTACCCTCAAGGACTTGAGGTTTAGTGCACTGGCTTGCATAGTACTCTTTCTCCCTACAGTTATAGCATTGAACCATGGGTGGTTATCTCCTTTATTCCACCACATTCTCCTTCATTATCATGTCTTTTTGACACTCTTGATCATGGTGTCCTTATTTCCCACACTTGAATCATTTCCTCATCCCTTTTAGGTAGTTATCATGATACAACTTCCCACATTTTTAGCATGTGGGTCATTGAGTTTTCTTACCACCTTTATCATTAGATCCCCCGACTTGAAAATCCAAATTTCGTTTCTTATCAACATAGCAATGGAACCATTCTCCAAACTCCATCTCCACTTTGATATACATCGAAAAACTTCTTCATAACTCCCAAATTCTTGAATTAAAAGAGCCTTTCAAAGGTTTGGTTTTAATACACTAAAGAATCTATCAATTTTACTATCATTGTTGATAACAAAACCTGAAGTGTACCTTACAAGCCTTGTGAAATTTTCTTCATAGGTTGTGATGGATTCTCCTCCCTTTTTCTTGAGATCTATGAATTCTCTTTCCATATTTCTACGAAGAGTTAGTGGGAAATACTTGTTAAGAAACATGATCTTAAAGTCTTCTTGTTCCATCCCTTTAATTTCATCTCTTGGCTTGGTGTTCTTAATCAAATCCCACCATTGATTGGCCTCTCCATCTAGATGATAAATGGATAGTGTCTCCTTCTATGTCTCAGAATAGTGAAGCACAAAAAATATCTTCTCCATGGAGTTGATCCACTGTTCCACAATTAGTGGATCGGAAGATCTACTAAACGTTGGTGGTCGTTGCCACATAAAACACTTGATATCCATTTTCTCCATCTTTAGTGAAGGATGACGTTCCCCATTATTCTGATTATTGTTCATAACCTTAGATAGTTGGGTAAGCATCGCTATAAAGTTTTGAACTCTACCTCCCAAATCATTGGGGATGTCATTCGGGAAATCGTTGTATTGGACCTCACATGGGTTGTTGGCCAGGTTTCTCCTGGTTCCCACCATTTTCTAAAATAGAAAAGGTTAGAACAAAACATAAGTCAACAAGTCATTAATAAATAACTTATTAATTTGTACAATTTTCACTAAAAGAATAACTTATGGGATCCCTATGTAAAGCTTCTTGTGTGCATATTTGTACTTAGTATCATGCTAGAGGTTTTCTCTAGGGTTTACTAATCCTAATTCTAAAATTAACTAAACCTTGCATATGATACCAACTATAGTGACCCAGTATTTTCTTACATTTCTATTACATCATTAAGAAGATAAACAACATAATAATATTACACCAAGAGGATCCAGAGGTTTACTGTCTTGGGCAAACTTGGACTGAACATAACATTTACAACATCAAACATAAACATTTATTTAATTCCTTTTTCTCTAGCTTCTTATTGGATCTTGACCTCTCCTTAGTACATGTAGTCACCTGAGGATATACATCAAAAATGGGTGATCTAAAAGCCCAGTGAGAGGATAGATATGAACAATATAACAATAAGTGATCACAATTACAACATAGGCAAAGGATCATGAACATGAGAGGAAGCATTAATAAAAGACTTGAAATGTGGCAATGCATAAAAATGAAACATCATGTCTTAGTGTTCATCTACCACACATAGTTGTGAACAATGATAGCATCATGTTCACACATCATTTCCCTTTTACTCATGATATTCATCACTTTACCCAATGCATTGGAGCGCTGTATAATTTTGGGAGCACTCGTCACATTCAAACATTCATATTGATCTATATAATTCCAGGCACATCCGTCACATCATAATATTTACATTATCATACATGCCACATTAAAAATATGTAAAACTTGAACTTAACATAACCCATGGAAAGAAATGGGTTTCACATAATAAATCATACTTTCATAAATATTTGGTCCCAAAAATAAAGAGGGGATATCATTCTAGACATAGATCCATTAACTATGAGTGAAGAGTGAAATGATATTCAAGAAGTAAAAAAGGGTATGTTTATTTGAAAGAATAGTTCTTTTGTAAAATATTAGGTTTTTCATAAAATCAATTAGAGAACATGTATATCCCAGAATAGTTAATATAAAGATGAATAAATTATTTTTAAGGAGAACTCAAACCGAACATGGATTGAAAGAGGGAGAACCCAATGAAAGAAAGTTGGGTTCGAGAATTTCCCCTTACCTTGTATTTGAACGCTTTCTTCACTTTAAAGTCATGTATAACCACATTAGATTCATTAATTAAAAATTCAAAAAACCTTGTGTACATGAATGTTGGTCATAGTGGAATCTCAAGAGGGGGGGTGAATTGAGTTCCTACTTAAAATTTTTGTTTAAAACTTGTTTTATAAAGATCCCTCAATTTTAAAACTGCCCAATTAATTAAGGCAGTAGAGATGTAAATTTCTAGTTGGTCAACAGATTTCTCAAAGGGTGATTAGTCCTCAGTTGAACTGGTGTAAAACACTTCTTCAACTTTTGAGACAAGTTTACTGAATTAAACATATGCACACACTAACAAAAACTAACTATCAAAGCGAATGAAAAATAGTTTTATGTTTTAGAAAATATAGGCAGCAGAAAATAGATAAAACAGAGTATAATAGAATTTAGTGCATAGTAAAGTAAAACAAGATGTTCAATCTCAAGATGAGACTTAATCCTATCCACTTGGTGATCACCTGCCACCAAGTAGTTTATATTAATAATAAACTTGATACACAGCATATATCAGGATTTATAATAGTTTTCACAAACTGTACAGGGTTCACACCCTCTTCCATAGTTCTTCGTGGGAAAAACAAACAGTACAGACCACACATGGTCTCTTCCACAGTTATACTTGGGGGGGAAATGTATGTAAAGTTCGTTGTGAGGATATTTAGTATCCTCTAGTTCAAGCGTAGGAGACAGTGTGTGTAACAGACAGACACACACACTTCTCAAAAATGAAGGAACACAATAGAGCTAAGATTATAAGCTTGGGTTTAGAAAGATCTGTGTGTTTTTAGTTCAGATCTTGACTCCTTGGAGTGAGGAATTTGATGTCTGAGTCTTTATCTGGAAGTTGTCTCCAAAACAGATTGTCGCAAATCTAGGTTCTAGCTTCGAGTATTCTACCTCTGGTGTTGATCAAGGGTTGATGAAGCACAGAAGGAAGCTTTGAAATTATTCTCCTTAAATGATATTCTTAACCTTCTTGGATTTTCAGTGAAAGTGTCGAATGGTTCTTCTTTGATGTAGCAAGTAAGATCCTTTCATGTATATACGTACTTCCTCTACTCATCACGCACACATATTTTATCTTCATTGGTCTTACCTTTGTATACATGAGGTCCGACAATAGGAATGGTTAGATCACGTGCGGTCTTTCTCATACCTCGTACTATCCCCAGATGCGGTCTCCTAAAATGTCTACAATCAGCATTAATTAATTTCAGGAGCATTTAAATTATCAAATATGATCGTTAGAATAATATTAAGAATTTTGAAAAAGTATGGAAGAATCGGTAGACTGGTAACGGTAGCCTTCACATCGGTAGTCTTCAACAGTAGGTGCACATCGGCAACCTCCAACTGTAACCTTCCATCAGTAACTTTCCATCAGTAACCTTTAGTGGTAACATTCAATAGTAGGCTTGAATCAGTGACCTTGCATCGCTGACCTTTTCATCAGTGACCTTGCATCGGTAAACTTTACATCAGTGACCTTTGCATCGGTGACCTTTGCATCGGTGACCTTGCATCAGTAACCTTTGCATCGGTGACCTTTGCATCGGTGACCTTTGCATCGGTGACCTTTGCATCGGTGACCTTGCATCGGTGACCTTGCATCGGTGACCTTGCATCGGTAACCTTTGCATCGGTAACCTTGCATCGGTAACCTTTAGCAGTAACCTTCAACAGTAGGCTTGCATCGGTGACCTTACATCAGTGACCTTGCATCGGTAACCTTTAGCGGTAACCTTTGCATCCGTGACCATGCACTTAGATAAATTCTGCACTGTAAGCTTAAACCAACAAGTAGTGAGATTAACAGTATATGAATATTACTTGATAGAAACAAGGAATATTAATGAAACATGATTAACATAGAATTAAAACATGATTATCACATAAATGAAACATGATTTGGTATTATCAAAATAGGTGAGTCCAACAATCTCCCCCTTTTTAATAATCACAAATTATGTCATTGAATTTGTAGGATTAAGTATTGTTGAATCAAGGTTAAACACATCTGCTAATTTCATCAGTGATGTTAGCATACACATACTATTATATCATTAAAACTAAATTGAAGCCAGGACATATATAAATTGAATATAGACAACTGAAACACTAAACACTTCTCCCCCTTTGTGATTAACAAAAAGCATACATAACAAAAAGAGATAAAAGAGAGTGTTTGTATTAATAAAACAGTAGTGCAGTATACAAAAAAGGAATACACTGATCCCTATCAGCTAAGACATCCCACACTCAATCCACATCAGATATGTCCATTGGAGCTTTCTCTTTGGAAACTGAGGATGCAGGTTCTGAAGGTGGAGGGATAGGCTGAGGGATGGCAGTTATCAATGTAGGAGGATCAACCATTGAGGCATCAGTAGACCTATAGTGAGTAGATCTCTAAGGAATTGTGGGGGTCAAGATTCTGATGGCCTTTGCAGGAGTCGTCATAGGTGTAGCACTGGAAGATCTTGAGGCACCTGAGGTAGAAGACAAAGCTGGAGGAACAATGATGGGCGTGCAGTCCACATGGAGGAAGGGAAAAAGAAGGTTTCTAAAATACATAATAATACTTCCTACTATTTCCATAGCTGAGATGAAATCATCTTTGTTTTCCATGAATCTATCCAAGGTAGTAGTTAGCTTTGTAAGCTTTCTCACTTGATCCTTAAATGCCTGAGTGACAGGAGGGATTCTCATGTTTTCAAAAAGAAGCTTAAAGTGACCATACATCTGATGCTTAGTGTATACCCATTTGTAATAGAAGTCAACTTGATCCTTGATGGCCTTCTGATCTTGAGAAGCTTCCCTTAAATAATCTCCCACAAGCTTATGAATTTACCTGGTAATGGAAATGACTTGAGTCACAGATTGAGTGTCCTGGGTATTGGCACTAGAGAATCTTTGTACTTATTCTCTAACAACAGATCTGAAAGCCTCTATATTGACTGGAGGAGAGGCTGAAGTGGAAGCAGATTCCCCTAGAGGTTCCAAAGAGAAATCCATTGTCTCCTTATAGGATTTAGTCAGGCCACTGATTATCCTTATCACATCATCATCTTGGACTTTCACATGTGTTTCCATGGACTTATTAAAGTCCTCAAACACAGTTACCAACTGCTGAACCACACTCTTGATATATCTGAGATCTCTATACACTTGAACCCTTGAAGCCATATAGGAGTCCAAGCTTGAAATTGACTGTTTCACACTTTCCACAGACTATGCCAAGGTTTGTACTTGACTTTGGTATTCCTTCACTTCATGAAACAAACTGGAGTGAAAGTTGGAGATCACCCTTTCTAAGGCAGATTCTACAGCCTCCTAATTGAGAGCCACTGATCTCTCTAAGATAACAGATCTATCATCAATGTGCCTCTTCAAATCTGACTTCAATTATTCCAAATCATCCTTCTTTACATAGTCTCGAGGTAAAAGAACCACTGGCTGCACAATGGTAGTTTCTGAAACAGTAGGAACTGGAGGACTTCTGATAGGCTAGTCATATTCAGAATCTCCATAATCTAAGACTAATACCATAAATACAAGATCTTCTATCCAGTCCTCTATTCCATGAGTAACAGCAACTGATCTTGTAGCAACAGGTTCCTCCCCCTCAGGTGGAGCATTCTCCTAATCAATCACATTTATCTCTTCCATATATCCTTGATCAATAGCATCAACAGGAGATCCCATTTCTTCTTCTTCTACTGAATCCTCAACTACTGTAATTTCAACTCCAACTTCAACTGAAATAGAAACTTCTTCATCTCTTCTTTCTACCATTTATGTATGTCCTATTAGAGGACTAAGACTTAGACATTCCTCTTCACTTTCAGTAGCAGCTATATCAAAGTCATCATGACTTGAATCAGTGTCCTCATCCTTATCTGAGGTTTCTCTAATGTCTCTTAAGACATGGTCTGCCCCTTCTTCTTCACTCGTCTCTTCATCATCATTGTCCCTTAGTACATTCTCCCTTCTAGGAAACCTCTTTAGAAGAATGGGCACACCAAAGGATACAATTCTAGCACAAGGATTTGAGGGAAGGTCAGGATCATTCCTATCATCTATAGGAGAATCCTCTCTTTCTTGCACAATAGTAGCTTCTTCTTCATCAGAATATGCAGGCTCTTCTTCATAAGGCTTAAGACCAGGGTCTCTCTTATTTTTAGGCCTGGTAGGATAAGAAATAGGGTTAAACTCTTCATATACCTTAGCCTCATCATTCACCCATCTCCTCAGCCATGGATTCCAGTTGATCTTCATCAGCTTGCAAATCACTTTGGTGATGCAATGGTTATCCCACACAAAAACAGTTTCCTCCTTATCTCCAACAACTTCTTTCACTTTAAACATAAGGGATATCAACTTAGCATGAAATAGGGCATTGGATTTGGAACTGGGCTTGGTCATATCTTCTAGTTGAATCATCAACAGCCTACATAAGTAGATCTTATATTCATGCTTTAGCATATATAAAATAAAAACATCATGAAACCTTAAATTTGCAAAGTCCCCTCTCCTGGGACTTAAAACATGCTGAATGAACTTGAACAACAGTTTATCTTCTCCTACCATTTCAACAGAAATTACTTTTATAGGAATCCCATTCCCTATCAGTTCAGATAAGGCATATTCATAACAAAAATACTCAGTAGATGGAGGCACCCCTCGTGATTAGTAATCACAAATCTCTTCATGTGGAACCATCAAGCAGTCAGCCCACTCAGCAGAGGAGAAACTCACACTTGCTCCATTTACTCTGAAATTCATACGGTTCTCATTCTCAGACTACTCAAATATTAGATATTCATAAAACTCCTTCACAAGCTTCGGATAATAAGGTCCATTATTGTTTTCAAAGCACTTGGACCAGCCTTGAGCTTCAAGTGCCTTCCACACTAAAGATCGACTCGTCAGCAACTATTCCAAGCTAAGCTCCTTCTCAATCACTATTTTACTCTTCGATAAATGCGGGTTAAGCACCTTTGACACTATCTTTCTTCCACTAATAAACACATATCTAGGTCTCTTGGGATCCATCATGTCTCCTTCATCAGCAATCAACGGCCTTTTCACTCTTTGCATCGATCTAGAGTGATTCGAGATTTCTGTAGAATTTTAGGTTTAGGATTAGGGAGAAAAAGGTTCAGGAGAGGGTTTGATGTGGATCGATATGTGATTTCTGCTTTATTTTTATCATTTAGGGATCGAGAAAAAAATCAAGAGAGAAAATAAAAAAATGAATAAAACTAAAAACATTTCATATTCCATCAAAAAACACAAACAAAAAAACGCAAAGTCCCAGACTCAAGTCAACTATCGATAAGGCGATATCGGTAAGGTCCTAACAGTGAGGTCCTATTAGTAAGGTCCTATCAGTGAGGTCCAACGGTGAGGTCCTATCGGTAAGGTCCTATCAGTAAGGTCCAATGGTGAGGTCCTATCGGTAAGGTCCTATTGGTAAGGTCCAACAGTGAGGTCCTATCGGTAGGGTCCTATCGGTGAGGTCCATCGGTGAGGTCCAACGGTGAGGTCCAATGGTGAGGTCCATAACTCAATAATTTATCATACCTAACTCATGTTTGATGTAATTTAACCTCTCATAATTCAAAGGCTTTGTTAATATATTAGCCAATTGGTGTTCAGTGCCGATCAATTTAAGAGTGATATCACCTCTTTGATAATGATCTCTCAAGAAGTGATGTCTCACATCAATATGCTTTGTCCTAGCATGAGATGTTTTATTTTTAGATATGTTAATAGCACTTGTGTTTTCACAATTTATAGATACATGTTTGAATTGATATCCATAGTCTAGTAAAGTGTGTTTCATCCACAGAATTTGAGCACAACAACTACCAACAGCTATATATTCAGCTTCTACAGTAGATAATGCAACAGAATTATGTTTCTTACTACACCATGATACTAGTGACTTGTCTAACATGTGATATGTTCCAGAGGTGCTTTTTCTATCTAACTTGCAACCAGAAAAGTCAACATATGAATAACTTATTAAATCAAATGGTTGTCCTATTGGATAAAATAGTCCTAAATTTATAGTATACTTGAGATATTTGAAAATACTTTTAACAGCCGTTAAATGAGACTCTTTGGGATTGGCTTGAAAACGAGCACACATGCATACACTGAACATAATGTCAGGTCTGCTAGCAGTAAGGTATAGAAGACTCCCAATCATACCTCGGTAATTGGTTTGATCCACTGATTTACCAGTTTCATCAGCATCTAACTTACAAGTGGTACTCGTAGGTGTATCACTACCTTTATTACTATCCAAACCAAAACATTTCAAAATATCCTTAGTATATTTACTTTGATTTAAAATAATACCATTTTTATTTTGAAAAATCTGAAATCCAAGAAAAAAATTTAGTTCCCCCATTAAACTCATTTCAAATTCATCTGGCATCATTTTTGAAAAATCAGTACATAATGATTTTTTTATAGGAGCCAAAAATTATATCATCTACATAAATTTGTACTATTAAAACATATTTAGAAATTTTTTTAATAAACAAAGTAGGATCTTTTATCCCTTTAGTAAAGCCTTTTGAGATAATAAAGGAACTAAGTCTATCATACCAAGCTCTTGGAGCTTTTTTTAGACCATATAAGGCTTTAGACAGTTTAAAAACATGATTTGGAAAATGGGGATTTGTAAAGCCAAGAGGTTGTTCAACAAATACATCTTCAACTATATACCCATTTTGAAATGCACTTTTGACATCCATTTGATAAATTTTGAAATTCAGATGAGTTGCATAAGCAAGTAGTATCCTAATGGCTTCTAGTCTATCCACAGGAGAAAAGTTTTCCTCATATTTTATTCCTTCTTCTTGACTATATCCTTGTGCTACTAATCTAGTCTTGTTTCTAACTATGTTTCCAGATTCATCAACTTTATTTCTAAACACCCATTTAGTGCCTATGGTCAAAGTGTATTTAGGTCTGTCTACTAATTCCCAAAAAAAATCTTTCAAATTGATTCAATTCTTCTTGAATATATATTACCCAAAATACATCACTAATTGCATCATTAATATTTTGGGTTCAAGCTGTGAAAGAAAAGCTTTATGTTCAACCTGGTTTCTCATAGAATCTCTAGTTTGTTTCCCTCTATTTAGATCACCTACTACAGTATCTAAAGGATGGTTTTGGGGAGTTCTAATACCTCTAGAAAGAGTTGAACTAGACTCCTCATGGTTTTCTATAGGTTCAGATTCACTAGGCTTAGATTCTAAAAAATTTCCAGAACTGGTTGTTTTCACAGAGATATTACTGTCTTTATCATTAAGATTTGGAATTGACATATCTTCCTCAAGATGTTCAAGAGTGGTTTTGAGTTCATGTGGATCAGTCTCATCAAATTTAACATGAACTGATTCTTCCACACATTTGGTTCTCTTATTAAATACTATATAGGCTTTACTAGAGATTGAGTAGCCTGGGAAAATTCTTTCATCACTTTTTGAATAAAATTTTCAAGATTATATTTAGTGTTAAGGATAAAGACTTTGAAACCAAAAACTCTAAAGTAATTAACCTTAGGCTTCCTATTATTCCAAATCTCATAAGGGGTTTTCTTAAGAACATGTCTAATTAAGACTCTATTGATAATGTAATAAGTTGTGTTAACAACTTCAACCCAAAAATAGATAGGTAGATTATACTCATTAAGCATAGTTCAGGAAATCTCTTGAAGTGTCATATTTCTTCTTTTTACAACTCCATTTTGTTGAGGTGTTCTAGGAGAAGAGAAATTGTGAGTATAACCATTTTGTGATCAAAAAGATTCAAAGTACTGATTTTCAAACTCACAGTCATGATCACTTCTCAAGGTCTTAATTCTAAGTCCACTGATATTTTCTATGGACTTGGAATATTTAATGAAATAAGAGCATGCTTCACTTTTGTGAGCTAGAAAATATACCCAAGTATATCTAGAAAAATCATCTATAAGAACATAAACATAGTGCTTCCCATTTAAACTTGAAACTATAGATGGTCCAAACAAGTCCATTTGAACCAACTCAAGCGGTTGAGAAGTAGAAACTTATTTCTTTGGTTTGAAAGAAACTTTGTGTTGTTTTCCCTTTTGACAAGGATTAAACACTTTGTTAAGAGGGAATTCCAATTTTGGTAAGTCTCTAACCAAAATTTTCCTAGTCAGTTTCATAAGTGAGTGCACAATGCAGTGTCCTAATCTTCTGTTCCAAAACCAGGATTCCTTATGAAATGAATTTAAACAAGAAACATTTTTCTTAGCTAAAGAATCTAAATAAACAGCATATACATTCTCATTTCTAAGAGCAGTAAAAATTAAATCATTTTTAGAATTAAAAACATTACATGCATCATTTTCAAATTTAACATTGAATCCATCATCACACAACTGAGAGATACTTAGCATATTGTATTTTAACCCATAAAAAAATTACTTTTGAAATTAATACAGCATTAGGGCTACCAATTTGGCCTAAGTCGACGATCTTCCCTTTTACATTATCAATGAATGTGACATGTCCACCATAAACTTTAATTAGGATCTTAAAACATGAATAGTCTCCCATCATGTGTCTTGAACATACACTGTCCAAGTACCCTAGAGTTCTATAGGATCTCTTCAGACAATTTTTGTGCAAAATAGATTAAGTTCAAGGTAACTTTGGTACCCAGATTTTCTTGGGTACAGAGAGGTTAGCAAGTAAAACTTTGGGAACCCATGCTTGTCTCGCAAGTTTTTTATAATCAGAAGATATGTTTTGAGACATGAATACTTCTTTTGGTCCTTTAGAGAATTTTTTTTCAAAAGATGGTCCAGAGCTTGAACTAGCTGTGAACTGTCCAGATTTTGGAACAAATTTAGTTTTAATAATCCTTCTCTGTCCTAGTTGATATCCTATACCAGTTGTGTATTTTGGAGCAATTTGTTTCCCTAAAAACTGAGTCCACGGTATCTCTACCAGCATTAAACTTTTTCAAATCCCTTTTTAATTTCTCATTTGATAATTTGAGTTCAGTATTTTCTTTTAATAGCTGAGCACATTTTTCGATCTCAATATCCAGATCAGATTTGTAATTGGAATTTAAAGCATGTTGTCTTTTCAATAGTTTATATTTATCCTTGAGTTCATTAAAGGTATACTCAAGTATTCCACAGTATTCAAGTAGTTCATCCTTAGTCATATTTTCATCATTGTTGGATTCACTTTCATTCCCAGAATAATAAGCATTAGGTATAGGGGAATTGGGTGTTACCTCGGATGTTTCTGCCATGAAACACAGATTTGCATGTCTGTTCTTGTGAGAATCATGTAAGAACCCATTTTTTTCTGAAAAAGACTTTGGAATATTCTTGATGTTATACCAGAGCATCGCCTTCAGACGACGTGCGATTCCGAGCCCCGGTGTGGCCGGAATTAAATTTTCAGTGTGTTCACACTGTGCACGCCAAATAAATGGGATAACTACTAAACGAAGCTTCGGATCAGAGATATGAGTGTACGAATGGGTCCAAAATGAGATTTTTACCCTAGGAACGACATAAAACTTGTTGGTGCGGGACGTTTGGACCCCTCGCTCGCTTCCGGTACGAGAAATGAATGAATTAAATAATTAATTTATCCGTTTAAGGGTGAAGCTCAGTATCTCTTAAACGGTGGTTCAGATTGGAAAACTGAGGGCATCGTTGAGTTCGGAGCGTGTTGTTTACCCTAGGAGGGGTGTAAGTTTCGCGGGCGTGGCCCGTCTGTGAAAAATGGCCCGAGGGGCGTTTTCGTAATTTGGCAGCTTTGGGCGTTCAGCTTTATAAATTTTGAACGGGGCCTCGGATTAAAATTCTGAGACCACCTTTGTGCTTGGGAGGTGGTTTTTACCTTAGGGGAGGCTTAACCTCGACCCCGTCAAGCGTTTCGGATACGGGTGAATTTGGGAGTTTTAAATTAATTAAGTGTTTTTAATTAATTTTTCTACTTAAAGCCCTAACCCCCTCCCATATTCCTCCCTTGTTCATTCTCTGGTGGAAGGCAGCAACCAAAGGGAGCTCTCCCTACCATCTCCTCTCCTCCTCCTCTCCGGCGAGGCGCGGCTCCGACGGATCGCGGCGAAGCTTCGGGCAAAGCCCATCGAGGTAGGCGGTTGTTGTTTCATTTTAATTCCTGAGCCTCCTTTGAACCCCAACTATATTGTCGAATTGTTGCTATTTCTTCGAGAAAATCCCATGGTTGCATAGTACACATTTTGAGCTTTCAAACTTTTGTTTCAGATATGAAATCCGAATTCTGATGTGTTCGTAATCGTTTGCCGAAGGTTGCGGAAATTTGGGGGGTTTTGGGTGTTTTCCGGCAACCCGGGGCAGTCCGACGAGATTTCCAGGGCGGCGCGGCTCCGGTCCGAGGTGGCGGCGGTGGGTTCCTCTGACGGCAGGCAGCGGCTTCGGCTGGGGCTCGCAGGCGGCGAGCAAGAGCCAGGCGGAGGCGCGGGCTCCCTCAGCGGGGCGACAGCGAGCGGAGGAGGCCGCCGCGCAGGCGGCCGGTCGGCGTGCAGCGAGAGGAGACCGGGGTCTACGGACCCCGGCTGGCCGACCAGGACCCGCCTTTTGCGGGTCCTGTTGGGAGAAGAAGACCGGCCTCACGGCCGGTCTGGCTTTAAAAAAAATATGTTTTATAATAATAATAATAATATTATTATTATTATTATTATTATTATTATTATTATGAAAAATGATAAATCATCCGCAGGGCGTCCATATTGCGCGCCGTCTGCGGCAGCGCGGAGCCCGTGTCAAGAAAGACTTTTTTAGATGGTTTCGGTAATTTTTAATTCCCGAAATGAGGGGCCTCGGAGGCGCGACACGTCTTTAAGTGAAATTGACATTTTTCCGGGGGTTCGTATTTTGAGCGGCGCGGTCGCATCCGACGTCCGCTTTGAGTGTCGTCAGTTGCGTTGGGACCCTGGCGCCGGGGCAAAGTTTTCCAGGGTGGTTTCGGGCGTTGAAGCCGGAGTTGAGGCGTGGGCCCCACGGCCCGCCTTTTGAGCTGCGTGCAGCTTTTAGCGACTTTTTCCTTGGACGTCCGTTCGGGGCGTGCGAGCAGTCGATGTTGGGTGTTTTTTCGAGGGTATCGCGTTGGCGCAGTCTGCCCGCTGTAATTCCGCACGATGGTGCGGGCCCCGTGAGGGCCGTTTGGGCGTTGACGGTGATTTTTCCATCTTTATCACTGAGTGTCCGTTTTGGACAAGTGAATAGTCCATTTCGTCTACTTTTTCGATAGGATCGCAACGGTGCGATCCGTTCGTTGAGTTTTAGGACCAAGATGCGGGTCCCACGAAGCATCGCTCGTGTGCGGTGCGCCGGAATGCATCTTTTTCTCCGGATATCCGTTGCGCTCAAGTGAGCAGTCTTTTTGACGTGTTTTCCCGAGGGGATCGCAATGGTGCGATGCGCCCAACTGTTTTCGAGGTTGAGGCTCGGGATCACGGGACTTCATTCGGGTGTGAGGCGGTGTTGGTGACTTTTCCGTCAGATATCCGTTGGAGGTGAGTAAGTAGTGGATCTCGCATGTTTTTTCGCGAGGATTACAATGGTGCGATCTGTTTGGTTGTGCAGTGCCTCTTGCGCGATCTTGTTAAATGTGGAAGCAAGAAAGGTGCTCTGGTGGTGGTTCGCTCAACCATGTTTGTAGCGGGCCCTTGGCGTGTGATCGCGCACTCTTGGGAGAGTGATATATAATGATTCACGAGATGTGGTTGGCCGTGCCTGGGCCTTTGAGGTGGAGTTGTTATGTCACGCCTTCGCGTTGACGCTGGGTGCTGTGTGCACGATAGCCTTTGGGCTGGAGCGAGGTATACTCTGGGTGTATATGAAAACGCTTAGAGGTACATGTGGTTGTTTTTACCTGAGAACGTTTGTGCGCTCGTTTGGGGTTGACTTGGGGCCACACGTCGTGTGGGCCCCATGTGCGTGCTATGATCTGCTTTACGTACTTGACCTCTCGCGACGTAGAGGGTCCCTCTACGCTCGTTTGTTTGACCTGCAGGGTAGAGTTTCCCCTAGCCTAGTGCTCTTTTGTCTGACCAGTAGGGTTGAGTGGTCTCCCCCTGGTCTTGTTCTCTATGGTTTAGCCGGCAGAGATGGTTTGGTTCCTCTGCTTTCTCAGCTGTGAGGGGTTTCAGTACCGTACCCCTTTCACCGGACTGCGACACCATTTACGACTACGGGTGTTCGTGTTGTGTGGGTGTTTTCCCACTTTTTGGGATGAGTTGACTCGGTCCGCTTCGACAGTGACTCAGCGGATTGGAGCGTGATCACCTTGAGAGGCCTGGGGAGTTTCTCGCGTTCCTTCGTGATCTCCGGTAGAGTTCTTGTGGATTCGGTGTGACCAACACTTTACGCGGGCACCGATCCTCTACCCAGGAGGTTGTTACCAGCAGGGTTGAGGTTGTTACCAGCACGGCTGAGGTTGTTACCAGCAGGGCTGAGGTTGTTTCCAGCAGGGTTGAGGTTGTTACCAGCAGGGCTGAGGTTGTTACCAGCAGGGCTGAGGTTGTTTCCAGCAGGGTTGAGGTTGTTACCAGCAGGGCTGAGGTTGTTTCCAGCAGGGCTGAGGTTGTTTCCAGCAGGGCTGAGGTTGTTTCGAGCAGGGCTCGCCAGTGGGTTACCATCCAACAGGGATGGCCAGAGCAGTTCCGGGCTTACCTCCAGCGGGGCTGGGCAGTGGTCTCCGATGTCAGGCTTACCTCCAGCAGGGCTGGGCAGTGGTCCCCAATGTCGGGCTTACCTCCAGCTGGGCTGGGCAGTGGTCCCCGATGTCGGGTTACCTCCAGCTGGGCTGGGCAGTGGTCATGTTGCCGACTTAAGCTGGGTCGCCCTCCAGTTGATTACCCTGTTACGGGACTGGGCAGTGTGTCACCCGTCGACTCTTGTCGGGTCTCCCCATAGTGGGAACCCGTTGACTTCCAGGGACCCTCCAGCGGGGCTGGGCAGGGGTTCGCCTGTCGACTTTGAGCAGACCTCTCGACTACGGGGCAGTGACATGATGTGGTTTGACGTTCCCCCAGAACTCTCAAGTACGAGGGGTTCTTTTCCCCCAACGAGACATGTCCTTTTGACGCGACCTAAAACCGTGCGGGCGAGTCAGTGCCGCCCAAAGCGGATAGTGTCAAGGTGTGGTGGTTTGAACCCCTTGACTTGTAGTTCAGGGCAGACGTGCAGGATGCTGGGCATCGATGGTGTTTACTTCTGGGACTATTGGCGACTCACTTTTCTTGGGCTGAGCTACGGGATGGAGATCCTCTTACGATCTTGTTCAGGCTTCTTGTTTGAACATATGGTTATGTATATACCTTGTTTCAGTACCCACTTCTTGGTCTTGGTTACTCTCCCTCCAGGAGAGGTGAAGACGCGTGGGGTATGCCACGTGCTTTCTGTGTCTAGCTTCTCGTGGTTGGACGAGTCTACTCTCCTGCTATAGGTAGCGAAGACTCGACGAGAAGTTCATCTTCTCACCGTTTCTAGGTCCTTATGTCTGGATGAGTCTACCTTCTTTCCTATTGTTGGGTTGAGCTAGACTCTTTACGGTACTCCTTACTGCACTCTCGGTTGTACTCCTTTACTTTTCCCTGTTCGCTCTACTGCTCACCCTTCAGTACGTCCTTTGTTGCTCCCTCAAGCCTTTGGGGTATCCTACTGAGTATTTTTATACTCACCCCTGCTTGGGCTTTGCCCACACTTGGTGTGCCCTTGCAGACGACGGACAGGTTGGTCATGACGTCAGATGAGCTTAGGAGCTTGGGAGCTTGGACCACGTGCGGTGGTCGGAGTCAGGTTCCAGGTGGGGGACCCTACCAGCTGTTTACTTTTGTTTACCTGTTATCGGGTTGTGGAACTTTTCTAATTGGGCGCGTGTTTTTCCCCTTTACTTTTCAGTGTACCTTCAACTTTCTTTGTACTTGCAGAGGTCGACGCACTTTGTGGTTTATATATAGCAGTTTCCCTTTTTCTTTACTTGTCTTTTCTTTTACTCTGCACTTTTTCATTGAGTGTGTTGCGTGTGTGCATGTATAGGTACTTAGGAAAAGGCCTCCCCGAGTTGTTGTGCCTTCGGCGCTAGTCGCCAGCCCCTGGCCTATGGAGGCGGGCTTGGGGTAGTTGCGGGTCGAGCCCAGGTAGGGTCGGGTCGTGACACATCAGAAGTGTCAGATCCACTTGGTCTATCTTCTAAGGCACTCCATGTGGCTTTCATAGCCTTTTTATAACCCTTTCCCTTGTCTTCATACTTCTTCTTAAATTTAAGCTTGGGGTAATCGGCCTTCACATGGCCTTTTCGTTTACACTCATAACAGACTATATCAGTTGTGTTATCATTCCATTTTCTATCCTTTTTCCACTGTCCTTTATCATCATACCTTCCTTTTTAGTTTTATTTTCTAAAGAACTTTTTATTTCTGTAGAACTTCTTGAATCTCCTTGTAAGACGATCCATATCATCATCACTGTTAGAGTTTGAGTCCTCACTTGTGGAAGTGTCTACAGGAGCTTGAACTTTTTCTTTTTCTCTGTTCATTGAGGTAGTAGTCTTGAATGCTACAGATTTCTTCCTTGGTTCTTCATCTACTTCTTGATTCACCTTATGTTCTTCTACATACGTCATAATCTTTCCAATTAGTTCCTTCACTGGTAGTTTGATTATGTCACAAGATTCTCGGATAGAAACAGAAGTTCCTCTCCATCTGTCAGGTAGGCATCAAAGCAATCTCATAATCGGGTCCTTGTTGTCCATTGGTTTCCCAAGCAGACTCATGGTATTCACTATTTCATTGAACATGAGATACATTCAATGAAGTCCTGGAGAATTTTGTTTCCCCAGACCCACATTAAAAATTTTGCCCTAAATACATTGAGAACTATAGTAAACTAATAAAATTGATGCACCTTTCTTTGTTTTTTTTTCTTTCTTGCGTGTTGCCCTATCCCATGGGCTCTTTGGTCTTGCCCTAGGGCCGACCCTGGATACATTTCAGAAATAAGTTCATCAGGCTTCATTTTAAAATTATCATATTTAATAGTATATATATATATAATCTCATTTCTTTAACATTAGTTGTTCCCTCATGAGAAATAGCTAAAGTATCCCAAATTTCATATGCAGTTTTACAAGAAGATATTCTATTGAATTCTTCATCACCTAGAGAATAGTACAAAGCATTCATTTATTTACAGTTATTATTATATATATCTTTAGTCAACTAAGACCATGTGTCTCTAGTAGTGGCAGGCAATACATGTTGTTCCTCAATTGTGTCCCAGATTTCAGGTCTCATTCTTTCTAGATACATTTTCATTTTTAATTTCCACTGAGCACAGTTATTACCATTAAAGAAAGGTGGTCTGTTAGTAGCAGCACCCTCAACTCTGTTATCCATGGTTAATTAGAATTTAAATAACTGAAAATTTAGATATGGAAGAAATTTTAAGATCTTTAAGATACAACAAAAAATCACGGTTGAAAAGAATTTGAAAACTTGAAAATAGTTCAACCTCTTATACCAAATGTTGGTCAGAGTGGAATCTTGAGAGGGGGTGAATTGAGTTCCTACTTAAAATTTATGTTTAAAATTTGTTTTATAAAGATCCCTCAATTTTAAAATGGCCCGGTTAATTAAGGCTGTAGAGACGTAAATGCCTAGTTGGTCAACAGATTTCTCAAAGGGTGATTGGTCCTTAGTTGAACTGGTGTAAAACACTTCTTCAACTTTTGAAACAAGTTTACTGAATTAAACATATACACACACTAACAAAAACTAACTATCAAAGTGAATGCAAAACATTTTTATGTTTTAGCAAATATAGGAAGCGGAAAATAGATAAAACAGAGTATAATAGAATATAATGCATAGTAAAGTAAAACAAGAGGTTCAGTCTCAAGCCGAGACTTAATCCTCTCCACTTGGTGATCACTTTCCACCAAGAAGTTTATATTAACAATAAACTTGATACATAGCCTGTATCGGGCTTTACAACAGTTTTCACAAACTGTCTAGGGTTCACACCCTCTTCCACAGTTCTTCGTGGGAAAAACAAACAGTACAGACCACACACGGTCTCTTCCACAGTTATATGTGGGAAACAAAAATGTAGGTGAATTTTGTTGTGAGGATATTTAGTATCCTCCAGTTCAAGCGCAGGAGACATTGTGTGTAACAGACAGACACACACACTTCTCAAAAATGAAGGAACACAACTCCGAAACAGAGTGTCGCAACTCCGAGTTCTAGCTTTGAGTATTCTGCCTCTGGTGTTGATCAAGGGTTGATGAATCACATAAGGCACCTTTGAAATTATTCTCCCGAAATGATCTTCTTAACCTTCTTGGATTTTCAGTGAAAGCGTCGAATGGTTCTTCTTTGATGTAGCAAGTAAGCTCCTTTCATGTACAGACGTACTTCCTCTACTCATCGTGCACACATCTTTTATCTTCATTGGTCTTCCCTTTGTATACATGAGGTCCGACAATAGGAATGAGTAGATCACGTGCGGTATTTCTCGCACATCGTACTGTCCCTAGATACGGTCTCTAGAAACGTCTACAATCAGCATTAATTAATGTCAGGAGCATTTAAATTGTCAAATATAACCGTTAAAATAATATTAATAATTTTGACAAAGTATGGAAGAATCGATAGACTGGTAACGGTAGCCTTCACATCGGTAGGCTTCAACAGCAGGTGCACATCGGCAACCTCCAACTATAACCTTCCATCAGTAACTTTCCATCGGTAACCTTCAGCGGTAACCTTCAACAATAGGCTTGCATTGGTGACCTTGCATCGGTGACTTTTAGATCGGTGACCTTGCATCGGTGACATTTGCATCGGTGACCTTTGCATCGGTGAACTTTGCATCGGTGACCTTGCATCGGCCACCTTTGCATCAGTAACCTTTACATCGGTGACCTTTGCATCGGTGACCTTGCATCGGTGACCTTGCATCGGTAACCTTTGCATCGGTAACCTTGCATCGGTAACCTTTAGTGGTAACCTTCAACAGTAGGTTTGCATTGGTGACCTTGCATCGGTAACCTTGCATCGATAACCTTTAGTGGTAACCTTTGCATCGGTGACCATGCACTTAGATAAATTATGCACTGTAAGCTTAAACCAACAAGCAGTGAGATTAAAAGTATATGAATATTACTTGATAGAAACAAGGAACATTAATGAAACATGATTAACATAGAATGAAAACATGATTATCACATAAATGAAACATGACTTGGGATTATCAAAACAGGTGAGTCCAACAATGAATATGGTTCATTGTGGTTTCATTAAGTTATTTTATGGGCCTTTGGATGAGTTATTGAGTTTAAATACATTGTTCGGGAATGTTCATTTTTATGGTTTTCTTGAGCGGTTCACGTGTTTTCATAAATAGAAGTTCGTGTAGAACATGGATAAACATATAGAATTGATCTTTCAAGTTATTAATGATATTCCAGGAGTTTAAATGATCTGATAATGAATTATGTTATATACCATGTGGATGGATCATTAGATAAGAATTTAATGATGATCGATTGGGTTAATTCGGGCAGTTTTTAAACCACAACAAACATGTTTTGTTTAATCATTTAGTAATATGTACATAAGTTTGATCCAGAACACTAAATAGGATATAATACATATAACATAATTTGGTTCAACCATGAAAATGGTTTCATGACCAGATCTGAAGGCGGTAAAGGAAAAAAGAAAACATGTCGTTCTTGAATGTGATAAATTAACACCTCACGAACAACGTTTTCTTTTCTAAAATAAAAATAAGAGGGGAAGGGGGTTGGATGATATATTGT
This sequence comes from Viscum album, assembly GCA_963277665.1. NCBI lineage: Eukaryota > Viridiplantae > Streptophyta > Magnoliopsida > Santalales > Viscaceae > Viscum > Viscum album. The sequence continues at coordinate 110,549,901 of OY728161.1, forward strand.
CCCATTAGTATCATAACATTCCAGTATATGTGAGATACTGGAGTTACCATGCCATGTGAATGAGGATAGGTGGGGAGACATTAAGAAAAGAACTTGAAATTGAAAGGAAAATAAAGGAAAGAGGGGGGAATTGCCTCTTGAATCATCCTCTTGAGATCCTCCTTAAGGAACTTATGCTTGGTCTTTTGATGAGACCAGAAGCTCTTAGATGTGGGGGATGGGCTAGGGAAGATGTTTTGACAGAGTTTAGGCAAAGCTTGAAGCTTGAGAAGTGTGAGGAAATGAGGGTGTGAAAGGTAGTATTTATAGTGGAGGGTAGAGGGGTTTTCTTAATCTTTTAATCATTAGTTTATTAATTTCCACCAAGATAAACAATAATGATGATTTCATGACCAAGAATAGTAAAGAGGGCATGTGAGTTCGAGATTTGGGTGCTTACATCACTTGTGATGTCAGGAATAGTGGATTTAAATTATAATGTATTTATACGGTAAATTAATATATTTTACTATTCACCAAAATTTCAAGTATTTCAGAAAAATCCAAAAAATTCACCCTAACCATTTTTCGACGTGTAGAATCAAAAAATAAAGTCCATTTTTCAAAAATAATTTTCTAAATATGATTAATTTAATTTTTAATTAAAATCATAATTTACTTGAAAAATGTCATTTTTAAAATTAAAACTGATTTTATAATACTTTCAAAAATTACATAAGATCTTATAAAATTATCTTAAAACCAGAAGACGTATAATTGTTAATTTATGAAAATATTTTAGTAAAATACATTAATTAATTAATTATAATTATTTATTTATGACTTACAAAAATACCAATATTTTTACTATGGTCAAATTGTCACTTCTAAGATGCCTAAATTTTATTTAATCATTCAAGGGTGAGGTTACTATTATTTTGGAAGATTTACTATTAATAAGGGTCTTACTACTATTCATAAGGGTAGGTATTTACAAGGGTATGTTACTATTCATAAAAAAATAAGTTTGTTCTATTAGACTCCAAAATTTTTACTGATCGCAACTGTGTATGTCAGATTTTTGAAATTCAAAATATAGAAGTGACAAAATTATGTTTAATGATCACATAGTATTTAGTATTGTGATATGTCATTGTGTTTCCTAATGTGATTATACTATAAAGCATAATTATAAAGAGAGAATTCTATTGATAAAGCATTAGATCGTTACAATACCTATATCATATTGTACAATTCAACTTACTACATGAGATATTGTGTGCATCGCTACTGTCACGTCTTACGAACGGTTTTCCATCGACTATGAATCAAATAGTTGATTCGTGTATGGAATGACAGACATATTATGATCAATGAAACGTTAAACGATCATAATGCCCCAACAAGCATGTGGCATGGGTAACGTACGTCGGTTGCCAAACATTAGCGATCAATGCTCGACTTCCTACACTAAATGAAGAGAGTCTATATAAAGAACTGGATCCTCCTTTTGGGGGTGGGTGGTCATTCTTCAAGCCAAGTCGAAACATTCTTCCTCCATGTTCTCCGTTTGTCTTCAAGGAGAAGATGATAGCACACCTTTGGAGTTTAAGGGACCCCCTCATAGAGTACAAAGATTCTAGTGACCGGTGTATTACCTATGGAAGCAAGAGCCTAAGTGTCGTTGCTCAATGATCTTCCTCAAACATACTCCATCGGGATGGAGCATATTGGATATGAGGTAGACCTGTATGATAGATCCAACTGTTTATTAGGTTTCTTCTGATATTAAGAGCATTAGATTTTCCTGCAAAACCCGTAAAAATATGTATAAAAGAAAATTTTGCAACAAAATATTTATATAAGTATCACAATCAAAACGAATTTAAATAAAGAAACACAACCATGATTCAATTCAAAATTTAAAGAATTAAATCTTAATGATCTAAACAGATTCATTAAGAACCAATTAGCAATTAAACAGAAACACAAATTCAAATCACATACGTAAAAAACAAAAACAAAATTCAGATGAGAAAAACAAGAACAATAAAGAATACAAGGGATAAAGGAACAGGCACCATCCACAAACAGTCATCACACCACCCATCAAAGTTGGATACAATTCATTTTCTATACTCACAAACTCAGATTACTCCCTTTAAAAGTAAACCCATTAAAAAGAATAAAAACAAAACAGCAAGGAAATTAAGAGATTTCATCGAAAACTCATCATTCAGACTTGAATCCTTCCTCTACTCTATGAACAACGCTGACAAGGTCTTGACTTCATCTTCTCTCTCTTATCATATTCTTTCCCTGCTCTCTCTCAACTCTGGAAACCCCAGGCCACTCAAATGAGTCTCAATGAAACAACAAAAACAAATTAAACAACAAAAAACAATATGATGATCAAAACCCCAGGATGGCAGAAATGTGGAGATAACTAAGGGGTTATCAGTAAAAGATTCGACATCAATATACTCGATCGGATTTGATAGGATCAGTGCTCACCCACAAAATGTTCAAAACTCAGGCAAAACACCTTCCTCTTCCCCCGGATTGAAATCTCTGTATATCAACATCACCCATCGCAGTTACTCCTCTACAAGGGGATAAAAAAGCTCATGACTTTTCTTCAGCAGAGGCAGCAATTCGTGGCTGCTGGGGCTGAACCACATCTCCATTTCGTCTCCAAAAAGTCCTCTGCCACCAAACCTCGAACCCTCTCTGTATATTCGGGCAATCATCGCTGGAGTTCAAGAACCGACTGAACCAGGCAAGCAGGACTTCCTGCTGCCAATCCAGCGGCAAAGTGAGAATTGTGTTGCAGAGACCATCTTCAATCAAATGGCGGTCGAGACCCTTGGATGCCCTTCGCATCCAACCGAAATCATCATAGAAGGCCGGCAGCCATGTCTGCACCAGCATGCACCTCGCGCCCCTGGGAGCCACCACCTGCCCCTTCCCGATCCCCACGAACAGCCGAGCCGTCACCCTGCTGATCTCATGCCTATGAATTGCGGGCACCTTTGGATGGGCAGTCGCCATCTCCCGCTGGGACGCCCAGGTCCACAGAAACTCATCCGCAATCTGCCTGTCGATCAGAATGTCAAGTATCCAATACAAGTTATCAGCTTGCCTTGCAATCTGGCTCGCACCCTGCAGCTCGGAATTGGCTGCCTGCAAGAAATGGCAGCGAAGTGATTGCAGGCACCCGTCACAAGCCGAGTACAGGGACTCTCTTCTCAGATCATTCTTTGATGCGTTCTCGTGAAGCATCTTCGCCATCAATCCCTTCATCTCCCGCCTCGCCTTCTCATCCTTGCCATCAAGAACCACCTTGAAAAGTTTGATGAGTACTTCTTCGTCTTCCCCGCACCGGGGAGACCTGCAGCTCACGTCAACAGAAAGCCTCTTCAACACTTCCACTGCCCCTCCCCCCTCGAGCCTCAGCTCTGATAACAGTGACGCCACCTTCTCTTCTTCATCCTCCGCCCACGGAGCAGCTTCCAGGTACTCCAAACAAGACGAAACCCCTAAGTCAAATCCCATAGCTGCCGACACCTGATCAACCAAATGAAACGGTTCAAAACCCTAATCATTATCCAGACCATTAACAATGGGTCGTTACCTTTAATATGTCAAGAACCCTACAGACGCCTTCCTTCATGAGCTTCCTCTTCAGATCGCTGCAATACATCAACCTTAGAGTCTCGATGTAGACCCCAACGTCCTCGCAATCCGCAATCTCCACAATGTAAGGCTGCTTCGACCACGCATCGGAGAGCTTCGTCGAGAAGAAGCTGCTCTGCGCAACGAGGATCTGGCGGTGGACGTCGACTGAGACGCTGATGCCGTCCTTGGAGCTCAACGTGAGCTTGATATCGCCAGAAGGATCGTTAAAAAGGCTGCCGGGACTACGCGTGGCAAGGCTTTCCAGAATCCGTTGATAGGTTAAGGACTGGATGTCCTGGGCAGAAACTAGGGATGGGTTCGCCGAGATTTGGTTGCAGGGGGTGGGAGGACCTCTGAGATTGCAATCGGGCTCGCTCGCCATCATCTCGAAAAGGGTAGGGCTGGGCCGAGCCTTCTCGCTAGACGGCGGGGGCGGCAGTGAGGCGGGATTGAGGAGGCCGGCGTTGAGGACGGAGTTAAACTTCGTGAAATTGGAGGGGAACGCGTCGTGGCAGGAGACACCGCCGTTGTCGGCAGGGGAGGACGAGAAATCCATGACGGGAGACACCCGGCCAGGCGAGAACCGGGGCTTGAAGGTGGGGTTCGAATCGGAGGGAGGGGGTGAGGAGGGATCCCGCGTCGGAGTTACGCAGCGGTCCTGGGGGAGAGACGGATGAGGAGGGATGGAGGATTTCGCGGCGGAGCAGCGCCAGGAAGAGGAGTCGGACTGTACAACGGTGATTGGGTCGAGATGACGGTGATGGGGGACAGGGTAGAGATCGGAGGAAGGGATGGGGGCAGCAGAGGTGGATATGGTGGTTTCACGGGGCTTGCGAAGCTTGGTCTTGGTGGGGTGGGTTCGGATTTTGAGGGGTGCGGCTGCCATTAGCAGTACGTTCAGTGGTCAGGCTAATGGGTGTCCGCGACGGGAGACGATGGATCGTACTGTTGTGGGTAAGTTGCAGCCATGGACCAGACAGACTATAATCGACAATGGCGACAGAAGGAAAAAGAGAGGAGGGAGATGGGGAGCGAGGAGACGATCGTGACGATGGCGGCACCACGAAGGAACGTACGAGCGAGGGACCGGGGACCGAAGGTACCCTGTATTATGGAAAATGGCATAGTAAATTAAATGAAAAAACATTTTATGTTTTATCGCCCTTGGGAACCGGGGCTCCGTTATCCTAAAAAATCCGGATTTACCCAAATCGCACTTCGGATTTCGTGTCACCTAGTTGTCATCCTCTAAATCGATGAACGTTGCAGTGACATTTAGGATGGTTCCCAATTACCCGCAAAACATTAATCTAAGATTTCTCCTATAAACTATTACTGATGGTCATTTGGTGAAATTTAGTAAATGTTATGGTTATAGTTTACAGTTTATAAATTTTCCAAAAAAAAAACTAGTTATTAATTTTTTTACTCAACTGTAAACAATAAATTTTATTAAAGCATCTCCAACTCAAAACTTTAAAAAGGATTAAGGTTAATCTAAAGTGAAGTATCTACAATGAAATCTTCTCCATCCCATTACTATATTTTTTAACTCTAAAAACAATATTATATGACTATATCTATTACTTTTAATTAAATATGATGATTTTGAATATAAAAAAATGAAATAAAAATTAAAAGAAATAAAAAACAATGATCCATCTCGGTGCAGTTGAGTGTCAAATATAGCGATCAACTGTAGCTCCCCTCCAAATTGACGTTGGATTTAGCGCTAGGTTGGTTGGACGGAGATTTTACTTCAAATTGGCGTTTTTGACACTGGGTTGGAGATGGTATTTTTGAGACTGAATGAGATATGGGTTAGCCACCCAGCCAATACCTCCCAATTTTTATCAAAGAAAATAAGAGTTACAATTTACACACGAGATGTCACAAGCTTACACCATCAGAAGAATGAAAGAAAAAACACACACACATTCGTTGCAACATGTAGAATACAATGAAAAGTGCACACCAAAATCTTGAGTTCGGTCTTCATTCTGTTCAATTTGACCAACATTGGTTCTTCAATTTATCTTCAAGCAAATCAACTCTTCATTATAAATCATCTAAACAGTCATCAAGGGATCATCCTCAAGCTCTGTTGGAAACTATCACAAACAAAAACTAGCAAATAAATAACAAAGGAACCAACATATATGCAATTCGGGAGTGTCATCCTCGAATAGAAGAGTTTCATTTTGAGCAGTGGTGTGCACCCCCATCCTTCACTGAGCAATATGATAAATTGGAGGAATGTCTGCGACTGGAATTCATTTTCAACTGAGCCAGCTTCTTCAACGCAACAAAAATCCAAACCTGATATGCAACATCATTGTTGAGTGTCATAAACAACCTTAAATGCCATTTTCATCAATAGAATATTCTTCACTACTCCATGATGTTCTTGTCAAGCACCACACACTGTCCCCCCTGAACCATGCACCGATTGACCAAACAAAGACTAGATTAATAGAGCCAGAAGAGAACCACAGAGGTCCTAAAAGTTCTGCTTCTCAAAAGACTTTTAGTAGAGGTAGGATTGCAAATCAAAACAGTGTAAAAAAAATAAACACCAAAGCTTGCTAATAAAACAAAGAAGTTCGATAACAAGTCATCAGAGAAACACTGCCACATGTAGATGCTTCAAGCAGCCAAGCGGTGGACCATAAAAGAAACACTCCATATTCAATAGTAAAAAAAAAGAATGATAAGCAAAGTCATTGCCATGGAATGTCCTTATACTTAAATTCTTGATTTCGTTTAATTTTTTCCTCCATTTTAGAAAGCATTCTCTCTCTGATTTGAAGATAAGTATCTGCAAAGATTTCACTATTTTTTTTTTATTTTTGTAAAAAAAATTGCATCTTGTTCCTCCAACCATGAGAAAATCCCCCCCATATCCACTTTTATCCTATAGGTATTTTTTCAAGGCAGGATCAACATCTTCGTTAAAGATGAGACATTTCGTGTAACACCCCAAGCTTCCAAGGTACGTTTCCCTTTGAATAATGCAATAACTTGCATTGTACGCAACTTCGAGATTCTAACACACCGCGACCAATCAAACTAGTCGTTATAAATAGTAATACCCACCTTTTAAAATTTTATAAATTTTATTTTTCAAAATGGACTTCATTTTTGAATTCGGAATATCGAAATTAGCTTAGGGTGAATTTTTAGTATTTTTCTGAAAACTTTCAATTTTTGATGAATAGTGAAAAACACCGCGTTATTGGTTAAAACTGACTTTTTATTTAAAAAATTATTTATTTTATTTAAATTTATTTTAGGTCAAAATAGATACATAATACCTATATAAGTTCAATGTAATTCATTGAAATCATTTTATAATAAGTTTAGGTATATAAAAATTTTATTGAAATTTCTACCGTCTTTTACTCACTTCTTAGGAGCATTTGCAAACTTGCATACAACTTAATTTTACCGCTTCTGTGAGTTGAATTTCAAAAAATCCGAGAAACACGGTTAATATCAGTAAGTAAAATGTGGTTCAATAAGATGAAAATAATTTTTGATGAATAGTAACTTTTGACTTTTATTTACCGTGGTTAAAAGTAAATAGGGTAATTAAGGGTAAAAATGATATCATAATTATCCTAACACATATCATTATTCTATTAGATAAGTATAATTCGACCAAAAACAACCTTAGGAATAAAATATGACCCCCTTTGGTCCACTTGGATTAGATTGAGACATTTATTATTATTTTATTTAAAGAAGAGTTAAAAGAGTTAAATTTAAAGTTTAATAACTAAAGCATTTTTAATATAGGGTTATACACAATATAAATTCAACTATAAATATTCATTAGAAAGCTAAAAAGATTTCATACATGATAATATTTTATTTATATTTTTTAGACATTAAATAATTTAATTTATTTATGACACAATGATGATGCAATAAATACCTTAATAATGAAATATTAAAATAATTGATATTATAAATATCCAAATAAATGTAAATTGAGACTTCTGATAAATTACACTAATTTTCTAGGTTAATATGACATGTTAGAGTTAGTTAAATAAATTTTTATTTGAAGTGATAAAGTTTTTATGGCTTTTAAAAAAATCAAATACTAAATAGTGTCAAAATTGACATAATTGAGTTTTTAAAACAAATACTATATTATTAATTGATATAATATTCCTAAAAATCTAAGGTTCAACCAAAAGACTTAGATAAGGTTATATATATTAATAATGAACCACATGGGGTTCGCTTGGCTTGTTATAGTAAGTTTATTAACCATATAATATAAAAATACAAAGAGACATGATAAATGCCAAACTATTTAACTAAGAGTCAAATCTAAAAGATAAGGTTAATATGGTGACCTAAACCTGTCCAAAACCTATTGGTTGAGAGGTTTTCGATCCATACCCACCTTAGCCTCGAAATAAATCATTTTGGAGCCATTAGAAACCGAAAATGATTTTATTATAAAATAATATTTCAAACTTATCCTAAAGTGACCCTCACCTCTCTTATAAAAGGGTACTTCCCTTCTCTTAATTTCACACCTCCATATCCATTTGGCTCGGCCAAACACTACCCAAATATCCTCCCAAATTTCACCCCTTCATCCTAGAGGCCTTCCTTTGGTCAGAAAACCAACCTAAGGAGTCATTTTGATCAAATCAAAAGGAAGAACCCGAAGAAGAGGTAAATATTTTACCACCTCTTTCAAGTTCTTTTCTTGTTCCACTTCCTCTTTCTTTGTTGTTTCCATTCTAAAATAATAACTCCAGTATATTCTATATATTGTGATGTTATTATAAAAATGGTACAACCATATTCATTATTCTATCCATCCTATAAATGACAAAGTCACCATAAGTGCGTACGTACGACTTACCGTCTCCACGTTGTGGTGTAGTTTTTTATTCAAACACTTCATTATTTGGATGGGTATAATAATGAGTATAAATAATGTAAATAATAAATATAACATGTTAATGATTTTGTATATATGATATACCATCCAATTACATACAATTTCTCCATCAATATAATGATATTATCACTCGTGCGTACGTACAGATTACCGTCTCCACGAACGCAATGAGATTCATTTCTCCATCGTAACCATTCAAAAATAATTTTCATTTGATAATTAAAAATAATGTTTAAGAACTTAACATCATTCTGGATATGAATCAAATACATCATATCCATAACAAACATGACTTATGTAACTAAGCATATAAAGGAAAACGAGTCAGTTAACATCCAAAACGATGATACTACAAAAATATTATTAACAAAGCAATATTAGAAGATCGTATATGATATCATATTTATGTATATAGTTATTGTATAATTTAATAACAATGTTTTAACTATTATACAGGAGGTTAACATACCATCAACTAAGGAAAAATACAAGGTAAGGGTTAATTTCACAATCTCTTTATTATTCGAGGTTGTTTTTACGTAAGTATCTATTGAGACCCCTTTATCATCCACATCTGTGTTTTCTTAAAAATGTATTTCGAAACATTTTTAATATTTACTAGACTATCGGTTAAAGTCATTTATACCCTTATTTAAACTTATACGTTTTGAAAGGAATCTTTCCGTCATTTTCCAAACAAGGTACTTTATGACCTTTCTGACAAAATTAAGGTAAGAATGTTTTTAACTTATACAGCGGGTGTGACTATTTTCTGCCGTTATAACATCGTCGAACCTTAATTAACAAGCTTATAAGAATATTTTCAAAATAAATGTTTTCTTTTATAATTATGTGACTCTTAAATGATTTCAAAATATAAAGAGATATTTCTCTCAAATAGTTTTGATTTCATCTATGTCAACATCCTTTGATAAAATTTACACTTGTTTGAAGTTGATTTATTATGATACAAATATTCCATATTGTATTTAAGGTTTTGTGATATGTTTGACCGTGGATGTGTTATTTTTATACCATTCATGGTTTATGGTTAAATTATTGACATTTCGTATGCTAGTTTTAATACAGATGTTTATGTTATGTTTCAACCTTTTCATATGAAGAATGTATTGGATTTAGTATGTGACGGGTGGAGCCCGCTATAACTCCTCGGTGCATCGGTAAGTCTCATGAGACAATTAGACGTGGAATTGGACAATTCCTTTCCCAATTTGATATATGTTTTTGGCCGAGGCCTAAATCATTTTTAGACGTCTTGGCCGAGGCCTTGATAAGATGTTTCAGAATGTCCCGCATTATACATTCCCTCATTATGAAAATAATATTGATGGTTCATGTGGTTATTCGACTAGTAGAATACCCATGACTATGTTTAATTATGACATTATTTACTCAACTCATATTCCTACCATAAAGTGTACATGTTTATTATTTGTAAAGGCATGTGTTTTCAATTATTCACCATGCCTAATGTTTATGTTATCTTCCGCTATATTTCTTACTCTTACTGAGCGTTTGATCTCACACCTTTCTTATGTTTCATTTTCCCAGGATATGAAGAAGTTAGTTATGAGTGACTTGCAGGCATAATCTAGGAGTCTTGGATGTTTCTAATGGAATAAATTAGTGCTGTATTTCTTTTCAAGTTGTAATATTGAACTTATGTATATATCTTGTTTCCAATAATACTAAACTGATCGGTCTTTCGGGATTTGATCCCTTGTGATCATGCCAATGTTATGTAATAAATCACCGACTCTGGGTAACTAGGATCGGGATGTTACAGTTGGTATCAGAGGAAGTTTAGTACAAACCTTGGAAACTAGATTTAGAAAAACTCTGATTAGATCACATTACCCTAAGATAGATTTTGAGGATTACTATAGAAGAACTTCCTAGAATTTTGGTACTGTAGAGATATGGTGAGTTTTCCAAGCAATACATTCCTATCTGGAAATGAGCAGGTAGAGGCGGATTTGACACAAATGTACCTAGGGGTAAAACCCGAAAACACCACTTTGAGCTAGACTCGAATGGGAACTGGTGCATGACAACGGGTCTTGTTGTACTCTTGGTTACGACACTCCCCGGGGATATGCTTAGGATAATTCTCATTTTCTTTACAAACCATTATGAAGGGTTTATGAGTATATACTTTCTCAAAGAAAACATTTTTATAATTATGAATTATATCCATAAACTTTTCAATTTATGTTAACTATTTTACAAGTTCGGAATTATGTATTGCGGTTTGTAAACTAATCTACTATATGCCATTGTTTAGAAATTACGTCTAGTGGAAGGAATGAAAACCGTATCAACACACGTAATCCATGTAAGGATTTCCCTCCTGATCAAGATAATTATAGCAGTGCTGGTGATGCAACTGATGCTGATCATCTTATCACCATACTGGGACAACTCACACAGGTTATGAATAATAACCTTACCCGTATGGAGCACCCCGATCCATAATGCAGAAGATCAATGTTAGACCGCTTTATGAGGCAACAACCACCAACATTAAATGGGTCTACAAATCCATTTGTAGCTGAACAATGTATAAGTTCCTTAGATAAAATATTTCATGCTTTGGGGAGTAACGAAAGGGAAAAAGTTGTCATGGCAGTTTATCGCCTTACGGGAGATGCAGATCAATGGTGGTCACTGATTCAAAACACAAAGGAAGATGAAGAATTATCAAACATGGAATGGAGGGAGTTTAAAGTGATTTTCTTAGAAAAATACTTTCCTCGTGACCATCGAGCGGATATGGAAAGACAATTTCTGAGTATGAGGCAAAAGGAGGATGAGAATGTCACAAAGTATGAGGCTAACTTTACAAGGTTAGCAAGACATGCTGCAGATTATATACGTAACCCAAGAAGTAAGATTAATCATTTCTTTGATGGGTTAAAACCATTTCTCCGTCGAACATTGGTCTCGCAATCTTTCTCATCATATGAAGATATTGTCTCATGTGCTATCAAGACATAAAATTAATTCTCTAAGTCTTACAACTTTAAAGCTAAGTAAGAGAAGAAGAGATCTACTGAACACTATGGGAAAGGAAATAAGGAAACAGGGAAGAAGGGAAGAGTTGAATTTCCACCCTATGATAATTGTGGAAGGAAGCACCCTGGTGCCTGTCTAAAAGGAAAATGAGTATGCTACAAATGTGGACAGAAAGACTATCTTGCTAGTGATTGTAAGGGGAAGAAAGAAGCTACCGATGTTCAATACTACAATTGCAGGGAGATGAAACATTATGCAAATGAATGTCCTAAGCGTTAGGGAAACTTACCTCAGAAAAGGCCAACACTATGGAAAAAACAGGCTTTTGCGACGAGCTATTTGCGACAGGATTAATTCCCGTCGCAAATAGTCCATCCCAGAGGTTATTTGCGACGCGACGAGTTTTGGGGTCCAGTCGCAAAAAGTAATGCACGGTTTGGCGCGGGATGCGCGCCAAAGCGCGGGAAGGGTATTTGCGACGGGTCCCGTCGTAAATACCGATGGCGGTAAATGAGTTTTTGCGACGGGATGTTGTCCCGTCGCAAAAGGTGTGTCGACAGGTCACTTTTTGCGACGAGACCCGTCGCAAATACCCTTTTAACCACCGACAACAATTAATGCGGGAAAATGTATTTGCGACGAGGCCCATGGCAAAAAGTACTATTTGCGACGGGTTTCCCGTCGCTACTAGTTCCGTCGCAACTAATCTAACCTATATATACCCCCTTCGTTTTTCTTTCTCTTCCTCTCATTTCTCACTTCTTCTCTCTCTCTAAACTCTATTTTTAGAGTGAAAATTTTTCTGAGTTAGTTTTTTTTACGGAGAAGTTGTGAAGTCGCTTACATCAATAGAAGATTAAGTTTAAATGTATTTATATTTTATTTAATTTAGTATTTATTTCATTTTTTTATGTTAATTTTAATTATTGTTGATTAGTTGTAATTAAATTAGATTTAAATTATTTTATTATCTGTTTTTATTTGTAATAATAAATTGAAATTCATAATATTAATTCTTAATAATTATTATTAATTAATAATTAGTAATAATTAATAATTATTAACGAAAATTAGTATTGTCTATAAATAATTCCTTGTAATTAGTAATTAGTTGTTGTAAATTGTAGTTATTAATATCAATTAACGCTAATTAGTAATAGTTATGTTTAATTACTAATAGTTATGTCTAATTAGTAATAATTACGGGTAATTAGTAATAAATATGAATAATTAGTAATAAATAGGAATAATTAGCAATAAATAGGAATAATCAGTAATAAATAGTAATAAATAGTAATAAATAGTAATAAATAGTAATAAATAGTAATAAAGAGTAATAAATAGTAATAAATAGTAATAATTAGTAATAAATACGAATACTTAGTAATAAATAGGAATAATTAGTAATAATTAGTAATAAATAGTAATAAATAGTAATAAATAGTAATAATTAGTAATAATTAGTAATAATTAGTAATAATTAGTAATAATTAGTAATAATTAGTAATAATTAGTAATAAATAGCAATAATTAGTAATAATTAACAATAAATAGGAATAATTAGCAATAAATAGCAATAAATAGGAATAAATAGGAATAAAAAAGAATAAATAGGAATAAATAGGAATAAATAGGAATAAATAGGAATAAATAGGAATAAATAGGAATAAATAGGAATAAATAGGAATAAATAGGAAGAAATAGGAAGAAATAGGAAGAAATAGGAATAAATAGGAACAAATAGGAATATATAATAATAAATAGGAATAAATAAGAATAAATAGGAATAAATAGGAATAATTAGCAATAATTAGCAATAATTAGGAATAAATAGGAATAAATATGAATAAATATGAATAAATATGAATAAATATGAATAAATATGAATAAATATGAATAAATATGAATAAATAGGAATAAATAGGAATAAATAGGAATAAATAGGAATAAATAAGAATAATTAACAATAGTTCACAATAATTAGGAATAAATATGAATAAATATGAATAAATATGAATAAATATGAATAAATATGAATAAATATGAATAAATATGAATAAATATGAATAAATATGAATAAATATGAATAATTAGTAATAGTTAGGAATAAATATGAATAATTAGGAATAAATATGAATAAATAGTAATAATTAGTAATAATTAGTAATAATTAGTAATAATTAGTAATAATGAGTAATAATGAGTAATAATTAGTAATAATTAGTAATAATTAGGAATAAATGGGAATAATTAGGAATAAATAAAAATAATTAGTAATAGTTAGGAATAATTAAGAATAATTAGGAATAATTAGGAATAATTAGTAATAATTAGTAATAATTAGGAATAATTAGGAATAATTAGTAATAATTAGTAATAAATAGTAATAAATAGTAATAAATAGTAATAAATAGTAATAAATAGTAATAAATAGTAATAAATAGTAATAAATAGTAATAATTAGTAATAAATAGCAATAATTAGTAATAAATAGTAATAAATAATAATAAATAGTAATAAATAGTAATAAATAGTAATAAATATTAATAATTAGTAATAATTAGTAATAACTAGTAATAAATAGTAATAAATAGTAATAAATAGTAATAAATAGTAATAAATAGTAATAAATAGTAATAAATTGTAATAAATAGTAATAAATAGTAATAAATAGTAATAAATAGTAATAATTAGTAATAATTAGTAATAATTAGTAATAAATAGTAATAAATAGGAATAAATAGTAATAAATAGGAATAAATAGGAATAAATAGGAATAAATAGGAATAAATAGGAATAAATAGGAATAAATAGGAATAAATAGGAATAAATAGGAATAAATAGGAATAAATAGGAATAAATAGGAATAAATAGGAATAAATAGGAACAATTAGAAATAAATAGGAATAATTAGGAATAATTAGGAATAATTAGCAATAATTAGGAATAAATATGAATAAATATGAATAAATATGAATAAATATGAATAAATATGAATAAATATGAATAAATATGAATAAATATGAATTAATATGAATAATTAGGAACAAATATGAATAATTAGGAATAAATATGAATAATTAGTAATAATTAGTAATAATTTTTCACAATTAGTAACAATTAGTAATAATTAGTAATAATTAGTAACAATTAGTAACAATTAGTAACAATTAGTAACAATTAGTAAGAATTAGTAATAATTAGTAACAATTAGGAAGAAAATAAATTGTAATAACTTGTAATAAATTGGCAAAATTTCCAATGGATTGATGACACTCCTTTTGCTCGATGACTCCTCTCCTTTCAACTTTCACCGACTTAAAACATTATAAAAAGTATGCTTCTACATATGCATATCCAATATCGTATGCATGAGTTTGAATATGAATTTGTAGGACCGCATTTTTCATAATGTGTTCAGGCGGTGACAATTGCAAGAAGATGATTCACCGACGAAAAGGGGGCTCTTTTGTCCGACGCCTCATTTACTTGAAACTTTCTCACACAGAAATCACAATGAAGAATCTGCTCAGAGGTACGCATATTCATTATCGCAATACGAGAATGAATATGCGTACCTCTGAGAATATTCTTTATTGTGATTTCTGTGTGATGAAGTTGCAAGTAAATGAGCCGTCGGACAAAATAGTAGCCATCAATCCACTGGAAATTGTGTCGCCCGTAAGTAATGGTAATTGTTAAGAAGTAGTTGTAATTATTTATCTTTTTTTTTTCAGATAGTGTTTTTATAATTTCAAATTATTCAAAAATAGTAATGATTTTATATTTTGTAGAATAATATGGAATAAGGAAGTTGACAAAAATCATTATTAGATGATTGTGCTTGGATAAATCAGTATAGAAATCCAAACGGTTCTGGTTTAAATCCTGTATATATTGAGGGTGTTGAATCTTTCTTATCATTTGCATCATCAAAACTAGAATATGTTTTAGAAGGCACAATAAAGTGTCCTTGTAAAAAATGTGCTCTGAGAACGTCTGACACATTTGACAAGGTTGAGGGACATCTCTTGCGGTTTAGTTTTCAACCAGATTATGTTTTTTGGTATCAACACGGTGAAAAAAGTTTCATAGAAGATACTAATAACTTGATTTTGGATCCATCACAGTTTCAAAATTTAGTTCATGATGTTGCAGGTCCATATGTTCAACAAACTGAAACTCAAGATGATATTAATTTAACTCCTATGTTGGCACCATCTAAATTTTATGAGTTGTTGAGGTCTGCTGATGATGCATTATATCCTGGTTTCAATATAAACAAATTAAAATCGGTTGCAAAATTTATGGCTATTAAATCAGATAATGCAATGTCAAATAACTATTTTGATCAAATATTTTCTTTGGTTAAAACACTGTTACATGAAGGAAATGTGTTGCCTACAAATTACTATGAGAGCAAGAGGCTGGTTCGTAATCTGGGCCTTAGTTATTGAAAGATTCATACATGTCCAAATGATTGCATCTTATATTCTGGTGAAAATGATTCGTTGGATAGTTGTCCCACATGTAAACAATCGAGGTATAAAGAAGCTCAACTAGGGAAGTCTGGATCAATTCCAGTAAAACAGTTAAGATATTTCTCCCTTACACCCAGGTTGAAGCATTTATTTATGTCTCAGAACACAACGTCAATGATGTCATGGAAAAAAACCAAGATTTCAACTGATAAAATCTTGAATCATCCATCTGATGGTGATTCATAGAAATATTTTGACCGTCTGCATATGTATTTTGCTTTAGAAGACCAAAACGTGCAATTGGGTCTTTCTACTAATGGTTTCTATCCATTTGGTTCTTATGGTAGTCGGTATTCATGTTGGCCTGTCTTTATAACTCCGTACAATTTACCTCCATGGATGTTGATGAAGGAGCCCTATATCTTTTTGACCTTATTAATCACAGGACATCCGAAAAAAAATATTGATATTTATTTGAAACTATTGATTGATGAGTTAAATGCATTGTGGAGTGATGGTGTTAGTACATATGATGTTGTTGTGAAACAAAATTTCATATTAAAAGCTGCATTGATGTGGACGATTAGTGACTTTTTAGCATATGTCATGTTATCTGGCTGGAGTACACATGGTCCGAAATCATGTCCTTACTGTATGAAAGACAACAAAGCCTTTATGCTCGTCAATGGAAAAAAAACCTTTCTATTTCTACTGTCACCACAAATTTCTTCCAACCGATCATCCTTTTCGGAGGAATAAATATCATTTCAAAAAAGGTACAATTGAAATGGATGAACCTCCAAAAATGATCTCAGGTACAGAGTTAAAATCAGTTTTATTTTCATTACCTCTCATCACATTTGGGCCAACAGTAAACCAATAGAAAATTTATGGCTTTGGAAAAGAACATAATTGGATAAAATGAAGCATTTTTTGGGATCTTTCATATTGGTATGATTTTTTGGTCTGCCACATGTTGGATGTCATGCATATTGAGAAGAACTGTTTTGATAATTTATTTCATACAGTTTTGGATACACCAGGTAAAACCAAAGATACTATAAAGGCACGATTAGATCTTACCCAAATTTACAGGCGACCAGAACTTGAACTATTTAAAAATGTCAGATTACAGAGGTTAATGAATCCAAAAGAAGATTATACACTGTCCAAAGAGAGTCACTTACTATTTTGTTAGTGGATTGTAGATTTGAGACTTCCAGATGGATATGCTTCCAATTTGGGCAGATGTGTTAAGAATGATTATATTATCGGATTAAAAATTCATGATTGTCATGTTATAATGGAAAGACTTATGCTGATTGGATTCAGAGATTTGTTGAATTATATGATTTGAGATTCTATAACAGACATATCATATTTTTTTCGAGACATTTGTGCAGTGACAATAAACTACGATGCACTAAGAAAATTGGAAGAAGATGTTGCTGTAATTATATATAAACTGGAAAGAATCTTTCCACCATCTTTCTTTGACTCAATAGAACATCTGATATTAAATTTTACACATGAAGCTAAATATGGAGGTCCAGTACAGTTTTGATGGATGTACCCATTCGAGAGATGCATGCAGAAATTGAAGAAAAAAGTACGCAACAAAGCATCAGTTGAAGGCTCAATTGCTGAAGCTTATTTGTAAGAGGAAATTTCTTTTTTCTTCTCTATTTTGAATCTCAACATCCCTCAAAACAAAATCGCATGGGATGAAACAAGGGTAATTTTAATGATGAAATGGACAATCAATTATAAGTTTTTAATCATCCAAATCTTGGTTTCGTTGGAGTTCATGAATGATGGATTTCAGATGATGAACATCACAAAGCTCATACATATGTTCTTCTCAACTGTGAAGAAATGACATCATTTTCACTGTGAGTGCTTCTATCACTTATTCTATAATTTATGTTACATTATGTAAAATTATTTTATTTGTAGGTTATATGATAATCATATCAAGAAACAACTTCCAAAAATTACAGTAGCTGCTCTTGAAGAACGCAGACAATTTTTTTTCTCAATGGTTTCAAAAACTAGTAAAATAAATTATTGATGGTTTAATATCAATTCTATTTATTATTTATTGTATTAATAATTGTTTTAAAAAATTTCAGGTGTCTCAACATGCTGATAAAATTGATAAGCGACTGTGTATATTGAGTAACCCACAATCCAAAATGGTTAAATCTTATAATGCATATGTGGTGAATGGTTTTCGATTTCATTCAAGTGTATATGAGGAATAAAAAAAAATGAACAATGGAGTTTTCTTGAGAGGATCGCATCACATAGAAACTGAATTTGACTTTTATGGCATTATGGATGAAATTATTGAGCTGTGTTATCTAGGACAGAATTACATAATGATGTTTAAATGTCGGTGGTCGGATACTGAGAGAGGCTTGCATATTCATCTGACTCATGGAATCTTCGATATTAAATATAAAATCATTCTTGCAGTAAATGAACAATTTTTACTGGCTCAACAAGCACATAAAATTTATTACACAAAGTACTATGCTACTTCAAGATACTTGAGTGATTGGTGGAGCATAATAAAAATGAAATCTTGGGAAAACCAGTTTACTCAAACTGAATGTGGTTCTGCTTAAGTGGAAGGAATTAAAATTTTTCAAGAGACTGCTCAAAATCCATATTTTTCACAAAGAGACATGAATATCGATGATGACACTCCACAATTAAGGATTGATGATGAAGAAGATGTTAATGATGTTACAAATGAATTTGAAATGACAAGAGATGATGAAACTGAAACTCATATAGATATTGATGATGCTGAGGAGGAAGATGAAGATATTGACATTGATAGCTATGGAGATGAGGATGAAGATGAACATTGACACAGCTAAATGCTGGTTATAATCATAACTAATATATATCTATATATAATAGTTATTTTCAACTATCTGCTAACAATAATCATTTTGTGTTTCAGATGGATCCTGATCTATTTTGAGAGTTACAAGAGGCTTATCTACCTTTGGATGAGGGGGATTGTGGACCATATGACCCTCAGCCTACCGAAAGTTTAGGGGGTATGCGGAGGGGGCGCGGTCTTGCGCGACTAATGATTCCTGACACTATCCCCGAGCGACGTCCACATCTTGGATTCGATCCATGCACACAGAGGTATGGTAACCGGTATATTTTAGTTAGATTTCATTAATTTATTTATATATATACTAATTATTTTATTATTTATTCCTTTTTCACAGTTTTGCGCATGTAGCTATTGGACAGGGGAGCGCTATCTTGTGCAATTTTTTTTCTCAGCCATGGATCACATGGGAACAGATTCCCGTTGATGTGCGGTGCAACATGTTCGATCATTGGTTGGTACGTAATTAAAGAATATTTATTTTGAAATTTATTTTATTAATAACTAGATATTATAAATTATTTGTAGGTTTTATGGTATCCCATCGATGTTAGAATGCGTGACACTATCCACGCATCATGACAGGTGTCTATGCATGACCATTTCTATCAGTTTTTGCACAATTTGAGAAGAAAAACCATTAAGAAAGCAGGAATGATAGAATTTTATGATTTACGTAGATCCCACTGACCAGAGTACATTTCATCTCACGTTTGGGATGGATTATATTTATACTGGTTGGGTGGTGGATTTCAGAGGAGATCTTCAGTGGGACGACAGAACTAGGGGAGACAGGAGGTGACACATTGAGCTGGTAGCCATACATTCAGTACACATAGAGAGAATCTGGTAAGTATATTTTTTAAATATTTTATATAAATTTAAAAATAAACAGTTTATTTTATATTTTTTAGGCAGTCGAGTATCCTGATATTATGGAGTTTGACGTTTATCAGAGGATGTACAGTGATCCATCCACAGAGAGATTAGTGGTGATTGCCAATGTCAGATTGTGGTTAGTATTATTTTTTTCAGTTTAAAAATTAACTACATATAATATTTTCACCATTTTAATTTCAAATTGGAATTGAAGGAGTCATATGAGGCTGCGACCTCTCAGACACAAGCTGAGAGTCAGGACGAGACGACTGAGCAGACCAATGCCCACCATTTCGATGAGGCGTCATAGATGCAGGCAACTCCATATGACTTTGAGAAGAGCCGAGTAGTTGGTATCAACTCTCATTTGACTCCTGGTACTTATTATGGTACTGCTGCGATGTCGGCGTCCAGCTCGAGAGGAGCTCGTGGAGAGACATCATCTTCTGCCTCACAGTATCAGGAGCAGTTGCGAACTCAGTCTGAGCTTATAGAGACTTTGCAAAAATAGCATGAAGAGATGCATCAGCAGCAACAACAGTAGCATGAGGAGGAGATGTGTCGATGGCAGCAGCAGCATCAGCATCACGAGCAGATAGAGTACATGCGCTGTCTGACTCGTAGTTTAGGGACGGAGTTTCCTCCACCATCTCCTACAGCTCCTCCACCTCCTCCAGAAGATGACCCCCAGTGATTTTTTTTTATGTTAAAAACATTTGAATTGAAGATTTATTGTAATATGAACTATTTATAGTTTCTGTCTTTTATATTGGTGCAAATATTGCATTTTTTTATTTTTAGTATTTTAGTATTTATTATTAGTATTATATTTTTTAATATTTGTTTATTTTACTAATAATAATAACATTTTATGATTTTTTTATATTTTTTTTGTAAATATTGAGAATTTTAATAATTTTTTATTTTTTTATCATTTTAATAAAATTAATATTAATTTTTTATTAATCATAATTTTATTAAATATTTTTTTAGTATTATATTTTTTAATGTTTGTTTATTTTACTAATATTTTTTTATTATTTTAATAATATTAATATAATTTTTTCATTAATCATAATTTTATTAAATATTTTTTTATTATGTTTAGTATTTGCGATGAGACCTTTTGTGACGGGCTCCCATCGCAAATAATTTAAATATAATTTTTTATTAATACTATTTGCAATGGGATGACATTATTTGCGACGGGCCCATCACAAAAGGCTTTTATATATATATAATGTATATAATCAGAGGCTTATTTACGATGAGGCAGTTCCCCGTCGCAAATAGTATTTGTGACGGACCCATCACAAAAGGTTTATTTATATATAATGTATATAATCGTAGGCTTATTTGCGATGTCGTTTTCTACAACAGGCTATTTGCGACAGGATCCCGTCACAAATAGACCGTCGTAAATACATCTAATTCCAGTAGTGAAAGGGATCAAGACCAAGCTTATGTGATCAATACTTCTAAGGTTGAAGCACTGAAAGACATAGTGGAAGGTAATTTAATGGTTTCCTCAAGTTTATCCAATGCTTTATTTGATTCTGGATCATCGCATTGTTTCATATCTTCCCAGTTTGCTAAGAAAATTAGATATTTCCAATTTGATTTAACAAGGGAGTTGTCAGTCAAAACTCTTAAGAGAAGTATCATTGCAACAAAGTTTTGTGAATCAGTCCCCATTAAGTCATATAAACGATATTTATCTGTTGATCTAATCATCATACCCATGATTGAATTTCATACAATCCTCGGTATGGATTGAATTTCGACCATGATATGAAAATTTATTATAAGAGGAAGGAGGTTACAATTCTCGATGATGATAAGGAGTACCTTATCTTTAGAGCAGAAATTTCACCATCTGATTCTTATCTAGATCCACCCCCAGTAGTTCTACTAAATTCAATTATTGGGGAGGATGAGAATGAAATAATTATGGGTGAGGAAAAGAATGTTCGAATAGAGGACGTACCTATTGTGCAAGAATATATTGATGTGTTTCCAGAGGATTTACCTGGACATCCTTCAGAATGAGAAATTGAGTTTTCCATTGATTTAATTCCTGGTTCAAGGCCCATATCGAAGACACCTTATAGAATGGACTTTTTGGAATTAGTGGAACTAAAGAAACAACTAGAGGAATTGAGTAATAAGAGATTTATTTTCCCTAGTTTTTCTCCATGGGGAGCCCCTGTCCTTTTTTAAGAAGAAAGATGGATCTATGAGGTTGTGCATTGACTATAGAGAGATCAATGCTATAACAATAAAGAACAAGTATCCCCTACCTCGCATTGATGATTTATTCGACCAACATCATGGAGCTCAATATTTTTCAATGATTGACCTTCGATCTGGATAACATCAGTTGTGTGTGAAGAAGGAAGACATTCCAAAGACAGTATTTCGAACCAGATACAAGCATTACGAGTTTACAGTAATGCCTTTTGGATTGACTAATGCACCCTATGTCTTCATGGATCTAATAAATAGAGTTTTCAAACAATATCTTAATGACTTTGTAGTGATATTTATTGATGATATCTTGGTATACTCCAAAAGCTATGATGATCATGAAAATCACTTGTGCATTATTCTAAAGACTCTTAGAAGAAATGAATTATATGAGAAGTTTAGAAAGTGTGAATTTTGGCTTCAAGAGATTTATTTTCTTGGACATATTGTCTCCAAGGATGGAATATATGTTGATCCTTTAAAGACCAAGGCGATCCAAGAATGGCCAAAACCAATGAGTATAACTGAGGTACACAGTTTTATTGGTTTAACAGGTTATTATTGACGTTTTGTCCAGAATTTTGCCTATTTGGACAACCCATTAACCAAGATCACACGTAAAGGGGTTAAATTTGTTTGAAAAAAAGAGTGTGAATAATGTTTTGAAGAACTGAAGAGAAGATTAGTCAACTCTCCTATCTTGACTCTACCATCATGTAATGATGGGTTTGTTATTTATAGTGATGCTTCAAAGAAAGGACTTGGTTGTGTCCTTATGAAGAATGATAGAGTTATTGCCTATGCATCACGACAGCTAAAAATTCATGAGAAAAACTATCCCACTCATGATTTTGAGATAGCAGCTGTAATATTCACTCTGAAGATATGGAGACACTATCTCTATGGTGAAAAATGTGAGATTTATACTGATCACAAGAGTTTGAAGTATATTTTCTCACAAAAAGAACTAAACATGAGGCAAAGGAGATGGATTTAACTACTCAAGGATTATGATTTCACAATACACTACCACCCAGAAAAGGAAAATAATGTGGAAGATGCTTTGAGAAAAAAGGATCATAGATTTTTGAACAAGATAAGAGTTGAAAGGGATCCTATTTTCATGAATCTAGTAAAGATGGATATGAGAATAACCATGGAAGGTGAAACATCAATACTTTTTCAAATGGTTTCCAAACCATCTTTACTAAAAAGGATAAAAATTTCTTAGACTAATGATGAGGAGTTTCAAAATAAGATTAAAGTTGTAAATGATGGGAGATTGAGTGACTTCGTATATGAAGATAGAATTTTGAAATTTGGGAAGACTTTTTGTTCCTGATATACTTGATCTAAAAAGGGAATTGTTGGATGATGCTCATAGATCCAATTTCTCCATACACCCTGGGAGCACCATGATGTATATAGATTTGAAAGAACATTTTGGTGGGATAACATGAAGAGGGAGATTTCTGATTTTGTGTCAGGATGTATGGTTTTTCAACAAGTGAAATCTATAAGGCAACAACCTAGAGGAGTCATGCAACCTCTTCCCATACCTGAGTGGAAATGAAATAATATTACGATGGACTTTGTCATGGGGATACCAAAGACTCCTAGAAGGAATGATTCAATATGGGTCATTGTTGATCATCTTACCAAGTCAGCACATTTTCTTGCTATAAGAGAAGATTTACCACTTTAATGTTTATCAAGACAATATATTAATGAAGTTGTAAGACTTCATGGAGTACCCCTATCGATTGTTTTGGATCGTGATCCCCATTTTACATTAAGATTATAGAAAAGTATTCAGAAATCTCTAGATACTGAACTTCATTTGAGCACTGCCTACCACCCTCAAACTGATGGACAATCAGAACGAACTATTCAAACCTTAGAAGACATGTTGAGATCTTGCTCACTTGACTTTCAAGGTATGTGGGATCAATATTTACCTCTGTTAGAATTTTCCTATAACAATAACTTCCATTCAAGTATTTAGATGGCACTATATGAAGCGTTATATGAAAAAAGATGTCACACACCAACTTGTTGGGATGATGTTGGTGAAAGAAAACTCATAGGCCCAGAACTTGGTGAGGAAACGATGGAAAAGGTGAAGCTTATCCAAACCCACATCAAAGCAGCTCAAAGTAGTCATAAGAGCTATACCGATAACCGAAGGAAGGATTTGGAATTTCAGGTAGGAGATCATGTTTTCTTAAAGGTATCTCCATGGAAGGGAGTTATATGATTCAGTAAGAAGGGTAAATTAAGTCCCAGGTACATTATAACTTTCGAAATTATATAACGAATTGGGGCTGTAGCTTACCGTTTGGCAATACCACCAAGTCTCTCCAAAGTTCACGATGTGTTCCACGTATCACTGTTGAGAAAATACATGCCGGACCCCATGCATGTACTCACCTATGAGGAAATTGAACCGGAACCTGATCTATCTAATTGTGAAGAGCCTGTCAAGATTCTTGATACCAGATAACAAGTATTGAGAAACTAGATGACTCGTCTGGTAAAAGTTCTATGGAGAAACCATAAGATGGAAGAGGCAATGTGGGAACCAGAGGAACTTATGATGAAGAACCACCCAAATCTTTTTGTGTAGTAGTATTCTAGAAATTTTGAGGATGAAATTATTTGAAGGAGGGAAGAATGTAACACCCCAAGCTTCCACGGTACGTTTCCATTTGAATAATGCAATAGCTTGCATTGTATGCAACTTCAAGATTCTAACACACCGCGACCAATCAAACTAGCCGTTATGAATAGTAATACCCACTTTTTAAAATTTTATAAATTTTATTTTTCAAAATGGACTTCATTTTTGAATTCATAATATCAAAATTAGCTTAGGGTGAAGTTTTGGTATTTTTCTGAAAAATTTCAATTTTTGATGAATAGTGAAAAACACTACATTATTGGTTAAAACTGACTTTTTATTTAAATATTTATTTATTTTATTTAAATTTATTTTTGGTCAAAATAGATACATAATACCTATATAAGTTCACTGTAATTCATTGGATTCATTTTATAATAAGTTTAGGTATATAAAAATTTTATTGAACTTTTTACCGTCTCTTACCCACCTCCTAGGAGCATTTGCAAATTTGCATAAAACTTAATTTTACCACTTTTGTGAGTTTAATTTCAAAAATATGAGAGATACGGTTAATATCAGTTAGTAAAATATGGTTCAATAAAATGAAATTTTTTTTGGTGAATAATAACTTTTGACTTTTATTTACCGCGGTTAAAAGTAAATAGGGTAATTAAGGGTAAAAATGATACCATAATTACCCTAAAACAGGTCCTAATTCTATTGGATAAGTATAATTCGACCAAAAAAAACCTTAGGAATAAAATATGACCCCCTTTGGTCCACTTGGATTAGATTAGGACATTTATTATTATTTTATTTAAAGAAGAGTTAAAAGAGTTAAATTCAAAGTTTAATAACTAAACCATTTTTAATATAGGGTTAAACATAATATAAATTCAACTATAAGTATTAATTATAAAGATAAAAATATTTCCTAAATAATGGTATTTTATTTATAATTTTTAGACATTAAATAATTTAATTTATTTATGACACAATGATGATGCAGTAAATACCTTAATAATAAAATAATAAAATAATTGATATTATAAATATCCAAATAAATTTAAATTGAGACTTCTGATAAATTAAACTAATTTTTTAGGTTAATATGACATGTTAGGGTTAGTTAAATAAATTTTATTCAAAGTGATAAAGTTTTTATGGATTTCTAAAAATCAAATACTAAATAGTGTCAAAATTGACATAATTGAGTTTTTAAAACAGATACTATATTATTAATTGATATAATATTCTTAAAAATATAGGTTTTGGACAAAGGACTTATATAAGGTTATATATATTAATAATGAAACATATGGGGTTATCTTGGCTTGTTATAGTATGTTTATTAACCATATAATATAAAAATACGAAGAGACATGGTAAATGTCAAACTATTTAACTAAGAGTTAAATCTAAAAGATAAGGTTAATATGGTGACCTAAACCTGTAAAAAACCTATTGGTTGAGAGGTTTTAGACCCATACCCACCTTATCCTAGAAATAAATCATTTTTGATCCATTAGAAACCTAAAATGATTTTATTATAAAATAATATTTCAAGCTTTTCCTAAACTGACCCTCACCTCTCTTATAAAAGGGTACTTATATTTCTCTTAATTTCACACCTCCAAAGCCATTTGGATCAGACAAAACCTGCCCAAATATCCTCCCAAATATACTAACTTCATTATAGAGGTCTTAATTTGGTCAGAAAGCCAACCTAAGGAGCTCTTTTGATCAAATCAAAAGGAAGAACTGGAAGAAGAGGTAAATATTTCACCACCTCTTTCAAGTTCTTTTCTTCTTCCACTTCCTATTTATTTGTTGTTTCCATTATAAAATAATAACTCTAGTATCTTCTATATAATATGATGTTATTATAAAAATTTTACAACCATATTAATTATTCTATCTATCCTATAAATGACAAAGTCACCATACATGCGTACGTAAGGCTTACCATCTCCACGTCGTGGTGTAGTTTGTTATCCAAACACTTCATTATTTGGATGGGTATAATAATGAGTATAACTGATATAAATAATAAATATAACATGTTAATTATTCTCTATATATGATATAACATCCAATTACATAATATTTCACCATCAATATAATGATATTATCGCTTGTGCGTACGTACGGATTACCGTCTCCACGAACGCGATGAGATTCATTTCCCCACCGTAACCATAAAAGAATAATTTTCATTTGATGATTAAAAATAATTTTTAAAAACTTAACATAATTTTTGATATGAATCAAATATATCATATCCATAAAAAACATGGCTTACGTAACCAAGCATATAAAGGAAAACAAGTCAGTTAACACCCAAAACGATGATACTACTAAAATATTATTAACAAAGAAATATTAGAAGATCGTATATGATATCATATTTATGTATATAGTTATTTTATAATTTAATAAAAATGTTTTAACTATTATACAGGAGTTTAACATACCATCGACTAAGGAAAAGTACAAGGTAAGGGTTAATTCCACAATCTCTTTATTATTCGAGGTTGTTTTATGTAAGTATCTACTAAGACCTCTTTATCATCCACATCCGCGTTTTCTTAAAAATTTATTTCAAAACATTTTTAATATTTACTAGACTATCAGTTAAAGTCATTTATACCCTTATTTGACCTTATATGTTTTGAAAGGAATCTTTCCGTCGTTTTCCAAACAAGGTACTTTATGACCTTTTCGACAAAATTAAGGTAAGAATGTTTTTTTAACTTATACAGTGGGTGCGGCTATTTTCTGCCATTATAACATTTTCAAAGCTTACCTTACAAGCTTATAATAATATTTTCAAAATAAATATTTTCTTTTATAATTATGTGACTCTTAAATGATTTCAAAATAGAAAGATATATTTCTCTTAATTTCATCTATGTCAACATCCTTTGATAAAATTTACACTTATTTGAAGTTTATTTATTATGATACAAATATTCCATATTGTATTTAAGGTTTTGTAATATGTTTGACTATGGATGTGTTATTTTTATACCATTCATGGTTTATGATTAAAGTATTGGCATTTTGTATGCTAGTTTTAATATGAATGTTTATGTTATGTTTCAACCTTTTCATATGAGGAATGTATTGGACTTAGTATGTTACGGGTGGATCCCACTATATCTCCTCGGTGTATCGGTAGGTCTCATGAGACAATTAGACGTGGAATTGGCCGAGGCATTTCCCAATTTGATATATGGTTTTGGACGAGGCCTAAATCATTTCTAGACCTCTTGGTCGAGGCCTTGACAAGATGTTTCAGAATGTCCGGCATTATACATCCCCTCATTATGAAAATAATGTTAATGGTTCATGTGGTTATTAGACTAGTAGAATACCCATGACTATGTTTTATTATGACATTATTTACTCAGCTCATATTCCTGCCATAAAGTGTACATGTTTATTATTTGTAAAGGCATGTGTTTTCAATTATTCACCATACCTAATGTTTATGTTATCTTCTGCTATATTGCTTACTCTTACTGAGCGTTTGAGATCACCCCTTTCTTATGTTTAATTTTCCCAGGATATGAAGAAGTTAGTTATGAATGACTTGTAGGCATAATCTAGGAGGCTTGGATGTTTCTAATGGAATAAATTAGTGCTGTATTTCTTTTCAAGTTGTAATGTTGAACTTATGTATATATATTGTTTCCAATAATACTAAACTGATCGGTCTTTCGGGATTTGATCCCTTGTGATCATGCCGATGTTATTTAACAAAGCACTGGATCTGGGTAACTGGGGTTGGGGTGTTACATTTTGAATCAGCATCACCAACAGGTGTGCAAGAAGGTTCAACATCAATAGGTTATGGAGGGGAATCTATTTTTTGTGGCCTAGAGGCATCAAAGGATCTCGTGACAATTTTTCAATATGTGTTAGAATAATCTTTACGTTTCTGATTCTTCTTAGGATTCGGGGTGATGTAACCCTTTAAGTCAATCATTGGTTTTTTTCCTTTCCTAGAGCTTGATTTCAAATAAGCCTCCTCATTCTGACAAGCTTGATCAGAGGCATCATGTGAAAACTCATTGGAATCAGAGTGGACACTCTTATCTTTCTCTTCTTGAAAGGTTTCATGAGATTTAATAGGTTACTCTTAATCACCCATTTGGGTAGGGGGGTCAGTGGTGGCACCTAAAACACTGTGTAAAACATCAAAAAAAGCTGAAAGATCATTAAACTCAATCGTGTTCAAGGATACTCCAATATGGTCATTGATTATGTTACGACCTGAACTATTATAAATAAAGCTCCCCTTGTAGTTTAATTAAATGTATTATTATATAATATGGATATAGAAAACACATGCGCTTATTTGGTCTTAATATATCATATCATATTTAAATGACTGTTAAACATATTTACCATTGATAATATAGTATTTAAAAAGTGATCACATAATTAGTATAAATATAGGGTTTTAAAATATTCAATTAAAACAGAAAAAGGAAGTAATTACCTCAACTAGTAGAATCATACCCTATGAAGCCCATTTATCAGAGCTTCCGATGGAGATAACATCACTGAGCTTTTCCCTTGACTAAGCCTAAACTGATATCCAACAACTTAAGAATGAACAAAACTGTTTATGAGAGAAGTTCAATCTCATCGTGATCACTACCCAAACTGTGTACGCCGAACCACCCCATGAAAGTCTCGTCGTTGCACACCTTACTCTTAGGACGTTCACTGGTGTATTAAATGGATATGTATCAATACCCTAGAAATATGAGTATTTTCATTAGTTTTATAGAATAATGAATATATTTTCATCCTATTATTGTTACTTCATAAATTATTTTGATACACTAAAGCACAAAGTGTATTTTTTGGTAATATTCAAATCCAATTAAGGAATTTCTTTTGATGAATTAATGGATTTTTGAAATAAATAATATTTTAATAAAATATTTTTATTAAATAATGTTTATTAAATATAAATTATCATATAAATTTTTATAAAGTCAAGTGTAATTTTTTATAAGGGTTTGAAAACTATTATTGTAAAAAACCCCATCATTTCTCAATAAATGTCAATTTTTCTTTTAAAAGTGAAAATACACATATTTATAAAATTATTTAGATAAAATGAATATTGTTTTTGGAATCATGATGTTGAAATTATCTAATAGTGAATTTTGTATAATTTTTCAAGACAGTCAAATTTTTGGGTAAAAATTAAATACCGTATAAATATACTTTGTGTATTGTGACATCATAATAACCCAAAAATGATGTAATAAAAACTATAAATGAGATCCATGACCAAATATATATTTTACCTAAAAAATAATGTGATTTTATATTTATTTGATTAATTTTATAAAATCTTTGTGAATCCTACAAAACCATTAATATATTTTAATATTTTAAAATAATTTCTTTAAGAGTATGACACACTTCCTCACAAGTAAGGATATTATTTTATCAAGTTCATCCCTTGAGCTTATAAAATAATAAAAACCACTCCCATTTGACAAAAACCATGGGAAAAAACCCTAGTAAGGTTTGTGGTTTTGGTTATTTTATTATATAGAGTCCAAAACCTAAGTTTGAGAAATAATAAAGAATTCCCCACTCATTTCCTATATAAACCCACCAAAACATCAATTTCTATTCACTCAAAATACTTGTAGAACGTCCTTACTCTTCCCTCCCTTCTCTAGAGTCCTCCCAAGGCACCCCCAATCTGTTAATAAGCTCCTCCCAAGCATTTGGTGTCACAAACTCAAGTAAAAGACCCTCATATTCTCTTATTTATTCATGTTTCTTTATTATCTTATGCCTTATATTTCCAATTCCTTATGTTGGGATGTTAGGCCAAAGTTGTGTTTTGATTTTTTTTTCAACAGATCATTATGTTTGTTATGTTGAAGAAATAAAGTATATTGATAACATGATGGATGATAGTCCAGATTGAAGAAAGTTTTCAATTCAATCCAGACCATCTGGATGAGTCAATATGATCAATGGGATTGGGATGTTGATAAAAAGTCAAAAGCTGGTGGAAATTGGATTCACCATCATAATCAAGAATAAGTTTGTTGGTGATCATTTTTTCTTCCAAAGAGGAAAAATAAAATCACTTTACTTTGTAAAAATGGAGATTGGACTCAAAAATAATATTTTGGAATTCATCATATTCAAGAATTCTAACTCAAAATCGTATTCAAGAATTCTGACTCAAAAATCATATTCAGGAACTCTGGATCAGAAATGTATTTAGGAATTTAGACTCACAGTCCTTAAGAAAGTCCATCCTATTGAGAAGAAGTTTTTTTTGAAGGAAAGGTTCATTGGGTTCACCTTGAATCCTATATTAAAGGATTGATTGTAATGGTGGAGAATCAGAGTCTACAAAACTATGATATAAATGTGACAGTGCTTTACCGATCTTGGAGTTCTCATAAATTACAAGTATTATGAAAACTTGTGATTTAATCTTGATTAAATAAAGGGGGAGTGAAAGTGATGCTACCAATCATATTCAGATTGATCGTATCTAGATGGAATGGGAGAGAAAAGGGTGATGGAGATCCTATTCAATCTGATTGTAATCATGCCAATTGTATTCAGGACAATCATATTTAGTCTGAGTAGGAAATAAAGATGTTGCTGGAAGAATAAGAAGTTTCTAGAGGAATGAAAAGTTACCATACTTTCCATTATAAGACAGAAGATGCTAAAGCTGATCTATAATGTATTCAAAGTCATGAAGGAAGTCATGATACAAGCTAAAGTTTTAGAATGAAGAAAGGTGGTGAAGATTAAGTTTTCCAGTATTAAGGTCATCGTAATGAGTTTACCATATGCATTTTTTAAAGTATTATAAGGATGATTGTAATGACGAAATGAGAGGAAGGATTTTCTGAAGTTGAAGCTGTTGACACTGGTCCATCGTATTCAGTGAACCATCGTATTCATCAAAGGTAGATTTTTTCTCATCAAGACCGATGCTAAAGAAAGTAAGAAATTGTTGAAAATGATTTAGAAAGTAATAACAAGAGGTTGATCAACAATGTAGTCAACCATTTATCATGTGATACTTACATTTGTATTCATCATAATGAGACATATTTTAATCTCAATTGGAATCAGACTTGAGTTTGGAAAGAGTGTGGAGAGGATGGTTGAATGTGTTTTCAAATGCAGAGCTTGAGATTTAAAGGCTGGAAAGATTTTTAGAAAATATGAGAAATTTAAATTACTAGTTTTTAGTTAGACCAAAAGCCAAATGATACAAATCTTTAGAGAACTAAGTTGAAAGGAAGAGAGAAAGAAGCTTGTGCAGAAAAATCATTGGTATCATATTCAAAATGAAAGAAGCCACTGATACCAATTCATCGGATTCAGTATGTACCAAATCATGGATGAATAATAATTGAAACTACTATGAGGGAAATTATTTCTTAATGGACGTCATGTCTAAGTAACATGAGGACCTATTACTTTCAATAACTTCCGCAAGATAGTTTAAAACTAAGGGTAGAAACCCTTTTGTGCAATTATTCATCTCATGAGCACATGTCGATGCATCGAGGAGCTATATAAATTCTTTGCTCCACCCATCATCTTCATTATAGATCATTTCTCATATTGAATAACCAAAATAAATAACATTCCAGGTCAAATAACAGTATTGAATGCGGAATAAAAATCTATCAATAATTCCCAAATAACTGCCAATATAGTCACCGTATGTACAATGGTATATGATTTAGGCAATAGTAATATTCATGATAAATTTTATGGATAATTAGGAGAAATTAAATGATCAATGATCATATGAAGTTGAATATTTCAAGGGGACTTCAATAATTAATCATGTAAGTTAATGTGAATACTATCCTTGTTCAAATTAATCATAAACTATCCAGAGGAAGAATAAGGATTATATCAATACAACAAATCCTAAGTGGGGTAAAATAAAGGGTTATTGTTGTTAATAAAATAAAATAATAACCTTTAAAAATATTCTTGAGGAAAATATCCTTCTCTTTTGTAAAACCTTTTGAAAATAATTTTCATTGAAAATCTATTTTAAATATAATTTTAAAAATAAAACTTTTGAACTTGATTAGGAGGCTTTAAAGACATGATGGCAGATAAATCCGTACATGTCGTATGAGGTAAAAAGAATATTCCTTTTGTATGGTAAAAGGGTTGAAAATACCTCATTTGGAAAGCGACAAGAAGATTCATTCTAA
Organism: Viscum album; assembly: GCA_963277665.1. Taxonomy (NCBI): domain Eukaryota; kingdom Viridiplantae; phylum Streptophyta; class Magnoliopsida; order Santalales; family Viscaceae; genus Viscum; species Viscum album. The sequence goes on from OY728161.1 coordinate 110,582,923, forward strand.
GATAATGGTAAAAAAGGGTACAAATTTCTTTTAAAGATTATGGGAGAATAGAATAATATTCTTGTAAACCCTTTCTAGGAAACTTGGTTTTGAATATATTTTTGACCGAAGAGAGGGTAAAGTCGGACTTTCTTAGAAATACTTTATTAAAAATATTATGTACCAAAGAGTATAAAATGGCAACAATACATTATTATATCATTAAATAATAGAGGATAAGGAAACTCATGAGTTTTCTTGAGAGATGGATCATAAGATTTCATCAAAGGAAGCATAAACATAAACAATCTCGAAAAAGTGATGAGATTATCTTAATAAACTCTTATAACTCAGTAACTGGGATCATAATCTTCATGTAAGAAAGGAAAATTACATGAATCATATAATATCATGAAAATTTTGAGATTTATGATATGTAAAATGGAAATATATGCACCTTAAAAAAGAGTTTAGGTGCATAATAAAACATGAGTTCAAAGAAGGAAAATTGAGACAAATCATTTTACCAATTTGGTAACTTTTGAATATTAAACCCCATGAAAGAAGGATCATAAAATGGATATGAGAATAACCTTAAATTTAATTATAATATAAATATAATACAATCATGGCATCACATATACCATACAAAAGGAAAGAGTGGCGAACATAACATGTATCTCACATAAATTAAAATTGAGATGAAATCCCCTTACCTTGTGTTTCCTTTCGGGTGAACATCCTTTAACTTCATATAAAATAAATTTATGTTAATTTTATACTTTCTTAATAACCTTTTTCAAATTTATAATTACTTTTATTTATCCTATAACCATTTTGTGTACACTACTTAAATAATTAAGTTTATGTTGGGTGTTTTTGACCAAATTCGATTTATGTGTCAAAACAACTATTGTTGGTCAACTATGGTCAAAGGGGTCATTATATAACATCTCCAGAATAATAACCATGAAATAATTATCATATTTATACATCAATTATATTTTTAAAATCAATCATTAAATATGGTCATGAAAATGAGCCAACGTTACAATCACGGAGACGATAGGACGTATGTATGCATGAGTAACATTCTTATTTTTAAATAATCATTGTGGAAAGAAGGTAAGTAACTCAAATATTTACAGAATGATAATTCTATAATAAATATCATATTATTTAATCATATATATATATATAATTCTGTGATGTAAAAGGAATCACATCATGTCGAGGAGGCGATATTCCACACATCCACGAACGACGTTATCTCTTTTAAAGTGTGTGAAAGGGTAATAAAGAAGATGATATATATATATATATATTATATTTAAAGAAAGGTAATTATTTAATTAATATAATATAGAGGGTTTTTATGTCTCATATGTTTAATTATAACCATCATTTATACATTCTATGTATCGTGTGAACGAATCACATCGCTTAGAGGGGGCGGTAGTCCACACTTCCTCAAGCGATGTTATCATATTGAAACAACTTAGAAAACATAAAGTTATGTCATAAATAAAAATTAAAAAATCATAAATACATTATAAATAACATATATATCATATATAAACATATTATTCATCATAATGGCGACCACAAGTGATGGTAGGGGAAAATTGAATAATCGTCGTTTCGTGAGGCAATAATTCACCGTACACAAAAACAATATGTTCGTTATCCATTAGATAGAGGTGTGTGTAATTTTAGGTCTAAATATTATCCCAAAAAATCCTAAAATATTGGGGATAATGGTTTTTTTATGTAATCATAGACTAAAAATAGTATAGTAAGTGGATAAAGGAAATGAAACTAAAAAGTTTGAGTGAATACGTTACCTCTTAATCAGGTAACTACTTTTGGTTTGAACCAAAAGATTCCTTGGATTGCTTTATACCCTAGGGTAGGATTATAGGTATAGGTTAGGGATTTTTGGAGACTATTTGGGTATATCTTGGCCGAACCTAATAGTTTTTATACGTGTGAAGAAGTGGGAGAGATGGTGACCTTTTATAGGGAAGGAAAAGGACTCACTTGATTTTTTTGAAAACAAGTTAGGTTTCCACATGTTCTTATCTAAAAAAAGTCATAAAAAACAAACCAAAATAAATAATTTAAGGTTAATGGTATATATATTTCCAGATAATTGGTGTTGGATAAGTTTCTTGGTCATTTGGGCACTTAAATTAACGGCTTAGTCCTTTATTAAGCTTAATTTTGCCTTAATAATTGTAATTAATTTTAATCACTTTCACTCATCTTTTTAGTCAAAAACAAAGTTTGTATTATTATAAATTATAAATTATTATGATACCAAATATTTAATCCATTTTTTTTAAATTCAAATCATAGAAGTGGTAGAAATTAAATTAGAATTAATCCCGTAAACGGGATGACAATGCGAGTTTTTAAAGTAAAAACATTTGAAAGATGGCTATGTTTTTATAGTCAATTTCAATGTTAAATTGATTAAAATTATATAAATTGTATTAATTGATAAAAATATTATCTAATTAAACTTTAAAATCAATTAAAATTACAATTTAACCTTATAAATAAATTAGATTAAAAAGCAGTTTTGAACTAAAATTCAGTATTTTTAACTATTTGTTAAAAAAATGAAATATCTCATAAAAATATCAAAAATTCACCCTAAACAAATTATTATGATCCTATTTAAAATATAAAGTTTATTTTGACATATTAAATCAATTAAAGTTTCAAAATTCAAATTTAAAATGGATTCTCCATTAAAATGCAGTAAAATTGCCTTTATAAAAATATAGGTTTTTATGTGTGAAATGGGGTTTGTTATTATCTTATGAATATAAAACCAAATGGATGAATATAAAAAAATTTGATTGAATATATAAAATATATTTCCATTAAAATAATTAACTAATTATAATTAATTTAATTTATTAGGGTAAAATAATATTGTGAGCATAAAAATGGTTTTATATAAAAACATTACATTTATATTCAATTGGTTCCTATATTCATTTATAATTAATTTTAAACCTATGAATTAATATTTTATTATTATAAATCATATATTTTCATAAGTTAGTTGATACTATTCATAAACTCTAATATAACAGCTAGGTTATATCATATTTAAATAATAATATTTTAGTAATACATTGTTATTTGGTGAAACTCAGTCTTGAATGTAACATAAACTATCGAGGAAGGTCACTCTTGTGTGTATAGAAAGCTATAAAATGAGGCCTCTCTTGCATGTAATGAAATATATCAAGGAAGGTCTCTCTTGCGTGTAACACAATCCAAATCTATGTTGCGTGCATTGAAATATATATAGAATCTATTTTAAATAGTAAATATATTATAACGTATCAGGATATTACCTTAAGAGATTGGTGTCATGTGTCATACATTCTATTGAATACAAGGTTCTTAGTTTAGTTTTTTGGGGCGTTACGTTTTCTCCACCTTATTTAATTTGCATCCTCGCAATTTAAACTCAAGCATGGTGATAGATTGTTTGATACTTCCTATGTTTGAAATACCACATCATGAGAAGGGTTCATAAGTAATCCTCTACAAAAGATATAATTTAAAGTACAAAGGTTACATGGAATACCATTTAACTAAGTCTCTAAGTAGGAGAACATCAATATCAATTAGAGATATGTGCTTGGAGGAAAAACGTAAACATTTATAGGGATTGAATGGGATCATTAATCACAAACAATTGAATGATCAATAAAAAGTTGAGGGCCTCAATGGCATAAATCTTTAATGATTTATAAGGCCATCAGTTCAACATAAATTTAGGTATTAGGATTTTTTTATTTATAATACATTTTACTAATATTGGGTAATTCAAGAATATAATGAAATATTCTTACATGATAGGTTTCAATATCATATGAACAATCATAAATTTTGGTTGTGCTTTGATCAAATTCTAATTCATCCCTTTACTCAAAAAAAAATTAATTACTAAAAATGAAAATTTTTTAGTGCCAGAAGCACTAAAAGAAACTTTTAAAGGATAGTAAGGCCTATAAAAGAGTGACAAGTCTTACTATTTGTCTTTAACTATCTCCCAAAATAAATATGGTCAATAGATTAATTTCTAATCCTCAAAAGTGTTACTACTAGCTCATCATTAATATTTATTTGTTAAACTGTTTAAATAAAAACAATTAAAATTAACAAGGACATTGCATAGGTCAGTGGTTGGTGTGAAACCCTTATCATCCTTCGATCATGGGTTCAAGACCCGCAACCTTGCTGGATTTGATTGGTTGTCACCCAGATTATAGGTTGTCCTTTTCTAAAACCATATTAATATAATTTCCAAAATAAACATGATGTAAATCCTTGAAATAAGGTTAAAAACTAAATATCCTTTTAACTAAGGTTTTCACTACAACCTCAACACATAAATACTTCACCCATTTTATTTCCATATAGGTCCTTCCTTGGTCTAGGGTTTATCTATAATATCATTAGTTGGATTTCTAAATCATGACACCTTATCTTCAATCTAAAACTACTTAGTTTTAACCTATGTTACTTATTATGTATTCAAATCCTTTATAATGGTTTGAAAATAAAAAAGTGGATTATTTTATGCATATCCCCTAGGAGTGTCAAACCAGGTGCATAGTAAGGCTCGTTGTCGTGTACCAGGTTACCCCGAGTCAAGCCCGGAACACCTTGTTAGAGTTGTTACTCCTAGGTACATCTGTTCTAGAATCACATCCACTTTTAGTATATAGACATGGATTTATTTCTAGAAATACCCACACAATATATAATTTACCAAAATTCTAGGGTTTTCATCTATACTTATCCTCAAATTCTACCTTAGGGGTATGTTCTCTAATCTATGTTTCCTTAAATCTAGTTACCAAGGTTGCTATTAAACTTCATTTGATATCAACGGTAGCTCCCCAACCCCAGATAGCCCAGAGTTAGTGACTTTTATCAATTACATTGGCATGATTACAAGGAATCAAGACCTGAATGACTGATCAGTTTAGTTATCTTGGTAAACCAGATACATAAATGAGTATTGTATTACAAATGAATACACTAATTGCAACATATATTTTTTTGATCTAAAAAAATAAACAACTTCGAGGATAACTCTAATCCATCTAGTAAATTCATGCATATCTTTCATGGTATGATTATTAGATTCCTAGGGAAAGAAACATAATAAGGGTGATCTCAAATTCTTAGTAAGGGAAAAATATAGTAGAAGAAATAATGAATCAATGAGAGTAATAATTATAGGATGGTAAATAACTGGACATATATACCATGTAATCAACAAATTGAGAAGGAACTAAATAAACAATATGGAAAGCTAATAATTGGAAATACATGCCATTAAAATAACTATATAATGATAAATAAATATGTAAATTTATGAAACTAAAATACATTCCATTAATTAATGAAATAAAATAAAATGTATCCATAGATATGTCAACACAAAATCTCATGGATGAATAATAACTGAAACTACTATGAGGGAAATTCTTTCTTAATGGATGACATGTATAAGGCACATGAGGACCTATTATTTTCAATAAATTTCACAATACGGTTTAAAACTAAGGGTATAAAACCATTTTCACAATTATTCATCTCATGAGAACCTGTCGATGCATCGAGGAGCTATATAAATTTTGTGCTCCACCCGTTATCTCTAGTCTAAATCATTTCTCATATTGGATAACCAAAATAAATAGTATTCCTTGTCAAATAACCGTATTGAATGTGTAATACTTATCTATCAATAATTCCAAAATTAATCAAATTACTATCAATTTAGGCACCATATATACAATGGTATACATTTTAGGCAATAGTTTTATCCATGATAAATGTTATGGATAATTAAGATAAATTCAATGCTCAATGATCATATGAAGTTGAATATTTCAAGGGGACTTTACTAATTAATCAAGAAATTTAATGTTAATACTACCCTTATACAAATAAATAATAAACTATCCAGAGGAAGAATAAATATTATATAAATAAAACAAATCCGAAGTGGGGTAAAATAGAGCGTTGTTGTCATTGATGAAATAAAAGAAAAACTTTTAAAAATATTCTTGAGGAAAATATCCTTTTATTTTGAAAAAACTTTTGAAAATAATTTTCATTTAAAATCTATCTTAAATATATTTTAAAAATAAAACTTTTGAACTTGAGTAGGATGTTTCAAAGAAATGACAATAAATAAATCTGTACATGTCATGCGAGGTAAAAAGAATATTAATTTTGTATGGTAAAAGGGTTGAAAATGTATCATTTAGAAAGAGACAAGAATATTACTTCTAATAGATTGGTAAAAAACAAAAAGGGTAAAAATGTATTTTAAATATTATATGGTAATGGAATAATATTCTTGTAAACCCTTTCTGGGAAACATAGTTTAGAATATATTTCTGACTAAAGAGAAGGTAAAGTCGAGCTTTCTTAGAAATACTTTATTAAAAATCTTATGTACCAAAGAGTATAAAATGGTACCAATACATGATTATATCATTAAATAATATAGTATAAGTAAACTCATGAGTTTTCTTGAGATATGGATCATAATATTTCATTAAAGTAAGCATAAACATAAAAAATCTTGAAAAAGTGATGAGATTGTCTCAATAAACTCTTATAACTCAGTAACTGGGATCATACTCTCCATGTAAGAAAGGGAAATTACATGAATCATAGAATATAATGAAAATATTTAGATTCATGATATGTAAAATGGAAATATATTCACCTCGAAAAATATTTTAGGTGCATAATAAAACACGAGTTCAAAGAAGGAAAATTGAGACAAATCATTTTACCAATTTGGTAACTTTTGAATCTTAAAACCCATGAAAGAAGGATCATAAAATGGATATGCGAATAAAATTAAATTTAATTATAATATAAATAGAATAAAATCATGTTAGTACATACACCATAAAAAAGGAAAGAGTGGTGGACATAACATGTATCTCATAGAAATTAAAAGTGAGATGAAATCCCCTTACCTTGTGTTTCCTTTTGGGTGAACATACTTTAAATTCATGTAAAATAAATTTATGTTAATTTTATACTTGGTTTTACACTTACTATGATTGTATATATTTTACATTTTTAGTTATTTTTTGTTCTTATTCACTCTTATTGGGGGTATATTCTCCCCAACGTTCTACCTTAGACCCTTGGTGCTAGTCAATAGCATATGGAATATGGGTAAGGGAACCTGAGGGCATGTGGCATTCCAGTTCAGACCCAATGATTCAGTTTTTAATGATACAAAATGGTATTAGAGAATAATCTATATTGGTTTCTTATTTTTGGGATTCGGTGGACAGGAGACCTAGGAATGTGTCAGATCTTGTGATGAAACTCAGACTGGTGCATCATGAACACCTTTCTTAAGGGAATTTTGGGTTACCATGTTATGGGATTAATGTTATTGATTTGTGCTATTATCATATATTTTTCACCTCATGTGATTTACATGGATTTTAATGATATTATTTCATATGGTTTTGACTCTTATTTATGTAGACAAGAGGTCTCACATGCATCATATTTTTCATGTAGGTTTACCATGACATATATACTGCTTGTGTATAATTATATTGACCCCTCTACACTTCTATATATAATAGTAGGTCATGTGAGACTATGATGTGGTTCACTTGGGATACGATGATGATGGTGCTGATGATGATGATGGAGATGATGACGACGATGATGATGCAACCCCTCTATACATGAGCAATGCAGTGTGTACTTGTTTAGCTGATGTCAGGAATTAACTACTTTAGTAAATAATCATGTATGATCATCCAATTTATATTACCTATTGATTAGGTTCTAACTATATTCTATGTGAAGTGATCCATCTTGCACTCAGTGGAATACTATTTAACTGAACCATGAATCCATGACCCTCAACATGGTTAGTATAAGGGACAATCCATCATGGAATGTATTTAGAGATCCGAATAAATGAAGTTATGTGGGTTATAAACTATAGTTAAACCTTATGTGGGTTTTTTGTAAGACCTTTTGGCCTTAGAAATGTGGTTCTCAATACTAGCAGGTCAGTACCTTGTACTGATAAAAAGTAACATGAGTGAGAATGTTCATTGTGAATTAATAGTCAAGGTTAATATTGTAGGGAAATTATTGTGTATGGAAGTTACATTTTCATGTGAGTAACCTTTGTAAGGCTTAGAATAATTTATTTTTAAGTTTTGTTGTATCCCTGGGGAATTAAGAACCTTGAGTTCTAGTATTCAAGTTAAAAGGTTGGGTTTTTGGAGCACAGTGGACATGTATCAGTGTGTTCTGACACCCGTTTTATGGGTGGTGAATGGGGAAACATGGAAGAAAGGTTTTTCCTCTTGTAAAAAATAGTTATGCAGGTTCTTAGGATTCTTGGATTGGTAATCTTGTTGTACACAAATAGTTATAAAGGAAATCGATTCCATTTTGGAAGTTTGTGACTCATGAAATAACCACTAAGATTTGGGGTAAGAGGTGTGTTTCTATGACATACTAGAAAATACTTGATGTAAGAGGTTCCATGAAGTGTTCACCATCGGTGTTGGAAATTATCTCATTTGGTTTGAATATCACAGGTTTTGGTGTCCCAGTGGTTCATGATTACAGAGTTCTTTCTGTGGTGAAAGAAGACCAAAATAATAGATTAGGGTACATATGTGTATTCAACCCAAGATTCCATTGATGGAGATGTCATGGTTTGAAATGGTGGATTTTATAAGGGTATGAGACCCATCTGGATAGAGGTTTCAACCTACACCTAGTATGCTGGATAATTTTATGCACATCAAGAATTGATAATTGGACATAATGGACAATGTTATGAGAAATACAGGTTTATGTAGCGTGTTTTTTTCATGGATATCAGCTGAATAGATAGTCATGATTGGTCATTCAATTCTGTGGTGAATAGTCAGGGGTCAAGTTGACTGATGTAATCACTGTGGATTGATAGATAAGGATTCTTCTATGGTGGGGTGAATCAACCTATCACATGTGAAAATGAACTATCTTGTGGGAAGGGTCATGGTCTATGAAAGGCTAACCCTTGAATAATTGTGATTAATCTATTGGCTGAGGTGTAGTGGACCCTGGAGTATCTGGTTCAGTGTTGAATATCTGATTTTAGTTTCATATACAATGATCAATGAAAATCAAATGTGGGCTTTGGAATTGGGAGAAAAACTAGTGCAAGATGATAAAGAGTCAGATCATTGGTATGTTTACTCATAGTTGTGAGTATTGTGACCAATGAAAGTGGTCAGTGAAATAAATGGGAAAACTTCTATGAATTTGGTGGTTTAGGCCATTTACATTTGTAGGAAGACTCTTGGAAGTTTTCTGATTGGTGTTTCCATGAGAACTTGAATGCGGTGGGTCAGAACCGCATTGAGATCATTGTATCTAGTACGACTGAGGTACTAAGAATGATCATTGGGGATAATTATTGAGAATGATATTTCATTAAAGTGTTATAATTTTAGCATTCTATATTTTTAAATAATCTTTAAACCTTATTTGATTCATATTCTATAATTCTTTTTGGTGTAAATTGAAAAATTTTAAACTAAATTTACATCATCATGCAAGGAATAGGGACTACGTAAAGGTAAGTTACTTATATTCTTATATAGGGTGTATTTTTGGAGTTTCATAATTGGAACTCTTCATTTAAAATATTTTATTAAGGGTAGGGTTGGATTTCATTAGGCTATGTAAGGGTAAACATATTTTTTCTAATGATACATAGAGGTAACCCCCAGTTTATATGGGTTGTGTACAGGTAAGGTCTGAGTTGCATAAAGGTACCTTAGGCACTTCATAAAGGTAAGGAGGATTATTCAATCACTATATAAAGGTGAAATTTATTCTTTGGAGATTACATAAGGGTAAATCGTCGCTATGTAAGGGCAACCTAACTTGTATGTAAGGGCAACTCTAAGTTTCATAAAGGTGAATTTGGGTAGGGATGAGTTGTATAAGGGTAATTAATACTTTATATGTGTTACATATGGGTAACCAAGTACCCTTATGTGAAACCTATGGATTTCATAAGTTTAAAACAATGTTACCCTTACGTAGTTCTCTTTTTGGGAGAAAAATAAAAAAAACCCATTATAACATACCAGACCCAGATTCCACTCAATAGTGCCCTGATTCCGGTTGACTATATGGACTCAAGAACATCTCACCAAATTCCAGAGGTTTCTGACTAGCAGTGAGGTACAATGTGAGTCATTTTGGAGACTATGTCCTCATTACCAAAGTATATCATAGTAGAAGTCAAATACATTCAATAGAGGAAGTAGATACAATAAGCTGACAACAGATAAAATAGGCAAGGAAGAAAAATATATATAACAAACCCAGAAATGTAACATACTCAATGATTTAGATAATACATGTATCTATAAAACATCCAGAATAGGTACATGGAAATACAACACAATAAAAGTATTCAAAATGAAAAAAGACCAAAAAGTGCTTGTAGCATCACAAGCCTCAGCTTGGTCCCATGCTCTCCCGCTCCAAAGCAATGATCAAGAACTAGTGTTAGGGAACTTTCCCCTATTATCACTTGAAACCATATAATCTGTTTGGGTCACCAAGGAGGCCCAAACAGGGTGTGATATAAACATCCCAGTAGGAAATCGCCCATAATTCTATACAGTTCTAAGCAACACAGAGTAGTATACAAAGCAGGTGTGAGTAAGAAGTAAAATAAGTGTGAATGCCAAATGCATATAACTAATGAAGCCAAGTAATACCAAATAGCCTATCAAGGATACCTACAACAAGTTTCATCTCCTAACAAGGTATATATAAGAAATATAAACACGAAATATGACCTTTCCATACAACCATCCATATCCTGTCCACACAACCCTACTGTATATGGAAAACAATCAAACCCACGACCTTTCTGTATAACAAAGCATGTCACATATACCATCCTATTCCATATAGTGAAGTGTAGACTATGAAAGTCTGTATCAAAGGTGTTAAATATCAAGTAATCCCCACCGAGTCCCAGGATCATCTTGATGGAAACTGGGTATAAACACTATTTGGAGTCCTAGGAGCATGTGTACCAACATGTCCTATGCGAGTCTAATCAAGCCAGATCTAAGGGGTAGCAAGGCCCGAGGCATCCCATGAAATCAATACCCTTAGAGAATACACTATCCAAGGCATTCAATACTACATTCTAGATCCATGGAGATCCTTCCATGGAATCTATACAAGAATTCATCCATTCATATCATTTAACAATTAAATTTAAATATTAGTCTACCCACTCATATAATCACATTCATTCAATTCTATATAATGAGTATACCCACTCATTTAATACATTTCATACTAAAATATCACATGAGTATACCCACTCATATATTCCATTTCCATTTAATCAAGTCACATGGGTATACCCACCCATTTAATAATGTTGATAACAATCTATTTAAGCAATTTAAATCAACTAATGAGTATACCCCCCTCATTTAACCAATTTCATTTAAGCTATATAATAAAGTTAAGCATGTAATATTATGAAAACACAAGGAAAAGAGGTATACAATATCCTAATCATGTAATTCAGTCCCATTTAATTATAATTGAGATTTCTTAAACTAGGAAAACTCAAGAACATGCCCCTTGGGTGGTTAATCAAAAGTCAAAACCAAATAAAAGGCTTGGCTCACCCCATGGGTGGCCTCAGGTTGGGGAAAAAACCACCAAAACATCTCAAGGAACCTATGGGAATCACTAATAGGTCTGATTACATCAAATACAAGTAACCCAATCCAAAATCAGGACCGCACCGAAAAGTCTGGCGAGAAACGTAATGGCTGATAGCTCAAAAAATCACCAAATGTTGAAGGAAAAGTATATACCACATACCTCAGCTTGGTAGTGGAGTGCTCATCCAGTATCAAGTCCCGATTCATTCTAGTTTAGGAGAAATATGAAGAACAGAAGAAGAATGGGAAATTAGGGCATATGAGCCTAAAATCAAATAGCACAATTGATATCTAGAAGAATTAAGAAAGGTTAAAAAGGAATGTAGATCTTACCGATGCAGATCCGATGAGACAAACTGTTCTCAAATTGGATGTGGGACATAAAGATTATCTCAAATCCTAGAATAGGCTCCTTTGAGATCTTCTCAAATCATCTGTTATGTGTTGAAATGAATTTTTTTTTTTATGTTTTAAAAAAATTAATTTCATTAAAAATTAATAAAAACCCAAAATATAGGGACTACACAGTTTACTGGAACGATTTATCAAAATGTACGGAAACTGTGAACAATTTTCTATAGTCCAAGGGGCACCCACATGGTTTATAAATCATTCAAAAACTATACGAAGGGCCTTTGTCAAGTTTTTAAAAAACTACAGACATGTTTTCATGGGTGTGTGCCTCCTTCCACATAGTTTCCTCAAACCGTGCGTCTTGTAAGCCCCTTCTGTGCATCCTCGCATGGTTTAGTCAAACCGTGCGTCCTACCCCACACAGTTTTTACTAACCATGTGCCAGGCCATTTTCACCCCAAAACCTGGTTCTGGGCTCTGAACAAGCCCTAGACACCCCCAAAATACATGTGATCAAGTTGGGAACTCACATATGGCCACATTTAAGTATTCAAAACGAAAAATAAGGGATACATACTTCATATGAAAACTAGGGTTCATACAATATTCCCCTTCAAGCAATTTATCCCCAAATTTCCCTCTCAAAAGTGGTCAATATTCATCTGAAAAAAACTCTAGACATTGAGCATGTACGTCGGCCTCCCACTCTAAAGTCTCATCTTGTAAACGGACATGCTTCCATAACACCCATACCAGAGGAACTGACAGGCCTCGGAGAACGTTCATGCTCCTATCAGTAATACGAGTCAGATGCTCCTCAAAGGATGCATCAACCTACAACTCAACCTCCTTAAGAAGAAAAGTGTGAGATGAGTTTGAATGATAGTGGCACAGCTGATATATGTGGAATATGTCATGCATAGATCAATAACTCTAAGGTAACTAAAATCGATAGGCTACCGACCTGACTCTCTACAAGATCTTGAATGACCTGATATATCACAGTGAAAGCTTACCATGTATCCTGATCCTCCTGTGTCCCAACCTCAGTGGAACATGAAAGAAAACACAATCCCCAACCTCAAAATCTAGAGGCAGTATGCGACGATAAGTGTAAAATTTCTGATGAGTCTATATTGTAGCCATCTGCTTCTGAATCAACTGGACCTACTCAGAAATCTACTACATGAGACAAAGTGCCAATAAAGTTGTCTCACCTACCTATAACCATCACAGGGTTGATCAGCATGTCCTACTGTAAAAATCCCCATAAGGTTCCATCTGTATCTTTGTATGATAACTGTTATTATAGGCAAACTAAACCAGGGGAATGTGCCTCTCCCAAGATCCCCCAAAATCCAGGATGCATGCTCATAGCATGTCCTCTAGCACTTGTATCGTATGCTCTGACTAGACATTATTCTGAGGGTGGTATGATGTACTCAGAAGCACCTGTGTACCCATTTCCCTCTGAAAACTCTGCCAAAATGAGATGTAAAGTGGGCATCCCAATTTGAAATGATAGTGCATGGGACCTCGTAGAGTCATACTATCTCAAAAATATACAACCTTCCAAGATATTCAACACTGAAGGTCTATTTGATCGAAAAGAAATGATAAAACTTCGTAAGACTATCAACAACAACCCACTTAGCATTGTTACCTTGAGGAAACCTCGATAAACAATTCAT